>OZ023237.1:28089804-29314804 GCA_964006365.1 Trididemnum miniatum
AGTAACCCGACATTAGGCCTAGTCTAGCTACCTCAACCTATGTTTTTGTGACATACTACTATCTCGTTGCTAATGCAGAATGGCTTATGCTGTATGGCTGAAACATGTCAGATTACAGTAACTTCTGTGATCTGTCCACAGAAAGCAGGTAGGCTACATCCTGACATCAGCAGATCAGCACACCGATACACCAGTAGCCAGTGACACAGTAAACTGTAAAATTAAAAATGTCAAACTAGTCTACCGATACCGATATTTTGTAACTGAATGAACCCTAACTAAATTTAACCCTAACTGAACCTAGTCCTAATCTAACCCAACTGGACCTGGGAGCTGATACTAGTTGTTACCCCCATACCGGCCGTAGTCCAGTCTAGTCTAGCTGCTGGTATTCCAAAGGATACCGGTAGCAGTAGCTTAACAGTACCCATACTTTTTTGCTGCCTCTGAAACAAGTTACTGATGAATGGGTTGGGTAAAACCAAAATTATTAATTTTATTAAGTTACCTAAAAGAATAATTAGCACAAAACCACGTGGGAGTCTGGCTATCTAGTCTGACAACTTTCCATACCCTGCAACTGCTACATGGCTGGTACCGATACCTGCATGGGTACTGGTAGCTTGCTCATAACTTGCCTACCGTATACGTCAATATTCTTGCATATGTCCGCAATTGTATCTACCAATCATAACAGTATTTTATCAATCAAACTCCAAGCCACTTTATTTCAAAATGTTTCAGCCAAACCAATAAGCGCACACTTCACAGTCAGTACAACAGCGCCTCAGGCCAGTACACTACATGAGTTCATGGAAAAAGGGAAAGGGCAACACTGACTGTTTTTGTTAGCATATCACCATGGCAATTAAAAGGCGATTTAAGTGTTTTTTGCAATATAGATAAATTGCAACAATTTACACATATTGCAGCAATATAGATAAATTGCAACAATACATGATATTGCATGTAATTTAACCAAAATTAACCAAAAAAATGATGCAAAATTTTATATTGCGTAGCTTTACACACGGCGCCCCATATTATGTCAAAAATGATCAAAATGACTTCTACATCAAACTAGTTTTCAGCATGATTGTATTGATAGCTGTTGATTATTCAAACACTGTTTGAATATGAAGAGAAAATAGTCAGTTAGCTCAGCTGAGCACGTTGCTATTGGTGTGGGAGGTTTGGGGTTCGATTCCAGGGCCGGTCATGTCAAACACAGCATCTCCAATTGATCGCCACCGTTGCGATGTTTGTTCGGAGCTGTGTTGCCCAGGCGCTGGAGATGGTTACACGTTCGTTACACGATTCGGCGGAATATCGTGAGTATGACGAAAATCTGATTTTTTAATTAATTTTCATGTTTTCTCATGCTTTTCATGGATGTTTAGAAACGTTGAGACGGAGCGAACGTGCTTTGGCTGCAGCTAAACCAAATACCAAGTACTGTACATTCAAGTAACTCAGCTTCAAGGTTCAAACGTTCGCTTTGTGGCCAAATGTCTAGGTCTTCAATACTCGACTGAATCGTGTCTAAGTCTTCAAAAAATGTTGTTTCTGGTTACTTAGTAATGAAACCAGTTAAATTGATCGTATCACTGCGATGTAATACTGCTTATTTAAGAAATAAGCTCCGGTTTAGGGCTCCCATAGATTTCTGGGCCCCGCGACAAAAAAGCAAAGAATGCCCATAGCCATGATAAAACTTTCTAAAAATAAAAAAGTCACCCTCCTCGGTGTGCCCACGGGCATTTGCATTCAGTACCCCAGGGTTGCGAACTCGAACTCGCTGAACTCACTCTTTTCAGCCGAACTCGAAAAAAATGGCTGAACTCAAAGTTGAACTCAATAACGAAAAAGTTGGTTGAACTTTGAACTTTTTCTGAACTTGCCAACATTGCTTGAACTCGGCCTAAACCCGATAAAAACTACGCGAACTCAGCATAAACTTGGTAGAAATACCTGAACACCCGAACTTGAACTCGCAAAATCAATAATGAAGAACTTCAACTTGAACTCGACTTGCAAATTTTTAATGAACTTGAACTTAAATTCGATAAGAAATGTTTGCGGGTTCAAATCCGTCCTCACCCTCTCAGCGACACAACACCCTCGCATCTTCCCATATCTAACGTTTCATTTAACTTTTAAGATTATTCAGCATCGGTCGGCATAGCGCATCTGTTACAGACGTCGCTAACGGGACGGGAGGTACGATGTTTGATTTCCGGGATAGTCAAATCGAATGAAGTGTTGGGCTGTGTTGCCCACAGCCACCGTTGCGACGTTTCTTCGAAGCTGCGCTGTAGTGTACTGGCGCTAAGGCGTGTAGATGGATCCTGCCACTCGTTACACCACTGTAAGCATTGGCGTAACAGTGTAACACTGCGAGTATAATCAAGTAGTGATGTAGGCGTAGTTAAGACCGTCACCTACAAGACCATGACCGGTGTTCCCTCTAAGCTGTGCGCGTGTGCGCGCGCACACGGCTTTCAGAGGCTGCGCACACGCATGAATTTACTGCGGACAAACATATCATGATGAAGCAATGTTCTCGGTTGGCAAGTTGGGGAAAATTGTTTTTGGACTTGCTAAAACCTTTAAATGCTTTAGATCCTTTATTGCTAAAATTTTAGCTGCAAATTTTTCAGTTAGCTTTGCCATGCATTCTTGAACTATTTTTGCTTGCTGCTGCGACATTGTTAAAATATGAATTGTTAAGAAAGAGAAAAACAAACACGTCAGCACGGTAGCTCAACTCAGCTCGAGTATTGACCAACGTCAAATGCATGTAGGCTATATGGGGCGCCGTTTGGAAAAAAACTATTCGTTTTGTGAACCATGTTTTTTGAGCTTATTTAGGCCATAGTTTGTCGGATATGTATATTGGAAATGTCCTACTTATATATCGGACAAAATGTACTCTAAGTCGGACCAAAATACACGCGCAAAATAAGTCGGACAAAATCGTTTTTTTTTCAAGCGGCGCGCCACACGCCTTTTGGAAAAAAACGATTTTGTGACCCCTGTTTTTCGAACTTATTTGGACTATAATTAATCCGATATATACATATGAAATATCCGACTTATATATCGGACAAATTGTGCTATAAGTCGGACCAAAAAACACACGCAAAACAAGTCGGATATTTCCGACATATATATCGGACAAATTCGCCGTTTGGAAAAAAACTACACGTTTTGTGAACCATGTTTTTTGAGCTTGTTTAGACTCAAAAAGCATGGTTCACAAAACGTATAGTTTTTTCCAAATGGCGCCCCATACATATCGGACAAATTATGGTTTGAATAAGCTCAAAAAACATGGTTCACAAAACGTGTAGTTTTTTTCCAAACGGCGAATTTGTCCGATATATAAGTCGGAAATATCCGACTTGTTTTGCGTGTGTTTTTTGGTCCTACTTATAGCACAATTTGTCCGATATATAAGTCGGATATTTCCGATGTATATATCGGATTAATTATAGTCCAAATAAGCTCGAAAAACAGGGGTCACAAAATCGTTTTTTTCCAAAAGGCGTGTGGCGCGCCGTTCGGAAAAAAACGATTTTGTCCGACTTATTTTGCGCGTGTATTTTAGTCCGACTTAGAGTACATTTTGTCTGATATATAAGCAGGACGTTTCCAATATACATATCGGACAAACTATGGTCTAAATAAGCCCAAAAAACATGGTTCACAAAACGAATAGTTTTTTTCCAAACGGCGCCCCATACATGTAACCAAAGTTTATCTTCCTACCAGTGAGGAACAACAGCTTCAAGGTTTGAGTGAAGAAAACTTTACCTTATTTTTTACTTGAGTGAAAATAATGTAACCCAATTGTTAAAAATTTATGTCTTTATGTCCTAATTTCAAGTGATGATCCACAGTTAGAATTTCTCTGTATGTTGTTAAATTGATTAAAAATATTTTGATGACTATAGCCTACTGTAAAACTTCAAAAATTTTTCAAATAGACTTTCTTATGCAAAATGAAAATATTATTTCTACTCACATACTTTGCAAAAACGCTAAATAATGACAAAGTTTCAAGTTACTCATTATATTCTTCAAAAAAATGACTCTACTAGTCAAAAATTGCGCAAATCGTAAAAGATCAAAGTATGAAGTCATTTTTGTTTGACTGCTATTCCAGACAAAGCGAACCAAACCAAAAACCCAGACTTTTCTTGGTTTGGTTAAGATTAGTCTTATGTGAAACCTTGGCCATACCAAATTGTTTGTCGGGGTATCTTGATTGTCAAAGTTTTGAGGTCCTAGGCTTAGATAATACTGTTCAGCTTGGCGTGGACCCTTGACATTTATAACTTTAAATTAATTCGTAATCTGTTACAGAAAAGAAACTGAAAGATCAGATCAAAGCGGATTGTAAGTATAACGCTCAATGCAAGTGTTGCTTCGTTTTCTGATTAATTAGTCTATTTCTACTGGGAATACTTCTTGCTTTTATTGCAATAGATTAATTCTTTATTAAACTTTAGCGCCTTGGACAGTTGACGGGTAAATTACTTTGATGAAAAAAATTTAAGAATACCTTTTTCATGAAAGATGTAAAATCAAAAATTTTCATTTTCTTTAACAGTTTTTTACTAAAATACAATGCACTAGATACAGCCTGTTATAAACAATAAATTGGATGATGATTGAATGAAAACAAATGGTTCACAGAAGTTGAAAACTTAGTAGAAAAAGACTGGAAAGCTTTCTACTAGTGAAAAAATTTATATTTTAAAATTTGTTTGAAGGTGGCCTTGAAAAAAAATGTTGTTGGTAGCTTTTGATTAATGAAGATAAAAAAAGAGATCTTCCTTCAAATTAAATCAAAAACGTTTAATGAGCGAAGTACAGTGGTTGTCAATCTTTTTGGCTTTCGGCACCCCCTATTGTTACTCGCATTTCTACTTCCATAGCACATAGCATTTGTTTTACTTTTAGGTCAGTAGCACTAGCACAGTTGGCAGCCACACTTTATTTGAAACAGTTTTGTCAGTAATATTAATATTGAGAGCCAACCGGCTCGCTTACCCAGAATAACATACAGCAAAATAAACACTTTTTCTTAAGATAAAAACCTGCTGACGATCTGATAAATCTAATTTTTCAAAGCATGTTTTCAAAGTTATATAGCAGCTCTGAGAAACACATGATCTTATAGCGTAGCTTATTCTTGAGTTGAACAGTAATAAAAATTTCGCGGTAAATCGGTACTGACAGTGTGGTGTAGTAGAGGCAAGCATTTTGGCCTGCTTTATACACGGATATTGATTAAATGTTGCTTGAGATTTTCATCTCATTTTAATCGCTGGGGTCTTCTTTGTGATGTTGAGATAGGATTGGGCAATGGACAATGATATTATAATCGTGTTAATATAATAATCTTGTTAAGATTACTTAATTAGCTTGCGAAGCGTAGGGCGCAGAGAGTAAGCCCTTGCGCTTTCTTCAATATTATTTTGTGAAGCTGGACGTCGATTTTGCTTGCTCTTCAATGTAATTTTCTTGATGTGCGAGTAGCAAGTGTTGTTGCAAGTATTCATTTCTTTACATACATATCTTGATCACTTAATAAAATTCCTAAGAGAGGTATAACTACGATTGTTTACATTATACTAGTAACACAACACACAAAAATTATGTTGCTCATATAATCCAAGGTATCGTTTTAGGCAGTCGATCCATAAGACTGCAAGCTGTTACGTTGTGTAACAATTTCAAAGTTTGCTACCTGATTTCAAGATAACGATTTGATCGATGAATTCATTTGATAGTTCTTGAAGTAGACTAAGCATCTTCCAGTAGTGATAACTTGTAACTTTTTTTTTTTAATTTAAAAAAATTACTTTAATCTTTTACATTTAGGTGACAAGTTGAAACAAAGGTTGGATGATTCGGCCAAAGCAAATTGTGTCGTTGAACTGCCCATGTGCCTCAAGGATCCGTATGTGATTGCACCTCTGCAAATATCAGAATATCTGGGTCTAATATCTGCAGAGGAACAAGGCCATTTTCATCGTCGGGATGAAATGATGAAAGTGATGAGCAAACCGCCAGTGGGTAACGTATTGGTGAAGGATTTGTTCATTAAAGCAAAGAAATCGGTTGAAAGATCCGCTTCTGATCAACACTTCCTTAACGAACAAGCATACGTCTCAACCCATTCTCGTAGGATCGGCATAATCGGCCAAGCCGGTTCCGGCAAAACAATTTTCAACAAAGTTGTAAATGATGGCTTATATTCCAGTGAATTTGTTTTCTGCCTGAAGCTAAGGGATGTTGACTATAATGCTGAAACCAATCTTCTTTCGTTTCTCTCTCCTTCTTTAGCTCTTCCCTGGTTACGTAATAACCAATGTCGCAATGCAGTTCTCGATTCTCTTGCAGCCAACAAAAACGTCTTTATTATATTTGACGGTCTTGATGAAATCGAGAACTTAAACGATGCCAGCACCAACCATGAAATCAATCTTTACAAACAGGACAAACCTTTAGTTTTCATCAAACATCTTTTGCGTGGGAAACTATTGCCATATGCCAATGTCATGATCACATCTCGACCGAAACAGTTACTTAACCTTCCAAAATATCTGAAGCCTCGCTTTGTCGTCAATATCATTGGACTTGATAACAAAGCTCAGGAAACAATTTGTAAAAGCGTATGTGAGCAGAACAGCGATGATATATTCCAGTCTATCCAATCACGGGCTGATATTTCAACACTTTGTGCCAACCCTCTGCAATGTCTCTTAATAATGTTTGCAATGAATGCAGCTCGTTCCTCTCAACAAAAATTTGTCAAATCTCTTTCTGCTATTTTTGCTCTTAATCTAGTTATTTTTTTTGACTCTTCACATACCGACAACAGCTTTAACCTACGGAATGTCGCGGACTTGGCATGGATAAGTTTACAAGAAAACAAATTCTACTTGACCAAAAGAGATTTACGGCTGGCAGGAATACAAGTGGATAAATGAAATCCTTTTCTTACGTCAACTACATTAAAATCCAGAGTGTCGCTTTTAAGTGGCTCTTCAAACATCCATTATTTTTCACATCTTGTTCTGCAAGAGTGCTTGATCGCAATCAGAGTGATTTTCTTTACACCGCCATCAGAATTGAAGGAGCTTTTGATAGGAGATGCTAGTCTACAACAATTAACAAATTCTCAACCAAAATACAATTTAGCTGACAGCATGTTCAAAATGATCACCAAGTTCATGTACGGTTTCTGTAATGAACACACCCGCTCTTATTTAATGGAAGAATTTGACTTACCTGATTTTCCTTCCAAACACCTTGAAATGCTACAAAGCTTTGCACAGAACCACCTCCCTTCCCCTGATTCTTTTAGCTACTTTCAAGATAGTCTTTTGGTTTTCACTTGGATCTCAGAGTTCGATAATCCAGTCTTCAGCGAGCAATTAGCCAGTCATTTACCTTCTCATATTAGCATCGAAGGTCGAGTGCTACCGAGTGATGTGGAGCCAATTCATCACATGCTACGAGCTTGGCGATCTCCGGTGTCTCTTTCTGTTCTTTCCAACGTCGTGGAATTCGTTGGAAACAGTTGCCGAGTGTTTTTGCAGGAACTGGAAACCACAATGAACAACTCTTGTTATGTAAAGGTAATTTTGACTTTATTATGATTTTAATTGGCAGTATTCATCGTAATAGGCCTATCAGTTCCATATTAGCAATATTTTTGAGACTACTAATGAATTACTAATTTTTCAAATTTATTAAATTATTTATGTAAATCTGTGTATGATTAAGTTTCAACGAGGTCACAATCTAGTGAAATAAAAATAAAAAACCAACAGTAACTGTACTTTTTGAAATAATATGCGTCATCTTACTGCGCTTCGGTTGCCAAGATCCCGCAAAACATGCTTTGTGTTGGTATTTACTACAAAACTTAAGAGACACAATTGATATTACTGATTAGTCGTCTTATTATAACTTCATATTACTTCAATTTTTCAACATGCGTGTTTTCTGTGCGTATCCCATTCCAAATGTGCGCTGTAGTGTGTGCACTCTTGTGTCGGGTCTTAATGACGAAACAGTCACATTGCTATGACTCGATGACGTAAATTTAATCTGATTCTGACAGCCAAAGATCAGTCTGTAACACAGTCGCATAGTTACTTCAACTATTAAAGTAAGATGCAGGTACTTCGTTTCCCTGTCAGCTTCACCCAGTTTTTCGGGTTAAGGTTAAATGGTCAACTTGACAGTAATTGGACTTACAGTATTATGGTTTCGATTCAAGTGCAGTTATGACAGTTTCGGTTTTTATGATTATTCTCAAATAAGAAGCCAAATCCACACATACAGTATAATACCAAATAAGTTGCAAAACTGCTATGTTTTGCCGCGAGAGAAATTTTTAATAATGACACCGCTTCATTGAAGATCAAGAACTCTGACCCTGACCTAGCAATGTACAACATGCAAGGAGCAATTTTAACGGATCATAAGACTCCGATTATCAGAAACTCAGATTGGAGTGATATCCAACTTGGCTTCAACAATAGAAAAATTTAATAATGACACCGCTTCATTGAAGATCAAGAACTCAATAGGATCGATCACTCAAAAGATGTCAAATGCTTAAAATAACATTGAAAAGGTTGCCTAGGTATCTACTCCAATTTGACTTGAAGGTAGGATCATATATGCCAACTTCCAGGTTACTCGGTCTGCTAAGAGGCTCACATCTAAAGTTACTCAGGTTGACATGATTTGGGCAAACGACTTGGAGGAAAGCCACAAATAAACTGGTTAGAGAATCAATTTGCCTAGGCTAGATCAAAAATACGGTACTCCACTCAAGCAACTCCCACCTCTAGCAACCACAAGGCCATCTACCCAAATGCAGCTGCAGATGCGTTTCGACCTTTTTAGGTCTCATCAGTGCAGCATAGCAACAACCCCCCTCAAAAAAGTTTATAGTAGGGAGTTAGTTTTATTGAGAGAGTAATTTTTTTGGGGGTGGGGGAGTAGATGGTAACAGGAAATTAGTCTAAAATTGGAGGAGGGGATGGTGGCAAGGATTTAGTTTGGATCTTAGCAATTAGATAGTAGCGGGGATTTAGCAGAGGAGTGGTTGCAAGAAATTTTGGGGAGAATGAAAGTAGGAATTAACTTTTTTGAGGGGGGTTGTTGCTACGCTGCACTGATGAGACCTAAAAAGGTCGAAACGCGTCTGCAGCTACATTTGGGTAGATGGCCTTGTGGTTGCTAGAGGTGGGGGTTGCGTGAGTGGAGTACCGTATTTTTGATCTAGCCTAGGCAAATTGATTCTCTAACCAGTATATTTGTGGCTTTTCTCCAAGTCGTTTGCCCAAATCATGTCAACCTGAGTAACTTTAGATGTGAGCCTCTTAGCAGACCGAGTAACCTGGAAGTTGGCATGTATGATCCTACCTTCAAGTCAAATTGGAGTAGATACCTAGGCAACCTTTTCAATGTTATTTTACCGCGAGTAAACAAAAGTTTTTCGCAAAAACAACTCTGCTTCTAAACTCACCTTTGGAAGAAATATGATTTCGATTTTAGAAGCTTGGCTTGGATTTCTTTAAATCAGCTTTTAAAAAACTTTTATTTGAATTCTTAATGATGAAATATAAGTAAAAGGATAGTCTGCTCTTTGTCATAATATTAGATCTATTAAACTTTTTAATAAGTTTCTGAAGCTTTGTTCAGCATTGGTAACGGTAACAACGCATTTTGTAAATTCAAGGAGCAAGGCAAGCGATCACTGATTACTATTGAATTAAAGGTTCAACGGTATGAAGGGAGACTGCCAAATGAACTTGTGCCGTTCTAATCAGCAACCATCCAGTATATGTATCAAATACAATAGGCTCCATCTGTGAATCGAACCCGTCGCAAAGGATCTGAACCTTCAAGCGGGTAATGCCAGATCATATTGCTGACAATGGCCTGTTCATTAGGGTGTTGCAAACGCCCCTCAAAAATGAAAAACTGTGCTGATCACAAATTACTTTTGATATATGGTGACTAGTCCAAAAAAAACTCCAGATATGAAGTTTTAGAAAAATTGAACATTGTTTAGGTGTTCCGCTTTTCATTTTCATGACGACAGGCCTATCGATGCAGTGAATTTTTCTATGTCCTTAACCACTTGCGCTAGAAAGTTGGTTAATGGCTCAAATGACTCAGAAACATCAAGTTTCTATCTAACTTACAGAGAAACTATATGGCTATTGTGCTTAGTTTTCGAGTTATTGCGTTTATTATGTTTCAAAGTCAGGTTTTGGGGGGTACAATGTTATCACTCCATCTATTTAAGCCACCTCATAATGATGCAGAGCAAAATCAGGTATCAACATTGCTTTAGTTGTATACATGACAATATACTACCAGTGTTTTAGCTCATTGGTGGAGAAGAAGTTTCTTAGTTTTTTAAATTTTGTGTTTGGTTTGCATATAAATTACAAGCTAGTGTGTGTAATATGGATGAGTTAAAAGTCAAACCATCACAATGCTACTTGGTAAACAGATTATCCGCAAGAATAGGATGACTAAACGCCATAGAGATCTTCGTTTGTTTCTGCTGGGATCTGTTCAAACTCAAAACGACATCCACATTGTTACAAGCAAACTACCAACCTACAAGCGAGTAGAGTATTACGAGCATTCATTGCTAAAAATGAAGAATTCGATCAAACCAAAAACAAAAAGCCATTGTTCAAAGCTGCTAATGTCAATCACAACTGAACAGATTTTGCCAATTTATGCCAGAGCAAGAATTCCGACATAACAAGCTAACAAGACTGCTCAAAATATAGTGCAACATTATAGGAGTATGCAAAATTTGATGAAAAGTAAAAAATGAGAAATAGGGGGAGCCAAAGAAAGGATTGAAACATTGAAGAAAACACTGCCTGCTGGCTGAAACATGTATGGAGCAGGTTATCTAACACAGAAGACAAAGCATTTCTTTTATCAATGCAGAATGATCGCACAGCATTAATAGCTGGAAAAGATATTAAAACGCACAAATTGGAAATGAGACAACACAAAAAAAAGAAGCTCATGTCAGACTTGAACAAGCAGAAGAAATATGAAAAAAATGAAGAAGCAACAGTTGTAATGCTTGCCAATAGTTCTGACGATCAACTTTCATCTCAATCATGTGCACCAGAAGATGCAGATGACTGTGATGAAAAGGCTTTTTGTTTTTGGTGTGGTCAAATTCTTTTTTAGCAATGAATGCTAGTAATAGGCCTACTAAACTTTTTGCTGGATATAATAAAACGGCAGACACATTCAAAAGCACACTTATCAGTCAGGATAGAGAAAAGATTGAATTTTAAGCCCATACTTTCTACACCATTTTTCAAAACAGTTCGAAAATGAGAATAGTTCGGATGTTGAAATAAAAAGTGTTGAACCGACTCGGGTACTTTACAAACTTCGCATAAACCAGTTGGGTGTTTTCCGATACGATGAGAATGACCAGTTTAAAGACGAAAAATTGAATTTATTTGATGATTTTGCTTGGTTTGCACTTGAGGAAATTACCATTTGTATTGACTGCCAGTAGTGGAATGAATGTAGATGTGATTCCATTTCTCCAAGCAGTGATCACGAATAATTGATTTGGCTTCAGAGTAAGATAATTTAGTCGCAATTTCTTTTGCTTGAACACCGGTTTCCACTAATGATTCATCGTTTGATCTAAAAACAAGTTTTGTTGCGCTATCAGCGATTTGATTTCCGATAATTCCACAGTGACAAGAAACCCAGAGAAAGTGAACAATCAAATCAGAGACAGTCACACGGTGATGCAAAAGTAAAATTTTTGATAGGCTATACAGTGCTTACCAAAATCCTTGGGTTGAATAGCCTGTAAAACAGAACAAGAATCCGTTACAATTAGATTTTTTTGGTGTTTGTTTACTGCTATCCATCGCATTGCTGTCAGGATAGCATAGAGTTCTGCAGTGAAAACAGACGATGAATTTTTGATTGCTATTGAAGTTTTGGTCCTGGTTGCTGGAACAAAGAGAGCTAAACTTGTACCTAGTTGACTTTTAGACCCATTCTTTCCATTAATTTACAAATCAGTAAACAATAACGTAAAATTAAAATATTCAGTGTTAATAGTTTCTAAGAAACAAGCATTAATCAATTTAGGGTTATCGTATTTTTTGCAGTTGAATAAAATATCATAATTAATAGTAGGCTTATTAATTAACCAGGGAGGCGTATCTGAAATATAGTGCTTAACAGTTGTAATTGCAGCATTTTTGAATAAATCTTGGTTTGCATGTTAAACGAACAGAAGTTTGCATAATTGTCCGGCCATCTTTCATGCCAACTGTCTGTAATAACAGCTGAAGTAGAGTGGTCGGTAAAAGTAGAAAGGTGGGCTCTGTAGTATAAACACAATTGATAAAATTTAATTTTTAGGTGCATTTCATTGCAGTAGTGTTGCAAGCAGTCAATGGGAGCGCTTCGTAAAGCACCAGCACATATTCGTAGGCATTCATGTTGAATAGTTTCGACTTGCTTAAGTGTGGAATCTGAACAATTAAAATAGATTTCCATTCCATATTCTATTATTGGTCGAATCAACGCCCTGTAAAGAGATAAGGGGGCGTCTTTCGACATTTCCAATTGGATCCCTTCAACATGCGAAGAACGTTAATGCATTTATGGCAGTTTTCCTGAACATACTTCGCATGCGCAGAATATAGTCCATTTTCCTGAAAAATACCACCTAAATACTTCACTTGTATTTTCAGTGCCAATGCTTCATTGTAAAGCATTAGCGATACATTTATATTTTTTCGTAAACAATAGTGCTGCAATATTAAATTTATTGACTGAAATATTAAAGCCATTACTATCACACCAAGTCTGTATTTTGTTTAAAGATGGTTGGTTGAGTTTATTCAAATGTATATCAGAGCCCACTTCCCATAAGCATAAGTCATTGGTAAACAAAGCTGCTGACGAAGTGAAGCACGATGGCAAATCGTGAATCATCACTGCAAACAGTACCGGGCTTAACACACTGCCTTGTGGAACGCCATTTTGCAAAATTTTGACATGTGATCGCGTTGATGAAACTCTGACCTGGAAAGTAAACCTTGAATGCCAATGTTTAATAGCTTTAATGATAATGTATTTTTGTGCGCCATGTCAAACGCCTTTTCAATGTCAAGGAACAGTGCCAGAACTGATCACTGGTTAGCCAATGCCTTATAAATGACATCGTGTAAATTTAAAAGGTGGTCAATTGGTCGTCTGCGTTCACAAAACGCAGACTGATTATTACTTAAAATCTTGTTTTTCCCCCAAGTACCATCGGAGTCGTACCGCAACCATTCTTTCCATTAATTTACAAATATGGCTAATAAGCGAAATCGGTCTATAGAATTGCGGCAAATTAACAGACTTGTTTGGTTTGTGCACTGGAACAACTACCGAATGTAGCCATTCGGGAGGTGTCTCACCTGTAAGTCATGTCCAGTTGAATAAAAGCAATAAAATTTGCAAGCAGCGATAAGGCATGTGCTTGAGCATCTCGCACTTGAGCTTGTCATTACTAACTGCGGAGTTTTTAGATTTTACTAAGGCATCTTCAAGTTCGTTCATATTAAACGAAGCATTAAACTCTATTTTCTTGTAAGTGCAATGATGTAATTTCTGGTGTAGTTGTAGAGAAACAGATTGAAGATTGTTTTGAAATTTGTTCGTAAAGTTTTCATTGCTACATGTCGCTTGAAACTGATTAGCCAGCATATTAGCTTTATACTGGTTATTGGTACTTGTTAAAGCCGTGTTGCTGCAAAGATGGAAAAGATGAGGTTTGTTGCCCGGTGAACCTTCGAATGTTCGACCACATCTGACCAAGTTTAGCATTCGAGAAGACAGAAGCAGTGATGTTCCCAACAAGATTGTTTAGCAGCTTTTGTAATTTTGTAATTTTCTTTTATAATTAGCTGCTTTTGTAATTTTCTTTGCCTTAGCTCGGGTTCGTTTAAAAATTATGATGTCAAAAGGGTGACGTGTTTTCAACATGCGATTTAAAGCATGTTTTATGTTGTTAATAGCAATTTGACAGGATTTGTTCCACCACGGAACAGATACCTTATTGCATGGTTTGGTTCTGGGGATAGTTCTCTCTGCAATAGAAAAAATGGTCGAAGTTAACCTGTAATAAAAAAGTTGAGTGTTTGTAGAAAATAGATTCATGGTTATTTCAGCATTGCATATATGATAAAATGATATCCAGTCGGCACGAGAGAAGGACCAGCGTGGTGTCCATTCAGACGGTGATGCATTTGAAGTCGAATTAAGGTGTGTTTACACAGAATACGATGAAATTTTTCGTACGTACAGCGACGTAGGCTACGAAACTGTTAGAGGTTATGACGTAAAGCTACGTCACTATCCGCGGCATTCTAGATTACAATGGCTAGGGGCTTTGCAAAACAACCGGTAGGAAGCAAAACTGTTTGGGTTTGAATTGTGTGAAAGATATTTTCGTCAACTGCTTACGTTAAAAATCTGATGAAACTTCGTACGACAGCAAATCGGACTAAAATCGCATTTAGTGTAAACAGACCTTTAACGTGGAGAAAAATTAAACAATGGTTGTTGCTTAAAAACTTACCAATGACTTCTACGTGGCATTTGTGCGAGATTGCAGGAGAACATATTGTTAGATCAATTAGCGAACAATTTAGTTCTGCATTCAAGGTCATATATGAGTTGGTTGATCGGTGTTCATAACAGCATAATCATTTTGTTCAATAAAATCGAACAGCCGGTAGCCGTTGGTGTTTGGTGACCCCGTATCCCACATTTTGTGGTGGGCATTGAAGTCACCGGAAATAATGACTTTACGAAACTTTGTGACAAAAAGTAAAATATTGTCGTCAATCAGATTTGTAGGAGGGTTGTATACATTTAATATTACAATATCACTTACTTTGATAACCATGGATTCTATGTCATTTTGAGAATCAGGTGTAATTACTTCCGAAGAAGGGATGCTTTGCTTAATGCATATGCAAATACCGCCACCGCTCTTACCATTTGATCGATTCTTTCGTATGAATTTGTACCCTGCTAAAACCGGGATAATGTTTCTGATTGAATAAGTTTCCTGTAAACATAAAATATCGGGTAATTTTGCCAATGTAGCCAAGCAGGATTGCAGTTCTGGAATTTTGTTTTGAATAGACCTGCAATTCCACTCCAAAATTCGTAAGGCCATTAAATCAAAGATTTAAGCTGATCAAGATCGATGGGAGTCCCTATGCGTTTGCCTGCGGATTCAGAAATTATTTCATAAATGTTTATATTTTTGTCAGCCTTTGTAGCTAAAATTGTATGGTTTATAACTTCTGTTAAAAAAGCTAGAAAATAAATTGAGTTTCCAAACATGAAGTTGCTAGAGAAGTCAACCTTATTCATTACTTGGGTTTGTATCTCGTTGTTATCTTGTGATACAGGCACTGTTGGGCTCATATGTGTTGTTCTGTACCTATTCGTAACAGAGCTGTGCGTTGGTAAGGCGTGATTAGCAGCCAGAGGAGGAAATTCATCAGCATAGAGGCTACTGCTATTAAATTGAATAGCATTTGCATTAACAGTTGGCCCGCTGGTTCTGACAAGGTAATATAATTTTCAAGCAATGAGTTGGCAATTGAATTCTTAAGGCACAACATTATTGTAAGGATTAACCGTCTTGCAGTTCGATGTAATTAAATGCCTGTAGCAGTAACGCTGTAAGTGCGACAAGGCAATGCTTTAAAACAAAACAAGTAACTAATAATAATCATTTAAAGTGCACGTGACCAACTTAGATTGCCTGATATGTGATAAATATAAGGAATCAGGTTCGAGACCCAACAATGCAAAACAGTCAACAGTTCGAACATAAATAAATGTTTTTACTGAAGGCAAATCAATTCGCAAGCGATTACGACGTAACATACCCTCGCACAAAGCGGGAACCGGCAGTATCACACTTTAATTCGTCAGGGTCAAAAATAATAAAAAAAAATCATCTACAGTAAGTCACACAATAAAATTATCAAAGTCTGTAAGCCTACACAAAAGTATAAAGAGTTATGGCACAATGAAGGCGAACAAGTGAATAGGCCTATACATCAACTAACGCGCGACAAGATTGATTTAATTTAAACGATTGCTCCGGACGTTTCTACAAAATTTATTAAACTTGAAAAGGCTTGTGGACAGGATAGTGTTTGCATTGTGAGACTCAAACCCATGCTATTTAGATGTGAATTTAAAACAGATCTTGAGTGTTCGTATTTCGGACAGATTAACAAGAAATGGTTGACATCTTCTGGAACCGAACAGGTTGAGCATAATCCTGTGCTGTGGTAATCCAATACGATGCATGTGAGCGTTTAGTTTGCAATGACCAGTTAGTGAACGAAAGAGAAATGGAGAACTTGCCGAATTTCGATCTGTGATTGAAGGAAACAAGTTCTTATACTTAAGAGCAATGGAATTTAAAACGTATTGTTGCTGCCAAATTGAAAAGCAATGATCTTTTATCATTAATTTGATATCCGATATGGAAAGATGAATGTCAGAATTGAAAAGGTCGTGTTGAGGTTCCTTTGTAGTTGCGCTTCTATCCAGAAAGTCGGCCGTTTCATTTCCGGGAATTCCTGCATGCGACGGCACCCACATGTAGGTTATTTTAACTCCAATTGAATCTAGAAAATAATGCAAAAGTTTGACTTTGTCGATAAGAAAATGACAGCTGTTAATTTTATTGTGATGAATAGCTTTAATAGAGCTAAGGCTATCAGAGATTATCAAATTTTTTGCATACCGATTTGGTGATATCCAATACAAAGCTTTGAAACTGGCATGTAATTCTGCAGTAAATATAGAAGCATTAGTATTTAGTTTTACCACACGTCTAACTTCAAACCTGTGAATATAAAATGAGCTGCTTGTACCAAAGTCCGTCTTCGAATTGTTTGTATAGAAAAACAAATAATCACTGTGATTTGTGTAGACATGTTGTAAAAAATTTTGTTTTGCTGTTTCTGGGTTTTCATTGGCCAGGTCACACAAACTAAAATCTATTTGACACGAAGGTATGCTCCAGAGGGGATTGCACGGTTCATATAGCTTGTGAACGTTAAGATCACCTGCGAAAAAGTTATTTGTTAATAATTTAAAAGAGCAGTAATTTTGAGAGTCTGGAAACCTAATCAAACCAACAATCCTGTATGACTGAAAGAGTTGGATGCTCGCTGAAAGTTAATAAATGAGTCCTGTAAAATAAACAAAGTTGCAAGTAACGAATATTTGGTGGCATTTCATTGCAAGCATGCAGCAAGCTATACACCGGTGTACTTTTTAATGCACCAGTGCACAATCGTAGTGCCTCGTTTTGGATCTTTTCGATTTCGTATCTATTTTCATTGCTTGAATTAAAATAGATTTCCATTCCATGGTCTGTTATAGATCGTATTAAAGACCTGTGAAGAGTGAGCATCGGGGCTTTTGAGGACCCCCACGAAGTTCCTTTGATTGCTCTTAAAAGATTAAGACGTTTATTACATTTATTTACAGCATATTTATTGTGTTTGTTGTAACTGCCATTTGACTGAAACATTATGCCGAGGTATTTAAATTCCGATTTGATCGGTATTTCAGTTTGGTTTGATTTAATCTTTATATCTGGTACAGTTCGCTTGCGGGTAAAAAGTACAGCAGCAGATTTTGGGAGAGAAATTTTGAAACCCCATTTGCTGCACCAAGTCTGAACAGTGTTGAGATTGTCTTGAATAATATAGTCTAGCTGGCTGATATCTGTCTTGCCAAAAACAGCAATCGTCTGCATATATAATGCAGCAGGGCAAGAAAACACATCCGGTAAGTCGTTAATCAGTATAGCAAAAAGTATTGGGCTCAAAATACTACCTTGGGGTACACCGTTTTCCAAATTTTTGACCTCTGAATAAGATGAATCTATTCGAACCTGAAATGAAGGGTTGGTTAAGAAAGAAAAGCTGCAGAGTTTTCCGCGGATTTCTGCTTATTTCAGTGTTCTCATTGCTCTTAGGCTCTTCATTGGTATTGCAGCTTTTCATCAATATTTTTTAACTGTTGATTCCGCAGCTTACATTGAATATCAACTTTAGTAGCAACTGATTATACTTGGGAACGTTAGTAAGGTTTTAATGTGATAAACAAAAAACATAAATTTTAGAACATCGTCATAGGATGGTAAAGAACTGGGATTAAAAAAAAAACGAATTGAGACGGCGATTAGTCAGATTTCTTCATCACTTCATGCTGAAGCATTAGTTGTTCCATTAACACTTATTGGTCTACACTCGATAGTATCAAGTGCGGACTCGATATTAGTTTAAGTACTACTTCGCGAAGCTACACAACCTAACAAGGTCAACTGTCCTGCCTTTGGCCAATAAGAACTATCGTAGTTCAAGTCTGGTACTGAAGGAGATCGTGATTAGGGTTCGTTATCAGCTTTATTGCATGGTATATGCGGATATGTGAAGGTAAAGTACATTTAATGATGCATTTGCGATTTTAATCAAGTTTAGGTCAAAACACGAACACTTTGAGTAGATTCAAAATGTTCCTTTTTATTCCCAAACTTCTATGAGTTTTAGTGAAGCTGTGATTCATAAAAGTTATAACAAGTTATGGCAGTATAATCTGAGAAAGCCAACAACGCAAATTTCAAAAAAACGTTCGTTCGATTTCAATGGCTGTGCTATTGCAACACCGTGCATGGATTTTTCAGCAGTGAGCCAGGGGAAACACAGGGGAACTGTCCCGCATTTTGACAATCCTTAGAATCTACGGTCATATTTGCAATCTTTGGTTTATTATTCTCTCCCCTAGCCCCTTCCCTTCTGCTGGCTACGCCCAGTTTTCCGCTGTTTCACCAGCCTCGGTTCAACGGTTTCATCAAAAATTGATTTGATTTTCAAGATTTTCCATGTTTCAGCACGTGTTGGTTTAGATTATTGGAGAACTTGACTTTGGACGTAAAGATCTGGGCGACGAAGGTGCAAGGTGTTTGGCGTCGTGTATAGACAATGTCGAAAGACTGGATGTTGGTGATTGCAACATCGGAAGCAGAGGAGTGGAGGCGCTGGCTCAGGGAATCAAATACCGGGAGAAACCGGTAAATATGCTACTTCATCTCGATGTAGTTTCTAGTAGATGTAAATCACTTGCGATTACTTTTAACATTTTGTAGAAAACTAGGTTAAAAGATCCTCATCGTAAAAACAGAAAAATTGCAGCGCTCGTCCACATTGAATCTGCATTATACTTGCGGTATGACGCAGAATCGTGTAACGAGTGGCGGGGCCCATCTCTACGGCTTAGCGCCTGAGCAACACAAATCCGAAGAAACATCGCAGCTAGTGTTGTTAAAAAAACGTTTTTTGCTTTGTGATTTTATATTGTTTTTTGGTTGTTATTTTTCATTGTTGACCATTTCATAGCAAATTGAGTAGTTTACCCCGTTTTGGCTTGTTAGAGGCAAAACAAGGCTGTTTTTAATGGTACCGATATGTTATTTGCAATGTCAAGTTACCATTATTTCATTAACCACAGAAATATAGCTTGCACTCATTGCTCGGTGCTAAAGATGACATTTATGGCATAACCATGAGCCATTTTGGGTGCCATAAGTGCTGGCTTGACTAGCCTAGTTAATGTTTCCTCCCGGGAAGTCGGGAGAAGAATTTCGAAATTTGAAATTTCCCGTTTACCGAGACATTATGTCGGGATGCCGGTAAATGTCTTTACATTAGTAAGGATTTCAGTGGTACTGATATCTTTTATTCCGACATAAAAAATGCGTTAGCTTTGCGTTACTGCAAATTAAAACTTTTTTTGCGTACTAAAAATTATTTTTCAAAATTCGCGAAATTTTTCGAGACGAGATAGTTGTGAGATCTAAGTTTTTTCTACAATTTGTCGAAAGAATGGAAAAACTCAAACTACGTTTGTCAAAACAACATAACAAAATGCTAAAAATTAAATCTGAAATGCTGCAAATTAAAAAAAATGTCAAAATGATCAAGCTCGAAAATTTTTCCGCGGAAACTTTCGGCATTTTCCCAAGTCCCGGAAATCCCGAAGATTTCCAGGATTGCGGGAGTTTTCCGGCATTCCCGAGAACATTTTTGGAAGTTTTCCCGTTTCCCAGGTAGTTGAAAATCCGAGAAAAAGAGCAACTCTAAACTTGGCCGTTATCAGAATTTTTTGTCGGTCCGCTAACGGTCCAGTTTTGTTGCTTTTTTCTAGCAGTAGGACGCTGACGAGCCGCAAGACCATCATTGAAAACTGTTTAAGTTTATTCTTTTTTAATGATACGCTTAAGCGGTTTAATTTTGCAAACTAAAACTTTCTTCGTTGTGTAACTTGTGTTTTAATTTTTGCTCTGCAACTTTAGGTTAGGTGCAGCGAATGCAAGTCGTTTGACTGGCTCAATGTAGATTACGGTTTGATCCTTGAACAAATCATTTTGTGCAAGATTTCTGTGGCTCGCTATCATGTTGAGATTTCGTAGTAAAAAATTAAAAATCTTTTGTGTGTACCGCAGGCTGCTGACTGCTGACACAATGAATTAATCACCTTCGTTATTCATCTCTTATTGCGATAACTGGTAAAGTCGAAGCTTTAGGTTAAAATATCTGATAAAGCAAACAGTTTCTCCCCATTTGATATTAGAAACAGCAAAGAATGGGTCCTTTTATTGGAAGGGTAACTATTTTCCGATAGTACCAAGCGTACCCATGTTGTTGGCACAGTAAATAAAAATTGTGTTAAAATTAAACCCTGATTCGCAATAACTTGAGATGGTTCGGGCTGACGTTTTTAAGGCCCAGACCGCCCACGGCCTGGAACCTTTGGCCCAGTAACCGTGACCGACCCGGCAACTCGTACCAAAAATAAAGCCCAGCCCGCCCAAAGCCCATTCTTTTTACGAACCTTTGATCAAATTAATCAAACTTAAAGGGATTTCGAAAAGGGTTAGCTGCTCGTTAGCGGCCCAGTAATAAACAAGGATAGAACCGGGCCGTCAGCGGACCAGTAAAAAGACCGGTACGGCTTGTTGGCGGGTCTCTTAGCGGCCCATGCCATCTCTAGCAGTAACTTACAATTTCAAAAAGTGTGTGACCGAAATACTTTCCCCATTAACGTGTTTTTCAGCATTTTACTTAACCCCAAATGTTCGCAATAGTAACACGCAACAAAATCACGTAGCACTTTATTAAAATATATCTGTTGAACATACCAGTATAACAAAAAAACAAAGAATAAAAAAAACTTGTTTTTTTGTTTTAGATTAAAAAACGATTTAGCAAAAATAACGACTCGTTTTTTGACTTACAACGCTAATCACAGCGGCCCGTGGTGAGGCGTTGGCGACATTGGGTACGACTTTCCGGATAAGAAAACGAATCCCACACATTCCGCATCAATAGCGATGTTGCTTACCACTGGAACAACCAGGCTAAGCATCAATTCACAGATATCGATTCATTTATTAGAACAAACAAATGAGTTTTGTTCAAAGTATCCTTTGTGCTAAGAACATTATAAAAAAAACTGGCTAAAGATCAGATTCTTAATCCTGATTGATAATATCGATCAAAGATTTCCAACAAATCGTGTTTTAGATTGATCTCTATATCGGAGGAAATGAATTCGGAGACGAAGGTGCGAAGCATTTGGAAAGTTGTCTAGACAAGATAAACAACCTGTACCTGTATGATTGCAACATTTCTGGACGAGTCGCGCGCTCGATCATCAACAACACAGCTGGATGCAGCGTGGATGTTAATATTGATTCGGATTCCGATTAATCATCAGCTACTGGACATTTTGCTGCATCTCTGCATCAGAAAGAGTACGATTGAAGTAAACAATTTTGAATTTTATCAACATTTTACTGGTGGCCATGTTACGACATCACAGAATTTGTTGCAATCTTATGAATATTTTATCACTTGATTATTATTTGGTTTTTGTTTTGCATCCAGCAATTTATCATATTTACGCAAACGCATGTTCATTGAAGCTAGAAATTTATGATCAATGAGCAGTTTTCAAAAATCAAGATTACGTGACAATAAAAACTTTTATTACCTCCCAGAAAGTTTGTTTACAAACATCACCGCGCCAATTGTTTGGAAGTTGAGGTTTGTTATGAACAGACATAAAGGTAAATCGAAGCTTTACGCGAACCTAGACAGACTTCGACAAAAATGACACAATACATGAATCACGTGATGTTTACAGCGTCATCATGACATCAGCGTAACAAGCATTGTCTTGAATCAGTTCCAAAAGCGCCTCCTTGTGACCAAAATGTAAAGAAAAAATCTAGTTCAAGATAATTTGTAGTTCAGCTTTGTTAAAACAATACTGTTTATTTATCCTATTTACATAAATATTTATCCTCTTCTGTAGAGAAAACGATGGCTTTGCAGAGCTGGTTTACATCAGACTTCTAGCTTCTCAATCGGTAGTACCGGTTCGATTCTTAGTATAGTCTCACCGTGAAAATAACAAAAATTGTTGTGATTACAAAAACTTTCTTAACGATTATAATAAATATTTTTAATACTTAGTGAATTTATGAAAACGTAAACTTCAGCTTCGTAATATTGAAACTCTTGAAGCCAGGCTTTATGCCTTGCATTGTTTTAATCAAATTTCCAAGGTTTTTGAGACGACATAATTATGCAGATGGTAATCGCTGTTTGGAAATTATTCCATGCAAACATCGCTCTCAATTACGATGCATTCAGTTCCGGTTGATTGATTTCAGAACAATTGATTTCGACGATTCTTTCGAGTTCAAATTCGAATGTTTTCGTGGTTCAGTTCGATAGAGTTTTGCAAAAAGGAATTGTGTTCTGTATTTACAGTCAGCGATGGCGGAAGCATTTGTAGAGTGGGGGGGGGCCAAAACCAATGACCAGATTCTTCACCTACAACCAAGGGCGGCAGTGGCGTAGCGAGAAATTTTAAAAGGGGAGGGGGGCATAATTTCCACATTTTTTGTCAAGTGTATTTTCGGCAGAACTAATTTAAAGCTGATTAAGAAATAAGAAAAGCTTTAGGGGGGGGCTCGTGGGCTTGCTTCCCCGGAAAGTTTACATGCTGTAACGGCTATTTTAGTGCCTTTTAAACAATTTTCAGGCAAATTATGTTTAAATTCTTTGACCCTATTTCTGAGTGCTTCGCCAAATATGATCCATTTTGTTCGCACATTTTTAATTATGCGTGCTTAAGGCGTATAAGGCTTATAGCTATCGAAGAGGTTCGAAATTATGGAAAAATTTTATACATCAAAAACATTTTTGAAAATGGCTGATGGGAGGATGCATATTCCTCATCCTACCCCTCTGGATTCGCCCCTGGCCATAAGCTACAGAAACCATCAAAAGAATCTGGCATATTTCAGTCACTTGGATCTGATATTTCAGTCGCCCAGATCTGAAGGCAGGTGCGCTGTTGCACGGTTTGCGAACATCCTACAAGGTGTGAACAAACTTGAGAATGTAAAGGTAAAATACGGTATATTTAATAATGCCTTTGCGCTTATTTGATCAAATATAGATAAGGACACGAACACGTTAAGTCGATTCAAGGAGTTTCCATTTTTTCCCAAACTTCAATGACTATTAGTGAAGCTGTGATTCGTAAAAATTGAAAACAAGTGGTGGTAGTTTGTATAATTTGTGAAAGCCAAGAACGCAAACTTCAAAAATATTTTTTCTAGACTGATGTTTGCTTCGCTTTCATGATTGTGCCATTGCAGCAGCGTGCGTAGGATTTTCCAACAATGAGCCAGAGGGGACACGGGCACTGTCTTACTTTTTGACGAACCCTTACAAAACTTGTCAACATTTGTAATATTTGGTTAATTATTTCCCCCCCCTTCTGCTGGCTACGCCCAGTTTGCCAGCAGTTTCACCAGCCTCGATTCATCGGTTCCATCAAAAATTGATTTGATTTTCAAGATTTCTTACGTTTGAGTGAATGTTGGATTAGATTGTGGGGGAACTTGACTTTGGACGTAAAGATCTGGGCAACGAAGGTGCAGAATGTTTGGCATCGTGTATAGGCAATGTCGAAAGACGTAATGTTGGCGATTGCAACATCGGAAGCAGAGGAGTGGAGGCGCTAGATCAGGGAATCAAATACCGGGAGAAACCGGTAAATATGCTACACTACCCCGATGTACAGTGTAGTTGCTGGTAGATGTAAAACACCGACAATTTCATTTAACGACTTGCAAAAAACAAGGTTAATATATCTTCATCGTGAAAACTGCGAACAATAATTGCAGCGCTCGTCCACGTCGAATCTTTATTGTGCTCGCCGTGTTAGGCCGAAGCGTGTAACGAGTGGCGGGGATCATCTTTACGGCTTAGGGCCTGAGCAACACAGCTCCGAAGAAACATAGCAGCGGCCGGTAATGAGGCGTTGGCGACATTGAGTACGACTTCACCGGCCCGGGAAACGAATTCTAAACCTTCTGCACCGACAGCGATGTCGCTTACCACTAGAACAAACAAACAATTTTTGTTCAGACCACGCTTTTGTGCTAAGGATATATTATGAAAAAAAAACTTGCCTAAAATCAGATTTTTAATGCTGACTAATGATATCCATGAAAGATTTCAAGCAAATCATGTTTTAGATTGATCTCTACATTGGTGGAAATGAATTCGGTGACGAAGGTGCGAAGCATCTGGAAAGATGTCTAGATAAGATAAACAACCTGTACCTGTATGATTGTAACATTTCTGGACAAGTCGCGCACTCGCTCATCAATAACACAGCTGGATACAACGTGCATGTTAATATTGATTCGGGTTCAAATTAATCATCAACTCCTGGACATTTTGCTGCATCTCTGCATCAGAAGGAGGACGATTGCAGTAAACAATTTAAAATTTTGAGATAATCAACATTTTACTGGTCACCATGTTACGACATCACAGAATTTTGCTGCGATTTTCTAATAAATGCAAATGTCTTATCACTTGATTATTATTTGGTTTTTGTTTTGCATCCAGCAATTTGTCATATTTACGCTTGTTGATTGAAACTTGAAGTTTATGGTTAAGGAAATCCTGTTAAGTGCCTTTCCCAATGACACAAAAAATAAACTTACCGGCTTGTTCTCCACACTGTCCCTTTAATGCTGAGCGTAAAGCAGGGAAGTTGTGAATAATACCAACTTTTAGGTCATTGGTTTGACCCGACTCGCAATAAACCCGAGTCTACAGTTTTACACGCTTTAACCACTCGGAAATCTGAGCTGTCAACATGTTTTTTTACGAGTTTGCAACTTGAGTTTGGTTTCCTAGAAGCACAGGCGGAATACGTTTCAATGTTTACGCAGTTCATACCTGAGTTATAAACAAGCAAATAATGGAAGATAAACATTATGAAAGTTAGAATTCAACAACTCACATGGTCTTTGAATGCTAAATTTTAACCCAAAGACGACAAAGTTATACCACTGACACGTTGGCCTTCGTATTAGTGATGTGCATCCTCCATCATGGAAGATGAGCTAGTTGAACATCGAACCCACGAAGCCAGCTCCAGAGCACAACGCACCAACCACTCCATGTGCTCAATTAAAGTTTTCATAAAAGCTGTTCTCTCGTGCCACCAAACGATAAGTACATACAAGAAAATTTTTGCTATGCGTCGCCAGACTAAATAATTTAGAGCGGATAGTTTTTCTCAAATTACAATCACAAAAAGACAATGACAAAGTTGCATAGAAACAATGATCGAGCTGTTGTCGCACTAGCGTCGCTTTTGTCGCGCGAGCGTTGTTCAAAGCGAAGTCAGATCGGATATATCGCAATTTAGTTTGCCATCGCGCAATCAGTTATTTTCACAACAAGTTAACTGCTTATGTTTGTGTAAACAAGTGATTGATGATAAACAAATTAAGTTTAACTAGTGCAAAGTGATAGATGTAATTCTGAAGGGGAGAGTATGACTTTTGAGTTCGATTCCCCGTTGGTTTGCGTCAAAAATGATCAAAATGAATTCTACATCAAACTAGATTTTGGGATCATTGTATTGATAGCTGTTAAATATTCAACCACTGTTTGAATATGAAAAGAAAAAAGTCAGTTAGCTCAGCTGAGCATGTTGCTATCGGTGTAGGAGGTTTAGGGTTCGATTCCAGGGCCGGTCATCTCAAACACAGTATCGCAAACTGACCGCCACCGTTGCGATGTTTGTTCCGAGCTGTATTGCCCAGGCGCTGGAGATGGATCTCGCCATTTGTCACACGATTCGGTGGAATATCGCGAGTATGATGAATATTTGATTTTTCGATTTAATTTTATATTTTCTCATGATTTTCATGGATTTTTAGAAACGTTGAGACAAAGCAAACGTGTTTTGGCTGCAGTTAAACCAAATATCAGTAAGGCCTACTGTACTTTGAAGTAACTCAGCAACTTCAAGGTTTGAACGTTCGCTTTGTGGCTAAACGTCTAGGTCTTCAATACTAGGCTGAATCATGTTCAAGTCTTCAAAAAATGTTGTTTCTGGTTACTTGTACGTTTCTGGTAGAGTGGGAAATGAAACCAGTTAAATTGATCGTATCACGGCGATGTAATTCTGCTTATTCAAGAATAAAGCTTCGTTTTAGGGCTGCCATAGGATCTCTGGGCAAAAAAGCAAAGAATGCCCATAGCCATGATAAAAATCTCGAAAAAATATAAAAGTCAGGCCTCCTCGGTGTGCCCACGGGCATTTGCATTTGGTCCCCCCTGGGTTGCGAACTCGAACTCGCTGAACTCAGTCGTTTTAGCTGAACTCGAAAAAAATGGCTGAACTCAAAGTTGAACTCAATAACAAAAAAGTTGGTTGAACTTTGAACTATTTCTGAACTTGCCAATCAGAGCTGGATGTCTCGAGACGTGTCTCGGTCTCGAGACACGATTTTGAGTGTCTCGGTTTCGCTATGCCAATGTCTCGTTTCGGTCTCGGACCTTGAAAGTCTCGGAAAATGGTCACGTCTCGATCGAGACATGAAAATATTTTGGATTTGAAACAGCATTCAGGTCTTTGATACGGAAGCAACAGTGGTACTTACCCGATGTATTCAAAGTAAAACATTCTGCGTGATTTCGCACTTTGCAAAAACAGTTGGCCACATTTTGTTTAGACTATTTTGCTTTGTTGTTCAGGCCTGCAGAATTGCAGGCTTTTGCTTTCTTTTTGTGAGCAGCTTATATGAAAACTGGTTTATTTCAACCACTAAGCACATGCATTCGATGGTAATCTACTCTAAACCAGGGACGTCTAACCTTTTAATTTATTAGGGACCCATTGCAAAATTAAATATTTAACTGGGCCGCAAAGCGACCAGAATTCCAATATTTTATATTAGGCTATAGTTCTAAGAAAAAAAAAATTTACCATTGATAGCCTTGTACTGAGCCGCATTTTGCTGAAAATGCAATGTTTTTAACAACAAAGAAAATTTAAAAATCCATTAACATAATTATTTAATCTAATAAGTAATCCAATAATGTTAATTCAGTTTTAACAATATGGCCTTCACTCAAAGACATAACGACCGCTAGCCACGTCTAAAAAATTAATATATTTTTTATGGGTAACCGGTGTGTCAAATCAAAAAATTTTAAAGGAGTAACGTGTCATATGTCATAAAATTAAGATTTCTACAAATTTGTTCCCTATGAAAGATGCTATTCTAGTCTGGTTTACAGCAGCTATCAAAAGATTATTAAAAGTAGTCCAGGCCCAAAAAGGCTTCAAATCGAAAAAAGTGCAGGGATTACAGTTGCAGGAACTTTGGTTACCGACATGGGAAGTGCTTCTAGATTTCAGCTAGCTCTTTTTATGAGAAAGTTATTAACCAGATAGATTTTCAAAAATGCATGGTGTCACAATGACTTTAAAACGTTTATGTTAATTAATTTATTATTCATCAAACATAAAGTGTTTTGAATAAATTTCATGAACACTCTCGAGCTCAATACTTGATAAACTTGCTAAAAAATTGTTTTAACAGAGGATAGTGGGCTGCAATGCCGACATCCCTGGTCTAGACCAACATAGCCTACCAATGACTTTTTGTTTAAAGTTTTCTTGACATCTTTTTCGTTAGATTAAAAAAGAATATTGGGCCGTGTAATCGTCTGCGAGAGGTATTGCTTGCCTTGCAAGCTACAAGGACTTAAATCCTCTGTGATAATAAGCTGTTTCGTTGTTATTATGGTGAACTCGTTAAATCATTAATTGTAATCGTTAAAAGGATATGACTAATAGCACATTTATAACAGTCTACATCAGTTCATAACCGCGACGGCTTCATTGCTTCATTTGTTTTTGCTAACGTCATTTTGCTATAAAGTTATTTCAATAACTTGGCTTAGTAGAGCCCATACTCCAGAGTATTACTATCGTTTTAATATTTTCTAATTTTTGACTTATGAAGTCTCGTGTCTCGTAACTTTAAAGTCTCGTCTCGGTCTCGAAGCTATGATGTCTCGTCTCGGTTTCGGTAGGTTCGGTCCTCGTTCCAGCTCTGTTGCCAACATTGCTTGAACTCGGCCTAAACCCGATAAAATCTACGTGAGCTCAGCATAAACTTGTCAAAAATACCTGAACACCCGAACTTGAACTCGCAAAATCAATAATGAAGAACTTCAACTTGAACTCGACTTGCAAATTTTTAGTGAACTTGAACTTAAATTCGATAAAAAATGTTTGCGGGTTCAAATCCCTGCTCACCCTCTCAGCGACACAACACCCTCGTATCTTCTCATATCTAAAGTTTCATTTAACTTTTAACATGATTCAGCATCGGTCGGCATAGCGCATCTGTTACAGACGTCGCTAACGGGACGGGAGGTACGATGTTTGATTTCCGGGATAGTCAAATCGAATGAAGTGTTGGGCTGTGTTGCCCACAGCCACCGCTACGACGTTTCTTCGAAGCTGCGCTGTAGTGTACAGGCGCTAAGGCGTGGAGATGGATCCTGCCACTCGTTACACCACTGCACGCTTTGGCGTAACAGTGTAACACTGCGAGTATAGTAAAGATTTGCTTGTTTTTTTTATTCAATTGGCTTGGTAGTAGCTGAGATAAATTTATCTAGAAATTTTTTGAAACTTGCTTGATCTGGTTTGACTCTTGGTTTCACCAAAGAAACGTTTTGCTCGAACGATAGTGGAACAAGTTCCCTGTATTACAATTCCTTTTGCATTTTTTGCAGAATATTTTGTTTGATAAATTATAAGAAAACAATGTAAACAATTTAATATTTGTTTACGATGGTATTGCTTTATTACTGAACTTACTCAATGCGTGGTGGTCCTGTTGAAATACCTGGAGGAGCAGCAGAAATCCCTCACCATTTTCCGGTCCCCCACCCCGCGATTTCCCCACGAGCTGCCCCATACCCTTCCTCGATATCATCAGTGAAAACTTCAAAGAAGGAAGCAGTCCATCTGCCTTACACATCAGCGCAACCGGATTTTGCGGATTCCCCAAGTCATCATGGATCGCAAGGTGAGCGGAGTTAAAATGATCCAATCCTTATCAGCATTTTGTAATAAAGTGCTTGCACCCGTATAATGGTTAAAGATATCGGCACGGGAGGTTTTAAGTTTGATTCCCGGGCTGGTCAAATCGGACAGAATGTCGCCAACAGTTCGCCACCGCTGCGACGTTATCTTCGGAGCTGTATTGTCCAGGCCCTAAGCCGTCGAGATGGATCCCGCCACTCGTTACACGCTGTAGCTTCGGTGTATCCTGCTGCTGCGGGTACCATGAAGGTTAGAATTTTTGTAATTGTCTTATGCAGCGAATGACGGGATCCATCTCCGCAGCTTAGCGCCTGGACAGCACAGCTGCGAAGAAACATCGCAGCGTTGCCGAGCCGTTGACCACACTGTGTCCGCTTTGGGCAGCCCGGTAGACAAACTTTACGCCTATCGCATCATTAGCGATATCTTTACAACCGCAACGTCAAACGAACAGCACCGGTATATACGCGCTAGTCGAAAATTTTGGAACATTCAAAATACTTTTGGCTAGCAAACCCACGTATTTGCAGTGATGGGCTCGATAAACCTTTCTAAACTGAAACGATAAGATAACTTCAAATAGTCCCGAGTTATACCGATAATCTATAAACCTCGATTTGTTACAGCGATATCGATAAATTGTTGCCGATAAACTTTTCCTGTAAATGTTGCAGTAATTTTTGAATGTATTTTGCAAAGTTTTTTTTATATTTTGCAAGTCACATTACAAAAATATTTTTTTCCAAGTTTTTCGATAAAAAGAGCAGTTTACGGACTCTGCCGTGGCATCAAATAAAACAAAGAGAGATTTGTTTTAATTGTAACAAGATTTTATGGGCTTCATGCATTTTTTACCATAGCGCCATCCCACTAACTTGGAATATTGTGGGCTAAAGAATCGTTTATCGCAATAATTTATCGACGATAGTTTATTACAAAAGCGACTTATAGATAATCGATAAATCAAAACTTTTTTGAGCGACAAAGATTATAATCGGCAGAAAAAACTCGCCGATAAATTATCGCGATAAATGCCCATTTCTGCGTGTTTGTGCTGATGGGATGATTCCTGGGTTCCCTGATTTTACGCAGGCAAAGGATTTCGGGCGGATGGAAATTACGTCCCGAAGTATCAGGGGATCTCCCGGTTACGCGGCCTGTCCATGGCCTCTTTCTACGGGGGATCTGACGCGCATCTTCTCCCCTCGATCCGAACGACGCGGTCTCTCCACAACCAGCAGATGCTCCCTCAAATCTCCGTTATCCCTGGTAAGTTAAAAGCGAGACAAACAAGTGTAACCGGCCGTACGCCAGTCAGCTCAGTTGATCAGCATATCACTCTCGGTGCCGGAGGTTTGAGGTTCGACTGCCGTGCGAGTCAGAGTGTCTTGCACGGCAGTCAGAGTGTCGCCAACGGTTCGCCACCGTTACAATAGCTTATATTTTTGTCGGAGATTCGGTGGTCAGGCGTTATGTCGCGGAGATGGACCTCACTTCTCGTTACACACTTCGGCGTAATGTACAAGTACAATGGCTTGATTTTTGGGAGGGGGTCGTATGCCAAACTCACAACTACTCAGACTTTATGGTGAGCAACATGACACTTAGAGTTAGAGAGAATACAGATTCGATTTGTCAGACGCTAATAACCTTAATTTACGAGTATGAAAGTTTTATTTAAAACAACAAAATCACAGCACTCTTTTCAATTCAAAACTCCCCATCGCCCTAAAAATTATTGGAGCTGCCCCTTTCTTAATATCTTTGGTATGATCTGATCGGAAATAATACCCAATGTCTCGAAACCCCAGTAGCCTACTACAGCCACAAAGTTTGATCTATGGGCGATGCATCAACGCAATCTCTGATTAAAAATGTAGCCCATTGGCTGCGTTCACGCTGCCCCATCGGCAACGAGTGGTTGTCGCTTTTACGGCGGCCATGATCGCGAGGTTGATGGTTCAACTCCCACTCAAGCGTCGCAGCTGTTTCTTTGGATGAGCTGCTTTATGATAATTTTCTCTGCTTGGTGGAATCTAACGAGCAGCAAATTGAAGAAGTCAGAAGCAAAACTCAACCAAAAAACTCGAAAACAAAGACAACCCCTAAGCGAGTCTGGATTTGTCCTATATACAGCCCCTCCGTCTTTTGCTCGCATCAGGAGGATGCAAATGAGGAAATCATCATCATCCTTTGGACCTGACAGGCTTGTACGAACTACAGCTGAGAAATCATCAATTTTTTCAAAAGCACGTTCGCTGTACAAACATCGCTGCAAGAAATATAGCGTGATCTTAGATATAAGAAATTCCGCAAGATTCGAATCAAAATCAAATCTTCATTATATTCTCGCAATATTACGCCGAAGCGTGTAAAGGGTGGCGGAATCCGATTCCGCGGCTTAGCGCCCAGGCAACATACAGCTCCGAAGAAACGTCGCAGTGGTGGCGAGCCATTGGCGAAACGGTACTGATTTTGACCGACCCAGGAATCGAACCTCACACCTCCCGTAATGATGGCGACGTCTTCAACAAGAGCTGTAGTTGGCGATAACCCAATCTAAAGTACTTTGTGTTTTTAGCCACGAAACACGCCCGATCCCCCCAGAGAAGAGGAGTACTACCGGAGCCCCACCTCAGGAGAACCCCCGTGCCCGTTAGCATCAAGCGGGTCGAAGTATCGCTCCATCAGGTCCAACCAAAAAACAAAGAAACGGGGGATATTGCCCCAGTTTCTACGCCCAGGGAAGAGTTCGAAAATATTACCGCTACCCCAAAAGTAGAAATAAATAAAAATAACAGAGTCAGTCCGAAGGAAATAAATGTGCCCCTTAAATCGGTGGACCTCAACAAGGGGCTGGATGTCGCTGCAGCGATGAAACGTCGCGGTGCCCCCCAAAATCGCATTTCTTCGCTGGAAAAAGCGTTTGCTTCAAGAGACGAAACGCAAGTAATGACGCTAAGTTACTTGCCTTTGAAAGAAGTTTATTTGAAACCTGATACAACCCTGAGTAAGAAACAAGTCCTCAAACAACAACAAGACAAAACCGTGCGCATTCTTCAATGGTTAAAAGAGCTGAGATATTTGGATGAAAAAACAGTGCAACGAGGGCGGCTTGAAGTCGAAAAGACGCAATTTCAGTTGCCAGAAATAAAAGAGCCAGCCCTGACTGGTTACCTGTAGCAGAGGTGCACAACTCAAATTAGGATACGCGCTGAGCTATTCAAAATAATCTTGTCGCGTGCCACGCCATTATTTTTTGGTAATTGTTGGTTTTACATGCAAACTTACGTTGAATATCGGTGCATACAAATCACATGGAACTTCAAAATTACAACACAAAATGACAAAGAAGTAATTACCGTCACAATCCATTGAGATTTAAGTTTATTTCGATATAAACCTCAGTTACTACCATTTATTATAAATACAAGAATGACTTTTTGCCAAACTGTTCGCATTCCACGGTAGAGGTTATGGTGTGCCACATTATGGGGAGCATACGCATGCCTTGTTTTGTACATCCCTGCGATGAAGCGAAAAATTAGAAAAGTGACGAAAAACCGACAATGCATTTCCGAACCACTCAGGCAGTAGGCTACCAGTTGTTGCTGATCTCAAAGATTGACTTTAAGCTCCACAGCCTCTGCTCTATTTATTTCTGGGAATTATTTGTTGTAACCATACAGTAGGCCTGTCCACATGTCCAATTTATGTGGACTTTAAGCCCACATTGACGTAGGCTTGTTGCTGTAGGCTTTCTGAATCACAATTAGCCTAAATTTTTCATGTCATAATTTGAAGATGTGACGATGAGATCAAGTCCACAGCAACAAGCCCACATCTATGTGGGCTTATAGTCCACACACATTGGACATGTGGACAGGGTAAGTATGATCGTGGGTTCAAAACTGCGCTGAGATTGGTGCCATCGAACGTTTGACATTCTACTTGATTATTTATTCGCTTATGAGTAGGGCCCGCTAAAGTCAATAAAGTCAAAATTTTTTCAGGACCTTATTACATGATCAAACATGTAGACTACTAACGTTCGTTTCGGGTGTTCAGAAGTCTATTTTGCTGGATTTTATCAGTCAAAGTAAACTCAAAATTTTGCATGAAGTCAAAACTTGTCAAAGTTGTCTTCATCAAAAATTTCCTTACGAAAATAAAAAAACTTATCTTTTTCTTAGGTTTTTTTAATCTTTGAGCTAATTTTTTTGCGCAGTTTTATGTGATTACTCTGAAACAGTTGCGATAGTAAAATACGTGCGGTAATTGAGAAGGAAACAGCACGTAATAGCTTATGCGTGAAATCGTCCTAGTAGTTATGCTTTGTGGTTTTCGTTGGAAACATTCATGATCACAGACAGGCAGACACACTGTTAATGTACAGTAGGAAAAAGTGGGGAAAATGGACCGCCCAAGTCTTAAGCCGCATAATTCCTTAATTTTAAAAATTATTTAAATTTTTTTGTTTTGAGGATAAGCGTTAGCATAATTGTCCGTTCTAAAACCGAACTTCTTACAAAAAATAGTTTTTTTATTCGAAATTTTTTGATTGAAAAATACTTCCGATGTTCCACTTCACCCCTTGCATGAGGAGTTAAGCGGACCGCAGCAGTTTCGAGCAATCGTGATAATTTTTTCCACGAAAATCATTTGTTTACCATGATTAACAATAGTTCACAAGCTGAATGCCTACACACGTTTTGCACATTTCAATAAAGACACGGTTCGCATATAAAGTTGTCGTCTTCGTCGCAAGCTTCTTGGGCCCATCGCAGGCAGTTGGAGCACTGAATTCATTTGTCATTTTCTGACGATTTCGAAGACATCTCATTACAGTAAAAGCACTCAGCTTCTGCATTACTTTCATTGCGGCTGCAGGAGCCTACTGGTCCGCTTTACCCCATTTATCCAACTTTTCAATTTTGACAGTTAGGCTGGAGACTAGCATGAGGGAACCCATGTTATCTGTGCGTTACATAGTGAGACTCCTTCCACATATTTAAAAAAACTTTTCCAATGTGACTACAAAAAGCATTGTTAGTTTAAATCACTAGCGTAGCCAGGATTTTGCAATGGGGGGGGAGGGGGGGTTGAGAATGACATTTGACCATACGTTGTATACAGGAGTGGATCCCGAAAGTTTTGGTGGGGTAGCCTACATGTAATTTTGAATTAGTAACGACGTTTAAGCCGGAAACGGGCGCAAATAAGCCTTTTGAAAATGTTTCATGTCAGGGGAGTAATCAGAAATTTTTTCAGGCAGGGGGGCATCAAGTTTCATCACTTTTTTCAAGCGTATTTTTTCCGGCAGAGTTAATTTTAAGCAACTTAAGTGCTAAAAACGACTCTAGGGGGCCAGGGGTATGCTCCCTCGGCAAATTTTTGAAAATATGCATGCTGCAATGGCCATTTTAGTGCTTTTTGAACAAGTTTTAAGGAAAGTTTGTCATATTTTTGGCCCTTAACTTTGAGTGCTTCACCAATGATGCATTTTGTTCGCACAGTTTTGACTATGTATGACGTCATTTGAGGCTCAATGGGGGGGTTGTAACCTCCCAACCCTCCCTCCCGTGGCTACGCCATTGGTTTAAATACATACCTTTCACTAGATCAGAGGGCCCAAAATTTGATTTTCAAGCCTTTTCCAGTTTTTTACTCCACAAAACCTTGAAAAAAGGCGTCTGCAACGTTCTATAGTCACGCTTCATTAAACTTAGTGATAACCAGACCATTGCACATTTTTATAAAGAAGTTACGGGTATGCCATTTTACCCAGTGGCGGATTTCCCAAATAGGCTTTGTAGGCTGAAGCCTAGGGCGGCACGATTTCAGGGGCGGCAAAATTTGTTACGTACTTTAACAAAACAATAAAAAAAGTTTTTTTTTACGTGCGAAAGTTATGATCAACCAAGTTTCAGTGCGAAAACCACCGGAAGATGGATTTCAGCGTCTACCGCGTAATGAACGCTTGCTTGGAATGTCGGGACTTTTGTCAGTGTCTGTAGCAGGAAAAGATTTTTCTGGAAGTATAGTCACTAGTGAGCACTTAGTAATGGATTTTGAGTTACCACCGAACACTAAGAAAATTTTTTGAGTTGCTTTGTTTGTCATTGTTTCTAGGGACAGACGGACAGTGTTACCTGGCACCTGCATGTGTGTTTTGCTGTTTTGAATAGGCTACTGGTTTTCAGTGAATGGAGAGAACCTCAGAACTTGTCAGTTCAGCGAGAAGGCTGTGTTTGAAATATGCGATCCTCTGAAATAATCACGCAGTAACGAAAACTTCTCTAAAATGCAACCTCTTTGAACTTCGAGTTTAAACTACTCCTATACTTTGCTCAAATACCCTGTTGAAAGCACTGGCCTACTGGCAGTGGCACCGCCAGGACCAAAAAAATGAGGAGGGGGGCAAAATAACGTAACAACTTGATGACGTTACGTACGCGAAATGGAAACCAAAAAGTGTTTTTTGTCTTGAATCTAGCGACCGCTGAACACGTTCGAACGACGCAACTATTTAATCTAAATCGATGTAAACTTAAACTTTTACTACCGGTACCCAATTTTCCACTAATGGTACACACGGTACTTTTGTTGAAATTGTTCGAGGAAATATGGCAGTGGCGCATCGAGGATTGGGCAAAGGGAGGAACAACCGGGGGACCAGCCGCCAACGAATTTTTGCGGTTTTCACGCAAAAACACTCATTTTAGCACACTTTTTTATCGAAAAAGGACATGCAGTGAGTGCAGTCACTATAGGCAATGCAAAAATATTTTCGCTGTTTATGGCTAAAAGCAGAAGCTTGGGTAAAAGCAGAAGCTAAAAACAAAGCAGAAACTCGTGAAAGGAGGCTGCAACCATTATTAGTTTGAGAAAATGTGGACTGAAAGTGAGGTTTTAGCTTCTTATTACAGGGCCATAGAGGGGAGGGCATGGCACCGTCACCCCCTGCGTGCGCCGATGAAATAAGGATATCATATAACTTTTTTTTTGTTGCAACAAGTATTTCGGAAAAACTTTGAGGTTTAACGGTGAAAAGACTTTTATCATTTTATTATGACGCAAAAATACCACCCTATAAAAGCGAAAAATAAAAGTCAAAGTAATAAGTTATTTCGCGAAGTAACTAAACTCTAGCTTTTTAGTTTTTCTTCCGCAATATTACTGACGCAATGTTTTTGCGGTTATGTGAGGAGATTGCTGTAGAATACATTTGAGTTCTGCTAGGTTACCTTGTCTCTGTGACGTAACAAAGGCCATTGACGCATTCAGTATAACCCGAACGGTAGCCTGGTCAGCTTACGTTTCGCAGAAAAAATATTCACAGGTCAGACAGTGCATTATCATGGCTTGTTTCATTAGTGGAGCAACCAAATGACAAAAGTTTGGGGGGGTCGGGGGTATACCCTCGAAAAATTTTTCTCAACGGATTTGCACAAACTGGAAAAACAGTCTAAAACAAAAGTGGGGGGCAACTTTCCTCTCTTGCCCCTCTTGGCGGCGCCACTGCCTACTGGATATATAGTTGTCGGGGCCATACTTCAGAAATCACTAAAATCGATATGCAGTATTCAAAATGTACCGTCGTTTTTTCCAACATTTCCAGAGGGGCATGCCACAGACCCTGTAGACTCGATCTAGAGTGATCTTGTTTTCGGCATGGAAAAAAATTTTTGCGCGCAGGGGGCGGTAGATTTTCTATAACCTATGGGCAGTCACCACTACAAATCCGCCACTGATTTTACCCCGCCAGTCCGCTTTTTCCCACTTTCCCCTACTGCAGTGGCGATAACAACGCATTTTTGCACTACACAGTTTATACACTCTATAAATCATTGAACTGAACCGTTAGCTCAGTTGCTTAGTGCATACGCTATCGGTGCGGGAGGTCTGGGATTCGAATACCGGGTTGGTCAAACCGACACAATGTCGCCAACGGCTCGCCACCGCTTCGACGTTCTTTCGCAGCAGCCCAGGCGTTTCTTACCCTATTTATTTTAATCGGGTGTTGCGACCATGCCTACTAATCCCCTCATCTTCAAGCTTCACTCTCGCTAGCATGTCACAACGTTGATCGTTTTGTCGCTTCTTCCCTTTTCTGCGTCCGTTTGTATCTGAAATCATATGTTGCTGTGTTTTATTTATTTTGACCGTGCAGAAATAAAATACACTACTACTACAATGAATTTGAACCAATTTAAAAAAGAACAAAAATGAATGGATCCAACTTTTTATCAGACTTTTAAAATTCTTCGCATTCACGGACGAAGAATTATTAGGTCTACAGATCGCTATCGTCAATCAAATGCCATTACAACTTATCCTGCCCTGTGACGTACGCAAATAAATTTTGTAGAATAAAGGTTACGAAACAATCAATGAAATATAAGGGACCGTTAATCTGGAACAAAATCCCCCTTGATATAAAGCGACTAAAATCGTTTCGAAACTTCCGCAAGCATATTCGTTCGCATATTATCTCCCTCAACCAAAAATAACTCCCACTCCACTCGTTAAGACTTTTTTCCTTTTTTATCGAGAATGCATACTGCTCCGTCTTTTTTTCTTTTTCAGAACCTGAATTCGGTGGAATTAATGTAGCAATTGACAAATCATTAGAAGAAAACTGTAGAGAATCACAAGACGAAGCAGCGTTATATTCCGGAATAGCATACTACGAGTTGGACATTGTATGGACAGAAATTAAATTTTGTATTGCTAAAAGAGAACTCTGTAGACCAGGGCTTCCCAAACCGGGGGTCGCGACCCCGCGAGGGGTCGCGTAACAAACTTTAGGGGTCGCAGGGACTCCCAGGGAGTATACAAATTTTACGCAAAGTATCGCGTATGATGTATAGTATGCTGTTAAGCTTTTTAAACTTTTAAAACTGGTGTAATTGCGCAAACATCATTGTTAACTTAGCTGTAGAAAGGTTCCTATTTCTAGGCTAGTGCAAAATAGTGAGGCAGCAGATGAGTGCTGTAGTTTAATGTATAAACTGTTTTGTTTCGTCACACCGGTATCACGTGACACGGCTGGATGCATCTTTTTATTTCATCGCTTCGGTTTGCGACGCCATGTAGAACTCTGCTGGCGAGAGGCTAGCATCGGTAACTAAAAACTAATTTAAGCAATGGATAGCTGGTTAATCAATGGTTAGCATTAAAGCCAAATATCCATTATCACTGGACTCGGCAGTAACCGCACTCCGGCCGTTTGTCTCGACGTGACCATGCAAGTCAGCATGTTCAACGTTGACGGCAAAACATCGTCCTGCATAAGCAACATGAAACCGTCTTGCTTGAGACTGGCATTAACAAATATTGAGTCGCGGCTGGATTTGGTTTGTAGGAGAAAGCAATCGCACCCATTACATTACATAAATGCGTTTTCTTTTTTGTTTTTGGATCTAATAAGCTACGTAAGTGTAAGCTAGTAGGCATCGCAGGCATCATCAGCTCAGATTGCCGAGTTGTAAGAACGTCTGCCTTGGTAGCTGTAGACTTGGGTTTATTCCGAGTCGGGTCAAACCAATGACTTTAAATTTGGTACTCATAGCTTCCCTGCTTGACGCTCAGCATTAAAGCGACAGCGTGGAGAGCAAGCCGGCAAGTTTACTTGTTGTGCCGTTGGAAAAGGCACTTGGCGGGATTCCTTCATCTTCTAGTGGTAGACAGATGGCTGGCAATTCCTAAATGAGCTCATATAGCGCACTGATCGCTTTTTGGTGATAGGAGGATAAATATGCTACAAAAATTAAAATAAATAAATAGTTGATTAACGGTAGCTTGTTTTTAGTTTTCGTCTTTTAATAATTATCACAAATGCATATTTTGCAAATGCATATTTTTCATTTTAACCGTGAAGGGTCGCGAATTATTTTAGGAGATTAAAAGGGGTCGCGAGCGAAAAAGTTTGGGAAGTCCTGCTGTAGACTACCGAACGGAAGGGACTATTAAGGATGATTTATTTTTAATAAGAATTTGCATACTAGTAGTATTATTAATACAGAAGGTTCTTGGTTTAATGACATGAAAATCTATAGGTTGCACTGCTTGTGTAATGTGTATGTTTTGTTTTTTATTTTCTGTTTTCGTGTTGTTTTTTTAGGTGCAGCGACCGTGCTAATTTTTTTTTAAACGCTTTAGTTCTGTATTTTTATCTTGAGCATGTTCAACGTATAACGTTTTGTCGCTGTTTCCTTATTTTTAACCAAGCTGTTTTTTGTGTTGCTGATGGCGTTGTTTTACGGTTAAAAATAAAAAATCCTACTACTACTACAGGTATCTTCAGATACCGTAGAGCGAGACAGCGCTGTTTCTGGCTATTTGCCTTCATCAGCCGCCATCAGGTAAGAAATGTACATCTTCCAGGACGAATGATCTTGCCAGAATCACTCATCCCTTCGGATAAATATTTCTTAAAGAATTTAGTAGTAGTAGTAGTAGTAGGATTTTTATATTTTTAACCGTAAAACAACGCCATCATCAACACAAAAAACAGCTTGGTTAAAAATAAGGAAACAGCGACAAAACGTTATACGTTGAACATGCTCAAGATAAAAATACAGAACTAAAGCGTTTAAAAAAAAAATTAGCACGGTCGCTGCACCTAAAAAAACAACACGAAAACAGAAAATAAAAAACAAAACATACACATTACACAAGCAGTGCAACCTACAGATTTTCATGCCATTAAACCAAGAACCTTCTGTATTAATATTACTACTAGTATGCAAATTCTTATTAAAAATAAATCATCCTTAATTGTCCCTTCCGTTCGGTAGTCTACAGAGTTCTCTTTTAGCAATACAAAATTTAATTTCTGTCCATATAATGTCCAATTCGTAGTATGCTATTCCGGAATATAACGCTGCTTCGTCTTGTGATTCTCTACAGTTTTCTTCTAATGATTTGTCAATTGCTACATTAATTCCACCGAATTCAGGTTCTGAAAAAGAAAAAAAGACGGAGCAGTATGCATTCCCGATAAAAAAGGAAAAAAGTCTTAACGAGTGGAGTGGGAGTTATTTTTGGTTGAGGGAGATAATATGCGAACGAATATGCTTGCGGAAGTTTCGAAACGATTTTAGCCGCTTTATATCAAGGGGGATTTTGTTCCAGATTAACGGTCCCTTATATTTCATTGATTGTTTCGTAACATTTATTCTACTAAATTTAGGGTAGAGATTAGAGCTGCTTCTGGTACTTCTAGTGATATTTTCTGCTGAACTATTTATGCTGTTGGTTTGAAAAAAATCATCGAAACAAGGTGGCAAAAGGCCTTTATTATATCTCTTCATAAAGCAAGCTATCTCAAATTCCAACGTTTGCTCAACAGACAATAAGTGACTTTGCACCATTACTTGTTTGACTGAATCTCTAAAATTCAATCCATTAATTAGCCTTATAAATTTATTTGCTGAACGTTGTAAATTTAGTATGATAGTTTTATTTCCGAAACACCATGTCGTTACACAATAGGAAATATGGCAGTTAAACATAGAATGATACAACATAGTGAGAGCACTGCGATTAAGGTATGATGATATCTTTCGAACAACACCCAAGCTTATGCGAAGCCTTTTTAGTACTGTATCCATGTGAGGTTTCCAACTTAAATTTTCATGAAGAATTACACCTAAAAACTTGCTTGAGGTTACCGTGTTAATGCGTTTGTTTCTTATAAGTAAGGTGAGGTTATTGGAAGGGGGCTTAGAATTTGGAGTTCTAAATACTACATGGTTCGTCTTTTCAACGGTTAGTGACAGCTTGTTGGCAATGAGCCAATGATCAATATTACATAATTGCTTGTTTGCACAATCGTATATTGTTTCATAGTTTCTTCCAGCGAAAAATACATTCGTATCGTCTGCAAACATTATCATATCAATTTAACCTTTGTAGTACGCATATCCACTCGTGTGGCTACGTCACCATTCCAGTCAAACTCTTTACGTGCCAGGGTGAAGAGCAACAACTAAAAAAGCAATGTCCTTCATGACTTCCCGTCCGGTAGGCCAGGAAGAGCATTGCTTTTTTAGTTGTTATCTTCAGATAAACGGGTTAAGGGCAGCTTCCTGAACCGTTGGTCAGCAAACAAATGAAAAAAGCAAGAAAAATTTTGCTGCGGTTCCTAGCCTTTATTACAGCGTCTCCGCTCTCCATTCAGAGATGATTTGCCGCTTCGCGTTTGCCGGCACGCGCGATTTCATCGTCAAGTCAATTTGTCAAAGCCAGGAAGCAATGTGGTTCGTGGAGTGTGGTGGCGGTGCAGTTATTAGAGGTGGGATGATTGGGTTAAGGTTGGCTTGGAGGTGTGAAGTTATTGCAACTTTGGGGTTGGTGTATACAAAGAGCAATTTCAAACGAAAAGTTTGGCGGTGCTTACTCAAAGTATATTAGTGGGCAAGTTCTGTTGTAGATTACGGTGGCAGATTAGGTGCAAATTTATACCTACTCAGCACTGGTAGGTAGCCTACCCTGTACTTGAGTGTCTGATACAATACAGGATACCAGAACTAAATCAGATACTAGAATCAGCAAACAAAAACAGAACTGAGAAGTACAGTAGACTGGACTAGGTTAGCTTGCTTGATCAATGTCTGTATGGCACAGAGCAAGATTTGCAGGATTTGACTGTTTGAGGCTTGTTATAACTCATTAGTGGTCCTTGTGCTCATGATGTATCTACCTGTTAGAAACTGTAGCTTACCGGTAATTCAAAAGCAGCAAATGAAAGAAGTCACAAGAAAATTCAAGCGGAAAACTTGGAAACAAAGGCAACTCCTAAGCGAGCCTGGATTCGTCCTACGCACAGCGCCTCCGTCGCTTTCTCGTGATAGGAGGATAAAGATGAAGAAATCAATCAATCAAGTCTTAACATGAACCTGTGAACCGTTAACTGTTACTGATACTTTTAAGCTAGTTTAAGCGTGTGTCTTGCACAGCTAGAAACGTTGCAAGCCCAGCTATCCTAGTCTATCTAGTGCTTCGAGCCTTAGGTTTTAACTATTTTAAGGTGCATTTTAGATACTGGTAGGCAGTGTCTACTTTCTGACTCTACAGTAGAGCACCTACCCAATTTCTACAATAAAAACGCTGCTGCACAGTGCACCAGACTGCTTCGTTTGTTCATAACACTAGAACGGCTGGAGCAGTGGTGAGCCCTCAACGACCAACAGCCAGTGACAGCGGTCATTTTGACCGCTTCTTTTGATTTACCTTATTACGAGTATATGCTAGGTGTGGTTGCAGTTAAAGTGTCGGAAAAACACTCGGTTCGCGTAACTCAATCCTCAAAAAGCAGTTGTATTCGAAAAAAAGGCAAAAATTGACCACAAATTTGAAAATTGTTCCAAAATATAAGTTGCTCCACATACAACCCATTAAAAAAATATAATTCAAATCAACAGGGGGGTTAGCCGTGTTACTCATAATTAAAATATAAACTGTTGAAAATGATGACTCTCTTTGAGAAACATTTACCGGTACCGGTATTTATTAATAGACATGAGCTTTCGCCAGTATAACGCTGGCTTCATCAGGTGGCTTATTCAAATAAAATAAGACCTATTCAAATAAAATAGAATGAGCCACCTGATGAAGCCAGCGTTATACTGGCAAAAGCTCTTGTCTATTAATAAATAAATGTTAATCAAAGAGTGTCATCATTTTTAACAGTTTATATTAAAAAAATAATAAGAAATGTGGTTATTTTCAAAATATTGTGAACCGAAAATTCAACAGTTGTTTAGGGTGACTGCGAAGAGAGCTTGTGCTCTTCCAGTCAGCAACCAATCGGAGTAAATATGCCAAACGCGATGTTCTCCACCCATAAATCAAACTTGTCGAGTAGAAGTTGTCACTTGCGCGCAGTACCACCAGGCCATGCCGCATGATGTAAAACTCTGTGGCGGTGCACTCGTCACATACAGTTTTTTGCATTTGAAACAAAGTTTGCCAGTTTTGTATTTAGTTCAGTTCACTGCTATTCGACACTGTTTTAGCGTCTCAGTTTTTATTTGTGAGTCAATACTTCGCTTGTAGAACGCCAATAGGTTAGCATCAATTGGGTCGGTACATGATACTTTCATTACAAAGAGAATTATGATACACTTATTTACGCTTTTTTTCTTTCCTATGTTCGAAGGGAACTGCAAAGGGAGCTTGTGCTCAAGTGAGTAGCACCAGGTGTACTCATGTCAAACGCAATCGGCCCCAGCCGCAAATCAAACCCGTCAAGCAAAATCTACCATCCGCGCGCGGTACTGCTAGGCAAAGTCACTGTTACAGAATTTGCTTGTAGCCTATGCTCCACTCTGCTTTTTCTACCTGCAGAAGTGCCCAGGGTGCACTTTGAGTAGAATACCTGTCTTGTATGGTTGGCTAAATACCAACGGTTCTGCTCAAGTAAATAGGTCTTTAGTAGGATTTCAGCCTTCAGTGCTGAATACCCATGAAAGTCCGTATTTGTCACAGGAATATTACGGTACATTATAACTCGTTTCTGCTTCACAAACTCTTTCATGTATAACTTAAAGTCCTATAAATTTTACAGTGGAAACTGAAAAATTATTATAGCTGCTTTTTGAGTTAAACCTATCTTCCAGATAACAATACAATGTCACAAAAAATCCATTCATCAAAAAAATTCAAAACTTCCTTATACTCTTGGTATTACTTGCCGAAGCGTATAACGAGGCTGGGGCTCAGCGGCTTAGCGCTTAGGCAACACAGCTTTGAACCTCAAAAATAAATATATTGCAGTGGTGGCAAGTCACTGGCGACACTGTGTCCGATTTAACTGGCCCGAGGAGCGAACCCCAGACCTACCGCAGCGATAGTAATGTCGTTGCAACTGAGCTAATCGATGGATAAAATCCATTCGTCTGAAAGTTTATAGAACGGATACGGTCTTATAAAGCATCGCAACAAGTTCAGAACAATGTTTTTTCTCTAGCGGTCAAAATGACTGCTAATGGCCGTTAAAGGTGAAACATCTTCAAAATACCGTATTTGTGGAAGCAATTTTCAGCTTGATATTCAGCATGAGAGTTCCTGCCTGCTACATGGGAAACGTCAAGAAATTTTACATCAATGCGAGTTTTGTACAAAAAAATATCCCACATTGAAATTGGAAAACCGTCAAAATGACCGCACTGGCCATTCTAGTGTTAATTGTCCTGTGTCAGAGTGTGGACCTATTGGACAATTTTTACTTAAGTAATTTTATTTTTTGTCCAACTGGTTTAATCGGGTCTCGTGTAGAGAAAGTCGTACGCATCTAGAAGAACTCGTCCATGTAAGGCGACAAAAGATGCGGGTGGCTTACTCCAGATGAGACCCGTTCAATCTAAGTCAGTGGCTATTTGTACGTGACAGTACGAGCAGCATCTGGAGTTATTTGTCTGAGAGAGTTGTGTAACCAATAGACCATGACAAGCGTGGGTTTATAAATGCCATTATTTGCTAGATTGCCACAACTTCTGTATATATATCGGTAGCTCAGTGACTGAGAGCGCAGCATGTAGGGAAGTGCTGTGCTAGTTTTGGGTTCGATTTTGGTCGTGGCTTCGTACTAGAATAAGAATGTAAATAACTCACATACAAATAACTCCAGACGCTATTTGTCCGGGTCCGTAAAAATAGCCACTACCTTGATCTTAAATACCGGTATTTTTTAGTTTGTGTTGGACTTTGGTTTGTGACAAATTTATCCTGCACCAAAATGAAAGGATTCAAAATCTACTTTGCCTTGGGTGATTTTATTTGCAACTAAACAGTGTCACTCAAATGTTCAAACGGTCCTTACTCATGGTGACCTTTCATCCATAGGGCAGAGGGTTTGGACCTTCTGGACAATTGCAAATGTGACTTAAAGTAAGGGAAAACGTCTCATAAAGATTTTTGCTACAATTGATATCGGTACTCATAGTACTGGGGACCTCTTAATATAAAATCTCATAGTACCTCATAATATAAAATCTGATAGTACTGGGGAGCAGGGACCTTTCAGACAGTGTTTTAATTGAACATGTATGATAGGTCTTGCTTGCTAAATAATCTAGCTAGCTGAATAGAGAGTCGCCCGTTGGTGCAGTTGGTAAAGACAGGTATCAATGCAGGAGGTCTGGGTTTCAGCTCTTAGGCCAGTCAAATCGGCTACAATCTTTCCACCACTACAGTGTTTCTTTGGAGCTGTATTGTCCAGTCACTAAGCCACAAAGACAAACTCTGCCTCTTATTACATGCTTTGGCGTTACACTGCAAGTAGCTATAATAAAGATTTGTTTTTTTGATCTGAGAGTGTTTTTTCCATTGACAAAACTAAGCTGACAGCTGTTTAAAAAGAAGTTACTCGCCTCACTGTTATAAATTCTCCCTATCTCTAACAATGACAATGTTGATATTGTGGTACAAGTTATTCAAGTGATGGGGTTTGCTTTTTTCTTAAAGTTATTTTTTGCCGTGCAGACCATTACGATTATATACGTAAATTGTTTTTATTATTTTTTTGGAACAGCTTTTCACACTGTCACAAACAATATTTGAACAGCCATTGTCGGTTTATGCGAATTGTATGCTAAGTGGAGTAGCTTATGACCCACTGTGTTTAATAAAAAAAAAATTGTTGTATTGACTTTTGTTCCTGCACCCAGTGAGTATTCTTGATTTCCTAAAGTCTAAATATGCATGGAAGGTGGCGGCAAGTTTTTGTTCTGCTCGGATTATTTGTTAATATTTCTTGGGGTTTCCAATCGAACATAGAAAGTGGCGAAAGTTGTGAAAATATTCAAAAACATTATCAACTAAGAGGAATTAATGTCTCCATTTCTGATATTGCAGTTGAAGGTAAAAACACAGCTTGAAATATATCTTTCAAATGCTACAAATTGTTTGTTGACGATGATTTGTTTATTTATATCATCTTGTCACGAGAAAAGAAGCACTATGCATAGGACGAATCCAGACTTACTTAGGAATTGTCTTTGTTTCCGAGTTTTCCGGTTGAGCTTTGCTTCCCACTTCTATTTGACGCTTGTTAGATTCCACCAAGCAGGGAGAATTATCGTGAAGCATCTTATCCAAGGACGTAACAGCGAGGCTTGAGTAGGAATTGAACCATTAACCTTGATAGCTAACTGTGTTTTGGGTTTTACAGTTGTGATGAGCTATTTTAAATTCTCTTTATTTTACTTAATCTATTTAACGCTATACGAATTATTCATAATATCAACAACTTTGAAATGAATGCAGTATTTGTATAAAGACCATATTTTTTGAACACGAACTATAAACCTAGAAGGTTGATTTTGCACTAATACAGTTTTATGGTGGCTGAATTCCTTCTTGGTCTAGGACAGGGTTTGCCAACAGGGGTTCTTCCCCCCTACAAAGTTTAAGCAGCCTTCCAATTTTTTGCTTTGTATCGAGAGTGCTTTCAATATGAAATAAGACTGATGACCACTCCTGAATCGACATCTGGCATACTGGATTGGGTAGCTTAGTTAGTAGAAAACCTTCTCGAGCATTTTTTCTTTAAGATCGCCTTTTAAAGACTTATGTTTATAGACTACGTCAATGTGAGGGTTCGAGAACTTATTGCCTTGAGGGTGGTGGGGTATTAAAATGGTTGTGAATCCTTTGTCTGGAGAAATGAGCTTTGGTGTAGCAATTGCATTTTTTGCAGAAATATTTTTTGCCATACCGTGTATATAAATTTTTTATTTATGTTTAGGAAAACATTTGAAAGTATGTTCAAGTTCATTGAGTTGCTGCACTGAGACAACTTTCAATCAGTTTTCCGATCTCACTTCATTGGAATTTCAAAACAACATGAAACGTCTGACGGATCCAATAAAGACTGATTTTAGTAAAAAGCACAAAAAGTTCAATGGTAGGTCAATGGTAGGTCTGCTCTGCAAAATCACAAAAATATGATTCAAATTTTCATCGTGCTCGCGATGTTACGGCAAAGCGCGCATTTTCGGAAAGCGCCAATTGTACCGGCGGTATGCCTATGAAGTTTTATTTCGGAGCCGGTCAAATCTGATGCAGTGTGGTCAATGGCTCGCCTCCGCTGCAGCGTTTCTTTGGAGTTGTGTTGTGTAAGCGCTAAGTCGCGGAGATGGATCCTTCACTCGTTACATGTTTCAGCATAATGGGATTTAACATCATGTCATTAGGTTATTTGTTATCTTTTCTGACAAAAGTGTCTGTTATTTGACGCATTTTTTTCTGAGCTTGAATTTAGCTAGTTAGTTAAGGTTATTGCTTCATGGCCACCTGTTATTCGTCCATAACGTTAGAATTGGAATAAAATACCTGAATTGAATCGTCATCTGTCGTCGCCCACTTTCGCGACTTAGCGGAGCGGAAATGAAGAGCTTTCACGTTGATTTGATGACAGCTCAACAAAGCGACAACACACGATATTCCAACTTGTATTTCGTTTTATGCTGCTGTTTATATTTAATCTTTCGCTCATGATTGACCGGTTGGCGTTGTGGTAAATGACTCCGGTGACGGTGCGTGAGGTCTGGGGCTCGATTCCCAGGCTCGTGAAATCGGACGCTTTCGTCACCGGCTCGTCACTACTGAGACGTTTCTGTGCTGCCTAGGCGCTAAGCTGCGAAGATTGGGCCGCGCACCTCGTTACACACTTCAGCGTAATATCACTAGTGTGATGAAGATGGGATTTGATAGAATGAGCTAAGCTTTGCCGCTGCTCAACGATTTAGGGCGCTGCACTGAAGTTCAGCGTGACCGCAGCATTCCTGGATTTGTCGTCAAGCTATTGCGCTGTGGCTAGACATGAAAGAAGTAAATGGCGTCATGAACTTAACGTTTGTCGATAATCTAGCGTCGTATCAGTGGAAGGTGATATGAGTCAAGTTAAAACGTTCTTTCAACCGTTACATCAACTTTACCCAAGTTAACAACAACGAGTGAGCTTGAGTTAATGAGAAACTGCTGATCTGATTTAATGAAAATTAATCGATGCGGAAGGTATGGGATTCGTTTCCCGGGCAGATTATATCAGACGCAATGAAGTTAACCGATCGCCACCGCTGCGACCGTTTCTTCAGAACTGTGTTGTCCAGGCGCTAAACGTCGCAGATGGATCCCGCCACTCGTTACATACACGCTTCGGCGAAATACCGCGACTATAAGATTGGATTTTGTTGATTGGTGAAAACTTAATGAGAGGTGTACTTAAGCACAATCGATCATTTGTCACACAAAAGGTAGGGTGACAAACAGTCGATGTGGCAAATATTTGAATGGCAAATATGCCACGAGTCAACATGATTTCACACCTGATACAACATCGAGTTAATACAAGGAAATAATTCGACTCAATTATTTCCGTTCAATTGTTCGGTAGTCGAATCATTGTTATTTCATTAGGCCGTGCGCTCTGGTTCAATTCTATGGTTGGGTGATCGAATGAGCTCAGGTCAGCGTGCTTGTTAAAGTCACCGCTGTCGGTGCGGAAGGTCGGGGTTCAATTTCCGGACTGGTCAAATTGGACACAATGTCGCCAACAGCTCGCCACCGCTGCGATGTTTCTACAGAGCTGTAAATCGCGGAGACGGATCCCGCCACTCGTTACGCGCTTCGCTGTAATACTGCGAGTATATTGAAGATTTGATTTTTTTAGCTTATTTTGAATCGCGTCAGTTCATATTCAGATGCTTATAAACCGCAAGTTATTTTCAAAAAGTGGAAATTGCATTTTAATTGTAATTTTGTTGTAACTATGACAATTTGAAGGTTATTACGTCACAGTAGAAGCGAAGGCGCATTCTGTTGTGCTTGGCGGCAAAGTTTATTCAACTTTTATCTTTGTAACAGGGATTGGTTCAATATCAATTCATCAATCTGTTGTTATTACAATCTTCGAACCTTCGGGCGCTTCGAACTTCGACAGTTTGATAAACATATTAAGTAGTTTTCGACATATTTTAGCCTCCTTGATACAAGGAAACCGAAGCAAAGTGTTGTTGATCGATATAGTTATGATTTTTTTCTTTAATGTACTGGCAGTCAAGTTGCTACTGGTGCATCTGATGGCTAGCTAAACTGTAATTTGTCGTCACGAATTAAATCATTTGCACATTTTTATTTTGAAATGCTCAAAACTCGAGCTGAACTTGATTGCATTTAGTGATGAACATTTCGGCACGAATGATTCAGTTGTTTTCATCAGCAAGTTTGTGCATGATGATGAGAAGATTTGTATGAATGCTGCCGAAACGTTTTGTCTAGCGCGCTCAGATATTTGACCTTGATAATAATTGCTTCGACTTTAGCAGCTTTCCTGTTTACTCTCCTCCCAGCTGTCATGTCAAGCTGCCATTAAGCACTTTATCAGCTTCTGAATTGTAGAAATGATAAAATCAATTCGATTTCCGCGAACTTGCTGGCGAGCTTGCATGTCTGCGCTGCGGGTGATCGCCCGGTTAGCTCTGTTGTTACGCTCATCGCTTTCGGTGCGGAAGGTCTTGGGTTCGATTCCCGGGCCCATCAAATCGAGCACAGTGTCTCCACTGTTGCGATATTTCTTCGGAGCTGTGTTGCCCAGGCGCTTCGCCGTGGAGATGGGCGTTGAGCACCGCCACTCGTTACACGCTGCGGCGTAATACCGCGAGTATAATGAAGATTTTTGGACAAGATACTGGCCCAACACTCACGTACTTGTATTGAGGAGTTGTGATTGACCTACCTTGCCCACATGTCCAACTTATGTGGTTCCTAAAGCTCAGGGCTCTCTGCATTACAGTGAAAATTTTCATGTTACAATCGCTTTTTGAACTATGACATCAAGCTGATCGTGATGTAGAATCGCGTGGGCCTTTGAATGCAATTAAATTGCGGATGCAGGTGACGATGCACGAGGGCCACTGGCTATATTGCAGTGCAGCGGCTGATCCAGATATTTTGTAAATGAACAGAATGGGGGATGACGTGATTGTGGCCAGGGCCTTATTAACACTTTGAAGGGCCACGGAGCTAGTTTTTCGGGACTCGGGAGGCCCCATGATTTTTATAGACTTGATTTTGATTAAACACTGCATAGTAATGAACGTTTTGTTGGGATTTTTAATGTTAAGCAGCAGAGCTTTTTTCAAAAAACGCGATTTATTGCTGGGATGCAGCTCCCCTCCTGATCCGGCCCTGATTGTACCCCCTCCCTTCTAACCCGGCTCTGATTGTGGCCGACTTTCATTTGTAAAAAATACTAAATGTAAGAAACGGTTATGAGGTGATAGCGCGGTGACATTCCATTCATTGTGACAATACAAGAGAAAAAATGAACAGGATGTGATAGCATTGTGTCATGAACCAACTGTTGCTTGGTTTTATCCAGAACTAAACAGCTAGGATGGTCAAGTGGATAGAGCGTCCGCCTCTGGAGCTGTAGTCTATGATTTGATTCCAAGTCGGGTCAAACTAATCACTTTAAAATTTGATCTTCACAGCTTACCTGCTTGACGCTCAGCGTTGAAGAAACATTGCGGAGAATAAGCCTGCATTTTTACTTGTGGCGTTGGGAAAGGCACGTAGCGGCATTTTGGAGTATAGTAGGCGGGTGGTGGGTAACTCCTAAACGAGCTCGTTATAGCGCTTAGATCTCTTTCTCGTGAAAATATGCTACTACCGGCACTATAAATGCAATTTGCTACCACGAACTTATTTCATATTATAATACCTCAAAAAAGTCCTTGAGGGTAGATTAATAGAAAGCGAATAAATTCGTCTTCAGAAATTGCTAATTCTTTAGCAGTTTCAAATCGATGATTAATTATATCAAAAGAACAAATCAAATTTTCATTATCCTCGCGGTATTCGCCGAAGCGAGTGGCGGGGTTCGTCTCCGCGGTTTTGCGCCTGGGCTACACAGCTCCGAAGAAGTGTAACAGCAGTGATTTGACCAACTCAAGATTTGAGCCCCAGTCCACCCACAAAATTTAGGTATTCTGACGGTATCGATGATAATCGCATACAAATGTGCTTGCTTAGCCTTACTGACCAAAATAAAAAGTTTTCGTAGAAGCTAGTAATTGCAGAAATGAAACAGCGCCGTCTCGCTCAATGGTGCAAAGATGTGTTGGCGTTGAAATGACCGCGAATAAAGTAAATATTGATTGTGGTGTTGTGTAAATAAATCGGACATTTGCACAATTAATCACGCTCGCTGCGCTCGATAGTGCTAAAAAATCTCGCTTGCTTTGTTGACATCATAATGATGAACTTAGTCAATGTGTTGTGGACAACCCTGGAATTAAACGCACGCAGTTTCAAATTTAAATCTTCATCGCGGTATTACGCCGAAGCATGCAAAGAGTGACGAAATCCATCTCCGCGAGTTAGTGCCTGGACAACCCACCTCCGAAGAAACATCGCAACGGTGGTGATTGGCGACACTGTATCCGATTTGACCGTTCGGGAATCGAAACCGTGACCTCTCACTACGGTAGCGTTGCCAGTCCACAGATTTCATACTGTGCTCACCAATTTCCTCAACACTCATGCGAGAGAGAAGGTGGTTGGATAACAAGAAGGGAATAAGCAGTGCAAACATCAGATGTGTTTGTTTTCTGCTTGACTTTCATTTTATCGAGTGAATATCACGCAATTTCCAACTTCATTTTTGCTTATGCCATTTCTGCGAACACAAAGTTAATTACGCCATTTTTTCCGACTTCAGTTAATTTTATTTTGTCACGCATTGCTTCATTTTTACATTGAAGTTCATCGATCTATTTTGATTATAAATCGACTTGATGTCAGCCTGGGGTCATATGATTAGAGTGTTTATTATTTTAACAAGAGCTTGCCGATTTGATCGCATTGCGTTCGACAAACATCGCTGAACTGCGGTTAGATTTGCTGAAAACTTTGAGAAAAGATTCCACCCAGCCATGTATGGTTTGTCTCATCAACGCCTGCTTCATAATCGGGTTTGATCCTTGTTTTGCCCGACGAAGGCTCAATTAATGTTGCTGTTTATGATTGGCACGTAAGTTTCAATGTCAAAATAATCAGATTTTCATTATACGCGCGATATTGCGTCGCAGCGTGTAACGAGTGACAGAGTCTATCTTCGCGGCGTTGCGACTGGACAACACAGAAACGTCGCAGCGGTGGCGAGCCCTCGGCGACACTGTTTTCGATTTAACGGGCCCGGGAATCGCATCCCAGACCTCCCACACCGATAGCAATGTGATCAACTCCTGCGCCACCGGCCAAGAGATGTATCCTGACCGGAATCTACAAATTAATTCCGGTTCCGGCCGGAACTGACAAAATTCCGGCCAACTTCATTTGTGCTTGTGCCATTTTTACGAACTGACATCAATAAGCTTGTCTAAGCTATTCATAACTTCCTCTTGCTGAAATAGTAGCATACCATAACAACAGTACTACTGCTCAGTGCGCAGGATATATTTGCATGTTGCACTTAGTGTCAAAATATTTTTTGTCGTCTTGTTTGTGCACTTAAAATGTAACATGCGTCGCGTCAGAATATTTGATGTCAAAATATTTTTTGTCATTAAAATATTAATTTTGTTACATTAATTGTAGTGATAAAAACACAAAACTCCAATAAGATTAGTCAGAGTAAAACTTCGTTATCACCGGAACTTCAAATATTAGTTCCGGTGCATCCCTAAACCTGCCTGGTAATTTTGATGCCTTGTTCTGCAAGGTTCTTCCTTTTAAGTTGCGAATGAACTTGCGAAACCACCAGCATCTGCTCGGTGGTTGCTACATTTACATACTTGAGTGGTTGGCACGCGTCGGTTCTGTTCCGAGGATCACGAGTTCGATTCTCCCCCACAACTCTGGCCGCGCCAGTTTGATCACTTCTTGGTTGAAGGCTGTGCGTTCGATTCCTCCCGACATTTCTTCGTTGTGAACAAAACAAAGATTTGCAGTGGCAGCGACATCCGGGACCACGCTGAGCACATGGAGTGGGCCGACCGGTTGCTGTGTTCCGGACCTAGCTTCGCGGGTTCGATGCGCAACTAGGTCATCTTCCATGATGCTTGGAATTCACTAAAACCTAAGTTGCAATTATATGATTTTGAGCTCTTATGAGGTTGTCATGCGTGTGCTGGCTGTGCAATGAGGGGTGTGCTGGCCGTGCAATGAGGGGTGTGCTGGCCGTGCAACGAGGGGTGTGCTGGCCGTGCAATGAGGGGATTCGTGTTGGTTTAGATTTCTTTGAACAACTCATCGACTCGGCACACACCGCACTCGACGATATGTTCAGTAACACGTATGGTGAATTGTACTCGCTCAACTCTGCCGTGTTCAGAAAACTATTCAAACAACTCAAAGAATATTACAGGTGAGTTTGTTGATTCGATACTTCCTTAGCAGATGGATACGAGATTGTCGGTTCGATGCTGGCTTGTCGGTTTCATACGAAATTCGATCAGTGTTGTGTTGGTGCGCCAAGTTCCTGCAGATGGGCTCCGTAAACTCGTGACGCAGCGCTGAATTGTCACGTGACGTTGCTATTTCTGCACGACTTGTTTGATCAGAGGGAAGATGCTAAACGTGGCCGAGATTTTCGATTCGTTTTTCGGTGAAGTGATGTGGAAAGTGTTCGGGCTCATTCATCGGAGCTTCGAGTTGGATGACGAGTACAAGGAGTGCATTGCAGATCACATGGATATTATTAAACCGTTTGCTGCCTCGCCGGACACACTCAAGCGCCAGGTAAGACAAAACCAAGTAAGATAAAAAAAAAACGCGAGAGGTTTTTGGTGCGATTTCAGGTCAAATCGGACACAGTGTGGCCAAGGGATCGCCACCGTTGCGACGTTTTTTCGTAGCTGTGTTGCCCAGGCGCTAAGCCGCGGAGATGATCGCGCCACTCGTTACACGCTTCGGCGTAATACCGGGAATGTGATGAAGCGATTTTTTGTAACAGAAAATTGACAGTAATTGAGGGAGACTGTGAAGTGAGCTTACGCTCTTCAAGTCAGCAGCCACCCGGTATATATGGCGATCAATCACCCATATTATGTAAATTTGAGCATTACAGTAATTCTGGTTTGGCAGCAACGAAAAGTTAGCTGTAACGATGTTTAGTGTAAAATGTAATGTGTATTAGACGAGCTGCTGCGTGCAGAATGAGGAAGAAAAATTCATTACCAAATTTCCATGCACAGTATAATGCGATAGATGTATTTGCTAGGCTTTCATTTTGTTATAGGCTTTGTCAATACCAAATCAGAATTGCACAACCTTTTCGATCTCCCCCTGTAACTGCTTCGTGGACTCCAAAGGGTCCCCAATTTGAGAACCACTCTTCTATACCTATCTTCAACACTTTGCCCCACTTACAGTTTACCCTGATGTGGATGGCGTGGATGAAACCAGGATTGCGAATCCGCAGTGATTTCTCATCGAGTTCGAGTTGCTGATAATTTTCATGCCGAGCTCAAGTTGAAGTTGTGCATTTTAATATTGCAAGTTCGAGTTCAGTAATCTTTATCGAGTTCGTCAAGTTCAAACAATTTTGTCAAGTTGAGGATGAGTTGAAAACTCGACCAATTTTTTCAAGTTCTAGTGTGGTAAAAAAAGGACGGAGTTGAGCAAGTTGGAGTTTGAAGTCTTGGATCAAACATTGTCCATTGCTTTTCTCACTGTGAAACACGCTGTTTCAATGAGAATCAAACTCTGGTTTGGTGATCAGCTTCTATAGTTAATGACTACGTTATTGAATATGATACTTTTTAGTTTCGACGCTCCTTCGTTGAGGCTCGAACTTTTGTCACAGGATTACAAGGAGGGAAGTCTCTAGCTGCTAATGTTATGAAGGTAAGTTTTTGTTTTTCCGTGGTGAAACAGGTTGGTCCCTTTCTGTTTGAAAAACTTTGTTTTCTGGGGGAAGCTGAACCACCACACTCGATTTGTTATGTTATTTTCCAAGGACCATACTGTAATTGCAGTTTCAGTTTTTAGTAAATAAATGCATCATGAAAATTGACCTAGTTGAGCATCGAAGCCGCGAAACCAGCTTCGAATCTCAACAAGCTCTCGACCAGCCCACGTGACAACGTCAAGTGGTACGAGCAGCGACACCTGGTGGTTGACCCATTTCGTATACTTACTGGTAAAACATAACAATCTTGTTTGGTTCCAACCGGTCGTGCCGGAATTCATAGTTTGATTTCTGGGCCGACCAAATCGGACACAGCGTCGCCACCGTTGCGACGTTTCTTCGGAGCTGTGTTGGCCAGGCGCTAAGCTGCGGAGATGGATCCTCGCCACTCGTTACATGCTTCGACGTAAATTGGCGAGTTTAATAAGGATTTGATTTTTTTAGTTTCTACCTTCTCCATCCTGCATTGATATGATAGTGGAAATGTCTCATTGTGGTGCATGCCGAGGAGATGTTGAAACGAAACCGTGTCGTCCATATTGTGAGGGAGTGGTGAAAGGGTGCATTGGGGGGTATCGAGCTCTCAACCGTGTCTGGGACGATTATTTGGGTAAGTTGGTGCAGCCACATCGCCTTGCATGGGTGTCAAACTGCAAACATTGCGAACTTGTTTCATGAACGAAGGTGTTTTTTGTATTTATTTGCACATCTATCCTCTTATCTCGAGAAAGCAATCAAAGCGCTATTAACGAGCTCGGCCATCTATCTACTACTCTTGGATTGGGGAAGCCCGCGAAGTGCTTTTCCCGACAGCACAATAAGTAAACTTGCCGGCTTGTTCTCCACGCTGTCCCAGTGTCCCTTTACTGCTGAACGTCAAGCATGGAAGCTGTGAATAGCAGTTTTAAAGTGATTGGTTTGACCCGACTCGAAGAATCAAACCCGAGATTACATCTCCAGAGGCGGACGCTTTATCCACTCGGCCATCTGAGCCGCTTAAAGCGTGTGTGCGATCAATTGGCGTCGATTATGAACAAATAAAAGCGAGATTATCCATTTGTAAATGCTCTGTCACCTTTGCGATCATTGTTTATTTATTTTGTCACATTCATCCTACGTCACAATAGCTCGAATGCGTTTGAATAACTGTGTTTTCACAACGATTCATGTTGCAACGCTACATTTTCGCTTCATAAATCGTTAATACAAAGAAAAAATTTTGAGGAGTTATAAAGCCACAGTAGTTCTTGAAACTAGACGTTTCGACCACATAGATTCACCTGTCATCATCAGCGGTATAGGCTTGCAGTGTTGTACTGCCTTGCTTACACTTTTGATGATGACAGCTGAATCTATGTTGTCGAAACGTTCAGTTTTTAGGATAACTGGGGCTTTATAACTCCTCCTTTAGCCATTTTCGTCTCAAATTTATTCTTTTCCAAAGTCACTTTGTTTATTTCTGAGCGGAAAAATCGCTTAAACCTTCAATAAACTGGTTACGCGCAATGTGTTTTGTCTATTTCAAAACCTCGTTTCATGTTGATGTAATAGTTTGGAAAAATAACGTCATGTCTGATTCGAGCGCTTGCATGAGAAGTGGAATCAGTTTTTATCCTTGATATATTGTTTCCTCATTCAACTTCCATCCAAAGGTTTCACGTTTGCAATCCGTAGATTTAAGTTCGGTTCCCAGACCGGTTAAGCACTGCTGTCAGCGCTACTATCCCTGTTAGCCGTTGAAGGATTAGACTCGTGACTAGTATGGTCGTAACTATGAGGCGAGCTCTGCTGGTTGTACGTAGTGCAAGTTGAAGAAATTGCTGCGGTTGCGGGGCAACGGCTCGACACCGCTGTGATATTTCTTGGGAGCTGTGTTGCCGTGGCGCTAAGTCGCGGGGATGGATCTCGTTACACGCTCCGACCTCATACCACGAGGATGATGACGATTTTTGTATTAGAGGGAATGCGTCAGCTGCTCAACAGACTGGACGGCCACTTCAACATCGAAGCGGTTCTAGACACGTTCGAGGTCAAGTTATCAGAAGCAGTGATGATGCTGCAAGAGAATCAAGCAGAGATAGAAGCCGCCGTGAGTTCTCTTGCAATTTCGTGACGCTTAGAACTGAAAGAGGGAATTTTTTAACTCAATGCGGGTCAAGTTGATGCGACCGACTTAACGTGGCTAAGAAACGAAAAGTGCTAAAGTTTTGTGTACGAAAGCATCTGGAGTGCTAATGCCCTAATAACATACATATTTAAATATTTGGGGGGATTTCCCTCTTGTAGCCCTTCTTCGGGATTCGCCCGTGGTTTAAGGTTCGGATGTGGTTTAGAATGAGGTGCAGGTGGGGTCAGGCGGGTGTTTAACGCCGAGCGGTCGTGTTTAACTTGTCCTGGTCTTGCTTCGAACGAGACGATTTCCCAAACTGAGATATCAACAGATTTCGAGAGAGTCAACGACGTAATACCGCGAGTGATAGAATCAGGTTCGATCCCCGGCTGGAGTCGATCGCCTTTAAACTAGCTGCTGACTAGAAGTTTACTAACGCTGTTTCTCCGTGCATTGACTCACTTTGAACCAACTCTCACCATGTTCTTTCCAGGTGTTTCGGCAATGTGGCATCCCGAAGAAGAAGAACGAATCTTCGTCTGGTTTCGATCCATTGGACAACTTCAGGGTGCCCGATGGTTCTTTGGAAAAGTTGTCATCCTCTTCGGAAGAAGATCTTTACGAAAGTCTTGCGAAAAATGGAGCAGCCAGAGATCGCCGCTCTGCGGACAAGCAGGTCGCTGCGGTTCCCTCGAAACCGAGTTGTAGCTGACTGCAAAAACCTGTTGCAGTGTTGCTACTTGTTAAACTTTATGGCATGATTCGGCGTGTGATGATACAGAGCGACAGCTCGAGTAGCAATCTTCATTATAGTCGCAGCATTTCGCCGAAGCGTGCAACGAGCGGCGATGCCCATTTCCGTGGCTTAGCGCCTGAACAACACAGCTTCGTAAAAACGTCGCAGCGGAGGTGTTAAACCACTCCCTCAACAGACCAGCCAGCGTAGCACACAAAGTTATTTTTTCAAATCGAACAACATGCGAGGCAGCCATCTGTCATGTAGCGAGAAGTTCAACCGGGGAGGGTCAGCCATAAAAACCATCACAAGAGTCTGGCATATTTCAGTCACTTAATAACATTTGTTCTAAAAACAAAGCTCTAAGGAGGGGGCAAGGCAGAATGCTCCCTTAAATACACTTCTGGCCGCAACCATGTATCTACCTTTACAGAAACGAAAGAGAAACGGTAGATCTAGAAGTCACAGGATACGGAGCAGCAAACAGGGAGGAATGAGTTTGACTGATCACGATCGAGATTCGCTCCGCGGTTCAAATATCGAGAAGACCAGGTGAGTATTGAAATAGTCAGCGATCGCGTATAGACGCTCCTGCCAGTGACGTATTACGTCTTCGTGACCTCTTCACGATTTTTGATGCGAGGTTGATTTGAAAACTGCCTTGTCACGTGACTGCGACAGTATATCCAGATGCGACTTTTTATTTCATACTTGCGTCTGCTTACGGGTTTGACTGTTTGAAGCTCAGCAATTAAGGGACAGTGTGGAGAACAAGCTGGCAAGTTTACTTGTGCCGTTGAGAAAAGCACAAAGCACTTACGGGGATTCTTTTCTGATCAAGGTCAAACGCCTTTGATCAAGCTTCACTGCATTAGTGCATTGTCAGTAAGGAGAAAGGTGTCTGACCTTTGATCAGTTAAAGCCATTGGGCCAATCAGCATTGCAACGCCTTAAACTCTTGCACACCTCAATGCGTAAATTGGTTCTTAGTACGTCATCACCTTGAACTTAAAACGCTGATTTTTGATGAACTAAATAAATGCATTCAGAAATAGTTGCTGTCAGTTTACCATTCGGTGTATTTTCTAACATCTTCATTCTTTAGTGAAGAAACAATTTTTCTTACTCAGACCTCTCTAAAGCGCTTTGTTCGCTTCCTCGTAGCAGATTTATTTATTTCCTCGTTCTGACCTCAGGTACCAATATAAGGAATCGGAAGTTCAGCTGTCTGGGGGTAGCTCTCTGGCGTCTCTACTGGAAGGAATGAAGAACACCCTGGACTCTTACTATGAACACTGGAGTGACCTCCCACAACAAATGTGCAAAAATGTGGCGGTGCAAGACGAAAGCGCCACCTGCTGGAATGGGCAGAATGTGGGCAGGTGAGGAGTGTGATACAAGGCGAATCTTGATCATTCTCGCGGTATTGCGCCGAAGCGTGAAACGAGTAACAGCGAAGATGCCCATCTCCGCCCGCGGCTCAGCGCGTGGGCAACACAGCTCCGAAGAAACGTCGCAGCGGTGCCGGGACTCTGTCCGATTTGACCGACCCAGGAATCGAAGCCGTGATCAGTGTCCCGAGATGTCTTCAGCAAATACACGAACAGGCCGGTACGGTGAACTTTTCTAGTGCACAACGATCGTGGTAAAAATCCCCACAGAGTTGTGCAAATCGGCAGTTGATTTTTTAGCCCTTATATCATGTTGATCAACTGAGCATCTAAGGTGAAATTGATGTGGAGATTTTAATGATTCCTTTATTTTTATCCTCCTGTCACGAGAAAGCGACGGAGGCGCTATGCGTAGGACAAATCCAGACTCGCTCAGGAGTTGTCCTTGTTTCCGAATTTTTCTCTTGCATTTTGCTTTTGACTTCTTCAATTTGCTACTTGTTGGATTCCACCAAGCAGAGATGTTTGTCGTGAAGCATCTTATCCACGGATGCGATAACGTGGCTTGGGTGGGAGTTTAACCACCAAGCTTGCGATCATAGGCGTCGTAAACACGACGCTACGAATCGCTTGGCCACGCTGCGGACTTCATAAGTTTCGTTGGTTGAGTAAGAGAAAATTATTTGTCGTGGGAGTTGAATCAACTCATAATATTTATGTATTTCCTCGCATATTTAATTGTTTAATGTTTTATCCTCCTATCACTGGGAATGCGATTAAAGCGCTATAACGAGCTCGCTGAGGAGTTGCCGGCCATCTCTCTCTACTATAAGATGAGGGAATCCCGTTAAATATATTTTCCAGCGACACAAGTAAACTTGCCGGCTCGTTCTCCACATTGTCCCATTCATGCTGAGCGTCCAGCAGGAAAACAGTGAATAGAAATTTAGTTTGACTTGACTCAGAATCAAACCCGAGGTTACAGCTCCAGAAGCAGACGCTTTATCCACTCAGTCATAATGAGCATTGTTTTGTAATAACCATTGTAGCCATGATTCGAGCCAATCTGAAGACAGCGAAGAAACCGAGCATCCAGACGAGGTAGATATTTCTGCAAATCACGTGGCTCCATCACGCATGATTGCACTCGTGAAAGAAATGAAATCGGTGATTTCCCAACTCAAACTGGGGTACAAGGGGATCGACCCACACCTGCCTCCAAGTGGTTAGTATGCTTTGCCCTTTGCTAGCTTAAGCAGGTATCGGCACGGCCTTGTTCTCCACGCTATTTATTTTTCAACGTCAAACTGATATCAATTTTATCTTTGGCTTGTTGCGACTCGGAATCGAACCCAGATTCTCCTGCTTTATAGAAAACTTGAAATTGGTGTCCGCAATGAATATGCTTCTCTCTACCATTCAAGTTTTACATTTTGGTTGAATTCATCAGACCACAATCTGGTCTCGATTGCGAGGCACTGCCGCACAACGGTAGTTTGATTTCACCTTGGCGGCTCGTGATTGACGATCGCGCTCATCTCAAAATAAACAAAGGTTTTTGTCGATCTTCAAAAAACGTCTTCCGTGTTCGTGACGAGACCCGTAGGCTTGGGCCTGGACATTTCGCACAGCTTATTGGTGAATCGAGCTCTGGTGCTACTAGGTCCTGCTCTGTCCACATGTCCAATTTAAATGGACCTAGTTGAGCTCCATATGTGTACAGAATCAATGTAGTCGCCCAATGCCTGGATTGAACTTGATTTGCAATTTGTCTGTTGACAGATGACGATGACGTGTTGATGTCTGGAGATGGATCTGGATCAATGTTTGATGATCCGATTATTAATGAAAAACTTAATGTTCAACTCCCGGATGTGGATAACAGGTGTGTGGTCTAGTAACTAGCTAGCTACTGAGAAAGTTTAGAATTTTAAATTCAGTTGTATTTTTGTATGTACATATAGCAACTCAAGTTTAACTTACCAGTGCTAGAAACTCAAGCAGTGATTTGGTAAAAAAGTTTTGACGTAAATACAAATTTTGTTCCAGGGAAGAGAAACCGACTACGGAATGTCCAACGTGCCAGGCCTCCTCCATTGCTGTTAACTGGATTTTGATTGGCTTCTCAATGCTCCTCGCAAGTTTAACGACGTGATCAAAGCTGTGACCTTTTGTTTCGCCCTTTGTGATGTCATCATACCCCACGTCACCGTAGCCTTTTGCTATTACACACGTGATGTGACAGACCGAGCTTCAGACGTCAGAGACAATGGTTTTCATATTTTAAGCAAATTTTTTGTGCCTTGTTTTTTTTGTGCATTCCATCGTGTTCTTTTACTCGTTATTTTTTCACAACGATTTATAATCGAGTGCCTACGCGTTCGGCGCAATCCGCATTTTCTTTTCGTTTTCTAATGGATCTGTTTCTTTGAAGAGAGCCTATTGCGTCATGTTGCCATGGGCACTGGTGCAGTATTAAATAATCGTGTTTTGTGCTGCAAGTTTGTCGATTGCAATAAATAATCAAATCTTCATTATACTCGCAGTATTGCATCGAAGCGTGTGACGAGATCCACTCACGCGGCGCAGCGCCTGGACAACACGGGTCCGAAGAAACATCGCAGCGGTGGTGGGTCGTTGGCGACACTGTGTCCCATTTGACCGGCCAGAGAATAGAACCCTAGACCTCCCGTGCCAAAAGTAGTGTTTTTGACCTCTGAGCAAACTGACCGGACGCAATAAATCAAATTCATAAAAAAAGATGAACTTTTTTTACCATTTTTTAAATTGAAAATGTCTGGAGGGTCGCATGTGATGGAGTTTTGGTACAGATTCTGAATTTTTATGAAAAAAATAGAATGACGTCATTTAGGGAGGCAAGCCTCGCTATAAGCTTTTTTCGGAGAGATTTTCCTAACTGAAGAACGGAAGGTGGCGCGTCGAGATTGGCGTAAAAATGCGCTTAATTGCCGATTTCCTATACCCTTTTAAGAGACTCCATAGCTCTAACTTTACGAATTTTACAATTATCGGCAGTGGTTCGCAGCGTCGTTTTTACAACCATGATCGCAAGGCTAATGGTTTACCTCCCAACCTAGTCTCGTTGTTGCGTCCTTGGATAAGATGCTTCACGATGATTATCTCTGCTTGGTGGAATCTGGCAAGCAGCAAATTAAAGAAGTCAGGAGAAAATTCCAGCGGAAAACTCGGAAACAAAGGCAACTCCTAAGCGAGTCTGGATTCATCCTACGCACAGCGCCTCCGTCGCTTTCTCGTGATAGGAGGATAAAGATAAAGAAATCAATATTGGCCTTAAAATCGTTTATTTTATACCTAAACCCAGCTCCAAATACTTTAATTCACTTTTTTATAACGCGTAGTAAAATTTGGTTAAAAAGCAATCATATAGCTACCTGTTAACAGCACCTACTTGAAAGCATTTAACTCCATACTGCACTAAAATTCCCTTGAAGGATGATCTGTGCATCCCATTTTAGTTGGCTTGTCCGTGATTTTGGTGTTAACGATCATCATTAATTTTCCAATTCTTCGTTCATTGGAGCTGTTATTGTTTTGAATGGACTTCCAGAATTTCGGGTTGATTGTGGAATACAAAGTGCAAGGTGCCTCCTTGCTTTCGATTGAAGAAAAAATATTGATGGCAAGAAATGCATTGTTACTGTAGTATAGTATTTTTGGATGAGGGCCAAAGCTTCAAATTGCTTCAATGGAAGTGATTTCTTGCAGAAGATAAATTGATCATTTATGATTTAAGAGTTGCGAGTGAAAGCTAGTTTGATAATTAAGAGAAGATGCAGAGAGCACTCTTGGTGGGGTCCTGTTAAACACTGTTAAGGACTGAAACACCGCAAAGTACAAAGAATCTGATAACCCCAAGCGTAACTCTAATTCCAAGTCCTTTGTGGTTCTTTGTTATGGTGCGATTCAAAGTTCTTTGAGGCGTTTAGTAAGTCCTTTGTCGCTCATTTGCGGTGTTTAGTAGAACCACTCTTGGAGTTCAAAAGACCTGAAGTCTTTGATAAATTCTATGAAGCTGGTGGGGAATGTATTAAACAGCTCAGATGGCCTAGTGGTATGGAGCGTCTGTCTCTTGAGCTGTAAACTCGGGTTTGATTCCGAGTCGGGTCAAACCAATGACTTCAAAATTGGCATTCACAGCTTCCCTGCTTGACGTTCAGCATTAAAGGGACAGTGTGGAGAACAAACCGGCAAGTTCACTTGTTGTGCCGTTGGGAAAGGCACTTAGCGGGATTCCCCCATCTTGGCGAAGAGAAAGATTTCGGATGAAAGTTCTTGAAAGTTGTGATGGTAATTTGAAAAAGGCAAATGCAATGCAACTCTGCTGTGATGGCAAAATAACCAATAAAATGGACAGAGTTCGTCTTTTTGGCTCAAATGGTAGCAGATGATTCATGACCTGGTGAGCACGTTGTTGCTGTCAAATCGTATTCCAAGGCAAATCCGTAACATCTGAAGTGGTGTTCAACACAATGGTCGAAGTATGTCGTCCTTATTTAAACAGCATCTATTCGATTATGGCAGATACTACAGCTTTAATAAACAGTGGAAAAAAATCTGGAATTAATAAATGGATGGTTGGTTATTTCAATGCAATTCAAATGTGGGACATGATATTCACACCCTGGAAAGTCTGTTCCACGTCAATGAAATATATTTTACCCTCGTAATTACAGCGGTTGAGGATAAAACAAAAGGACCTGGAGCAATGCAAGGAGCCTTACTTAATAGAATTAAACGAATAAACAAGCCATGCATCAGCGATACTCTTCCTCGCAATGACATAAATGGACCTATATCAAGAATAGCTTCTCTGCACTTAAAATCAGACTTGAATGGTTTTCAAAACAAAATGGCAATGAAGACCAGAGCTTCCAAAGCGACCGAATGCGTATGTTAGTGCTGGCATGCTATTTGATAACGGATGTTCCAGAAAACCTAAAGAACCTTCTGCTTTATGAACAAGAAACATGCTCATTTTTAACTCCAAAGAACCGTCACACTATCAAATGGAAAATCTAGCTAAAATTGTGTAGAATATTTTGTAGGTATGTGCTCCATCTGTTATTCAGGTTCACTACAAATTGGCAACTTCCGAAGAACCCTATCTCACCTTCTTCCAAAGAGATCTTGTATCTGCTTGTGAAATAAATCTAGAATTGACAGAAGTAGCGCGGAACAAATACTATGAACACGCATCACAATGGTCCAACCCCATAACTGTTGCTTTAAGTGTATTTGGTGAAGTGCCTCCGTTATCTGTTGAAGCAATTCGCACCGCTTCGCTGCCAGCATCATTCTGTGAATATCTCAAGTGTTTGTAAGACCGAAGCTTCCGTCTCCAGCATTTTTTTACGATTGAAAGCAAGGAGGCACCTTGCACTTTGTATTCCACAATCGATCCGAAATTCTGGAAGTCCATTCAAAACAACAACAGATGCAATGAACGAAGAATTGAAAAATCAATGATGATCGTAAACACCAAAATCACGGACAAGCTAGCCAAAATGGATTGTACAGATCATCCTTCAAGGGAATTTTAGTGCAGCGTGGAGTTCAATGCTTTTAATTAGGTGCTGTTAACAGGTATATGGTTGCTTTCAACCAATTTTTACTACGAGTAATAATAAAAAAGTCAATTATAATATTTAGAGCTGGGTTTAGTTATAAAATAAACGATTTTAAAGCCAAAAATATAGAAAAATTCGTTTTTTCAAAATAGCTTGTTATTGGATCAAATTAGAGCTATGGAGACTCTTAGAAAAATATAAGAAATCGACAATTCTGCGCATTTTGACACTAATGTCGACGCGCTATCTTCTTTTATTCTCGAGTTAGGGAAATCTCCACGTAAAAGCTTTAAAGCACGGCCTGCCTCCTCTAAACGATGTCATTCTATTTTTTTCCAAAAAATTTGGAATCAGTACCCAAAACTCCATCACATGCGACCCCCCAAGCATTTTTAATTAAAAAAAATGAAACAATATTATCGAGCCTCTCCCTCTATTCACAGCAAAAAACGTGAAATCGATAAACTGCATTTATGAGAAAAACAGAAAAAAAGCGGCCAATTGCGTTGAAAACACGATTATTTGAGGCAACATTCCCAAGCGTGGTTCACTTCCCCTGATATCAACCCGGACACGCAGTGGAGACGGACCAGTCCACTGTAGGTCGCAGATGCAATCCATGTAAAAGAACTCTGGTTGGGATTCCAGCGTACTTTGTGGACGGCTCCGACAGGAGCCAGATAAGATTCATCAGCGAAATCTTCGAATGTCCTGTACCGTAAAAATTGAATCATTACTCAAAAACCGAACAGAGCAAACTTCAGAATACAATAAATATGGCACCAAAATTGCTTGTGGAAGAAAAATAAAAGCACAGTAATTCTTGAAAACTGGACGTTTCCACAACACAGATTAGGATGTCATCATCTTCCAGTTTTGTACTGCCTTGCTTATGACGACAATTAAATCTATGTTGTCGATGCGTCCAGTTTTACTGCGGTTATATTTTTCCTTGAACAGAACAGGAAATTGAAGAGGGCAAATGATGTTAGCCCTGGAACATCACATACGTCCAACTTCTTGCATTAAAGTTTTCACGTGATTTAATCCAGTCGCTGAGTTCAAAACCACCTTGGATTATTGAAAAATTGGACCAGCAGCTTGTTCACCTGTCCACTGTGTCCATACGTCCAATTTTCGTTGGCGTTTGGGCCCGCGATTCTTGGAGCTAGTTTCTGCATCATGAATAATTTCTTGACGTCATAATAACCGTTTTAACTATGACGTCAAAAAATTGACGATGATGCAGAGACAAGAACCGTGGGCGCGAAGTCCACAAAAATTGGAACGTAAACAAGGCAATGGAGCTGATGGTGAACTTGAAACACGTTGTTACCAGCAAAAGACGAAACTTATCAAGCCAGAAAACTCAAGACGGCAGATACGTTGTTTCTTTTTCGTTCTTCTTACGTTTAAATTGTTAAATTTGTCGGGCAAGTTTACTTGTGCTGTTAGGAAAGGCACTGAGAAGGATTCCCCCATCTTGCTGTGGTAGACAGATGGCCGTCAACTCTTAAGCGAGCTCGTTATAGCGCTTTGATCGCTTTCTCATGTTAAGAGGAAAAATAATGAAACTAAACTTTCACTAACTTGAAATTTCAACGGAGCATGTCTCTTCTTCAATGGGGACAGCCCTTGAACCACACTGCAGGATTTTCTCTACCGGATTATTAGAGACCGGTACTACAGGCCCACTCAGGACTTCCATCTTTCTGGTCCGTAACTCGCGCCCCCCCCCCCACAAAATACCTGTTTTAAACCCCCTGAATCAATAGCGTCACAGTTACCTGACTCTGAGGTGAGCTTCGGTGTCCTTCCACTTGTCTATTGATCGACTTAAATTGCAATCATGGAAAATTATGTTGTAACTTGAGTTTTCGAATTCCTTGAAGCCATTTTTTCCCTAAAGAAAAACTTTACATGACAATTCAATATCGAACGCCCAAGTTATGAATTATATTGAGCATCACCACAAAAACCATCCCACAGAGGAGAACAGTGCTGTTTCGGCCCAACAGTCTCATGACAGTAGATGAACAAGAACATTTATCCCTCAAAATGATTAACCTCAGCAGCGAATCCATCACCTCTCTGGATTTCCATCTTAAGAAAATTTAACCTTTGTGGTGCGTAACAGAATCAAACTTCGAGTGGAAATAGTGATGAGATCCCATTCAGCAAACTAGGTGAAATATCGACGTTTTACCACAAAGAATTAAGCTTGAAGCTAGTCAAATCAGTGATCATGTGATTATCTGGAACATTCAACAAGGCAGTAGTTCGGTACAAAGCAAGCTACACACTTGGGAAAAGTCTGTACCTGGGCTCTTTAACACTCGTGTTACGACAAGCGACCTAACAAATAATATTGGGACAGCATTAAAAGAAAGGCTCAAAAAGGAAGGTAATAACAGACGTCTCAATTTGGAAGCAAAAAAATCAGCATATATATCGGAATGTCAGCGCAACGCTTAACGGCACCGCTGTCGAAGCAAGGTCTGGGTTCAACTACAAATTGGGCACAGTGTCGCCGACGACTCGCCGCTCCTGCGATGTTTCTTAGGAGCTTTGTTGCCCAGGCGCTAAGTTGCGGAGATGGACCCTAAAATCAAGGTAAGTTGCACCACTCGTTACACGCTTCAGCGCAATACCGCGAGTATAATAAAGATTTGACAAAAGCGCAACTTACCTTGAGGTATGAGTCCGTTGCGGATTGATTGATCCATTCCACTTCGGATTGGAACAAAGCAATCCGCGGATAACTTTTGTTGGAAATAAACTGACGATTCCAATTGTTGCAAATATTTAACACGACATTTCCTGACACGTCGCCACTGGCAACGCTGTTTAGCCAATCAGAAGAGCTCACACTCCAAGCTGTAGACTGAAAAAAATCAATTTTATCCCAAATTTCTACTTCAACAATGTTATCGCATCAAGTGATGAGCAAAAGACAAACTGTCGTCTTCGAAAAAGTGATTACAATCCGCAGAGTAAAATTGAAAGGAATAAAAGCAAAAAAAATTAAATCGTCATTATACTCGCGGTATTACGCCGAAGCTTGATCGGCGTAACGAGCAACGGGATCCATCTCCGCGGCTTAGCGCCTGGGCTACACCATTACACAGTTCCGAAGGAACATCGCAGCTGTGGCGAGCCGTTGGCAACACTTTATTCGATTTGACGGGCCCGGAAATTGAACTCAAACCTCTCACAACGACAGCGATATCTTGAACCACTGGCCGATCTTAAATCAACTAAAACTCACAATCATTACCGAAAATGACGCAAGAAGCCCACCTTTTGGGGAACGATATTTTGAAGGGTAGTCCCCGCCGACCCCATGTTCAAGAATATTGCACCATGAAAATAGGGGATGGAGAAAGCGCTATCCGTTGAAGCGTAGACTCCGCACCAAAGATCGGACCAATCCAGTTCGTATATGACGCTCATTTTCGGTGGAAGGAAATTCTACAAGAACAAAAGACGTCATAGATTCTCCGAACATAAAAAGCCCTGCATCGGTCTATTTGGGATGAAGGTAACGCTACTCAAACTTTTAACGCAGTGTCTTCAAATCTATCTCTGAATAACAAGCAGCAAATTAAAGAAGTCAAAAGCAAAACAAAGACACCTCCTTCGCGAGTCTGGATTCGTCCTGTACAGCGTCTTCGTCGCTTTCCCGCAACAGAAGAATAAAAATGAAAAAATCAATCAGTGCAAAGCTGCGCCAATCTTCCATTCGAAGCAAATATGACATGCTTACCGGCAAATCAGTTGCTGTGTTCCGCCGATCCCACATCTTTAAACACCGATCAGCTCCGGTGGAAACGAAATAATGAGAATCGAATGGACAGAAAACAACATCATTGACTGGTTTGGTGTGCGCGCGGAACGTGTGGATCGCGTAGAGGATTCGGACTCCTGTCAATCAACAAGATGACATATTTCTATTTAGTAGCAGTAGTAGAAGTAGTGTCTTTTATTTTCGCACCTTCAACACGGTAAAGAATGCAATAAGATGAAGGGAATGTAACAACGGTGCAAGAAACAACAAAACGATTAACATTATTACATGCAGGTAGGAGAGGAGTTTATAAAAAAACAAGAGTAGGTTTGATCGCAACACTCGGGTTGGCGGCAGGAATCGGTGTGAGTACAACACAACTCAGATGGCCGAGTATTAAGAGCGTCTGCCCGGGAGCTGTAGACTTGGGTTTGGTTCCACGTCAGGTCAAACCAATGACTTTAAAATTGGTATTCGGAGCTTTCCTGTTTGACGCTCAGCACTAAATGGACAGTGTGAAGAACAATCCAGCAAGTTTACTTGTTGTGCCGTTGGGAAAGGCACTTAGCGGGGTTCCCTCATCTTGGAGTGGTAGACAGATGGCCGGCAACTCCTAAGCGAGCTCGTATAACGTATTGATCGTTTTTTTGATAGGAGGATAAATATGCAAATGAATACAAAATACATCAACCCAATATTGACATACGTCATCTTGGAATGGAATGGATTAAAAAATGCGATTCAAACGGATTTAACCAAACAATCGATGACGTTTTGCTTGATAGCTCTGTTACTACGACACTGCTATCGGTGCGGGGTCGTGGGTTCGAATCCCGGGCCGGTAAAATCGAACACAGTGTGGCCATCGCTGCGATGTTTCTTCGGAGCTGTGCTGACCAGTGCTAAGCCGCACAGGTGGATCCCACCACTCTTCGGCGTAATTATGCGAGTATAATGAAGGTATTTGATTTTGAATAATTACCACGTGCTGCATTTCATCAGTACGCATGCGCAAAACTCGACCACGTGACTTACCATTTTCCTCTGCGGTCAACAACCTCGATTTGGACTGCAAGTCCCAGACAGCAACATGTCCGGTTGCAAACCCGGCCAACATCATCTCACATCCGTCCGCTACCGACCACGACACACACTTACACTGCCCCATGTGGCCACGTCGAATAGGTCGCAGTATTGTGTGGGGAGGGGCACTAAAAAGGATTATTGAAAAACTGGCCGTTTTATAGCGCACAAGCGGCAAGCACACTTCGATATAGCCTTGCAGTATCGTGCGCAGACTCTACTTAACGGGTTCGATTCACGGCTGGAACTATTTGACAGACTCATCAGATGAGTGTTGATTGGAAGAGCGCAAACTCACTTCGCAGTCTTCTTCAAAATTGTTGAATTTTCAGTTTATTTTACTTGTTCAAGACTTAGTGGAAAAGGAAATCGTCCTTTTCTTGCAAGGTATTGCAAGACGCCCAAGAATACACTGTTGAAAATGAATTATACGAAAAATCCGATGCATGGACTAATTTAATTGAATTGTTTTCCACTTTTCTCCTTCTGTCACGAGAAAGCGACGAACGCGCTGTATATGGGACCAATCGAGACCAGACAGATGCATAGGAGCCGGAGTCAAGCAAATTTTCCCGGAGCCGGATTGGATTTGGAGTTAAGTTTAACGTCAAAAGTGGAGCCGGAGTTGGAGCCGGGGTGACCATTTCTTTAAGTTACTATTGTGATGTAAACTGAACATTGACAAATGTTATGCTCACTGTGAGGCATCGGTTCGCGCAGTCTCTAAACACCAGTAATCTCAATAGCATGAAATTTAACATAGGCCTAAAGTTTGGATAATGTTGTGATTGTAAAGTTTGCAAAAATACTCCGAATAACAGGAGTGAAAACTGGAGTTGGAGTTTTGATTTTTGGCGTAACAGAAGCAAGATTGGAGTAGGACTCTGTAATTTTGGAGGATTGGAATCGGAGTCTCAAATTAGGGACTCCGGACACCTCTGATCCAGACTCGCTTAGAAGTTGTCTTTGTTTCCAAGTTTTCCGTTCGATTTTTACTTCTGACATCTCTAATTTGCAGCTAGTCAGATTCCACCAAGCAGAGATAATTATCGTGAAGCATCTGATCCAAAAACGCGACAACGAGGTGTGTTCCTTCACAAGGAGCAACAAAAATCTGGGCCTGTTTTTTTGTTCGTTGAAGATACAACCAGAGAATATCGTGAATAGCTATTGCATGTTAAATACTTGAAACTATTGAATTGGAAATATGCAACTCCTTGCTGCTTCGTTCAAAAATACGAAATGCTACGATAATCTTCGGCAACCGTCAATCTCGATAGACGTTTGTAGTAACATATTATTATTCAGCAATATTGAATGGTTTTTGTTTTTTGTCAGCAGAGTTATATGACGGCCATGACCGCAAGGTTGATGGTTCAACTCCCACCCAAGCCTCGTCATCGTCGTTGCGTTCTTGGATACGATGCTTCACGATAATTGACTGTGCTTGGTGGAATTCAACAAGCAACAAACAAAAGTCAGAAGCAAAACTCAAGCGGAAAAGATGGAAACAAAAATAACTCCTAAACGAGTCTGAATTCGTCCTATGCATAGCTCATTCGTCGCTTTCTCGTATCAGGAAGATAAAAATGTATAATTCAAGATCTTCTGTATACTAATTAAAAATTTCAGCGAACACCTGTAAATTTTGCCAGTAGCAGGGAAAGTTGTTCCATCATCACGGTGTTGGGGTTTGGGGAGGACGTAGACTTTAACCTCCCCCGACGCACAAGCAAGGGCCACCACCCCTATCCTCTGCACATCAGGGATTACATCGAGTACAGAGTCAGCAAGTGGGCACCATTTGACTGACCAGATAGGCCCCGCGTCGACAGCGAGACCATAGGCGAAGTAAGGTTTCTAAATCAAATACATGTTTCAGCAGTTGGAAATGAAATCATCATCACGTTACAGCATAAACAATCGAAACACAGACCTTGATCGGAATCGAACGTGAACCATTCGCATGAACAGAAGATAGCAAAATGTTGATGCAAAATCGTTCACATCATGCGAGCAATGATGGATGCCTAAGCTGACCTCATCACTAGAATAACTTTTCCATGTCCCATAAATTTTTGCTTCTCTTAGTTTATTCACATCACGATTCACACATTGACTAATGACTATCTTACCAAACTGAAATGCTTATCAGGTCGCGCAGGAAGATTGCCACAATTCCACAACTGTAATAGCTCCATCTCGCGGCAAAGAGATTGAGGTTCGAGTGAGTGCTCTCCAGAATGAGAACACGTGGCTAGATACTGATCTTCGGGGCCGGTACTGCTGGAATATGGGCACCAGGCAGCTGCCCAAACAGGACCCCCAACAAAAAAAGTTGATGAATGTGAATTGGTTGAATCCGTGGAAGAGAATAACTTCAATTTTTCGTATTTGTAATTTTCTTTGATGTTTTTACCCAAATGATCAGCGCCAGAAGTGTTTCCATTTGCTTTTTTCGTAATTACATTTTTAGAATTTCTTTTTCCGGTGCGCACAGCATTTAAACACCGATTCTCCACAACGAAAGCAGGAGATTCCCCATGCAACTGGTTCAAATCATCACCATTCATTTCCAACCAATCAGCGGGGTTAGGTCGAAATTCTGGATAAATCAATGAAAAATCTTTTTCTAAGTTGTCTTTTCTATTGCAAGTCCACAAGAAAGCGTCAGCTAGTGGACATTGCACGGACGTGTATGAGCCACCAGAGGCGCCACGGGTTTGGCGAGGAGTAACTTCTACGTCTTTGACGATTTCTTTCTTCTTTGTTTCTTTCATTGGCGGCTGAAAATTACGAAAATCAAATCTTCATTACGGTATACTCGCGCTATTACGCCGAAGCGCGTAATGAGTGGTAAGGCACATCTCCGCGACTTGGTGCCCGGCGCAGCGGTCGTGATCTGCTGGCAACAGCGTCTGGTTGGACCAGCCCAGGAACCGAACCCATGACCATCTGCGCAGATAGCAATCTGCATAACCATTAACACTCAAAGAAATTCTCGTGGTGCAGCTGATTGGATAAATGCTAACAATTGGATAGATCAATCACAGCTGGCCTTTTACAATAGTGGTTGAAGACATTGCTATTGGTGCGGAGATCTTAAGTTTGATAGCAGAGCCGGTTAAATCGAACACATTATCGCAAATCGCTCACAATCACTGCCAAAATTCTTCGGAGCTGTGTTGTCCTGGCGTTAAGCTGCACAGATGGGTCTGCTACTTGTTATACTAATTGGTGGATTACCGCGAGTATAACAAAGGTTTTTAGATGTACAAGAATTGATTTGATCGAATCAGCCAGAATATTGGTAGAAAATATGTGAAACATACTGATGGTGGCGGGCTCTGTGATTCCTCGTAGTCACTGAGCGAAGAATAATTTCGTTCCAGTTCTTCAGCAACCGAACTGCTCTCCGCAAACATCTGGATCTTCAATCTGCTCTGTCGAGCAGAACGACGACGAGCAGCTTCTGAAGCAGGCGTGCCAAGATGCAGATAAATATGTTCATCTGCACAAATCTACATCTTATATATCTACAAAGTCATCAATTTTTGCAACAAAATAAACACAATTTTTTTTTAATTCACAAACAAATTTGATGTTGATTCTTGTATGTGAAACAAAAATGGAACATAAGGAAAAAGAAAACCACAATAATCCAAAAAATTGACGTTTTAACAACACAGATTCAGCTGTCATCATCAACACTACAAAACCCACTTTTGTACAAATAACATGACCGAAAAAGTCAACCTGCAAAACTAACTTCATCTTTATCCTACCTTGTATGTGTTCTATGATTTTGTCTGAATCCAGATATTTCTTCTCGCAAATCAAACACGTGAGGTGAGGATCAATCCCAGGGCAGCTGTTCATCAGGTGGTAGTTCAATCCCGCTGCAGAACGATAAACTTTTTCATTGCACATCGAACATTTGTAAATAAGTTCTTCCCCTTCGACAGCTTTTTCTTTCGCTTTTTCAACTATTTCAATAAAAGTAGCAGCAATTTCAGGATACTTAAAAAAGTTAGTGATAGGCTGCTCCATGATCTGCTTCGCCAGTTCAACAGGATCTTCAGCAGAAACCAAAATTGATTTGGCGAACAATTTTCCATCATCGTAATCGTGAACAACTCTTTTCGGAGCACAGTTTTTGCGACGATTTTTTGCACTTTGTTTGGGAGACATGTTGATAATAAGAAACTATGATCTAGCAACGGAGCACAAGTTCAAAGCAATTTTAACAGCATGATTTTAAAAGAAACTGAAAATTTAACACATCTGTAAGAATTACGGTATTCTATACAGCACCATATGACAAAGTTGATTCATCAGCCTGTCAAATGTTGCAGAAATCTTTTTACACCACAGCCTGACCAGTAATGCTGTACCAGACAATTACTAGTTAATTCGAACCATTGTTCCCTCTCAGCTCTGAAGCTTTTAGCAAGTGCAAATTTGCCCAATTGTAAATTTCAATAACAAATTTGCCAAAAGATTCAGGGAATGAAATGAAGTTTGATTCAATTTTGCTTCAAAGTTGAGTTGCAACCGTATGAAACTTTTGTTTTGCAGCAAAACATTGAACACTTTCATTCAATAAAAATTGTCATTTCAAAAATCGACGAGCTGATATACCGGTACCAAAGATTTTTCCCCAAAATTTATAATTTTTGCAGCTCAGAGGGAATAGTGCCGTGAACCATTGCAAAAAATATTTTTACACCAGTCTGACCAGTAGCACTTCACTACCCAATCAGCAACTAGTTGGAACCAGGTTACTTGCCAATCTTTCAAGGCCAAATCGCAGACGAAGCAGTAAACATATAGGTTGCCATCAGAAAGACCTTTCAGAAGTTTAGTGTCATAGAAATGTATGGTACCAGTACCGTATAGGATAGTAGCCTGAAGCACTCAACATATTAGTAAGTAGCTAGCAGCCAGGGCAGGGGATTAGGGGGACCAGTTCCCCCCTTTTCAAAGTACAGATTTAAAAAGTTATTAAACTGTGACGAAAAAATGGAATTTAAGAACATGATCAAATTTCAAATTATATCGAACTAAACATTCAACAGTAATTGAGGGAGACTGCGAAGTGAGCTTGCGCTCTTCCAGTCAGCAGCCACCACTTAAATATGTCAATTTTATGCGATCGGCTTCAGCCGCAAAGCGAACCTGTCATTAGGATCTGTCACCTGCGCGCGGTATTGCTACGCCATGTCGCTTCAAATGTTTAACCTGAGCATGATCAAATTTCCAGAATTGCAGAGGGAGGTGAATAATTAGTTTAACGCTGATGCACCGGACTGCTTTGTTCGTTTATACATATGACATCGCTGTCACATGGGACCGGTTTTCCTGTGCCCCACCAGACTGCTTGTTTGTTTCGACAAAAGGCTGCCAGTGCTCTGGACACTTCCTGTGTCCTATAATTTTCGTACATAAACATAGGTTGTAGCTTATTACCGGTACATATGCCGCTGGGTCAGTAATTTGACGAATTATATTGCCACTGCATTAAACTGACTACCCCCAATACTTCACACAACTAAACGCAACATACGATCAATTGCTGTTTTCTTTCTACTTCGAGAGTGCATTAGCGCCCTGCCTTTGAAACAATGAAAAGTGCGCCATCAAGCCATCTATCACGCTCACTGCTCATTTGCAAAAAAGTATAAAGAAAAAAAGTGGGCGACTTTACTTCCCGCATTAATCAGTGTGCAGTGGTTATTTTATTTTTATTTGAATACAGCACAATGGTGCAGGTCTAACACCCTAACACTCTTACATGTGCAAACAAAAGCTGAAAGTCAAAGAATTGAAACAAAAAAGCAGAGCAGCAATCTATTAATTACAAATAGAGGAAAGTCTTGGTTAGTAGTGGTAACAATTCTAGTTTTGCAAAGGCAAATAAACTTCTGAATTATTGATTATGGTCTGACTGTGGTGCAACAACGAAAACAAATCACTCATTTTTCAATATAAACTGATAGACTACGCCAGGATGAAACCTTCTTAATTTATTTTATTTATTTATTTTATTTAGTTGCATATTTATCCTCCTATCACGAGAAAGCGATCAATGCGCTATACGAGCTCGCTTAGGAGTTGCCGGCCATCTGTCTACCACACCAAGATGGGGGAATCCCGCTAAGTGCCTTTCCCAACGGCACAACAAGTAAACTTGCTGGGTTGTTCTCCACACTGTCCCCTTCAATGCTGAGCATCAAGCAGGGAACCTGTGAATACCAATGTTAAAGTCATTGGTTTGACCCGACTCGGAATCAAACCCGAGTCTACAGCTCAAGAGACAGACGCTCCATACCACTTAATAGCGGTACGGTAATTAAATAAAAAAGTTGGAGGTTTGTTTGAATTAAGCCATGGTTCAGGGTTAGGGGTTAAGGTTTTTTTAAAATCAGAAACTTTGATATAGGTTATCACAGCTTCCCTGCATGATGCTCAGCAATAAACGAACATTGTGAAGAACAAGCTGGCAAGTTTACTCGTGTTGTTGGGAAAAGTTAAAAACGGGTTGCTACAACCTCCGTCAAAGCTGATGTTAACAAACCAATCACGAACACTAAATTCTGAAAGTCCCGCTAAAATGTTGCACAAATAATATTTTACATTGTTAAAAATTTTCAGTTTGTTGCGTAAATGGAAAAACTAAATTTTTGGAGTGGCCCAGCTGAATTTCTAAATTGTTTGTATGGCCCACCGACAAGAAATGTTGCACACTCCTGCTATACGTACGCTACAGCAAAGTTTCCCAAACTAGGGTCCGTGGCACAGTGGCGGGGTTGGAAATATCGATTAAAAATCGATAGTGATATTCTTCTTTTTTTGTCATCGAGTGCAAAAGTTCTTTACTTTTTTTCTCATTATCGATTGAGGCTTTTTCTACTTTTTTTGCGTGGTAAATCAATATTATCTAACCCATCCTTTTTTTCTGAATAAGTTGTTACAAAAGTTTTTATTTTGTGTGGTTTTTACTACCTCATCCGGTTTTTGTGGTGTTAGCAGGATTTTGGTAAATATTTTTACTTCACATCCGCATAAGAACAGTTAGCGTACGGAAAATTTCTTATGCACTGTCGTTTTTTATTCCATTCCAAAATATAACACAAGAAAACATTTACGTTTAGTCACTTGGTATTGCTTTGTACTAGGCAGGGCAGGGCCAGGCAGTCCCATGTAGTTGTGAGGCTAATAAAAATGACAGCAGGCGGGGTCCTACTAAACACCGCAAGGAACTACAAGGTACTTTTAAACCTTCAAAATGCTTGAAAACACTACAAGGAAGTACAAGGTACTTTTATAGCTGCTACAAGATAGTTGAAAACAGCACAAGGAACTACAAGGTACTTTTAAACCAAGTACAAAGTAGCTGAAAACACTACAAGGAACTACAAGGTTCTTATAAACCAACTACAAGATAGTTGAAAACACTACAAGGAACTACAAGGTACTTTCAAACCAACTACAAGGTAGTTGAAAACACCTCAAGGAACTACAAGGTACTTTTAAACCAAGTACAAAGTAGCTGAAAACACTACAAGGTACTTTTAAACCAACTACAAGATAGTTGAAAACACTACAAGGAACTACAAGGTACTTTTATAGCTACTACAAGGTAGTTGAAAACACCTCAAGGAACTACAAGATACTTTTAAACCAAATACAAAGTAGCTGAAAACACTACAAGGTACTTTTAAACCAACTACAAGGTAGTTGAAAACACTACAAGGAACTACAAGGTACTTTCAAACTAACTACAAGGTAGTTGAAAACAGCACAAGGAACTACAAGGTACTTTTAAACCAAGTACAAAGTAGCTGAAAACACTACAAGGAACAACAAGGTACTTTTAAACCAACTACAAGGTAGTTGAAAACACTACAAGGAACTACAAGGTACTTTTACAGCTACTACAAGATAGTTGAAAACAGCACAAGGAACTACAAGGTACTTTTAAACCAAGTACAATTAAGGTAGTTGAAAACAGCACAAGAAACTACAAGGTACTTGTAAATCAACTGCAAGACTTTTAAGGTACTTTCAAACCAACCACAACCCCCTGACCCCAACCCCCCCGACTCCAATAATACCGGTACTTTTGGTATTCCTCTTTTAAACTGGGCATCATAATATGATGTGCCTTCAACACCAACATTCTCCACTTTGCCTAACTTGAACCCCCCTCCCCCCATTAGCATCAAAATATGTTGACACTGTCGTTGTTAATTGAGTCAAAGAAAAGTATCTATTTGCCGTTATCGATTGATCGATATTCTCTACTTTTTATTTTTGTTATCAAATGCAGGAATTCTCTACTTTTTTTTGAGGTGTTGAACATCGAATTATTCTTTTCGATTTCCAACCCTGACAATGACTAAACAGGGGGTCCATGACAATTGCGCAAAAAAAAAAACTAGAACTTTTAAATGATTTTTAAACCCTATTAATTAGCGATACTGTACCTAGCAGCCTAGTGATTGAAAATCATATACTATAGAATGTTTTTTTCTTCTAAACTATGGTCCTATCTCTTGATTGTTAAGTAATTATTATTCAAGTTAGTCATAAATTATGATACTCTTGCCGTTATTGTTCATGAATTGCAATGACAAGTTCAACACAAGAGCAGAGATATTAGACTAGATCAGAGACCCCGATGCAAGTTTATTATCAGATTATGGTAAGATATAAGTTGATTAAATACAAGATGAGAGCTTTAATGGCCTACTTTCTTTTACATCCTGTTGGTAGAGCTAAATAATAACTAAAAGCATACCGGTACCGGTATGCAATTGTGTAAATGCAAAATCAAATCAAACCTTAATTATATAGGCTATACCGGTAGTCTACTTGCGGTAATACGCAGAAGCGTGTAATGAGTGGCGGGACTCATCTCCGCGACTGTGACTTTATTAGCGCCAGTGCAATACAGCTTTGACTCCCAATAGCGTTACTCCTAGAGAGTTTTACTTAAAGTACTGGTAAAAAAAGAAGTAGCATATCAGAATATATCTAAAATTTACAAAGTAGCGGTACCTAAGTAGCTCCTTACTGAAAATATTACCTAAGCTTTGTTTACTTAAGTAGAACTACTTTGTTACTGACCACCTCTGCTCAGGAGTTGCTGGCTTCACACCAGGCAGTAGGCACCACTTGGTAAGATGGGGGAATCCCGCTAAACTATAGAGTAAACTGGTAAACGTCTTTCCCAATAACACAGGAAATACCGGTAAACATGCCAGCTTGTTGTCCACACTGTACTCTAATGCTGAAGATCTAGCAGGCTCAGGGAAGCTGTGAATTCCAATTTTACACAGGGGTAGTCAACTAGTCATTGCTTGGTTTGACCCGACTCGGAATCAAACCAGAGTTTACTGCTCCAAGTGAAAAGGCCTATCAACTGTCTTTACAGTGACTTTGCCCAGAGCTGACTGCCGATTCTCAAAACATTTTCGGTAACATCTCGACATGCCGATTGCTGCCACACTGATAGCCATAATGCCATTTCGTAGAGTACTTTCAACTACTAATGTCAGTAATGCAGTGCTCCAACCACCCAACACCGGGCCTGAAGGCGCCAAACTAAACTCGATAGCTCAGTCACCGAAAAACGATTATTTTTTATTTATTTATTTTAATACAACTCAATAGTGAAAGAATTCACATCCAATCACACTTACAAGTGAGGAAAAATTAAACAAACATTAACATATAAAAGAGGCAACAGCATGTAAATCAAACTTATGAAGAAGCAATTTAAACGAAGAAAGACTCGAAGCAGATACCAGATCATTTGAGAGACAATTCCATACAGAGACAATGCGGTTGAAGAAAAAGTGTCTAAACTGATTCTGTTTAGCATTATGAATGGTTTGCACAGTAAAATCATGTTGACGCAAATTATACTTGTTGCGACGATATTCAAAATAGTTTGAAAATTGCAAATCACAAAGGTTATGACAGATTTTGAACATAAGTATGAGGTCAAACTCGAGTCTGCGATATTCGAGAGACTTAATTGCCAAGTTTGCGAAGACGATCATCTTAACAATTAAAAGGAATGTTGCAGCGAATGAAAGCACAACGAGTGAAATTCCTTTGCACTGATTCAAGAAGAACAATATCTTTTTTTACATAAGGATTCCAAACACACGAATTGAATTCAACTTTAAAGCGAAAATAAGTATTGAAAGCTTTAAGCAAAATCCAAATATTTTAAGTAGAAAAGGAATGCAAAATTTGATAAGAACATAAAGAGGCATTACGATGAATATGAGAAATATGGTAAGACCATTTAAGATTATTACTAATATAAATACCTAAATCTTTAACGACAGAAACAGTCTTGATGTTTAGTGAACCAGCAAAAAAAGATTTAGAACAATGAATGTGGTATATACGCAGATGTTCACATTTAGCTTCTGCAAGATCAAGTTGATGAAGTTGGAGAAGTTTGTGAATTTATCCGGACCCTGTTGCAAGCTAAAAGCATTATTGCTGAAAAGTTTAGTCAGGGATGCAATGGCAATTTTTTTCCAGCCGGAACACAAGCTCTAGACGTTTTGTGACGTCATCATATTTTTGTTCTCAATTAATTATAAGTTACTATAAAATGCTGTCCTATGGCCATAGGCGCAACCAGGGAGGGGCTAAGGGGGCTGTAGCCCCCTCTTAGCTTTATGTAGATACAGCATCTTCAAAAAAGTTACAAGCATCAGTAATCGTTATTTTGTCAGTGATCAACAGTCAACAGGGGCTGATCCAGGGGGGCAAGTGGAAGATGCATCCCTCTCACCAGCCGATTTGAAAAATGTTTTCGGTACTGGCACGGCCGTATTAAGTTCTTCTGAGGCCTGGGGCTATCTGGTAGTCAGGGGCCTGTTTCGTCCCCGTCAGTCGAAAACCTGCTCAAAAATGCAGCCTACATACCAGTATTACTCTCATATTTCTGAATTTATATAGAACGCCCTATTTTGCGCGTACAAAGATGTAGAAGATGTCATACCAGATACCACAGAGATCCAATTTCTGCAAATATGCTTTCTATTCGTTGTTTTGTGAATGATTCAACGATTTGTTTCTCCCAATCCATGCAAAGTTTATGTTAACCTCCTTCATAGCCTCTATTTCGTATCCTAACGTGCAAGAGGCGGCGGCAGAGCAGTCGACTTAGGGGAGCCAAGCGTTTATCAGGGAAGCAAAGTTTGAAATTAAGCACAAAAGTCGCCGTCTTCAAAGGAGTAAGCTTGTTGATTAGGGGGGCCAAGCATGTGAATTGGAGAGGGGGGGGGCAGGCCTCTTTGGCGCCGGCCCTATAACGTGCTTTTGCGTATTAGCTGCATGTACGAAAAATCATACGGCATTTTGAGTGAAACTATTTATAATTTACGCTGCTGTTTATGAATTATTACAAAATAATCATAAATGTCAAAGACTCAATAAAACAGCGACATTTCTTCGAAGCTGTGTTGCCCAGCAGGTTCTATGCCACGGAGATGAACCCCCCACCACACGTATCACGCATCAGCGCGATAGGGAGTTAATGAAGATTTGGATTGATTTCTTTTTATTACTGGATAGAGCGTTACATCACACACTGTAACCGATGCTAGGCTATTGATAGTATTAAATTGTGATTTGTCGCAAAAATTAGACAGCAATGAATATTTATGTGATTGGTTTGAAATTTGTTTCGAAAACCCTCAAAATCATTATTCGATATGCTGTAGAATATCGCGTCGGAATGTTTTCATGCATATTTTTTGGCATTTTTTCGCTTTCTGCAATTTTGACCCAAAACATAGGAAATTTTGATCTAGAGGCGCTGAAATAAGAACTTAGGTTAATTTCAAAGCTAGCGTCTGGACCCTGTTTTCTGCTCTGATGAATGCCTCAGCCACTGAGCTGGTGACGATGTACTGATCCGAATCTCGCAACTAGAAGAAGGCCCGAATCTTACAAACGCGTAATCAGTCTTTTTTGATTTGCCAGAGATCTTGTGACTTAAATTCAAGAGTAAATTCCTTGGAATTTTTGGCATTGATACAATCTTGTTTTACTCTCTTAACCCTAACCTAAACTGGATAGATTAGGCCTACCTAATAAAAGTTGGCAATTAGTATTCAACTTCAAAATAAAATAGTTGATTGATGAAAGAATCACGTAATTGTTAATAATACGTTGTGATCGAAGGGCCTATCTTTTCGGTGGGCCTGGGGCTGCAGCCCCATCAGCCCCCGCCTTAATCCGGCCCTGGGTACTGGTAAATAATTTTTCTTTCGTAATTTCGAATCTATTCGACAACAATAAGCTCTTCTACCCACCCCTTGTATAAGCACGCATAATCGAAAATGTGCGAAGAAAACGCAGTTTGTTAAAGCTCTCAAAATTAGGGGCAAAGTATTTAAACAAAATTTGCCCGAAAATTGCTCAAAAAGCTCGAAAATGACCATTACAGTATGTAAAATTTCAAAAACTTTCTAGGGAAGCATGCCCCCGGACCCCCTAGAGCCGTTCGTGCTCCTGAATTTGCTTCGCACTGATTTTTCCGGAAAAAGTACACTTAAACAATGTCGAAATTTGGTACGTGACCCCTTCCTAAAAATTTTTTGAAGTAGGCCTACGCCCCTGACATGAAACATTTTTAAAGGGCTTATCTACGCTCTTTTTAGGGTCTAAACGTCCTACGTCTTTGTGTTTGTATACCATTTAACCTAATTCAAACTTGCATCCCCCACCAAAATTTTCTGGAACCGCTCATGAGTGCCAGAGGAAGATCTCATTTTATTCTTTAAATTTGCTTTGATGACGTGGACAACAAGCACCGAGACCAAAATTGCTGCAGTACCAAGATCTATCACTTATAATAATTGAAACTTTGCATGTTGAACATAGTCGCATAAATTTTTTCAAGTAGAATTAGGATAATTTTTTCTTCGTTGATATAGACAAAGTTATTTTTGGTGGAAAAAACGTTAAAATACTATTCGTGAGCCGTTGTGAGATGGTTTATAAACTAAATTTTCAGTTTTAACATTAACTTCGCTTTCCTAGTTGAACTACTGTAGTTTCGGACAAAACGCTACACTTTCTTCTGTTTTAATCCCCAGATCAGAGCAAAAAACTAGCCGTGGCTTTTCCTTGTTGAAATAGACGAGACCTACGTCATCTCGCGAGACAGTCAGGCGTAATACCGGTACCAAAAAATGATGAGCTATACAATGAAGTAATCGTAATCACAAAAAAATATCTACCCTCCCTAAAGAAAATTCTGGTCGCGCTACTTCCTACGGCTGAGTGGCATTTCCCTACAAGCGATAGGAGGTGCAAAAAAGCAAAATAATTGTCTGGTGGATACCGGTCCTACTGCTACAAACTCGAATCAAATAATCATCGGCAGTTGTTGGCATAGTCACATGTTCAATATCGAAAGTGAACTCAGTTTAAATGCTAATGAGACTAAGTTCACGAAGCAGCTGGCGAGTTGTAAAGATAATACAAAGTGGCATAGTAACAATAGCTTGCTGCAGCATTGACAAAACAATAAATACAACGAACAAAAGGATAAACGACTACAGTATATGTACACTTCATTCTCTAAAAAGCAATGGTAGTGTCAACAGCTTGATCTCGAGCTCTGCAAAAACAGCTGTACAGTTGCCTCGTATTTTAAAATCAGTTGCCTAGTTTTTTTCAAATCACAGCAATTCAAAAGCGTTTTTAAACAGTCTGTAAAGTCAAAGCAAGTGTGGAAAATGACTAGCACTGACTCAAAACTAGATGAAATCTTAAAACAATTACAGAGATTGGATAATATTGAAAGAAAAATTGACAGTTTTAATAACCGTTTAACTTCTCTTGAAGCAAAATTCTCTAATAAGTGTGAAGAACTTGACTGCAGTCTAAATGCGAAAGCAAGTATTGAAAGCATAGAAAAACTAAATGAAAGACTTGCAGCCTTGGAAAGCTTTGAAAATAATTAGGCGAAATCTTTACTCATGCAAGAATCTTACAACAAGCGATTAAATATACTTGTTCATGGTATAAAAGAAGAAGACAACAACGTGTGGGAAACTAGAGAAGAAACAATAGCTAAATTCAGAAATTTTGTCAGAGAAGGGCTAAAGATTGAAGATCCAGAAGATATCGAGTACGTGGACATTCACCGATTACCGCAACACCCCGTGTCGAGACTTGGTAAAAAAGTTCACCGTCCGATCATTATAAAATTATTGACCATGCAGGACAAAAAAATGCTCTACAAATCAGTGAAGAATTTGAAACCTTACAACGCTCGTCTAAAACTGGAACAAACTTCTCATCCATATGTGTACGTAAGTGACCATCTACCACAAGCATTCCAGAATCAACGTAAGCTACTCTTACCTCACTACAAAGAAGCTAAAAAACGGAAACAGAATACGCTCTGGAAAGCTATCGATGGGGAATACTGTTTATATGTAGAAGGAAAAAAGATTGAACTGTAGCAATTTCGGTTAGATCAATGTAAAATTTACTTCTATTAACTTATCCATACCTCACCATATATTAGCTTATATATATGTTTGATTTAATTCAAGTATGCTGTTTCCAAAGTCCACAATTCGTTTTTGGTTTTGTTTCCTATTTCTTAAAGTTTTTTTTCTATTTTTTACTTTTTCTGGCTTCAAATTTCCATTTAACACTTGTAATGCAATTTCCTAGTACAATCACAGTGATAAATAACGAAGTAACCAACACAAATTACAGCTATTTTGTTTCTAATATCAAGTTCCCTATAACATTTTTATCCAGTGATGCTATCTTATTGACAATTTATGAACTATCTATTGCCTTATCTTGCTATTTTATAGTTACACACTGTGTCTGTATTAACGGCTTATGATCAATGGATGTGCTGTACCAAACTGTACAAAGTGTGGCGCTTACTGTACAACTTTTGCACTGCTGTATATGTTCATGCTAGATTCAAATGATTGCCCCGATTCTGTTATCCAAGCAGCCTCCTCAGACAATATGACTGCAATTGATCAAAATAACCTCAACGAAGTAATATATCAATCCTTTCAAAATAACACAAAACAATGCGAAACTCATGACCTCGGAAATCATATCTACCAGTTTGATTCTCGATCTTCACAGTTAGTGATCCATCTTAACATATCGTCCCTACAGGCACATTTTGATGAATTAATTCCGTTTCTCTACCCCACCTTCAATAATTCTTCTTTCCGAAACACGAATTAATGTCAATCCACTCATAAATGTTTCCATTCCTGGTTATTCCTTTATCCATATCCCTTCAAATACTAAGGCTGGGGGTGTTGGTGCTTATATATCCACTAAAATCAAATTTTCGGAAAATGATATGCTACGTTTAAAGATACGAGATTGTGAAGATCTATGGATCGATGTTCAATTTCCCGGAAAACGAAATAAATATACAATTGCAGTAATATATCGTCACCCTTGCAACAATGCTAAAATTTTTCTAGATTCGCTTGATGAAAAAATGCAAAGTCTCAACCAAAAACGTACAAAAACAGTGATAATGGGGGATATTAACTTGGATTTAAACTCAACTAAAGCCCCATCTCTAGTCTCGGACTACCTAGATATAATTAGAAGCAATGCATTCTCGAACTTGATTGATAAACCAACTCGTGTAACTCCAAACACACAAACCATTATCGATCATGTTCTCACGAATGATAGTGAAAGTATTTTAACACCTGGCGTTCTGGTATACCCAATCTCCGATCACTATGCTACCTCGTGTATTATATCTAGCGACAAACCTATGCACGACGAAACGAATTCAATTTATGTTTACAGAAACATAACGGCAATGGACAATAATAAATTCCGAAATGACTTGGAAATTGAACTTTCTACTTTATGCCATGATCTTACAAGCTCGTCTGTAACGCCTGAAATTCTTGATAACAGTTTCAACAAATTAGTAGATTGTATAACTAGAGTCATAGATAAACACGCGCCCCTGCAAAAAGCTTCTCGCAGTCAAAAAAGAATCCTACAAAAACCTTGGTTGACCAAAGGGTTACTGACCTCAATTAAAAAAAAACAAATGATGTATAAAAATTATTTTCTTAGTGGAAATGATCTTGAAAAATCCTTATATAAAGTTTATGCCAATAAACTAACACGAGTTAAAAATCTCTCTAAAAAACTATTCTATCATTCGGCTATTATGGAACAAAAACATGACCCCAAAAAATTATGGAAGATTATTAACTCAGTTATACCTCCAAGGAAAAACTTGTTAAGTTGTCCACCAAAGCTAAACATTGCAGACATCACTGTAGAAGACCCAAATGAAATTGCTCAACAATTAAACAACTATTTCGTTAAAATTGGCCAAACAATCGCTAATAATAGCTCGCACTCTATAAACTCAAGTCAACTTGACTTCAAGAAATTTTTATCAAATTCAGTATCCCAGTCCATTGTTCTTGCTCCTCCACACCCAGCTGAAATATACAATATAATTAATTCTTTAGACACAAGTAAAGCTTGCGGACACGATAACATTCCACCATACTTTTTACGTGTTGGAAGCGAAATCTTAGCTCCAATCTTGGCTTTGCTTTTTTCTTATGTGTTTGAACTAGGTATATTTCCAAAAGTTTTTAAGACAGCAAAAGTTGTACCAATCCTCAAATCTGGAAACAACAAATTATTACAGAATTATCGCCCTATATCTATACTTTCAAGTCTTTCAAAACTACTTGAAAAAATCATCAAAACCCGACTTATAAATTTTTTTGAAAAACATAAAGTATTTTATGATTTCCAATATGGTTTTAGAGAAAAACATTCTGTAATTCATGCTCTAATTGATGTGACAACACTTACCTATGATGCTATTCAAAATAAGAACTACACTGCTTTACTTCTTATGGATCTTCGCAAAGCATTTGATACAGTATCACACGAAATATTACTGCAAAAATTATTCCATTATGGTATACGCGGTCCTGCCCATGACCTAATTGAGAGTTATCTCTCCTCTCGTTATCAATTTGTTTCCATTAACGGCAGCAAATCATCAACACTACCTATCTCAATTGGAGTCCCACAGGGCTCTATCCTGGGGCCTCTACTTTTTCTTATCTATGTCAATAATCTCCACAATGCTACTTCTTGTAAACCTCGGCTCTTCGCCGACGATACTTGTTTAGTCGTGAGTAACACCTCCACAATACATCTTGAATTAAATTGTAATTCAGAATTAAACAAACTACGTAATTGGTGTGAGGCAAACAGACCACAAATCAATCCTGACAAGTCCACTTATTTACACATTTCTCACAAATTACGTGATCAAGCATCGACACTGAACTTATTTTATAACAACTCCAAATTGGCATGCTCAAATTCGTCTAAATACTTGGGAGTTGTATTAGATAACCAGCTTCACTTTAAAGTCCATATTGCGAATGTCATAACCAAAGTGTCTAGAGCAGTAGGAATAATCAGCAAACTTCGCTATTTCTTTCCCACCGCAACCCTGCTTCTACTTTATTATGCTCTCGTCCACCCGCACCTTCTGTTTGGGCTGGCACTTTGGGGTAATACCTACTCAACGTGCATTTACAAAATACAACGTCTACAAAACAAAGCAATTCGTATAATCACTAATTCCAATGCTAGGGCATCAGCAAATCCTCTTTATCGCAAACTAGGTATCCGTAAAGTTTCCGATCTTTGCAAGTTTGAAATTGCTAAAATTATGTACCAACACTCCAAGCAATCACTTCCTTCTTGTTTCAGTGCCTTCTTTGATAACCTAAATGACATACACAATCAGCGTACTAGGGCCACAGAGAAAAAGAACCTCTATCTTCCCAAATTTTCGACAATCCGTTGTCAAAAATCGATACGTTACCAGGGGGTCAAAATTTTGAATACGTTGCCTGTCGAACTAAGAAATCTAACATTTAAGCAATTCAAATCTCGATATAAAAGCATGATATTAGAAAGTTACATTTAACAATATTACTACACTTTTCGAAACAAACTAGTAACTAATGCTGTTGAATCTGATTATGGCTGCTTTGACTGCTGGATACGCTGTAAGATCGGCTGAACGCTGTGGCTACACAACTTGAAATATTTGTTTGTGATCACCGGGTGGCTGCTTGACTTAGAAGACCTTAATCGGTCATTTCGCAGTCTCCCCGGAACACATATTCAATGAATTATTATGAATGTAACTTATGATATTTTCTATGCGTTTGCGTTTAGTGTTCCTTTAAATAAATCTGTCTGTCTTTGTACAGTACACGCAATGTATTTCCCAAGTTACGTAACTCAGGCCACAGCTCTGAAGAATCGTCAGCTGTCACATATTGTCATGGATTTCATTTTCCAGGCAATCACTTGATTGCATCACACCCAGTTTCTCGCTTCACTGCCGCATCAATTAGGACGCCAGTATGCCAGCTCTGTTTTTGTACACTTTTGTACTGTACATTGTCATGTAACAAAAGTGTTTTTATCCACAGAACTGTATGCGGCACAGTATCCATAAATCTCACGTGGCATAGCAGCGAGTGTAAGGGGTGGCATAATAAATTTATTTCCAATTCAATTTGAATTGAATTTTGTTGGGGATGATCAAAAGTGGTATAGTAGGCTATCAAGAGTGGCACAGTAACGAGATTTGACTGCATTAGCTGTCAAATCTGGACATGTCCCCTGCCCCCCCAACACTTTATTTTCAAGCAGTTTTTTCTTAAATTACCGAGTGGATTCTAAACCAGAGCTCCCATTTCTAAGTTTTGTTTTAAAGAGGTGATCTCCCTTCAAACAAATTTTCTGTGGCTCTAATAAACTAGAGCTTCCTTTTCTAAGTTTTACTTTAACTTTGTCCCCATCAAAAAAACAATTTTCTGGCTACGCCACTGGCTTGCAGCAATATATATTAACATATGCGAACCATAATATAAAATAAGAAGCAAATCAAAATTGCGAACAGTTTTTGTCTCATAATTATTGCACTTCCACGTTTGTGCAACTTGGCTGCTCGAACAGTTAAATAAATTGTTACGTCACGGTGTCTCTTATGTACCGTCGGTATACGAGTCGTTACGACAATCCCTCGGCCATAATGCCAAAGTACATAAACGTTACGTATCGTAGTAACGAAAACGTACAGGCAAGGAACATTGAAATAATCTAAAAACAGGAGAAAACACGTAGCGTAACGCAATATATTATCTTACAAACAAAGTAAGTAGCATAGCTGGCTAACCGGAACGCAGTTCCGGCAGCTTTATCTTGAACCAGAACGCCGTTCCGGTGCGTTCCGGTACCAATGCAACGATGAGTTTAGTATCATCAGCATATAAAAACATTTCACAGTTAGGATTATCCTTAAAAATAAAACTAGGTGCATCATCGATGTTGATAACAAACAGCAAGGAAACTAGAATGCTTCCTTGAGGAATACCACTCTTAACAGGAAGGGAAGCAGAACAAATATTGGTAATACAAACACGTTACGAGCGATTAGTGAGAAAGCATTTTATCCAATTACGTAGATTACCTTTGACTCCATAACGTGATAACACGGTGATTAATTTGGAATGAAAAAAACTGTCAAAGGCTTTGGCAACATTAGCGATCAGTATAAATCAAATCAATACTGTTTTTAGAATCAAACGCGTAAAAACATTTAAATAAAACACAGAGCAGCTGCGAAGACGATGAACGTTTAGGTAGAAAACCAAATTGGTTCATAGAAAGTAAATTGAAGGTTTCAAGGTAGCATAATTTACTGACGATAATACTTTCAAAAACCCAACATAAAACACAAGTCAAAGATATAGGCCTGTAGTTGCTAGGTATATCACGATAGCGTTTCTTAAACACGGGTAGGCTACAACAATAGCAGTTTTCCATTGAAAAGGTTTAACTCCTTGTGAAAGACTGAGATCAAAAAGAAAAGCGATGACATGAAAAAAAGGAGCAGAGGCTCTTTTCCAGAAGTAGGCAGGTATACCATTAGGAGAGCGGTAAAGTTTATCTGGGATATTGTGCATAGCAGAAGAAACATCTTCTTCAGAAATATTGAAGTCGTGTATGCATTTTCGGAGTTCGAGATCAGGTAGTGTTTGGACAGGATAAGGGTTCAGCTCATTTTCAGTAACTATCAGCAGCCCCAAGAACCCACAAGGACAAAGTGCCTCCAAACAACTTCATTTACGGTACAGCAAATCAAGTTCAGAAGTCAGAGCCGGCGCCAGAGCAGTCGACTTAGGGGGGCCAAGAGTTTATCAGGGGGGGGGGGCAAAGTTTAAAATTAAGCACAAAAGCCGCTGTCTTTAAAAGAGCAACCTTGTTAATTGGGGGTGCCAAGCATGTCGATTAGGGGGGCAGGCCCCTCTTGGCGCCGGATAAAAATCGCAGTCTGTGTAAAACCACCTATACCTGGGTGCAGATAAAGGGGGCCCCACGTGAAGTTTTCGGGGGGGGGCTCAGTTGGTCTAGCGCCGGCACTGGCATGATCAAAATATTTTGCTTGCGGATAAAGGGGGCCCCACGTGAAGTTTTCGGGGGGGGGCTCAGTTGGTCTAGCGCCGGCACTGGCATGATCAAAATATTTACCACCACCAACAATTTTTATTGCTTTATGTTGTAGGGTAATTAGTTTTTTATGATAGGCTACGTTTTGAAAGTGGAACCCCATAAAATAAGTTCATGTAGCAACTGCGAGTGAAAGACAGCATAGTAAAGCTGGAGAAGTGCTTGAGAATTTTAGAAATTTTTAACTTTACTGCCGTCATGTGGCAAAACTCATTAACTCCAAAATTTTGAAATTTCGTTTTTTGCATTTTTCCAATCGGTACACCAATGTCCTTCTTGTGTGCAAATATCGAGTTTGTACTCCTAACCGATTTCGAGTTATCTATGGTGGCAAAACCAATTAGGCCCCCTAACTTCATTTCTGTACAAAAAGTTGTCAAAAATTTCAAAAAGTATCTGGCGAAACCAGTGATGAAGTCCTCGAGGACGTCCTTGGCCTCGAGGACGTCCTCGAGGACAGGTTTGTGAAGTCCTTGGCCTTGACCGTGTTGTCCTTGGCCTTGGTCTCGGCTCTCCTAGGCCTTGGATTTTGCGCTGTCCTCGGCTCGAGGACTCGATATTTTTAAAAATTCAACTTTGCGATTGTTTTCACAAAACGCAAGCTGTATTCAGCAAAAATGGTCCAAATAACGATAAGCATTGGTATTTGGTAAGCTCGCGCGGCGGAGAAATTTTTGCTTGATAGCCATGCAAAGCAGTCTGAAGTAAAGCAGTGATGTTGTAGCGATAGCGCTTCAGTTTTTGTTACGTCACGCTTTTCGCTTCGTATATGTTCTATCCTTTGACAGTACATTTGTAGTATGCTTTGATGTACAGGATATATTTTCCGATTCATTAATTTCTAATTAATCTCTTGTGCTTCGAGAAGCGCGAATAGTCAACTTCGCGTTTTCTCATAAAAACGTGATGTAATTGAAAGTGGATAGCTAATGTTTTGGTTTCTCTCTGAAAATGTCAGTGTTTCCGATAACTAGTTTCCTCTTGGAGATCTTATATCAATTTATAGCCTTATACCCTGCGCCTAGTAGTACTGGCACTGGATTGTTATCAATTATAATATTTTTGTTATCCTTGTAATTTTCGAAAACGATTGTCGTTGAAGGTCTGCAATATTAGGCCATAAATTGTTTGCGAACCATTATTTCGTGACCAAATGACCCACATTTTGAGATTTCATACTGAAATCGGAAAAATGCCAGTTGTCCTTGATCCATGTCCTTGGCCTCGACTTGCATGTCCTTGGCCTTGGCTTGTGTGTCCTTGGCCTTGGCCTCGAAAAAATTTTGAAGTCCTTGGCCTCGACCTTAAGGTCCTTGGCCTTACTACAACACTGGGCGAAACCTATTAACTCCACCCGTAATTGTTAATGTTTTATTGCGTCATAAACAAGCATTTCTCCAAAATTTCCTTCTCACTAGTGAAAAAATTGTGCGTAACAATATGAAACAATAGTAATAGTGACGTTAGGGTGGGTCGATATTACACTTTTTTTGGTAATACACCCCCAGGACAGATGGAGATAGAGACTCTTGACCAGCAACTACTTAAATCCAAAATATCACAAGTCTAGCTTTCAAGGGTTTTTGCGGAAATCGTTTTGAAATTTACACTTTTTATGCTATTTTTGCAAAATTACGTCTCATTAGATACATTGTGTGAAACGTGAAAATCGCATAAAATGATTTAAATTAAAGCAAAATGAACCTAATTTGGACATATAAAGTAATAAGACATCGCAGAGGTGAAACGATTGAATACACTGCTTCTACTACTACTCTCTGTAGGAAATCGTAATTTTTTTAGCAAATTGAAAAATTAAGTACCGGTAAATCTGAGAAATTCGGGACCTTACACACCAAGACCGTTAAAGTAATTCAACAGCAAGTCACGTGAAACCTACTCACCAAACAGTTTGTTTATGCCCTGGAGTGGTGCATAACAATCCTGATCAAATAAAACACAAAATTTTTTACTCAAAAAGTTCTTCATATGATTGCGAATAGGAGGCTTTGGAAGCAAAGGATGGTCTAACTTGTCGGCAGCAAAACTTAGTGACAATATGACTATGTCTGGCTTCTTGTCCATACACCAAATGTGATGCCTCTGAGGTAAGTTTGACTGCCCTTTCAACACTTTGCGAATGACAAGAAAGAACAGGCAACTGAAGCTTTATTCCTTTTTCCATTGCATCCGACAAAATTTCAGTAGCAATATCTGCCGTCAGTGCTGGTTCACATATTCCTGGTTGAGACAGGTCAATCAGTTCATACCAATGAGCAGCATCATATTTAATAACTGGGATTTTGTTTAACCGTTTTGTAGTGGTTGATTTTCTGATTGATAATATCTTCATGATAGCTAGTCTCCTTACCATCATGTAATCAGAGCATATCATGCTATACAACACATTTTTAGGTAGCAATCCAAACGCGTTAAATTTTAAATTTTCCAAAGCCACTTTTTGAATTGTAGGCGACTGCAATTTAATTCTTTGAATCATATCAGAAATGAAGACTGTTTGCATTTCGAATTTTCCATTTCTTTTTATTTGGTTCCTACCATTGCACTATATCATAATGGTGTTGGAGCTGTGGTCTCTCCAGTGTCTTTTTTATCTCGCCGTCATATGTTTGCTTTTTGTTCTTTTTTACCCTATTTTAAATTAATCGGGTGTTGCGACCATGCCTACTAATCCCCTCATCTTCAAGTTTCACTCTCGCTAGCATGTTACAACGTTGATCGTTTTGTCGCTTCTTCCCTTTTCTGTGTCCGTTTGTATTTGAAATCCTATATTGCTGTGTTAATTTATTTTGACGGTGCAGAAGTAAAAGACACTACTACTACTACTATTTCAAACCAGCTAACTCCATACACTTGCACAATATATTGCTCTAAGTGGGTCATCGCGATGCTTAAATGAACAGGATAGATTCCTCGTGTATAAACACAAAGCAGTCAAATAGCCAGTGTCAGCCACCTACATGGATTAAGAGGGCCAATTTTTCAAAAAGCAAACTGGGAGTTTACTTTCCCAACTACGATGCCTGGCACGTATTCTAAGAGAAGCCTTTGATCATTGCTGAGGTCTTTTCTGTACTCTTCCGTGAAATCGGTCCATTTTAATTCACTTTTGATGATAGAAAAATTTGTTTGAGGCAGACCATGACAATCGCGCTCACATAATTTTCCAAGTGGTCCTGAAAATGTATATGGACTTTTCCACAGACCATCTATTGCGCAGAAAACTTTTCTGAATGGAAGTTCGTTTTGATGAAGTGAGCATCCAATCGTGTATCGTGTGAAGCCTACGATTAAGCAGATTTTCCAGTTTTGTTACTAATCCAGAATCACATCCTGTATTTGTGCTTGTGTTGTCGACAAGCACAGCTTTAAAACTTTTCGTGCTATCAAACTCTTATAGCACGCTATAGGATACATTAGCAAAATCACTTCCAGTTGCATTGATAAGAGGAACTACTCTATGGGTTAAATAATAAATAACTTCCTTGTCCATTTCCTGATTCTTGAGTGTGGTGTTCATGAGAAATGTCTTTCTTTATTCATGCATTTCCATCTTCATCTACCGGATAAAATAGTATGTTTCTGTCCACCTATTGTCGCTATATAACCAACATTGTACAGTGTTTCCTCAATGATAGTCATGCAATGCATTTCTTTAATTTAACATCGATATGCTACATTTCAAATGTAAGCTATCCTACTTCAACCATTGTTCGTCGCAACGTACAGCAATCTAACAAAACGTTACGTGACTAATTTACTTACCTTTCCATCAATTCCAATGCGGATTAAATTTTCTACTCGGTCTTCATGAAGTTCATCGCTTTAATTTACACACGAGCCTTCTTTCTATCAATTTTGGATTTGTCCATAAAAATTTGTTTAAGATTAACATAAGATTTGAAAAGACCCATTGCATGTAGGTCAAGCATGAGTGTATTACCACGCTGGCTCCAAGGCAGGATGCAACATCACCCCTGACTAGATTCATGCCAAAGCGTGGTGTTTTTAAATCACTGTATGTTTCTGAACTTGCAGGAAAAGATCTAGTTAAAAACACACTATCGCTTATATCCGCTGCAGATGACTGGCTAGAGTCGGAAAGCGAGATTTGCTCTGATGAGACAGTTGCTAACACACTCTCTTCTTGTAACTGTTGCTTTTTGTTGTAAGCGTCGTACTATCGAACTTCTGTTGCGCTTAGTTTTTGACGTTTAGCTGCTCCTTTATCCGTTGGGCCTAACCGGAAAGATCCTCTCGGTCCTATTTTTGAGCGTTGGTCTCTAAGATATTCACGTTCTTCGATAGGACATTTATTTATTCTTTTTTTTTTTTCAGTACATAAACAGACGATATGTTGCTTTTGACAGTTGAGATCAAGACATTTCACTCTTTTGTCTTTGCATGAAAAGATGGGAAGTGCAATATCAAACAGAAAATCTAATATTTCTTCCATATTCCTCTTTCGCTTGGCGCTTATTTTTTTTTCTGTTTATTGTAGCTGCTTTGTCAAGCTCTCTGGTAACCTTTTTGATAATGTAGCTTTTATCATAGATTGGAAGTCGAGGGTTTACTTTACCCCATACTACTAGCAGTTATGGGCAGCTTGACTTTGATGACCGTGAAACGGTCTTTCGCTGTCCAGTTTTGCTGCTGCATGGTTGCCAACCTACTGACTTAAATGCGTGTTTTTCGTTAATTTGTATTGGCTATGTGGAACTGTGTCAGCGTAAACAAATAAACTTACTTACTTCTTCTGCAATCAGGTTGCTTACGTCAAAGCGTTTTATATGAGGCAGACTATTTTCCACGTAATAGCTGTATTGAATAATTTGACGTAATGTAGGTGGTTCAGTTCGGTCAAGAGGTTTAGGTTGACCACAAAATTGCTTAGCACCACTTAGTAGAGTTAAACAAGAACTGCTGAGCTTTCCTCTTTTACCCATAGCAAAATTTAACTTATATTAACTACTTAACACTATTAGTGAAATGCTTAAAATATTTCTGCAAAATCATTTAACATAAACGTATTCTCTAGGTCAACAACACTCAACCTATTTAGTTCATCTTCCTCTATCCTGTTGAAATCACGAGCCTGATTTTTACGATTGGGTCTCTTTTGATAGAACTGAATGATACTCAGCTGTCTGCTTGTTTCCATTTTACAAGCAAGTTTTGCTAAATCGCACAGTTTAACTTAGCTAAATTTCGCTTGAAAGTAGTTTTCACATAGTGGTCGTAAACGAGCTGAACTACGCAATATTAGACTTTGGACTCTGTCTAACGTCATGTCGTCACAGGTGCGAAATTGCTCTAGGTCTAGGTTAAGCATAGAGTCAGTAACTTTAACATACCGTCCGGTTAAAAACATGTGTCTTCGCACTTTCGTTTCAAAATCTAACTCTCACGGTGTATTAGTACAACTAAGGAGTGTACTACAGTTAAATGTGCACTACAGCCAAGTTAAAAAACATTGCAGGCCTAAAGGCAGTGCAAAAGATAAATAAATAACGGTTTCCATACTATGTCATAAAAATAGTGTGATAACGTACATACTGCGTTTCCATGCATTATACTTTATCGTACATTTCGTTGTTCTCCAATCGGTCACGAAAATCGCATTCCTGATATAAAATGTTTACAAAATCGAAAGGTAAAGTATGTAAAAAAATTACATGGAAATACTTTTTTTTAGGGCTGCAGGATAAAAAACAATCGAATTTCCGCAAATGTTTCAGCTTCGAACTCGCGTCTCTTAGATTAATCCTATTTTGTTTCACAATTCACATCAGCATTGTCTTTTCTCGCGCTGCGGCATTGTAGCTGCTAACATCGTGCAAACTGCACCGCGCTCACATTGCACTTCTACGTTTAGTTTCTTGTTTTTATGACGTAGTAAGCGACTGGTCTATGTGGATTTTAAATTCTAAAACTTGCGGGTCATTTGCAAAAGAATTCATGAGAGTAACTGCAGTTATTTTATTGGTTTTGATTTTATATTGTGTTCAAGTCTAAGCCGGGATTACGCTTAGTCAATTGCCCTGTTCTTTGTTATCATCAGTTTTATGAATTGAATACAATTATTTCCTTTTGAGTTGGTTTTAAAGAAGTGAGGGCAAGTCCTAAGCAAAGAAGATTTCTTAGGAAGAAAGTTATCCTTGGTTCACATTTCATTCTTCAACATAAAAAAAATTGACTAATGTATAACTGAGCTGGAAAACTTGAGAGTTAAGCTTCAATTTTCCTAGTCGGAAGAAGTTTAGACGCAGCTGTCGCTTGTGGAAATTGCCCGAACCTGGGTGATTCTTATTGCTGTTGCGAAGGCACCTTGCTCGCAACTTTCTTTCTGGAACGCAATTGGCCGACACCCCATCGGAAGTTGTATATCTGTGGCTGCGCCGTAAACCTTCTTCTTGTTACATCTGGTTACGTTACTGAAGAAATCCCTATCTTCAAGTTCAACGTTTGAAGCATCGGCGAAGAAATAACCGTCTTCACGTCCCGATCTTAACTCGACGATTTTCATCTGTTCAATGAAATTTCAAATTTTGTTTTATCAATTCGGCTTCCACTTGTGAAAGAAGAAAACTGAGTTCAACAAGCTCCAACGCTTGAAGCATCGACGAAGAAATAACCGTCTTCACGTCCCGATCTTCACTCTAAGATTCAGACCAAGTTCAACAACGGACTGCTTGAAGACGCATTCACTCAATTTACGGTTTGATTTTTCTTTATTTATTTTGCGCGATTCATATTTTTTGTATTTTTGGTGGTGATTCCAAGTTGTTATGGAAAAACGTAATTCAAGTGCTCAGGCACGTACTCTTTCGGATGTTGAGACCGAAAAGTCCTTCCATACTTGTTACCCAAGTAGAGGGACTAGCGGGGGGACCTTTGAGACTGAAATGCATATTCGATCAAGTGATTTTGAGGGTCCTGGTGATTTGGGGGGGCTGCAGGTAGATGCTCCTACCGAGACTAATGAAGCTCACGCTATCGCACAGGATCGCGCTGGCCGCAAGCTGCTGACTGTACGCAGGCGGTTATTGGTTGACATTAAAAGTTTAAATAATGCCCTAAAGTCTTGTCGCAGCTATGACAAATTTTCTGAACAAATTTCAAAGTGCGTTGACTTGCGTTTGGCGTATTTATCGCGAGGCACTAAACGACATAACTGATTCCGACTAGTTTCGGGAACTCTCGGATAAAATTTGCGATAAGTACGATCAGTGTATGGAACGTTTTGACGCACTCGAAAGTGATTTGATTTCTTCATCTTTATCCTCCTATCACGAGAAAGCGACGGAGGCGCTATGCGTAGGACGAATCCAGACTCGCTTAGGAGTTGCCTTTGTTTCCAAGTTTTCCGGTTGAATTTTCTTCTGACTTCTTTAATTTGCTGCTTGCCAGATTCCACCAAGCAGAGATAATCATCGTGAAGCATCTTATCCAAGGACGCAACAACGAGACTAGGTTGGGAGGTGAACCATTAACCTTGCGATCATGGTTGTAAAAACGACGCTCCGAACCACTACGCCACGCTGCACTCGAAAGTGAATACATGGTTGTGTCATCTAAGCCGAAAATTCCTGAGAGCCACGATAAACTTAATGATAGCGAAAACAATGATAATGAATGTAGCATTGAACCCTCGGACAGCGCTTCTCAAGTGTCCGGTGGAGTTACTAATCTGAGTAAAGCTTCGAACCGGTCTGCCGTGCGACAAATTGAAATTGATAAAAGACGCGCAGATCTTAAAATTACGCATGAGTTACAAAAAGAAAAAATACTTGTAAAAGCTCGAGCCGAAGAAGCCGAAGCATTGGCATTGGCATTGGCTAAATTGCGTTTAGAGGAGGCCGCTTTAGACGCCGAAGAAAAATTACTTGCGTGCTCTGAGCGTGGTTCATCGGTGACTAGTTTGCGAAGCTCTAAAAGCCGTCGTTCAAAAACTGAAATAAACATTACCGCTAAACCGAAAACTACAGACCTGAAAACCATTAACTTACATGACTCCTCTGAAGCCAAACCACGCCAACTCGACGGAAGCTATGTTCAAATGGTTGAAAATAAACCTTTGCATAGGGCTTCGTTTACCTGGCAAGGTTGCGACCTTGCGGGTGAAAAGCCTGTTACTACTAAATTTGGGGAGAAACGATGTAAAACCGCATTTAACCCTACAGCTAAAGAGTTTGTGTACAGCAGTGCTCAGGCGAAAGCTGAAACTAATGATAGAGCATTACTAACTAAAAGTCGTAACGATATTTTAAATGCTACATCTACTTTGTATGTTCCTCCTGATGTACCTGCTAAACCCTTGGTCTGTGAGTCGGCAATGCAGACTTATCTTGACAGACAAGGGAGAAACGAATTTGTGAACTTGGCCTCTCAGATCGCGTATGACGGAACGAATATGGCTTTAGTGTTTTACGAGAATCAGATTCTACGTCTTACGGACGAGAGCCCATACCCTGAGCGACGCTTCGAAGTTCTACGAGCGTCTAGGGAGATGGTGAACTTGTTTTTCGCTCCCATGAAGGCTATGACGACGTCTCAGCGAATTGAGAAGGCGTTGGCACGTTTGAAGGAGAGATACGGTGTTCCTGCCGGACTTACTTCAGAGCCGAAGGTGAGAGAAATCCGTCACGGCCCTTCGATCTCCTTTAATACTGCTTCTTTAAAATCCTTTAATGAAGAGTTAAACCTACTTGAGGTGTACGCCTACGCTCACAACGAACTTGAGAAACTGTCTAGACAGCTTACACTAAATACGGCTAATCGTTTGCCTAACTTTTTAAAGAGACGTTTTTTGGACTACTTGACGAAAATCGGGTCCGATTTGAATCGTCCAGGTTTTGATTCCTTGAGAGGCTTTGTGGCGCACGAGCTGAGTGTATCCACATCAGATTATGCTCAAACCTTTTTTGGCAGCGACGAAAAAGGCAAGTCGCGGGACGCTGGATCAAGTTCGTGTTCGCCAGGTGGTTTTGTCTGAGGAAGGGCAACGATCTAGCCTCATAAGCTCTGGAACGGAACGACCTATGGAGAGTTCACATAACCAAATGAAGCTTCCTCCATTTTGTTTTGTTTGTGATAACAATAAAAGTAGACATTTTCTTGCTGACTGCGATAAGTTTAAATCATTTACTCCACACCAGAAACGTAAAACTGTTGTAAAAGCTTACCGCTGTTTAAATTGTTCATCACGGGGACATACTGCTCGTGAATGTAAACAACCTTCTAAATGCCGTCAGTGCGGACCTAGCTGCAGTAGAAAACACACTACGGCGCTGCACGATTGGTTTGAGCTTCCTGCCTCTGCAGGTGCCGGGGGCGCTTGTGGTGGTAGACAGGGTTCAGCTTCTGGTGCACCTTCTCCTAGTCGAGATGGAAAACACACTGACGATGACGCACAAAAGGTCAAGGTTCTTAAGATCTCAGACCAAGGTGACACTTCTAAAAGTGTTGTCCTTTTGCGCACTAGTGCTGTGAGGGTGATTAACCCAGCAACGGGCAGATCAACTCTAGCTTACGCGCAACACGACACCGCGTCACAAGCCACCCTCATATCTGAAGGGCTAAGAAATGAACTTGATCTTGAAACTGTGAAGGATCCCAGTGTTACCATAAAAACCTTGAGCGACCACACCGCGATCACTGAAGGTCGGACAGACTTCAGTTTAGAATCTCTTTACACTGGAGAGGAATTTTCTGTGAAAAATGCTTTGGTTGTTCCCAACTTTACTGATGACGAAAGCGTTCTTCCTCACTCAGTGGATGTGGCGGGACTAGATAACTTTAATGATGTTGAAATCCCGACTATTCCTGAGCGGAAATGCATCGACGTGTTGATCGGTCAGACCGACAAAGGTCTGCTCACCGTTTTGCATGAGAGCGAGAACGTGGACCCGAATAAACCTAATTATGTTCTGACGAAACTTGGTCCTATTGCCAGTGGTGGACGTGTTTCTGCCGCCACTAACGCGCATACTAGCTTAAAAATTAACTTAAATGCTAATTGTGGTTGTATAGATGAAGATTGCTGTGTTAAACTTAAGAGAGAGATTGCCAATTTGAAATAATCCTTGCGGGAATCGAACCTGGAAAACGAGGCATTACAGCCTTCCAGAAACGACGAGAGGGCTAAAGAGATTGTTGAGAGTGATATTAAAGTTGTTGATGATCGTTATGAGATTCCAGTGCCTCTCAATATGGCGGTCGTGGAACAACTACCTAATAATTACCAGAGTGCTTTGGACCGCGCTGTGTCCGTGCGCCGCTCAGCCTTAAAAAATTCTGATTTAAAGAAGACGTTAACTGACACCTTTGGCGAGCTTATTGACGAGAAGTGGATTGTCCCAGTGGAAGAAAACTCTTCCAGTGGCCCCACGTGGTTCCTTCCTTTCTTCGTCACTAAGCAAGAGAAGGCTCGAGTTGAGGACTTGTGGCTGCACGGGCCTGCGTTTTTGCAGGGGGAGAGAGTCGAGCCCAGGCCTTCTGATCAGTCTGTTACTGTGCGAGCAGTAACCTTAAATGAAAACCAATTAGTAAATCATGAACTGAGAGGTTTAGATCAGCTTGTAGAAAGCTCTCCTGACCTCTACACTTTGAAAAAACGTACTGCCTATTTGACAGCATTTAAAGAATATTTCATTGCTGTTAAAGTAAAAAAGAAAGAATTTGTAAGGCCGGTCTTGAACGCTTCGTACCTTCATAAAGCGTTCGTAGGGTTACTCCGCTATGTTCAGAATGAGTGTTTTGGTTCTGCGGTTGAGTTTTTGAAGGAGAACTCTCCTGATGAATTTGACACTCTTTTGAGGAAGCTGAGTGCCAAAACAAACAACGTTATTGAAATGCACTTTCTAAACGAGCTTAAAACGTTGCGTAAATTACGCCCTTGCGTCGGGCCAGATTTAATATTGCGCGTGGAAGGCAGGCTTGATAATGCTTCTCTTCCAGTCGACACTAAACACCCGATAATTTTGCCTGGTAGACACGCTTTAACTAGACTTATTGTGCTGAATGAACACGCTGACGCTGGTCCGTCATACACTTTAATGTTGACGCGACAGAGATTTTGGATCATTCATGGCATCTCTAGCGTCAAGCGTTACTTAACAGCATGCGGTGAATGTGCACTTGACAAAGCCAAACCTGTTCGTCAGCTGATGTCAGACCTTCCGTCTTTTCGAGTCACAGCTGTCAATAAACCATTCAAGTTTTGCGGCACTGATTATTTTGGTCCGTTTTTTTACAAACAAAACAGGAATTTATGTAAGGCTTGGGGAATCCTATTTACCTGTTTGTGTACTCGCTGCGTACATGTTGAAATAGTCACAAGCATGGATTTGAACAGTTTTATTTTGGCCTTTACTGGATTCACCAATTTAAGAGGGCCAGTGGATACCTTCTTTTCAGATAATGGCAAAACGTTTTGTGCTGCTGAGAAGCAGCTGCCTGTAATTATTGATTCCACTGAATTTCATAATTCCCTGCGCCAACGTAACATCAACTGGGTGCGAATACCTGCTTACGCACCTTCCCAGGCAGGCAGCTGGGAAAGTATGGTAAAACTAGTCAAGAATGCGTTACATCAGGTTCTGGGGGAAGCACGACGCAAGCCCTCTTTAATCGAGCTTCAAACGTTTGCTTCGGACGCCGTGAGAATAGTAAACGATCGTCCCCTAACTACTCTGAGCGACAAGCCCAATGATTTAAAACCTCTTACCCCTTCATGTTTTTTAGGCCAGCATTTAGCGCCTAATACCCCTGTTAGTACGTTTCATGATAAAGGCGATCTCGGAAAGGATTATCTTTATAATGCTTCACTTGCTCAAAAGTTTTGGTCCTGTTGGATGAAAAGCTATCTTCCAACTCTTCAGGGTCGGGCTAAATGGAGAACCGTTCGTAATAATCTCACCGTTGGTCAGTAGGTGCTTGTCGGTGATGCCGAAGACCTGTCGAAGCGTGGAGCGTACCGGTTAGGTAGGGTTCACTGCCTGCACCCTCAAGTCCGTAAAGGGCGTGACATTGTAAGGCGGGCCACGGTTGCTGTTCTTGCTAGAAATCCAGACTCGGGTAAAACAGAGATCAAATACATCCTCAGAGACCTTTCTAAAATTGCCCCAGTTTAGAGAATGGAGTCATTTTGTGTTTTTATTTTGAAAAGTAATCGCCAGTTTTCGTGTTTATATGTGTTTTTTTTTTGTTCCTCTTTTATGTGTGTAAATATAAGATATTGGGACTTCGTTTTTTACCCAAGTTACTCCCTGATATGCTTACGTCATCACGTTTATTTCACAATTACGTTGTTACGCTTTTGATGATCTATTATTCGTGCCACTAACAGTATTATGCACTCATAGTTTGCGTACGCAGAAACTACGATGGTTTTCTTATTTATATATTTTGTGTTCACGATTCGATGCGCTTTCACCTTTTGGTTTTGTTGAAACGTCACTTTATTTTCCGTTTCAAGGGGGCGCTATGTTTCAGCTTCGAACTCGCGTCTCTTAGATTAATCCTATTTTGTTTCACAATTCACATCAGCATTGTCTTTTCTCGCGCTGCGGCATTGTAGCTGCTAACATCGTGCAAACTGCACCGCGCTCACATTGCACTTCTCCGTTTAGTTTCTTGTTTTTATGACGTAGTAAGCGACTGGTCTATGTGGATTTTAAATTCTAAAACTTGCGGGTCATTTGCAAAAGAATTCATGAGAGTAACTGCAGTTATTTTATTGGTTTTGATTTTATATTGTGTTCAAGTCTAAGCCGGGATTACGCTTAGTCAATTGCCCTGTTCTTTGTTATCATCAGTTTTATGAATTGAATACAATTATTTCCTTTTGAGTTGGTTTTAAAGAAGTGAGGGCAAGTCCTAAGCAAAGAAGATTTCTTAGGAAGAAAGTTATCCTTGGTTCACATTTCATTCTTCAACAGCAAAAAAGTATAAAGGTTAAACAAAAAATTTTCGCACCATGCGACTGTGTATGCTTGGGAGATTCTACCTCCATCTGTCTTGTGCGAACCTTTCCAAAATCGACCCACCCTATAGTGACGTAATAGCTAATTGAGTTTAATGCGAATTTGGATAAAAATCGAACGCAAAACTCAAACGCTGTTTATACATTTAATGATTAAAATTATTGACATTAAACTTTTTTGATTAAGTCTACAATCAGGAACATTCTTTAAAAGATAAAAATTAAAACTTTATTTTCTCGAAAAATGTTAAAGTGGAGATAATGGGTTTTGCCAGATGACGGCAGTTAATGTAATATTCCAACCGCCTAAGAGAGTTTTTTTACAAGGATGTTTTTCAAAAGGGAGACGGTTGTCAAACATTATACCAAAGTACCCCATTCATCAGTTTCGACCGACATTAATTTTGAAGGTAGAACGTAAGCCTGTGCATAGGAATAATTGCAACTTTTATTACTGTATTAAATTTTTTTAAGATTACGCTTGATTTCGCAATATTTAATGTCAATTTATTTGCAATCATCCAATTTTAACGGTGGTTATTTCTGCGCCAATTTTAGAATTTAATTGCGACAAATTACGATTACCTGTCATAAGGCTGTTTTGTCATAAGGTATCATCGGCAAAAAGCTTAAGTTTACAAGTTGCGCAATTAGACCGTAGAGCGAGACAGCGCTGTTTCTGGCTATTAGCCTTCATCAGCCGCCCTCAGGTAAGAAACATTCATCTTCCAGGACGAATGATCTTGCCAGGATCACTCGTCCCTTCGGATAAATATTTCCTAAAGAATTTAACCTTTGTTTTTTAGTTGTTGCGCAAATAGAGATGTCATTTACGTAGGCCTATAAGCAAAAAGAAGAGGTGCAGAACAGAACCTTGTGGGACTCCACATGTAATAGGTATAAAATGTAATTGGATCTCACGTTACTTAGGCTATAACATACAAACTGAAACCTGTTAATTAAAAAAGAAGCAGAAAGATTACTGGCAGCACCTCTTATACCATAATATTGAAGCTTACGTAATAATATAACATAACTAACAGTATCAAACGCCTTTTCTAAACCTAATTGCATGAAAGCAGTGTGTTTACTATTAAATCTATTGATGTTTTTATAAGTGGAAGTCAAAAGATCAAGCATGGCATGTGAAGTCAGTGATAATTTGTTAACTGGTTGGCTTTGATGAAAACCTGCGGTGAATTATCATCAAGTTTATGTCCAGGTCATAGCCTACACGTTAATAATTAGAGATTCCAGGACGGCAACCTAATCAGATTTTGTTTCTTTTCGTTGCGGTTATAGGGCATTTCTTGGCTCTAGTTTCTACGTCATAAATTCCAAATAAATGTTTTGATATCATAGTCAAAAAAGTGATTATGAAATCAAAATATTGATCATGATGCAAAAACTAGAGCCAGCAACCGCGCGTCTAAAGCTCACGAAAATTGGACATGTGGTCCTGTCTGTGGACAGGGCAATTATGACATCACTAAAAAACATCCTGCGGTAGAATGTATATGTTCACTAGGCAATAACTCAGGCCTACTCTAATTATATTTATGAATTCCCACATGGTAACGCAGGTTTGCCAATGGCACTGTACATCAAGTGTAGTAGGCTTAGCGTTTCCAAATATCAGTGCAGTACCGGTACGGTAGTTAAAATAATTGCGCAATTTCTATTGTTTTGAAAACTTCACTGCTTGCAAAGACTTGCCGCAAGCGATATCACGCTTACAACCACCAGCCTATACATTTCTACTTCACTTTTGCGTGAAGCAAATGTTTAGATGACCTTGACGACGTGAATCGCAGTAAAAGCAAAACAATATCGCTATGTGCGCACATGCACGAATCACATGTGGAGAGCCGTCAACGCACCACGGGCTAATCCTCAGCAGGCCACATCAACTTTAAAATTTCGCCTCAAAAATACACTCTTACATCGCAAATTTTCTGAACATTCATGGTGCGTTAATTTTTACCGGAAAACCAAGATTTTTGCGTGTTTTTCATGCTAAAAATATAGCGCGTAGTTGAATGCGAAGCAGTTTTCAAAAAATATTAATGTTTTCTATTTCACCGCCGTGTTGTACAATTAGAAAAGTTCTGGCGCGGGCCACATTCAAAACTTAAGCCGGCCGCCGCAAGTCTTCAATAGGCAGGTAAAAACACTTTCATCAGCGACAGGCAAAACAATTCGTTGCTTTTCCCTCAAGTCTACCGCAAAGATTTAACGAACTTCAAATCAAAATTTGTGAACAATTAGCAACGTAAGGTTTATCACAACGAAACTGTTTACGAAAGTAAAACAATACAAATACAACGCTACTGTTGCGTTTACCCTTCGAGGGTAAATACTAAGGTGTTCTTAACAAGAAAATTATAAAGACGAGGACACTAGTTTCAGTATAAAAGTATCACGTTACCGGTGCATCGGTACATCTTCAAAAGAATACGACTGCCGGCACCACGGTACTGCTCAAAACAAAATCAACAATGAGAGTCAGTGATTAGCCCTAGATGAGCGATACACGAGTCCTGCATAATAACTAAAACATTGGTAACCAAATTAAACTGTTTACTGCTGCAGTTAACGCTGAAAAAGAATTGGCAACATAAAAAATGATTTTGATGTCATAACTTCGCAAACAGAAGACTTGTCACAAAAACAATATTGCACTGAAAATTTTAAAAAGTTCGCTTAACAAAATTATACGACTAGCCAACACCTAGACTGCACCGGTTTCATTGGAGGAATTAATACAAAACTCGCAAAGCTGGACGGTTAGTGGACTTTGATGAACAGTATAGCACTTTAGCAAGAGCTGTGTAGGACATTCTAAAACTATTCCAGAATAATCGCTAGGGAAAAATCGCGAGATGAATAATTAAAATATTAACTTTAAAAGGAACAGACCTGCTATGACTTGGCAAAACACAAGCTGCTGGGATAGCATAACCGAAAACTTCGCTCAAATTTTTGCGCTGTGCCAGTAAAGTGAATGATGGAGCAGTGGCTGGCTTCATTAATAATTAAGTGCGGTGAACGCGGTCGATGCGTAATCACTGAGCAATGGAAGAAATCTGGTCTCGTATTTTTGAGAGCGAATCCACCATTGTTTCTAAAGTTTCGCGGCTCATTTCAACATTCAATGATGATTTGGAAGTCTGAAAACATTTCAGTTTGACACAAATTGCTACAGAACACAACAAACATGGGACGAGAAATTTTCAAGGAAAAATACAGCCACAACAAAGCTTAAAACTGGACGTTTCGACAATATGGATTCAGCTGTCATCATCAGCAGTGTAAACTGAAAAAATTTGTACTGATGACAGCTGAATACTTCACTGTTAATATTAAACGGTAAACATTAATTGCTACTTACATCAAAGGGTTATGAGTATGATATATTAAGTATGAACAGTAAACGCCATCACCAAGTGTAATTTGGCAACTAGCCATAGGCTTCGATTCGGCGGAAGCAGGGGTGGCGCCCTCTGGGGTCTAACACCGAAAGGAGTGACGTATGTCCGGTCCGCGCGGTGTTTTGACAATTATATTTAAAAAAATACACGCAGTGCGTGTATATTAAAAGAAATACCAGCAAACGTGCTACCACAGTTCCGAATTAGAGCGAAATCGTAGTATGGTTTTGACGAAATCACGATATATACAAAGCGAAAAGAAAACTCTATCTGCGAATGGTCAGTGACGATACTTCTGGTGCCTCGAAAACTCATTTTTAAACATAAAAAATTCTCACCCCCTGCTATTTGCCATGCTTAAAATCGATACCCACACGACAACAAGTATTGTAGAACTCACGTTCAAATTCACGACACATGTGGGGGCGAAGTTATGGGAATCTTTGATCGTCCAAGTTAGACCAGAAAGTTTGGGGAGGCTCACTGCACGAAAAAATATGGTGATGAACCGAAACCTTCGTCTCCTAAATGGAAGACCCGAGCACAATCTCGCTATGTTAAAGTTTCTTAAACTTAAGGCTTATCTCAAAATCAATGCTACATCATACTCGCGATATTATGCCGAAGTGTGTAACGAGTGCCGGGGTTCATCAACCCGGCTTAGTGCCTGGACAACGAGTGCCGTGGACCATCAACGCGGCTTAGCGCCTGGACAACACAGAAACGTCGCAGCAACACGAATCGCTGGCAACAGTGCCGATTTGACCAGCCAGGGAATGGATCGCCAGACCTACCGCATCGTTATCTTCCACCACTAATTCTTGCTAAGGTCTTCAATTTTTTCAGAACGCACTGACTATTGAAATATATAACATACCTATTTAAGCAGGTTCAATCCGATAAGCAGTCAACAGTGTAGCTTATAGCGGGACCGCGAGCAGGTTACAGATTCTACGTGACGAGTGCGATTCACGGTTGAAGCCGATCGCATTTGACATATACCGGGTGGCTGCTGACTCGAATCGCGCAAGCTGATTTGGCAGTATACTTCAATCATTGTTGAACTTTTAGTTCAATATAATTTGAAAGTAACCTCAATTATTATTGATTACTCATCCGAGCAGAACTAAGAAAAAATACCTTGATCATCCACTGCCTGATTCCTCCATGACGTCATGTTATCACTAATCACTTTGCTGAGAAGATCGCGTAAATTCGAGTGAAAATCGGAGGGAAAAAGCGAACGAAGATCGGCAGGGTCGTCAAAACCTGGGGGATGAAATGGTCACTAACATTTTTAAGCGCATAAAACATATCTCCCTATAAGCTGATTTTATAATGCCAAATGATTCCTAAATTAAAAAAATCAAATCTTCACAATACTCGCGAAGCGTGTAACGAGAGGCGGGATCCATCTCCGCGACTCAGCGTCTGGGGCAACACAGCTCCGAAGACACGTCACAGTGGAGGCGATTTGACGGGTCCGGTAATTAAAATAAAGACCTCTTGCGCCGGTAGCAATGTCTTGCACCACCACGCGAAACGGCCGAGGGCTCACTCCACCAAAATCTATTGATTTAATTATTATTCAATTGAACTCTTAATCAACGGTAGTCAATCCGTTACATCTTAACTTTTATTCGATTATCGGAGTTGATTGAGAAGCAAGAAAGGCTCTAGGGGGGTCCGAGGGCATGCTTCCCGGAAAAATTTTGAAAATTTACATGCTGTAATGGCTATTTTAGTAAGTTTTGAGTTTTTTGATGCTAATTCTGTGTGCTTCGGCAAATATGAAGCATTTTGTTCGCACTTTTTGATTATGCGTGCTCAAGACGTAAGGCTTATCGCTATCGAAGAGGTTTGAAATTATGGAAAAATTGCATACACCAAAACCATTTTTTGAAAATAGCTGGGGGAGGCAGCATACCTCTCATCCTACCCCCCTGGCCATAAGGTACATAAACCATCAAGAGTCTGGTATATTTCAGTCACTTGGCACCATTAATTTTGTTCTCTTTTACTAATAAAAGGCGTAGTTAAAAGGGGGGGGCGGGGCCATGGCTCAATGGTCTCCCCCCCCCCCTAAATACGCTACTGGGCGTAATATCGGGAGTATAATGAAGATTTGATTTTTTAGTTTTTTCTTCACCGATTCAGTTTTGCGTCTATTTAAGATATGGTTTCGAAATCAAGATGCGAAAACCATAATGTTTAATCGAAAAGCGTTAACAAAGATCTAACATGAGGCAAGCCTCGTATTATTGCATGGAAACAAGTTGACCCTCATATACTTCCGTGTGAAGTCAGCAAATCCCACGTTCACATCAGCGCAATGGCAAATACGCGAGCAGCGAATTGTGCAACGTCATCTACGTAGCGAAGGAAGCTGCTTGTGTTACAACCTCGCGCTCGATGTCTGCGTGGTGAACATCGCTAGCTAACCATCGAGTAAGACAGCGGTGGAACATGCACAATTACAGTACCGGTACTTCCATGAGCTATTTTTTTTTCTTTAGGTTTTTGTTTTTCTATTTTTCCCCTTATTTATTTTGTTATGTATACAATAATTGTTAAAATCATTTTACATGAAGCTGCTCGACGCGAAGACCACTTGGTCACTTCGCAGCTTCATGTTAACACATTTTTAAGTTAGCAAACCTTATAATTTTCTAATTGTCCGCATTAGACCTACCTATTGCGTGCTACCTTTGTGTTCGGTTGTTGTTGAAAAATAAACTCTGTCTGTTCGTATATGCGACATGGCCTCGTGGCACCACGTGCTGGTTGCAGATCCTTCGTGTCGTTTTTACGACGGCCATGATCGGAAAATTAAGGCTTCAACTCCCACTCAAGCCTCGTTGTTGGTCCTTGGTTAAGATACTTCACGATAATTATTCCTGCTTGGTTGAATCCAACAAGCAGCAAATAAAAAAAGTCAGAAGCAAAACTCAACCGGAAAACTCGGAAACAAAGACAACTCCAAAACGAGTCTGGATTCGTCCTATGTACAGCGCTTCCGTCGCTTTCTCGTAACAGGGGGATATAAATAAAGAAATCAAGTAACAGAACCTGGCATTTCTAGATCGCATCGCATGACCTGCAGGGTTCATCAGTGAAGTAAGCTCGACCAGCATCCAACACACAATAATATAACAGCTCAGACAGCCGAGTGGTAAGAGCGTCTGCCTCTGGAGCATAAGACTTAGGTTTAATTCCAAGTCGGTGAGGAGAACAAGTCGCCAAGTTTGCTTAGCCCTTGGAAAAGGCACTTAGCGATATTCCCCATTTTCGAGTGGTGGACAGATAGCCGGCAACTCTTATTCTGGTTCGTTATAGCACTTTGATCTCTTTCTCGTAGTAGGAGGATAAATGTGCAACTAAACGTTCGAAAAATATTCATATTACGCACCAAGATATATGGCTTTGCTAAGAAGGTTTTTCAATGCTTCAAATAATTCTTGGGCTTCGTGTTTTTCAAGCGAAAGTTGAGATTGCAGAAAGGAAATTAAACTCTCTTGTGACGAAGCGTAAACTGCAACTTGATTGCAAATGTCAGTGACGAGTTTCTTAGATGAAGCCTAAAGATGAAACAAGAATTCATATTACTGCTACGTCTTACAGTTCACAACTAAAAATGAGTATCACATTTTTTGTCCGAATATCAAGTACGCAACATAGAATAAAAACAAAACAAATCTTCACATACTTTGTTTGCATATTTATCCTCCAATCACCAGCGGGAGTTGCCGGCCATTTGTCTACCACACCAAGATGGGGAAATCCCGATAAGTGTCTTACCCAACGGCACAACAAGTAAACTTGCCGGCTTGTTCTCCACAGGGCCCTTTAATGCTGAGCGTCAAACAGAAAAGGTGTGAATAGCAATTTCAAAGTCACTGGTTTGACCTGATTCCGAATCAAACCTGAGTCTACAGCTCCACAGGCATACACTCTTACCACTTCGCCATCTGAGCTCTAAACGAAAAAACTCAATCACTTCACATTACACGCAATTTACCTTCAGCAAATGTAAAAGTCCTTCACAGCAGTTTGATTTTGGTCCCATGTTGTTGAATAAAATACCAATGAAAACTGAAAATAACTACCAAAAAAATTTTTTTTTTTTTTCATTCATCCACCAAGGCAATTGACACTGATTTTAAGTACAATAATTCACACATTTTATGAGTATTTGTCTTAAAGTAAAATTAGTTGATATACAGTAGTGATTAAACAAATCGCTAATGACACTAGAGGTCTGGAGTTTAGTACCCGGGCAGATCAAATAGAACACAAGTTTTACCAACAATCAATCACTGCTGCAATGTTTTTTCAAAACTGTATTGTCTAGGCACCAAGCCACAGTGATGGACCTTGCCACTCGATACACGCTTTGGCATAATACAGCAAGAATAATGAAGATTTTTTATTTGGTCATGAATATCATAAATTATTGGAAGCACATTCAAGCTAAACCATTACTGATGAGTTCAATTGATGCAAAAGCAGTTTACAAAATCTAGTGCGACTTGTTTCATAGTTTCATTGCAGTGTTTTAATTTTTATTCACAGCAAGCAACACATCAAGCACTTACCAAGTCAGGAAGAAATTGACAAATCCACACAAATTTTTTAAAAACATAAGTTATTTTACATTGAATCTAAATCGAGCAACAGCGTTAGTAAGTAGCGACATCATGATATTCCTGAACTATTGGGATCACTATAGTCACAATGTTGATTTGCTTGTGCAAGAAATTTCTTAATAAGACACTACAAGAAAACACAATGAGGAATTCAGTATGGAATTAATTTTGTAATGAAATAATTGAGCTCATGATTTCAATATTTTAGAGTAAGACATCCTCAATAAGCAAAAAGTTAGTAAAAAACCTACTCATATACACGCAGTTATACATACATCATAACATTAAAACAGCACGAATCCAAAACAGTGAAAAACTCTAACCACTTCACTTATTCTGGTACATTAATTCAAGATCTGCAACTTATTTGTTAAAAATTATTTACTCTGTTAACAAATCGTACAAATGGGAGTTAGTTAGCAATTTAATCACAAATAACACAATCAAGAAACAGCAAAATATTTCTGCATAAGACCCAGCTCAGCATAGGCTTTATAGTGTCGACAATCGCAGCAGAAGTGAGCCAAAAAGTCTACCCAAGTGTTTTGAGCTGTTTCTTTGCTAGGATACTTGTAATTACTTTAATTCTGTTGCTTTAACAAAATAAATAGGTGCAGCTGACATGATCACCACATACAACTGAACCAGTTGTTTAAAACCACTCCTCTATGACTAAACAATCTTAAAAAGTTGTATTTTTTTAATTAATCAATATTGGTAATGCTAAAACCTGCAGGAGCACAAGGACTGCTAGTGGCACAATTGGAAATGTAAGAAGCACGTTAGGGTTCGGTTCAATGAAGGTCCGGTTTAGTCAGGGTTAGGTTTGGCCGGGTTTGGTTCAGTTAGGTTTAGGTTCCTTGCATTAGGTTTAGGTTCGATAGGGCTTGGTTCAGTTAGGTTTCGGTTCCTTGCACTTCTGTTCCTGCAGCTTTTGGTAATAGCTCAATTATGCCGCTACAAGTCCTTGTGCTCCTGCAGCTTTTTGGTAATAGCTCAATGGTGCCACTAGTGGTTCTTCTGATCCTTGAGCTCCCGCAGCTTTTAGTAGTACCTATCAGTATGCATTAACAAAGAAAAACTGAAAATATCGGAACATCGAAAACTGGAATTTCAAGTTTAGTGTGATTATCTGGATAATGAAAAACCCCATGGAAATCAAAAATTTAAAAGTCATTTCTAATGATAAGTTGATGTCAGGTGATGTCCAGTGACTAAGAGTTAGGATTATCCCTAACCTTCAAGAAGAATGTGAAACAAGAAAAGTCACAGACGATCCACTGTACACTGACAACCAATTGTTCACTTCACCCCACAGTTCCAGTGTATACATATGGCAAACTTTACAATTAACTTTAAGAAGTAAAATGCTTGTGTAAAAACAAGGAAGTGGCTAAAGTTACAACACCGTAACATTTGCTTCTTTAGTTTATGTTATTACTTCGTCGCGCTCTTGTACAATTGGCGAAGCGTGAAGGGATAATAAAATAAACCAAAGGACAAATGTTACGGTCATGCAACCTTAGCCTCTGCCTAAAAACAAAGCAATTACAAAAATGGTGGGAGTTTTGGTTGTGGTATTTTTGAAGGTTGCTGCCCCATAGAATTATTCAAAGTTTTACAAATGATTTGTGTCGAAAACACAAAATTCCATTAACGCGTAGCCAAAGTGGCAAAAAAACTGCTAAATCAAAAGTGGTGATAGCTGCAAGATCACTAAGTGTAGACTACACTTGTTGCATTCATGAAGTACTGGTACGACATAGGCTATACACGGTACACAATGGTTGACGAAAAATGCCAATTGTTTATCCAAACAAATTGATATCGACAACTAATTTTACAATTATTAGCTTTGGTTTACTTTTGTATACACAAGTTTTTAAAACCAATTCAAATTTTCATTCCATATGATAAATCCAAAAACAACACAATTTTCATAGTTGCACTAAAGTGACCACAAAATATGACAATTATTTCATTATTATTAAAAAAATAATATTTCACTTCATCACAAATAATTTTTAAAGCATTTAATATGCACTGATAACACATTATCATACATCTACGCACCTAGTTTTGGTCATCAGGTTGACAAAATGATTAAAGCTTTGAATGAACAATTAGGCCAACAGCCTCAGGCCCAATCTAGCATGTTTGATTACAAAAACACACACTAATGGATTCATTAAGTATAAAATTAAAACAGCATGAGATTCATTATGACAGCGGAAAAAATAACGCAATCGCGCATTGTCATGTGCAGATGTGGATGAGGAACACATCAGTGGGCTTGTTGGGTTTGGGTTGCTGGATTTCGATAAATGAAAACTGGGATCTTGGAGTGGTGAAGAACGTAGTTGCTTACAGAACCAAGCATGGTTCGTCGAAGTAATCCTAATCCACGAGAACCCATCACAATCATTGACGCCCCAACTTCATCTGCCTTTTTCAAGATGGCTGGGCCTGGTTTCGTGTTGCTGGAGTCAGCAAACACCTTGTACTTAACATTGTAATGTTTGCACTGCATAGTGTAGTAATTTTCGATATCGTTGCGTTTCTTGTTGTGTTGAGTCATAATTTGAGCAATTTCATCTGCAGGAAATGACGCTCCATGATGAAAAGCCACAGTAGGCAAAGGAGGTTGCTCTGCTTCATAAGCTACAAAGATCTCATTTCCTTCTTTGTGGAAATTCTCCATGTAATATTTGAAAGTACTCTCGGCAATTGCACTGCCATCTACAGCAATCAAAACTTTCATCTTCACTGCGATTTATTCCAGCTTACAGTTTAACACGTAGCAAAACTCTGAATGTCTCGAATTGACCTTCAAAAATTTTCGCAAACCTCAAGTTTTGCAAATTCGTTACGCTCCGCTGATTTAACATGAAGGGAATGGAGATAAGCATCGATCAAATCCGGACCCGGACTTCGGGGTTGTCCCGGTTCTGTTTTTTGAGAATCTGACTCCAATTCTGCTCCAAACGGACAAACTCCAATCCAGTTCTTATGAAGGCCAGAAATTAAAACTCAAACTGAACCCAAACTCTTTCGCATGCACGAATAAACTCAAATAATGTTAAAGAAATAAAAACACCCACTCCGCGTTATTATTTAGTTTATTATTTATTTAATTTAACTCCTTTTTATTTATTTGATTTAACTCCATGTCATTATATAATTTAACTCCTACTTCGGTTTTCAATCTTCTTTCTCAAGTCAACAAGCATGACTGCAGCTCATTTTCACGACTATCACTGAAGCAGGGTTGCCATATTTTCACTCAATCATATCAATCAATCATATCAATTTATTTTGTGCTCAACTCGAACGATTACATATCACAAATAATACTGAAATACAGCACCAGGAGATGGCGAAAATGACCATGCGGTCTTCTATGTCAGCCACCACCTGTACCAAATGGAAGTATGACGAAATGTTTTGATTATACAATTGCACAAATAAACACTTGACTAAACAAAAAACAAAGAAAAAAAAAACTATAAAACATAACACAAAAAATTATTTGCATGAATCTAATAATGTTATGCTCATTTTGGCTGATCAATAGAATATTTACTAATGAAATGAAATTTCAGTTTCGTTTTAAACCGATTAAAAGGTAATAATTTGAGTTCGTCAGGTACAATCTGCCATACCTTAGGTCCCATAAAAGAAAAAGATTTCTTACCATACTCTGTTCGCTTCCGAGGAATAAAGTAGTTTTCTCTAGATGAAAATCTTGTGCGGTGTTTGTGGATGTGGGTTGCAAGATGGAAGATTTGACTATCGTGTTGTGTCATTTTGTTTTTTATTTGAAACATGTTTTTTGCTATTTCCAAATTACAAATATCATGTATTTTTAATAAATTTAATTTGAAAAAGAGTGGAGTGGTGTGTTCACGATAAGGACTGTTGGTCATATTTCTGATGATGCGTTTGTGCAATTTTTCAAGAGGATTTAGTGCATCAGCATGTGCTAATCCCCATGCGGAGATGCAATATTGCATGTGCTAGTCCCACTGCGCAAAAGGAGAACAGGTTCTTTGAAAGTTATCGCGACAGCAGGAGTCCAAATTCAATTTTCCACCCCAATCAAGGGAAGATCAAAAAAAGATCATCACGTCCGCAGAAGTCCAAATTTTCACCCCCTTTTTTTGATCTTCCAATCGGTGCAGCGCTGGCCCTAATCTTGGCCCTAATTATTAACGTCAGGTACCGGTAATAAGAAATAAAACCTAATATACCCCTTGAAAAGTCGAAATGTAGCCTACTCCTGGGGTCCTGGGGGTGCATGTACCCCAGTTTGGGAACCTCTACTCTAATAGATGACTAAACGGCTACACCTCTTTTTCCTTTTACGCAATGACCAGGGCGATTATTGATGACCTAAAAATTTTGAAAAAGGTACTTTATTTTTGCAAAAAAGTAACCAAAATGTGACATTATTTAGAGAACAGCAATTACAGTTACTCCATAGCAGTGGCACACCCAAGAACTGGCAAAAAATTGACCAAAACTGGTGGGTCGTCGGAGTATAGCGGGCTTGGTACGGCCGCTCCTCCCAGCCAATGGATTTTTACTACTTTCGCATAAAAAACACAAATTTTAGATTTAGCTCCGTTGATTCTGATAATTTTGTTTTAGGCCTGCAGCAACTTTTTTTTCTTCAATCGCTGTTGTTGAAAACGAATATTTCAATTTCCAACTAGGCCTACTCATCTAGACTATAGGGTCACCACATTCACACTGCGCAAAAGGAGGACAGGTTCCTTGAAGGTCATCACGTCCGCAGAATTCCAAAATCAAGTGAAGAGCAAAAAAGGGGTCATTACGTCCGCAGATGCCCAATTTTCCGCCCAAGATTAAGTGAGGTACAAAACATAGATCATCGCGTCCGCAGCCGTAGTTTGAACCAAAACTTCCCAAAAATTTTCTGTAAGAATGATTTGACATGTTTTCACCGATCATAATGCCAAAAAGGAGGACATTTGAACATTTTTAGCGTCCTAAGAGGACGAATTATTTTTTGTTAAAAAGGAGGACGTATGGTAAGCAGTGCCGGCGCTAGGCCAACTCAGCCCCCCCCCCGAAAACTTCACGTGGGGCCCCCCATTTATCTGCAAGCAAAATGGAAGGTAAAGGTGGTTTTACACAGAATGAGATTTTCATCCGATTTTGCATTTCATTCATATTCGTTCGATTTTTGATGAACGAACCTGACGAATATGTCTTTACACAAAATGGGATTGCGTCCGATTTTGCATCTACGTACCTATTTAAACTTCTTTATTTAAGTTGGCAAAAAAGTTACAAAACTTAATTAAGTTGGTTTCTAAAATTAGCTGATCGTATGATATATACCAACGATTTCATCAATCTGGAACCCCAAATAAGGACGACTGGAAAAATAATTAAACTGCCTGGGTATTACTGAGCTAAAGATGCAACACCTTCCCATATTACCTAGCAGTACCGCGTGCAGTGACAGATCCTACGAGATGGGTTCAATCCGCGGCTGGAGCCGATCGCATTTGACATGTAACGGGTGGCTGCTGACTCGAAGAGCGCAAGCTCAATTCGCAGTCTCCCTCAGTTACTGCTGAATTTTCCGTTCTATATAATTTGAAAATAACCTCACTTGTTATTATTATTACAATCTAGACAGCCTGAAGCGCTAAAAATGCTTCAAGCCTATCTAATAATTAGGGCGATTTTTGGTTACAAAAGTTACTTTTTTTTTACTAGCTCCAATTAACGTAAAAAGCGTTTAACCAAAATTTCACAAGGGGCAAATTAATGTTTCGACTACAACCAAAGTCTCGTCAGCCTTGCTACGCACAGCCAATCAAGGCTGAACTCATTCCAGACTGTAAAGCAATGCAAAAAAGAGTCTTTACAGTCTGGAATGAGTTTAGCCTGGATTGGCTGTGCGTAGCAAGGCTGACGAGACTTTGGTTATAGTCGAAACAAAATTTCACAGCTATAGGGTCAGTATTTAAAAAGTTATAAGGTTGCAAAAAGTTACTTTTTGTCTTTTAGGTTACATTTTGGTTTTCGTGCTTTTTTGCATAAATTTTCTAGTTTTTTGTCTTGGATTGATGCAAGAAAGATAAATTTGCAATCTATAAACACTAAGGTGCCTCTTTGGTGCTAGCCAACAACTGCTTCTGTGGAAAAAAGTTTTTCTATGCTTAACAAATTACTTGCAATGGACAGAAACTTTCTACCACAAAATGTAAAACACTACATTTGTGAAGTTACTTTTTGGTTACTTTTTTACAAAAATAAAGTTACATTTTTAAGTTTTTTAGGTTGCAAAAAAATCGCCCTTCTAATAATCTGTGCCTTGCTTCTTTGTGTTCCAAATAAGATTGTGTTGCTTTTATGATGTCACAATAAAGCTTTGACGGTAAGAAAAAAAATAAGGCAAGAGAAATAACGCAAATTTGGTTTATGAAATCCAAACAAAACAAAATAAGGACGCCAGCCAAAAATAAGGACAATTCAAAACAAAAGGACAATGATATTTTCCAAGATATACTCTCTCAAAATAAGCACCAATTTTTGAAATAAGGACGGTATGGAATCCCTGCGTAGGCTATCACCGGTGCGTGAAGAATACTCAGTTTTATTAAATTCTAATTCTCAACACTCTCTGATTTCAAAGTGCAAGCGTTTACCGGACTACCGGCAAATGTTTTACCTGAAATCGTTGGAACACTTGAACTACTGACTGTTTTTGCGCTATTAAGCGTCACAATAATAAATTAAGTTTAATGACAAACGGCCCAGCAGAGTGTGACAAGACGTGGGAAAAAGCATCCAAGAAAATCATCAACCCGTTTGGCAATAACCGGTACTTCAAAGAACAACTGAAGTTTAAAGTCGGCCTTACTTTAAGTTATAATTTGTCATAAATTTGAACTTTTAGCGATTCGTTTGACGAACCAATTTTGATTCACTTTGCTTGCGGAGTCGCACACCCCTAATGCTTTTGGGCAAAAACCATGGAAAAGCTACAATCTTCTAAACACCTACCAAGCACGACCCAGGGGTACCTTGGTAAAATTCGAACTAGGGGGGCCCTGTATAAAGCAAAACAATCTACTATTTTGATCCAGATGTTCTTAAACTTTTTCAGTTAGGCCCCTCTTGGCTTACCTAGTTATTTTTGCCCACGCCCCACCATTAGTGCCGTGTAATTGTTTCCCCTTTCCCCCCAAAAAAGCTCCAGATGGGACCCTTTGATATCTACTAGCATTCGGACAGTTTCGCGCTTTTTTAACTCGGTTACGAACTTTCCTCATTAGCTGTATTATTTTATGGGACATACTCAGAAATTTCCTCTGGAGGGGCGCCCCAAACTTTCGTGCACACAGTTTCTTTCGGTGTGTGGCAAAATCAGAGCAAATTTGAAGCAGAATGAAAATAAATTATGACTCCAGGGCGGTCCGGAGGCATGGTGCCCCGGAACATTTTTGAAAATTTAATGGCAATTTACATCATGCACTGTAATAGCAAATTGCAATTACAGTGCTTTTTCAGTAACTTTTTGACGAAATTTTTTTTTTGTCTCTAATTGTGAGTCTTGTACAACAATACTGTGGGGCCCCTACAAATGCTGCCCCTACCCAACCAGGGAGACCAAACTTCGGAGATGTGTTGATACGGCACTGCCCACCACGCCACAAAAAACACGCAGAAAATATAACGATTTATTTGCAATGTCATAATCGACATAATGGGAAGGATGCACCTGTTTTGGGGAAACAAGTTTTGATGTTTGACGAAAAAAAGATTTGAAAATACACGTTTAATCATTACGTCACTGCTAGGCTTACACCCCCCTAGCAAACCTTTTACGAAATACGTTCACAAGGACTTGGTCGAATTTAAGAGCCCCCCCATGGGCTCCCGCGACCAACAGTTTTTTTAGGACAGGGGGGCTAAGCGCCCCACCAAGGCAATCCTGACACGAACTCATTCGACGGAAGGCGCATGATATAGGAAGTTAATATTGTAGGAAGTTAATAAGGCGCAGTCTCCCTCAATTACTGTTGAATTTTCCGTTCAATATAATTTGAAAAAAATTTGAAAATAACCTATAGCTTATATTTCATAACATGTGTATTTTTGACAGAAGAGAATTTGGCTATGCTTTCATTCATTCAACAGATCAAAAAAACGTCGTTTACATACAAGCGATTTTGCCTACAGCAGCCAACATTTCGAACCAGAGCGACGCAATTGGAGTCCATCATTCATCAACCTCCCTGTCAGCACCTTTCTACATACACGCACACAAACAAACTAATGTTGTGTCGTAACACGTATCAAAATCATTTCCAAGAAAAAAAGCCGCGGTGTTCAGGGCGGGATCCCTGACCAGGCCTGCCCCCCCCCCACGGCCGGGGGGTTCTGGGGGCGGTTCCGCCGGCTCTGATGGTAAGCCTACACTGAAGTAACCGATGAAATCATTTGATCCTGCTACGGCTCCGACTCAAGTTTCGACGTTAAAATAAACTCCGACTCCAGTCCACTTCCGGCATAATTCGTTCAATTCCGCATCCGGTTCCTGGACACCTCTAACAGAGATAAGAATGCATCGAATCCCAAGTCGGAGTGGAAAACAACGAACATTACGCAATCGTTTTGTCTGGCATCATATGAAATTTTTTGGGGCGGTGCAGAACATCTTGCTATAATTATAGATAGGTAAAGTAATCAAAAACCTTAACTTCGTTAATGCATACTTCGTAGAAAAACTTCGTACTTCCGTTAAAGTTATTTCGCTAATTTCAGATCTACTTAACGGAAGTTAAGCAAGTCCGTTAATTCGTTAACACTGTCTGGTAAATCTTACTTTTGTAATCAATATTTAAATCCTAATGCGAACTTATGGGTAGAAAACTAGCAATAGGCCTACATTACTGCACTTTATTCTAATTCTAGTCCTTTTCTTGCAATTGGACCTACACGGTGCAAAATCTGCTTTCAACTACTATTGAAGTCTTTCAATTATTTTCTCTTCGCAATGTAATTTCTCCTCATACGTCATAATCAGTGGCGATTCTAGTACCCAAAAAGTGGGGGAAGGGGCCAAGATAGATTTAGGTGGGGCCACTGAAAACTGTGTTTGAGAAGAAAAGAGCAAGTTCAAAGAGATTTGCAACCGAACTTAAAAAATAAGCATATGGAAAGATGACATACTACATACATTCATTATTGACATTCACTGCAACATAAGATGGTAAAATGGTCAAAGCGTTTGTTTCTGGAGTTGTAGATTCAAGGTTTGACTCCGAGACGAGTCAAACTGATTGCCTAGCCTAAAAATTAGTATTCACAGTTTTCCTGCTATACGTTCGACTTCGATATTAAAGGAATAGTATCGACAACAAGCCGGCAAGTTCGCTAGTTATAACACCCATGGAAAAGGCACTTAACGTAATTCCTACATCTTTAAGTGCAAACAGTTAATGAATCTCTACATTCTACCTCTCGTAAAACTATATTCTCGCCAGTGAAAATATGTTCTCCGTAAAAAGCTTGAACCCCACTCGGCTGGTGGCAGTGTTAAGACCAGGGCCGGCGCAACCGTCCCCCGTGCCCTCCGACCGGGATGGAGAGGGGCAAGCGTTTCTGGGGTCCCGCTTTCCTTACCTGAAGCCCTTTTTTTGGTCTTCAATTCTGCGTGGAGATGAAAAGTAGCCTATTCTTTTGGACATAAAAACTTTTGCCAGTGGGACCTCGCGTTGAGTTCCAGGAGGGAGGGTGAGGGGCAACAATGGGCTAGCATTGGCACTCGATAAGATTTCAGTAGCGTCTTAGCTCACTCGGCCATCATGCTTCATAATAAACATATTGCAATTTTTGCTCCTTAATCAGTCGCCTTAACAACCGCAGGCTGAATAATGGTCAGGCAAGGAAGGTCGACTGCTTCATAACTTAATGATTTTGTAATTTCAAAAGCGATGATAAAACAAGGCAGCACTGTGTTGATATAGAACCAGAGATTATAGAATATTATACAACCAGTCCACACTCAACCAAGGTCTCCCGCTCCACACTCCACAGCCTTCAACGAATGACGCATTTAAGCCAAGTTTACCAAGCACTGGCTGCTGTTGCTTCTAGTAATACCATTATTACGCCTACCAATGCTGCCACAATGCACATTGCCGTCTTTCCTTTTTAGTGCTTGTGCTGATTAGGTTTCAACAAAAAAATTGAAAAAATACCGGTACATGACTAACCAAGCTACAAAAAATTCGAAATGTCACTTATATTTCGATTAGCCACTACCAAAGACACGATACGTAAGATTTTTGAACCATTTAGTTCCTTGTTCCTCTTCACCCATCTCTAACAGCTTCTTCAATCTGCACTGGCTGCTTTATCACTTTACCGCTTGTGAAAGCGATTTTACGATTTAGACGGAACTGTGTGATGCAATAAAAGCATTACGTTACTGAAAAGCGAAGACGAAGAGCGAAGCAAACTATGCAACATGCAACTTTCACATAGCCTAGTAAACTGAAAAGCAAAGACAACGAATGTCTAACTCTGAGGTTAGGCAGTCGATTAGTATATTTTCATACCCTGTCATAGGCTACATGAGCTTGTTAAAACTGGGGGGGCCAACCCGGGGCCAAGCAAAAATCTGGGGGGTATGGCCCCCTCTGGCCCCCCGTAGAATCGCTACTGGTCATAATGCTCTTTTGTTTCACTACAACACGTCTTATCTTACTCTTTTTCGAAATATTGCAGAACATGTTGCAATGTAGTTCAGGACTGTGGTTTTGTTTGGCAGATGCGGACCTGTTTTCCGTAAACATTGAACGAGTGAGATGACTCTTTTTAGGGGCAAATGGTAAAATTAACGACATATTAGCTCTTTGACGGAACCTAATTGAAATTACCTAGCGCATTGCGTAAAGTTAGTGGAGAGTTTATCCAAAGTTAATAAAGTCCGATAATTTCAAAAAGCAATTTAACAATTTAACTAATCAATGAAAAAGTTACCTTCGTTATTAACGATTAACGAAGACGTGCCCACCTATGCCTATGATATGCAGGAAATGTCAGTGTTTGAATAATTTGATGGCCGTTTCAAACACTTTGGGTTTTGTCACTTTTATCTATATGCATGTAAGATGGTTGCCTAGCCGTTAGTTAGCTTGCATCAGCGAAAAATAAATCAATAGAAATTCTGTTTTTAGTTGATTTTCTTCATCGAAGGTTGCTTTTCGTTTCTGAAACTATTTTTTTCTATGTAAGTTAAATATCGCCGGTTTTCCTTTCACATTCGATGTTTTTGTTTCGGACTGAGTTGGGTTGTGGATTCTCATTTCGGCTTGATGTTTCAGAGTCAGATTGGATTTCAACAGGTCAGATGGCCGAGTGGTATGGAGCGTCTGTCTCTTGAGCTGGAGACTCGGATTTGATTCCAAGTCGAATCAAACCAATGACTTTAAAATTGGTATTCACAGCTTCCCTGCTTCACGCCCAGCATTAAAGGGACAGTGTGGGGAACAAGCCGGCAAATTTACTTGTTGTGCCATCGGGAAAGGCACTTAGCGGAATTTCTCCATCTTGGTGTGGTGGACAGATGGCTGGCAACTCCTAAGCGAGCTCGTATAACGTATTGATCACTTTCTCGTGATAGGAGGATAAATATGCGACTAAATAAACAAATATTAAAAAAATCGGATTGGATTCGGGGGCTAAAATCTCACAGTCCGTTCAACTCGAAAGGATAAAGCAGCATGGAAAATCCGGGTGAAACATACTTGGAATAAATCATCAATTGAAAATGCAAATACAACGAAAAGCGAGATCAGTTTAAAGAAAAATTTAAAAACAAAAAAACGCAGCACAAGAATCAACTCGTAAAAAGAAGAAAAATCAGCGTAAAAAAAAAATAAGCGGTCGCACGCTCGTTACGTTTAAAAAAAACGATAAAAACGCTGTTTCATATTTTCGAAAGAGAAATAATATTTCCTCTTAAAAATCTCCAAGACAAAGCTGTCAATCAATCTTCAGTTCTTGACCGATGTACATCTTTCATCACTGCTTTCACTTAGAAACCATCGTCAAAAACTCCTTCAAACCAATTAACCAATCCTTGTTCACAGTTACACCAAGGAAATGTGCAGCATGTTGTTGTCTATAATATATGCACTGGTGTCCGTAGACTGATTTTAAGACTGCGACTCCAATCCTATTCCAAACGAGCAACTCCGACTACAACTCCGGCTCCTGTGAAGGCCAGAAATCAAAACTCCCACTTCGGTTTTGACCCTTGTTTCTCACGTCCACAACCATGAAATGGCTTCAGCTCATTTTCAAAAAAATGACTTTAGTAGCTCAAGAAATCACTCCATCGTGCTCCGACTCTAGTTTTGACTTTAAAGTAAATTCCGACTTCAATCCGGCTCCGGTAAAGTCCGTTCGACTCAGGAGCCCGAGTTGGATCCCGAGTCGAATGGATTTCACCGTAGCCGGACATTTCTAAAAGCACCGTACAAAGAACGGGAAAGGAATAGAAAAGCGATCCATATGAAGTTGGGTGGAAATGGCAACACTCTATTTACGAAAAGATAGAGTTTTTTGCTAGGTTGCCAGAATATTCTTGCGAGTCGATCGAGCTCAACGACCTCGGCCCAGCCATTTTGTCCTCCAATGCGAAAAAGCGACGCAGGCGCTATGCATAGGACATAGCCAATTGTAATGGGCCTAATTGATGGCCTACACAATGTGCCAGAGAGGTTTAAACGTTGTTGTTCCTCTTTGGCACCACCGCCCTCTAATAATAATAATAATAGGACGTAGCCAGATTCGCTTAGGACTTTTCTTTGCTTCCGAGTTTTCCGGTTGAGTTTTGCTTCTGACTTCTTCAATTTGCTGCTAGTTAGATTCAACCTAGCAGAGTTAATTATTGTGAAGTGTCTTAACCAAGAACCAACAACGAGGCTTGAGTGGGAGTTAAAGCCTTAATTTTCCGATCATGGCCGTCGTAAAAATGACGCCCCGAACCTCTACCCAGCGTTACGTTCATTTGAAGGCGAGAAACAAAACTTTACTGAAGATATTTTTAAAGATTAGTCACAGATAGACGTACTTAGTAACTTGGTCTATGTAATTTCTAAAATTTTTTTGTCATATTTTGAAGAACGTGAAAAATAATTGGCATCTTACCAATATTGCATTTTGCGTGACGTAATTCCCCGCACGAAGTCTTGAAATTAACATGAGAGTTTATACGTCATCGATGACGAAACACATGAATATGATGGTGAAAGTTGAAGAGTGCAAAAAAAATCAAAGCACGGTGAGTGAAGTTTGAAGCTAAAGCCGGTCGGTTGGCCCAAGTCATCGCTATCGGTACGAGAGGTTGGAGGTTCGATTACCACGCCCGTCAAATCGGACACAGCGTCACCGACGACTCGCCACCGCTGCGATGATTCTTCGGATCTGTATTGTCCTGACACTAAGCCGCGGAGATGGTTGTTGCCCGGACACTAAGCCGAGGAGATGGTCCCCGCCGCTTGTTACACGCCTTGGCGTAATACCGCGAATATAATGAAGATTTGATTTTTTTTATTTATGCGCAGCAACAGTACTTGAACCCAAGAGACGATGCTCGATTCTGCGTAACTCCTTGAATGTTGAACTATACTTGAAGTTTAAGTTTATGGCAACACCGACCAATGCCTGTCGACGGTGCCGTAGTAAAACTTTATGGCCGCATGCTTTGAGCAGATCTGATTTTAACGTTAAAGCAGCGAACATTTCTTTTCTTTAGAAAGCGTGATCTACCGAGATCTTATCACGCCCTGGGTTATAGCCCCACAGCCTACCTTTAATTCGGTCCTGCTGTCAACATGGCCACACGACATGTCCACCGGACAAGAAGCAGGGGCCCGGATTTAGACCACCAAAGCTCATGGTCAGTCGCCCCAAATTCTTTTAAATATTACGTTCATTATTATCGCCACAAAAATTCAGTCTCTAGTTAAGAGCCGCGTGGGTAATGGACTGGCGCCCGCACGCTGGTCAAGAGGACATAGGTTCCAATCCCATCCATGGTATTTTATATATTTTTTGCAGTTTTTGTATCACTAAATGCGCTCTTTCACACGGTTTGGCTTTTTGCGAGAAAATTAGCAACAGACGTTAGCTAGTCCCAGGGGTGGGGTAGCAGTTAAGATGGATCTCTGCGCTCTTTTGAAATAACCAAAGGTTCGCTCACAATAATTCTGAGCTTTATTTTCGGTTCATTGTTACGCTGCAATGTCTATTTATAATGACGCAACTAGCGATGTACAAAATGAGGAGTCTCTGGGGACAGAACAGAGTTTTTATCAATGCCCAATTAAAACACAGAAACTCAACATCAAACAAAAAAGTCGTTCATTGCTTGTGGAAACAAGCTGTCACGAAGCGACCAATGGTATTCGAGTCCAGTGACAGCCCGCGGAAAGCGACAATTACCTCATTCACTGTCCAAGCGCCCGCGGGACAAAACCCGCGCCCCCCACATCATAATCAAGTTTTCGATTCCATCATGCCACAATTGAAAAAGTGATTATGACATTAAAACCCAACCGCTACGCAGAAAAGGGGCGCCCGCCCGCAAGATCTGGACTGTGCAAAAGCAGTCACTAATCACGGAAATAAAAAAGTCAAACTCATTCTGCAGGAGTTAATTGCTGTTTCGGATACGGAGCGGTTATGATTAGGACCAAAATGACAAAGGTAAACAACTCTTTGCATTTTGTATTCGGCTGCATCTTTATTCTCCTATCACGAGAAAGCGATCAAAGCGCTATAACGAGCTCGCATAGGAGTTGCCGGCCATCTGTCTACCACTCTAAGATGGAAGAATCCCGATAAGAGCAATTCCCAACGGCACAGCAAATAAACTTGCCTGCTTGTTCTCCGCACTGTCTCTTCAATGCTGAGCGTCAAATAAATAATAAATAACTGAAGTTATTATTAAATTATATTGAACTGAAAATTCAACAGTAATTGAGGGAGACTGCGAAGTGAGTTTGCGCTCTTCGAGTCAGCAGTCACCCGTTGCATATGTCAAATGCGATCGGCTCCAGCCGCGAATCGAACCCGTTACGTAGGATCTGTCACCTGCGCGTGGTACCGCTAGGCCATGCCACTGACAATAGACCATGTCATGTCGCTGCCATCAAGCAAGGAAGCTGTGAATAGCAAATTTAAAGTCGTTGGTTTGACCCGACTCGGAATCAATCCCGAGTCTACAGCTCCAGAGGGGGACACTCTTACCACTAATCCATCTGAACTGCTGAAAACTATTGAAACAAAAATATCAATGTTACCGCTTCCAACCCGCCCAACGTTACAGCTTCGTGTGTAACTTCGGTTGAATTGATAATTAAGGCCAAAGCAGTTCAACAATCGAAGAAACAAGTGGTATTTTGTTCTACTTACAGAGTTATAGCACGAAATGATTGCACTTTACTGTAGATGAGTCACAGCATCCTGCTTTAAAGTAGTGTCTACTGCTTGTATATCGCTGCTCATGTCTGGAAATGTCAAAAATGTAAAGCGTAAAAAATGATTCAAATCGCGTCAAAAAATCATCTCTTGCAAAAATGTGTGTCAGCTATGCAGAAGCAGCGAAAACGCGCGCGTTAGAGCGGTGCAAGCTGAATGGATCGAAACAAGTGACGTTCAGGAAAATCTTTTGTCATCAGTCGATAAATCGAGAACTGTAGAAACAAAACAATCGCGTAACGACGCGATTATGAGTTGGTGAAGCAGACAGAGTTAGATATTTTGCAGCAAGGCAAGTAGTCGAGGTGAAACGTCACTTTTGTCGCCGAATTTTCGTGCCAGTGGTGTAGGTGAGGTAAGCGCTTGCTGGACAAATCTCACGGGATTGATGAACAAACCATAAATTGAACAGTGGCGTAGTGAGAAATTCCAAAAGAGTTTTATACTAGGAAAACCATCGAAGACTCTGCCGTATTTCAGCCACTTAACAACATTTATTCTGTTTTTACTAAAAGGTAAAGTCAAAAGTTGGAGCGCCCCAATACTGTTATTAGGTTTTAAAGATTATATAGAGTTTAATTTTACACCATTTTATTGAGAATGAAACACCAATTCATCTTTATTCGTGTTCGTGGTGCTGACGGTTTAAAAATTTGTGTTCAAAAACTGCATAAAAGTTTTCAATATGTCAACGATACGACCTAGCAGTGCCATGCGCAGTAGGGTGGATCGATTTTACACTTTTTTATATTTCCGTGTTCTAATAGAGATAAAAACTTGCGCATGCATGAAATAACAGCTACTGCAAAATTTTTGCTTAATAGGTAAATATCTTCTGCCCCCGGCATTGCGACAAAAAATGACATTTTAAAGCAAAAAGTGCATTTTTCCTGCAACTTTTAAGATGTCTGCGCGGTGGTTCGTAGAGTTGTCGGCAGCGTGGCGCAGTAGTTTAGAGCGTAGTTTTTACGACGACCATGATCGAAAGGTTAATGGTTCAACTCCCAACCTAGTCTCGTTGTTGCGTCCTCTGAGCGAGTCTGGATTCGTCCTGCTCATAGCGCCTCCGCCACTTTCTCGTGATAGGAGGATAAAGTTGAAAAACTCATCATCATGTTTCAACCTGTATCAAAACGGTTTACTAATCGCAATTAAATAAATATAAAGCTCCTCAATTGATCATATTTGAAAGCGCACTGCCCAAAGTTAATTCTTTTTGCCCCCGGCAACAACGTGAAATGTTAAAAAAGCATATCATTTATATAGGTATTTTTTATGGTCAAATAACGTATTTAAGTAGCGTAGTTTTGCATGCTTGATGAAGAGTGAATGTGTATTACAATATTAGACCTACAATAATTTATTCAGTGTTATAAGTAGAATATATTAGATCCCCAATAGAGTGCTAGTGGAGGTACTAGAGAGAGAGTACAGCTCTTAGCTTGCTAAAACCAGATGTTAGTGCAGCAGCTGAATTTAAAGCAGGTGTAAAATGTCCCACATAATGAGATTCTGGTTCTTCAACCAGAACTCACATGTTCTTCTTTCTATCGCTGTTCTTTTATGCTTCACATTGTCTATTTCCTCTTGTGCCTTTGTTTTATCTTCGCGTCCATAAAAGTAATAGCAATGTAATCTTGTCATACTGCTGATGCTCAAAACAAACTCTTTTTTGGCTCTTCTTATTTTATTTCGATCTTTCATTGAATTAAAGTCTTCTTTCTGTGTGGAGCCAGCATCTTCTGGCACTGAAGAAGCAATAAATGAAGCAGCTCTGTCTGAGAATCCCGTACGATCACAGACTTCAGCAAATGCCTGCAATTTAATTCTTGTCTTTTTTTTTCGTTGGGAGTTTGGGTCTTGTTGATGTTTCAAAAGATGATGATGAAGATCCTCCACTTCCATCTGAATTACTGATCTTATCGGAGGACATATGAAAAATTTGTCACTAAACAGATTCTTCTTGCTTACTGACCGTTCTTGATGATCAATTCTTCCTTCTTGTTTTAACATCACTAACCTTTTATGAATTTTTTTTCGTTTTTGTTAGATGCTTCAACATCCACCGAACCTATTGCCATTTTCCTTTCGCTTCTTTGATCGAGTAAAAACTGCTGCTTCAGAATTGGTAGCCTTACAGTACTCGTCGTTTACAAGGGCAGCTGCATTTTCTAAATTCAGAGAATGTACAAGCAGATATATAAAAAAAGGTAGTTTTACTTGACTTCTTGAAATTCTCAATCTGTTTCGGTAACCATTTTTTTTTCTTGGCCCTTATTGATTTCATGATGTTTGCCATTTTGTCACGATGAGCTTGCCACATTTGAGTTATTCGTGCTGTTGAAACTGTTGGAATAGAAGCTCATTTCCACAGGTATTGTAGTCTCTTCGGTATGACAGCGGCAATATCTTTAAACGTTAGTACCTTCCTTTTTTGATATTTTCTACACAATTCTCACATAATGGTAAAATTACATAACATCTTCATATGTAGGAAGATATCACAAATTTAAGTCGTTACCAGCACCAAATATTGGACATGCTGCCGAGCTTCTAGTTGAACCAGTAGCCACCTATTACCACAATGAGCTAATTAAGTAATTATCACTTTACGTAAATAGCTCCAATTACCTATGCGTACTATTTAATTGTCACAATCTGCTGCGGAACTAAATGAAATGTAAAAACTAAATATATAGATGACAAGGAAATTAAACACAAATAGCATATTATTAAAAGTAAAATTAAATTGAAATAATAATTGCAGAAAACACACAGTGCTCTATGACCTCTGACGTTGTCATAAAGGTGCTGAGCAACGTGCAATACGTACGTTTCACATTATTGCCGGGGGCAAAAGAAATTAACTTAGGGCAATGTCCTACCAAATATGGTCAATTGAGGTGCTTTATATTTATTTGATTGCTATTAGAAATTATTTTGATACAGGTTGAAACATCTTGGAAGTTGCAGGAAAAATGCACTTTTTACTTCCAACAGCTATTTTTTGTCGCAATGCCGGGGGCAGAAGATATTTACCGATTGAATTAAAATTTTGCAGAAGCTGTTATTTCATGCATGCGCAAGGACTTTATCTCTATTAGAACATGTAAATATAAAAAAGTGTAAAATCGATCCACCCTAAGGCGCAGATTGCAGATCGTACGTGACGAGTTCGATTCACGGCTGGAGCCGATCGCATTTGACATATATACCGGGTGGCTGCTGACTCGAAGAGCGCTACTTCGCACTCTCCCTCAATTACAGTTCAATTTTGAGTTCAATGTAATTTAAAAATTAACTCAAGTCAATTATTTATTATTTTATCTATTTGAAGGGCATGGCAGCTGGCCTGTTGGCATAATGGTTATCGCTATCAGCGCGAGACGTCATGGGTTCGATTCGCCGGTCGGTCAAATCGAACCCAGGGTCGGCAACAGTTTGCTACCACTGCCAGCGATGTTTCAAGAAATTGAGGGAGATGCTTTGAGTCAGCACCACCCGGTATATAATATGTCAAATGCGATGGGCTCCTGCCGGGAATCAAACCCGTCACTTAAAATCTGTTATTTTGCGCGTGGTGCAGCTAGGTCATGTCGCTGACAAATCAATAAAATTTTAAGTTTTTCATTTTTTTAAGAACACAGAGTTGAAGAACTGTTAGAATTGGAGAGTAACTTAGTATAGTTAAATCTATAGCCAAGCCAAAAAAAGCAGATCTCGAGTGAGTTTGAGAATACGATAATATGGGAAGAAAACAGCTTTAGAAAAGATAAAACCACAGTGATTCAACTGGGCGTTTCGATAATTTAGATTCAGCTGTCATCGTCAGCAGTGTAAGTAAGGCAGTACAAAACTGAAAAAAAAAACAGCTCAGATGGCTGAGTGGTAAAAGCGTCCGCCTCGGGAGCTGTAGACTTGGGTTTGATTCCAAGTCGAATCAAACCGATGACTTGGAAATTGCTGTTCACAGCTTCCCGACTAGACGCTCAGCATTAAATGGATAATTAATGAGGAGAACAAGCTGACAGTTTTAATTGCTGTGCTGTTGGGAAAGGCACTTAAAGGGATTCCCCCATCTTGGTGTGGTAGACAGATGGCTGGCAACTCCTAAGCGAGCTCGTATAGCCCATTGATCACTTTCTCGTGATAGGAAGATAAATATGCAAGTAAATACAAAAAAAATGTTGTGTTTAATAAAGTATAATTCCTACAGGGCAACTCGATTCAGGTGGTACAAGTCACGTGTAGCAGCTCAAGTCATACATTTCGATGTAATTTTTTCAGCCCAATTTTTTGGTAACTTTTTCAAAATTTCTACTCTGGGCTGCGAAACTCAATCAACTTACACTGAATCATCATTTTCTTCTGACATATCGAAATGGTATTTCCGAATTGTACTAGATAAGACCTGAGCCATCCTGTTTTCGGAATTACGTGCCTCATCAGTAATAGCAATCAGAGAGAACCATATTGAAAACCACACAACCAAAACTACTTAATCTGGGGTTTGAGCATTTAATACAGTAAAATTTCACACCGATCTTTGCGCCCCCTGCAGCGGCTGTTGCTATCAACATATCCGTGTTATGACTTTGGGTGCCCCGGGGTTAGCTTTTCGGGGAATCCCCATGTTTTTTCTGCCCTGATTTTGAGGTTAGCAGCCGATCTTTTTTTGAAGAGCGCTTTTTTTGAGTTTAGTGTGCTCCAGACTGGGGAGGCCCGGGGTTATAGCCTCTTTTTAATCCGGCCCTAGTTGTCAAGAATGTTCCCCTATTGCGCAGAGTAGGCAAGCTAAATTGTGCGTAGCAGGGAGTAGCGCAGCGCAGACGAGCTTAGCGATGTGATAGTTTTTCCCACAACGTGAGTTTGAGAAGCTCGATTGTCATCGCACGGATTTCGTTCTAAAGTGTAGCGAGTAACGTGCGATCGTGTGATGACGCACAACACTAATACTGTGACGTCATAATTGCTGTGACACTTTTTTATCTTCACAGCTCAGATGACCGAATGGCAAAAGCTTCTGCTTCTGGAGCTGTAGACTCGGATTTGATTCCAATTCGAATCAAACCAATGACTTTAAAATTGGTATTCACAGCTTCCCTGCTTGACGCTCAGCATTAAAGGGACAGGGTGGAGAGCAAGCCGGCAAGTTTGCCTGTTGTGCCGTTGGAAAAGGCACTTAGCGGGATTCCCTATACAGATGGCTGGCAACTTCTAAGCGAGAACGTTGTATTGTAGCGCTTTGATCGCTTTCTCTTGGTAGAAAGATAAACATGTCACTAAATGCAATCTCAACAGGTGATTGTTATGTCATGTTTATAAGTGCAATGACGTAATTTCGATGTTGGGAGATATCGGTCTTCCCGATACCGGTTTGCTAGATCGAGCATCGGGAAACCAGTTAGTGATCGACAACCCGGGAAATAAATCGCTGTTCCAAAACCGACAAAATTTGAGTGTTTCTATTGTAACGCCACTGGGATGTAACGCTTTCTCGGCGCTCTGCGCTCTTCATTGGCTTGCTGTCATCATCATCGTTCAAATTGCTTTTGGAATAGGTCAGTGGGATGTTGTTGATTTATTATTGTTTGTTTGTTAGTGTTTTTAATTTTTTGTGATTGTTTAATTCTAAATAACTTCTTTGAAGGAAAAATAAAGCAAGAAAAATTCCTAAAACTGCACGTTTGAACAAGATAGGTTCAGGTGTCATCATTTGCATTATAAGCAAGGCAGTACAAATTGATGATGATGGCAGCTGAATAGTACAAATTGATGATGATGGGAGCTGAATCTATTCTGTCAAAACCTGTAGTTTTTTTAAGAATTATCGCGGTTATATTTTTCCTTCTTAAGCTATTTTCGCCCCATATACAGTATATCGTATACAAGCTTCGATTCCTGTTTGTTTAGTTAGAGCTAGCTTTAGCTCTCGTAGTTGTGCACCTGATGAGTCCGGAAAGACGAAAAGAATGATAATCGGTTACCATTTTTCGTGTCGTGCTTGCGTTGCTTGGTGTCGCAAACCATCATTAGCATGTTATATCATCCTTTACTTTCAAATCATTTTTTTTTTTAACCTGAGCTGTTATGCAGTGAGAGCCTGAAGTGCTACACACCTTCTACATATGGGAATTGTTCGTCGCAAGTTCGATTCTATAGCGCTCCCACTGCGCAACTTTAGCACGCTGTTAATTTATTACTTGTTTTGTGTTGGACAACTATGATAGCAACCTAGGGCGCAAAAACTTTGAAAAATCTGAAGACCTCAATGTTCAACTTCAGCACATTCTGAGTGTTGCAATCAAGCCTACTCTTTTTTTAACCCCTCTTCTTCTTCCTGCATGTCATAACGTTAATCATTTTGTTGCCACTTTTTTTGTACTGTTGTTATATTTCTTTCCTTTTATTGTATTCTTTATCGCGTTGACGGTGTGAAAATAGAACACCGCAGACTTGAATTTGAATATTGGAAAAACAAAAATTTCTGAACTCAAACTTGAACTCAAAAAAAGTGAATTGAGTTATGAACTTCACTTGCACTTGACAAAAGTTGCTTGAACTTATCACAAGCTTCATAAAATTGCTGCACTCGAACTGGCAAAAATGAAACATGAACTCGATGAAACATGAGTGAGCTTGCAGCTCTGCCACCATGAATATTGTGTTAACAACCTCAGCAATTACCGTTTGTTGTTTCTATACCGATCTACAGAGCCGGCGCCAAAGGGGGAGGGGCAGGGGGCCTGGCCCGCCAAGGGGGAACCAGGGGACTTGGCTTTCCCCAATTAACTAATTTTCTCTTTTGAAGACAGCAGCTTTTGTGCTTAATTTCAAACTTTGGCCCCCCTAAGTCGACTGCTCTGCCGCCGGCTCTGCCGAACTATATGTTCACCCAAGATCAAGCATGAATACAAATCACGATAAAATCAAGCTTCGCGAGAACCTAACAGCTTAGATGGCCGAGTGGTAGTAAAAGCGTCTGTTTCTAGAGTTTTACTCCGAATCGGGTCAATCAATGACTTTAAAATTGGCCTTCACAGCTTCCCTGCTTGACACTTAGCATTAAAGGGACAGCGTGAAGTTCAAGATGGCGAGTTTACTTGTGCCGTTGGGAAAGGCACTTAGCGGGATTCCACCAACTTAGCGTGGTAGACAGATTGCTGGCAACTTCTAAGCGAGCTTGTTATGATAGAAGGATAAATGCACGGGTGAATACAAAAGGTTCACAATTTTTTTTTATGTGAAGGATGCGCTTTTGATTGGGAAATGTGGAAAGAGAGACACAAATTGAAAATTGGGTTCTTTGTGGCCGCTGGAACTCATTTTCTTGTCAAACCTCTTCTAATTTTTGCCTGGATCAAGTTACTCGATCCCCAATACGCTCTTGTGGTTGCTTTATTGGTTATAATCAGTCTTCCCGGAGGCCAGCTAGCCTACCTCTTGACTCTCATGATAGAAGGAGACAAAGGTTTCAGGTAAGGAATGAAAAATGTTGAAAATTTCAGTTAGAGGCCGAGTAGTTCAGGCGTTCTTCCAAAAAAAAAAAAAAAAAGTGGCTGCAACCATTGGGTTGGTGATTTGTGGGTTCGAACCCCATTTGTAATCAGATTTTTTTAATTACGGTCTACTCTAGCCTGAGATCAGCGGGTTCAATTCAAGCATTTTTATCAATTGAAATTCTTGGCTATTTCACTGAAGTTACACGTTTTGTATGCACGTCGCACATAGACCTATGCCTGGGTTGCGAACTGAAGCTCGCTGAGATGGAGCGCGCCACGCATTACACACTTCGGCGTAATATTACGAGTATAATGAAGATTTTTAGAAATCGTTTAGTCAATAATTTGTAATTTTTTTTTTCAGTGCTTCTTTGGCTTTTCTATTCACGCTGCTTGCTCTGCTGTTTTTACCGTTGAATTTATACGTGTATGCTTCCCATTGGTTGCTTGCAAAGCACGTGGTTGAAGACGTAATTGCATACCCCAGTATTATTTTCACGTTTCTATTGATGATGGTCCCCATGGGAATTGGAGTTTTAGTGGCAAAATTGCGCCCTCGAGTGGCACAAGCAATGAACAAAGTAAGCGATAAAACCGCTGTACGGCGCTGTAGGGAGTATTTATATTCAGTTGCATGTTTTTCTCCTATCACGAAAAAGTGATCAATGCGCTATAACGAGCTCGCTTAGAAATTGTCGGCCACCTGTCTACCACTCTAAGATGGGGAAATCCCGCTAAGTGCCTTTCCTATCGGCACAAGAAGTAAACTTGCCGGCTTGTTCTTCACAGCACTGTCCCTAAAATGCTGAGCGTCAAACAGAGAAGCTGTGAATAGGAATTTTAAGTCATCGATTTGACCCGACTCGGAATCAAACTCGAGTCTAGAGTCGGACACTCGGCCATGTGAGCTGTTTTTGAATTGTGATGTGACTCATTGCAAGGAAATTTCCACTGCCCAGCCGCCATCATGGGGACCTCGTCCGTGTTTAAGGTTTTCTCTACCAGGGAGGGAACCTAATTTTGTTAAAGGAGGGGTCAGGGGCGTTATCAGCGAAACATTTAGAGGGGGGCCAGGGCCAGATTTAGACAATAAAAAGCCTCGTATTCATTCGCCTTTAGTGATTGACTTCTGAAAAAACGTTTTCTCACGTCAAAAAAGGGGACAACGCCTAGCCCTTTTCCCCCGATGGCTACGTGCCCGGGCGCAAAGTAACAAATCTTACCAGGAATTTTTACTAAACAATTCAAATCAAAGAACAATTTTCAATTAGGGAAGAAAAGCAAAGTATCTGTAATTCTTAAAACTGGGCGTTTCGACAACATAGATTCAGCTGTCATCATCAGCAGTGTAAGCAAGGCTGTATAAATGTCAAAAACTTAAGTGTTGTCGAAACACCCAGTTTTAAGATTTACCGCGGATTCATTTTCTTCCTTAAATCCCACTTTTTCATTATATTCCAGATCATTTCCATTTCATTGCTTTTGACTTTGCTCACTTTCACCATCTTGGGTTTGATCGAAGAAAAAAATGAACTTTTTCAACTCAAACCTGATCGAATTTGGATTTCTTATACGATGACTCCTTTTGTTGGGTGAGCTGGTGGCTGTAAACGGTACTTTTTTGTATCTAGTCGGATATTTATCCTACCATTGTGAGAAAGCGCTCAAAGCGCTATAACGAGCTCGCATAGGAGTTGCCGGTCATCTTTTTACCACACCAAGATGGTAGTATCCCGCTAAGTACCTTTCCTAACGGCACAACAATTAAACTTGCCGGCTTAGTAGTAGTTTATTTTATTTAACGACCAGAAAAACACCTAACAAAAACAAGGAACAAAAACAATGGCCGAAAAGCAGGTTACAGCGACAAAACGAATTACGTTGAAACGTGCAGGAGTTAAAAAATAAACACAACTTAAAAAAAAAAAAAAAGCACGGTCGCTGCACCTTAAAAAAAAAAAGCACTGGGTTGTTCTCCACTTTCTTCATGTTTAATGCTGAGCGTCAACAGGGAAGCTGTAGATGTCTATTTTGAAGTCATTGGTTTGAACTGACTTAGAATCAAACCCGAGCCAACAGCTAGTAAAAAAGCTATAAAAAGTTGAAAAATTAACTCTACATCGTGGTTTGCAGACTCATCACTGGACATTTGGTCGCATCATTATTACAAAGGGATGGCATCACTGGGCGCACTCTCGCAGTGGACACAATGACACAGAATTGCCCGTTGGCTGCTGCTCTTCTCAAACTTGTATTTCCTTCTCAATTCATCGGGATTTTTTATCTTATGCCACTTCTGTACTTGCTTATTCAGTTTGTTGAATCTATATTTTTTATCGCTATGATAAAATATAAACTAAAACGAGAAGCAGAAGAAAAAGAAAACGCATTTTTTGCTCTGGGCGGAGTTCCAGTGGGACGGATTCGCAGAATATCGCTCCATACCATAGATAAGATCCGACGCAGCCTTACTTGGAGTCGATCTTCAGAAATATCTTCCGGTTCTGTGGACATTCAAGAAGATGAGGACTCACAGGAGGTTTTTACTCTTTCAATGCGAAGAAACAACCTCATTAAAATGGCGATTGCGGAGGAAGAAGAAATGTCAGCTTCATCCCTGAGCAGGAAAGAAAATGAAGAAAAAATGACAACCCTGAACAGACTTTCGTCACAAACCGAAGAAGAAAAAGAAGCACAGTTTGAAGATGTTGATATTTCTAAAAGTGAATGACTTTTTGTTCGTGCGCAAACACTGGTTTTAAAGTTTTAATTTTTGCCTATTTTTTTATTATTGTCTTAACCCAATAGGTCGGTATAATTTGTATTAGTCCAACTTTAATCGTATGGCCTGCTTTTGGTTTTGTTGGCAGGCTATGATTATTTTGTTTTTTTCGTCATTGTAGGCTTACTTGTACCAATTTTTCAAAAAATAAAATTGTAAATGTTTCTGCTCGGTAACAATTACTCAGTCAGGGCACTCGATGTCAAGCGGAGTGTACGATAATCAAATGCATGATATAACAGGAAGGGATAAGGTTTGTTTCATAAATTTTGCTTGAGTTTATATCAGGAGTGTTGCTTATACGGAGAAGTTACTCATAGACTGTTCTTTTTTGCAATCTAATCAAGTCTGTCTCTTAAGCAGTAAACTGGGGTTTAATTCCGAGTCTGGTCAAACCAATGACTTGAAAATTGGTATTCACAGCTTCCCTGCTTGACGCTCAGCAATAATCAATCGATCAATTTATTCCATGACGCAAAAGCGCAGGGGGAAGCGGTGAAAGACCAAATGATTACCTTAGTCTACCGCACCCAAATGCAGCAGCTCACGATTCATGAACAAAAAGGGAAAAAAAAAGAAAATAATATCATCATTACATGATGGCACAACTTCAATCAGACTTTTAAGTTACACGTAAATTTAATCAAACAGGCTTGTAGCGTCGAAAATCAGCAGGTAAAAAATTAAGAACACCAAGAAACTTATCATATGCTCAGTAAACCAATAGAAAAAAATTAATCAGAGGTACAATGCGTTGATAGCACATTTGTTTTGAAATACTTTTTAAATTTGGAAAAAGAACAGTGCGTTTGAGGAATATCTCTCCTTAACTTTAGACAGATGTAATGAAGCGTCTCTCTCCCTGTCTCCAAACCAACAAAAGATTGGAAATATACGTTGCGAGTTTTTTGCCTAGTGTTGTAGTTGTGTACTTTATCAAGCTTTAGAAAATAGTTGTTAAAAAATAATAAAAAAAAATTAATGACAACCGGCCCAGCGCAGTGTGACAAGACGTGGGAAAAAGCAGGAGAAAAGTGTCCAAGAAAATCAATAATCCATTTGGCAATAACCGTCACTTAAAAATACAATTGAAGTTTAAAGTCGGCCTTACTTTAAGTTATAATTTGTCATAAATTTGAACTTTTAACGATCCGTTTGACGAACCAATTTTGATCCACTTTGCTTGCGAAGTCGCTCACCCCTAATGCTTTTGTGCAAAAACCATGGTAAACCTACAATCTTCTACACACCTACCAAGCACGACCCAGGGGTGCCTTGGTAAAATTCGAACTAGAAGGGCCTGGCCACAGTTGAGAAGTTAAAAACCTCTGGCTTAGATGCTATCAATCGCTGGTTTGCCTTTTATATGTTACGATGCTCAATTTGACATTTACAAGCCGCAAGTTATTGTTGTTTGCTGTAAGAAGATTACACTTTTTCTGTCCCCACCCCAGAAACAAAATTTTAAAGAAAACTCACCTTTTTTCTTTCTTGATGACGTCATAACCCCCGATGTGCCCTGTTAGGAAAGCCAAGAACAAAAACGTGGATTCAGCGTTTCAAAATCTACAATCCTACCAATTTTCATGTTGTTCCAAGATGCGTATCACAAAAATCGTAAAATAGCCACATTTTTGGTCAGTGCAACAAGGCCTATCTCTTCAGATACATGGTTTTATACATGGCTTATTGTTGTACTGTGTATTTGTGCTGTTGTGTAGCTGGCAAGTCTAAAGTAAGCTTTCTGTTGGGTAAATGTCGTTTAGTACTAACTCATCAATCTAACTGGTTATTTCACGTAAGGAATTGGAAGCCGCGAAATTGTGTAGTGAACTTGTACTTCAGGCCTCAGAGGCTTTACAACATCTTCATTGTGATACATACTTGTGGACGGATTCCCAAGTTGCGTTTAAATGGATCACTGACTGTGATTTGCACCTGGCTCGATTTGTGAAACGAATGGTTAATAAAATTTTGCGTGTAGCTCCCTCTAGCGCTCGGCAATATGTGCACACGTCATTGAATCCTGCCGATGTTGGCACCAGAGATGACGCCGTTAAACACCCTGAGTCGGTTAATTTGTGGTTGCAAGTTTCACCCTGAGTCGGTTAGTTTGTGGTTGCAAGGACCGGCATTTCTTGTCTCAGAGGAACGTTAAATCCCTTACTGTTGCTCCTGTTGTTCGCGCTGCTCGTCTCAGTACGCAGTCTGAATCGGAAAACTGTGATTCCCTGGATAAGGTGACTGCTGCCTCGCGCGATGCTTATGCGCTGAAGAAACGGCCTTTGTAAAATATTTTGTTGCCGTTAAAGTTAGGAGGTTGTCTTTTAAGAAACCCGTTTTAAACGTCACGTTTCTAGATCAAGCTTTCTTGAAAATTGTGCAGCATCTCCAACTAAAAACATTCGGGCCCGTTGTTGAACGGTTGCGTCGTGGATCATCTGATGACTTTGATGCCATTCTGCGCAGCATGAATGGCAAACGTAAAAATTCGGATGATTCCCGTCGCATAAATAAATTAAAAACTCTACGAAACTTGCGTCCTTGCGTTGGAGCTGATTCTCTGTTACGTGTCGACGGTCGTTTGGAAAATTCTGAGCTTCCGATTGATTCTAAGCATCCTATTATTCTACCCAGTAGACACACTTTGACTCGCCTTATTGTTCCAAGTGGACACGAGAAATCTGAGTACGCTGGGCCCACATACCGTATTTACTCGATTGTAAGCCGCGGCTTATACCGGTAAATATTTTTTCATCATCATTCGTGCGACTTACATTCGAGGGCGGCTTACTTACGAGGGCGGCTTACATTTTTTTAACAAACGGTTTAAAAAAATATATTTTTATCAAAACATCCGATGTGGCGATGTACAAAGTCAGTTCGCCCTAAAAGCGTGAAAATGTGCTGACTGCGCTTTCAGTCCACAACCACGTGTTTGTTTTGCGAACTGAATTGTGGAGCTAAACGTTTCCTGCCACAATTGCGAAAGTTAATGTGGTACGCAAAACATTTTATTAGATCGGTTTCATGAACCTAGTGTTTAGATTTAACAGCAGTACAGGTGCGGCTTACAATCGAGGGCGGTTTGCAATCGAGTAAATACGGTATCCCTTAACAAAAATTCGTCAACGTTTTTGGGTGATACACGGGGTTGCAAACGTTAAGCATTTTCTTGCAGAAAACCGGCCGTTAGCTCAGTTGCTGAGCGCACGCTATCGGTGCGGGAGGTCTGGGCTTCGATTCCCGGGCCGGTCAAATCTACACAGTCTCACCAACGACTCGCCACCTTTGCGACGTTTATTCGGAGCTAGGTTGCCCAGGCGCTAAGCCGCGGAGATGGGCCCCGCAACTCGTTACACGCTTCGGCGTAATACGGCGAGTATAATGAAGATTTGATTTGATGTGACAAATGTGCGTTGGTTAAAGCTAAACCGATCAGACAACTCGTGTCGGATTTAGCCTACCTGCGTGCCGTTCAACTGCTTGCAACAAACCGTTGAAATTCTGTGGCATAGACTATCTTGGTCCATTTCGCTATCGAAATCTTCGAAGTGAATGCAAAGCTTGAGGATTACTTTTTTCTTCCATGTGCACGCGGTGCATTCATGTGGAATTAGTCACTAACCTGGATTTAAACAATTTTCTCATGGCTCTTACTCGTTATATAAATTTGCGTGATTTCGCGAACACCGTACATTCTGATAATGGCTCTACTTTTTGTGCTGCTGCGGACCAACTGCCTAAAATGCTAAAAAATGAACTTCAAAATTGCTTGCGCAAACAAAATATACACTGGGTTCGGATTCCTCCTTACGCTCATACCCCAGGTCGAAGCTGATCAAATTGCTTAAATCAGCGTTGTTTAAAGTTGTTGATAACACTCGCCGCATGTCTTCGCTAATTAAACTGCAAACGTTTTTCTGGAATGCGGTGCGAGTTGTAAATGATCGCCCACTTATTATTTATTACCTTGAGCGACCAACCTAACGACTTCTTGCCCATTTGGCCTTCGTCCTTTTTAGATCAGGAACTGACACCAAACACGCCTGTGGGTGGGTTTCATGAAAAGGGAGACTTACGTAAAGATTTTTTACACATATGGTCCATCGTTTCTAGCTTGGTTGGATGCAGGGATACCTTCCGTTATTGCAAAAGCGAAATATGGGGAGAACAATTCAATATAACCTGCAACCTGGTCAATTAGTTCTTGTGGGAGACTCCGAGGACCTTTCTTGTAGGGGGGCTTACCGCCTGGGTCATGTTGAAAAACTCCATCCCCGAATTCGCAAAGCGAAAGAAATTGTCCGTCAAGCTCCAATGGCCGTATTAAGTAAAAAGTTGGGAAAGCATGACCCTAACATTGAATATACTTCGGAATACAATAAATATGGGACGAAAATAGCTTAAGGAGGAAAAATAAAGCCGCTGTAAATCTCAAAACTGGACGTTTCGACAACATAAATTCAGCTGTCATCATCAGCAGTGTATGCAAGGCAGTACAAAACTGTAAGAACTAGAATTTACAATTCTAACTACAAGTAATAGCATAACCCAGGCAACGGGTCAAAATAAGTATTATAATTATAACGTCATAAACCAAAAGCTAATAAAAAGACTGACGGAGTTAAATTAACAATTAAATAAGTAAAGAGGAGCGGATTTGGAGTCAACGTTAAGCAATGGCTCATATTTTTGAATAAAAAGTGACTCAAGAATTAATAAGCGTGCAGAATCACCAGAACTACTAAGAATGTTCGGTTTGGCAAAGTCCACTTTATGGTCAGGATTTATCCGAACTGGAATGCTCCTTAAGTCTGTTAATAAGATTACGTCTAATCTGTCCTATATAGCTAGAACCACAAGAACACGCTAATTTATATACAACCCCATATTTCATCAAGGTCTTTTGCTGATCTTTCAGACGAAAGTTATGTCCGATGTTCCAGGTGTTGTCGATGATCCGTAGAATAACTCGGTTCCATGTATGCTTTTCCACTAAGGCGGACAGTTCTTTTTTGAGTTGCATTGACATGTCACCTAAAAAGGGCAACCGAGCAATAACTGTTCTACAATTTTTACGTTTTTCAAGGTGACTCAACATCTTGTCATATTTACGATTAAAAAATCTCCTGACACAACTATCTAAAAAATAAGCAGGATAGCCATTTCGACCAAGCATAACCTTGATATTATCCACCTCTGAACAAATGCTTTCATAAGAACTACAGATCTTGTAAGCACGATCGAGTAAACAATTTTGAGATTTACAGTTTTGAGATTTACAGCGGCTTTATTTTTCTTCCTTAAACATTGAATATGTTTTACGGGACCTCTCAAAAATCGCCCCTGTGTGATATTTTAAAAATAACTGTGTGCGTTTATTTGTTGTGATTTTACTGTTTCGAAATATATTATCGCCTTTGAATCGTGAATCTGGCTTTCGAATGTTATTAATTCTTATTTTGATTCCCCGAATATGAAGCTCGACGACAGATACGCCATTCTGATACACGGTACAGCAAATTTATTGATATGCATATATGGTTTATCCTGAATTACACCTGTTGACGTTTATTTGAGTATTATTATTTTTGCTGATGTTTCGTTGGTGCTTTCACTGTTTGTTTTTTGTTGAAAGCGAACTGTGTAGGTCTCTGTTTCCAGGGGGCGCCAAGTTACAACCCCAACTTTGTGTTATCAAGCTATCGAACCTGAGGACCTATAACGGCTCTGTTGTTGAAATGTTGTGTGTTTTATGGCGCTTTATAACTACTAAGGTCCTTTAGCGCCAGGACTGAATTTTGTTAAGAATTCATTGACGCATTTTTATTCTCTGTTTGTTTCATCCTCTGCGCTCCGCTGAATCGCTGAGCGTTTAGCAAGTGTAACAGCAAATACCAGTTTTAAAGTCTTTGGTTTGACTCGACTGAAAATAGAACCTAGCCTACCAGCTTCCACAGCGAACGGTCTCTCACGTCTTTACGACGTTGCGAAATCATCTGGTTTTTCCAATTAGTACAGCGCGCTTCACACTGCACTGCAGGTTGTTTATCTCGCAATTATGATGATTACACTACATTTGACCATCTGTGGACGGCTGCTTGAGGCAGTTTCCCCTTTTTTCTTCAATTTGTTTTCTACACTGACAGGCGTATCAACACCGAAGCTAGACACAAAATTGTTTTGGTTATTTTGAGTCGTTTTTAGTCGAGATGGAAAAACTCAGTAACAGTCGCACTGCTAATTTTGGGTAGATTTGTGTTTTGTTACGTCACAATTGCGTTTATTTGGTTTTGCTAGCTGCAACTGCCGCAAGCGTGGTCGCTCTCTTTCTTGTTGTTCGTGATCAAGTTAGCGGCGTTTATAACTTGGATTATATTTCGTCAACAGACAAGTTGGTTTGTACCGGGCAGTGTTAAAGAAGGCGGTGGTAGGACACGCACAGAGCAGACGCTCGCTGACAGCCTAGGTATACAAAGGAATAGCTACAACTTCAGTTATTGATTTTAAATTAGTAAGGCGTCGTCTGAAAAGTCGAGTGCTTTTAAGAAGTCAAACATATTGTCAGGCGGTGAAGGTCCAATGGCTCCCAGTGGACATTGGAAATTCTGAATATTCCCGTCGTTGTTATAAATATAAAATCTATCGGCAAAGTATGTAAATTATCAAAGTATATAAGATAAATATAAATCTATCGGCGAAGTATTTGCAGCAGGCCAAAAGACTTGCTGAATACCGCCAACAGGGCAATTTAAATAAATGAGAAAGCGATGAAGTTGTTTGGGGCCTGAATAATGGCCTACACAATGTGCCAATGAGAATTGATGCTGGTCAGTTCTCTCTGTGGCACCATTGCCCGTTAGTAATCACAATAATCATAATGCTAATTCTAGGAGAGATGTAAGAAAAAATGGTCATCGGTATTCAGTTTAAGGACGATGTTCATTTTGCAAAAGCTACAAAATATTTAATCAGCAAACCTGTTGTTCAGATCAACTTTTAATTTAAAATTTTAAAATGAATTGTACAGTGCGCGCCATTTCGTAAAGATCCCTTTCAAATGCACTGAAATCTTAGTGCTGCGGTGGGTTTTTTCTGATTTGAACCCGTAGCCTTCCGGTCTGCTGTCAATTTCCTCGTGCTCGGCGGTATCGAGATAAAAAACCTTCCATCCAAGCCGTTTGATGAAACTTTTCAATTTACCGAATAGGCTATTCAAATATGATCGGTTGCTTGGTATGGGGATATTTTTCATAGAATAGCCAAAGTTAGTTTTTTCCAAGTACATTTTGATCTGTGTGTGTTCTGTACAAACTTAGAGTCAATACGTTAAATAAAATATTATAATTATAATCAAAAAAAAGAAATGGAAATTTGTAACAACCTAATCATATGGGTAAGTATTAACTTTATAATGTTACATGTGTTAAGACTAGTTAGTGGTCTAGCTGAATGGTGATCTGTGTCATTTGAGTTCTCTAGTGTATATATTTTCTATTCTGCTTTCCATCAGTTAACAAATCTTCACTTTTTCATAGATTCAGGCTCCATATGTTTAACAAAATGTTTGGCATGTGATGTACCGCGAACTTCTTGTAAGAGTTTTATTACTACAGCAATGACATACACAAAAATAATGATTTGTTATAGTAAATTACGCATGTAACGGACAAGTCGAGGCCTGCGTTATTTGTGGGTAATACGCAAAATTCGGTTTTCAATAGGAAGGTATGCAGAATTGAAATTTCGTGCCTTGTATGCAATTATCCGATATATCCTAGTCCGTTATATACGCGGTTTACTATACTTGCAGTGTTTCGTTAAGGTGTGCATCTGTAAATCATACCATAATTCATCTTATTAAGTCGGTGTTATTATTTACAAAGTGTGAGAATTGTGAATATTATCTGTTTAAATTATTTTCTTTGCTATGAATACATTTTATTTGCCGCAACGTTATCTGTGAATATGGTTTAACGGGTGTAGTGAACAGTCGACCGTCTTTGACTTCCTCGTTTCACAGCATTTTTGTTGGAATTAATGCTAACTCTTAGTTGTCGATGTCAGAAGAATGTGAAACAAAAAAAGTTGCAGGTGGTCGATTGCATTGTGATAGCCGATTCTTCACCATACACAAGTTTAAGTTTCAGTCGTTATATTGATGGTTTTGTATTTTGTGAAACATGTTGGTTTTTGTAGAAGTGAGCAAAGCAAGGAAAAATATGTTTGATTATTTTCGGTTTTTATAGGTTTCTGGTTTTGACGATCCAGCTTCCCTCCAGCGTCATTTCGACTTCATTGATGGCGTGGCAATGGCACAAGTTCGAAACCAGATGTGAGTTTATCTGATTTCAATAGCTTGAAAAAGCACCAAGGTTTATCAGCATTTTTCATTTCATGCTGCAAAATGTCGGCTTTAGACCCGCGGTTGTGGTTGCGGTTTTTGCATTATGACCACCTTTTTGTTGTCATAGTGAACGTCAGTGTGTCCCATTTGACCAGCCCGAGAGTCGAACCCAAGACCTTGTGCACCGATAGCGATGCCTTAAATCGCTGCTTCAATCACCCGGCGTAGACGTGTCATCCCTTTTTTCGTTTGACTTCTTCATTCTTTTAAAACAGTTCTCAATCGCTGACTTGACTTTATATTGCTTATTCTTTGCAGGGTGGCTGCTTGACTCGATGACGTTACGGTCTCTTCGCAGCCACCCTGTTGCTGTAATATGTTATATTTGTGAGAAATTTTTTGCTAGTACCGTAGTGTTGCAACAAATAAAACAGCTTGAGTCTGATCCTGAGCCTTTCAAAGTTTTTCTAAAGTACAATTATTTTGTTCAGAGATGACAGCCACTTCAGGGATGACTGGCTTGCAAGAATAAAACCAGGAGTGGAAGACAATTATCGACTGAGAGTAAAGTTACTTCAAATTATTGAATCAATGGGCTCATCGGCAACACAATATAAATATTGCTTTCAGACGAACACTTTGTGAAAAATTTTGAACCAAATAGTTAATTATTTCAGAGAGGTAAGTTGGTTGCTTGCAAGTTTGTGGCTTATCACGTTAATTTTGCTTGTATATATGCCTTTTTATCCAACAATAAACGCAATTAAATCAGAAACAAATGGGTTAATGCAAAGTCCAATTATATGATTGATTGATTGATTATTTATTTATCCATAAACTAACAATAAGACCAGCAAATACAGATAACAATGGAAAAATAAAACAAAATAAAATAGAAACAACAAAAAAAAAACACTAACAAAGACCACCAAATATAAATGACAATGAACGGGAGACTGCGAAGGGACCTCAGTGTCATAGAGTCAAGCAGCCACCCTTACTTAATCGGATTAGCGAAAAATTTAAAGCGTGGCATAATTTGCATACCATCCATAAATAAACATTGTACTGTATATAGACAGTTTATTCACCTTACCTTACAGGAACTCCATAAGCAAGGTTAATACTTGTCAAGAAAATGAAGTTATAGTTTTTCATTAAACCTGCGCACAAAACTTGATTTTTTGTCATCGAGAATATCATTCCAAATCTTGACGCCTTGATATTAAATTGAATGTTGCAATTTCGAGGTGCGATAATGTGGCATCCAATAGTTACGACAAGTTGCTTGTAATCTGGTTTTTACAGGGTGATGTTCGTTTAGTTCGACGAAAAAATTGTTGAATGGAGTAGGGAGCATATCTTTGAAGTGATAATAGACAAAAAGACCCAATTCATTTCACCAGGTCATGGAGTTGCAAAATGTTTAATGACATACAAATGCTACTTAGCGCATAGTGATGAGCATGTTTACCATAATATTAGTTTTATTGCTCTGTCTTGGAGTTTACTGATGGGGGTCGTGTAAGTTTGGTAAGTGGAAAACCATATTGTGACGCAGTTCAACAAGTGAGAGTGGATTAGTACAATATACAGATGAAGAAGAGATTTCTTAGGGAGATAATATTTAACTTTGTACAAAATGCCCAATGAACGAGAGAGCTTCGCATAGAGAAGTTTGACGTGTATTTTGAAGTTAAGATAGTCATCGATATAAACGCGTAAATATTTTGCTGATTTGGAAATGGTGATAGGTGATCCTTCATAAAGCAAAAGCAACTTCATATGCCAATGGTTTGAAGAATAATTTTGACTTGTGGTACAAAAAATCCAATTTTGATCAAAAATATTTTCAATCTTGTTAAAAGTTTCTATTATTTTGCTGAAAGTTGTCGATTTTACGATTGAGTTATGTGGAAGGTGCTGCTATCTCTTAATTAAGCTTTTGATGATGAGCATTCTCAGATTGAATGCATGTTATGTGCCTAGTTTGCCATTTTTTTTAATGCTGATAATAATCCTTGGAATATGTTAACATGTTCTCCCACTCCTTAAAGTTCATTAATACGACTGCACTGAAAAAATTAACAAAAAATCAGCTGAAAAGGGGCAGCTCCCCTTGAACTGGCGCATGATTGGAAAATGGGGAACCCTGACCCACCATAATGACTGCTCTGCATAACCTCAGCTGATCAGATGGTAGAGTATTTTTGTTTTGTCGTTTAGGTATGTCGAAACCAAATAGTCGGTTTTGAAATGCCTGAAGTGTCACTTATTAGTGAATTGGGCGATAAAATCCATCTTGGACGAATGCTTCAGTTGATTCTTGGTGTTGCAGTGAACTGTCCCAGGAAACAACGTAAGTGAATTCGCTGACCTTTAGGTTGATTTCTGCAAAATTTTATCGATTGTTTTATATAAAAAAGCGTTGAGTTGCAAGGGGCTGTTATGGCGTTGAATTATGTTACTAAACATTTGAGTTTTTGACTTTTGAGTTGGTGCCGTTTCTAGGCAGAGGCGAGTTCAGCCTAAAGCTGTGGGGAAGGAGGGGGCAGGGCCGGATTTGACAATGTTAAAAGCCCCGTTTTTGTTTGGTCTTTATAATCGGTATCTAAAAAAGCCTTTATGCCTCAAAAAAGAGACACAATGCTCGTTGCCCACTGGTTGTGCCGCTGTTTTTTGCCTTCTTACATTTTGATGTTATTTAGCAATCTGTATCTCCTGAATAATGTTCCAAAGTTTCTTAAGTTTTTCCTTACATTGATGATTTGTTTAGGTTACATCAAAGAAATCATGCAATTGGATGTAAATGTACAACATATGGTAATGACTGCCATCCAGATGGGTGATATTATGTCACAATCGCAATAATTGTTAGTCACTATTGTCATATTTTTGTTGATAGGAATTGATGACACCACATGAAGAAACTTGCATGAACGAGGTGCAAATGGGTGTCAGCAAAGAGGTGGCGCAAGAGGTGAAAGTGCTGGAGGAGAAATTAGCGGACGCAGTTGCGGACAAAGAGGAACTAACCCAAAGATGTCATGAACTAGATATGCAGGTGATAAATTAGCGCTAATATATGAAAATATTCCAATGTTTAGAGCATCAGACCGGTTACCATTATGAAAACGCTGCTGCATGGGACTGCTTCTTTTTTCTTTGTGACGTTGGTATCACGCTAGTATGACGTCATCACCAGTAATTTCAACGTGAAAATTAAGGGTGTTAGTGTGCAGTTAGATGTGGGGAAATTGGTGATAGACTTAGAAGCATAGATGGGCAAGTTAATGCAAAACGTTAGCTTCGTCAACCACTATTTTGTTAACACGGTTATGTACCTCCGTTGGCGTTATTTTGTTAAATTCAGCTCCAATTAAAATCGTTACATCGTTAATTTTGATTTAAAACGGCAATTATTTCAAAAAACAGCTTTAATTTTTTTAGTATCAATGTTTGCTTGAGCATTTACGCAATTTTTCTGCTCACAAGCAATACGTTTTGTTGCTTTTATTATGCTTTTTGACCCCATTGGCCGTATTTTGCTGATTTATTAAGCAACAATAAAAGAAATAAGCGTTTACAAAAACTTAACGGAAGTTATCAAGTACTAACGGAAGTTAATTAAGTCCGTTAATTTCAAACAAGAATCTAACGAACTAACCAGTTAGTGAAAAAGTTAGCTTGGTTATTACCGATTAACGAAATTGTGCCCGCTTCTGCTTAGAAGCATAAAGTTAATGTAACTTTGGGTTTGGTGTGTATGAAGAGCCATTTTAAAAGAAAATGCCACCGCCTAAAAGTTTATGAAAAGATGAGCATTAACCGTAGAATCGACCTGTACAAGGTTAAACGTCTTTTTTAGTTAATTTGATTCGCCCAGTGACTGTCAATGTTACGTGCTGGTGGACACAATTTGGTTGTGAAATCACATCAAAAATCAAATCTTCATTATAATTGGCGTATTTTCTGAAACATCTAACCAATATCTCCGCGACTTTGTGTCTGGACAGTAGAGAAACTTCGCAGCTGTGGCGAGTCGTTGGTGACGTTGCGTCCAGTTTGACCGGCCCGGGAATCGAACCCAAGACCTCCCGAGCCGATAACGAAGCTTTTAACTACTATAGCCAGCGGCCGATGTATTCAGCTCTTCTTTAGTAACTTTTTTACGGCAGTGCCTGTTTCTTTCTAGCATCATGATGCTCTATCAGCTTTTTTCTTCTTCACTCAACAACACTTTATTTTTTTTATTTTTAAGCCACATATTTGTAGCTTGGTTTTTTATATCAGTGAATTGCATGCGTGATAGAAGATGGCCTTGCTGCGCATCGAACCCGCGAATCTAGTTCCGGAGCCCAAAGCACCAACCACTCGGCCAAGTCCACGTTAATTTCATTTCTAAAAAGACAACAATTCGTGTCTCTACAAAACGTAAACTCACAGGTTCGGCCGAATGATTACGGGGTACCTCAGGGCTCTATACTTGGACCACTGTTATTTCTACTTTATATTAACGATCTTCGTAGTTCGAAACCTGAATTACTCCAAATTAAGCTAAGTCGCGAAATTTTTCTTGTACAAGAATGGTGCCATGCGAACCTGCAGAAGTGTCTTATGCTCTTTGTTTCACCTAAAACGAACGGTTGTATTCAAGAATTCGCTGTATCTTTAAATGATACTTCGATTTCGACAGAAAAGAGTGCCAAATATTTAGGAGTTGTAATTGATACATACTTGAATTTCTCTGATCATATAAAAGCTGTTGAGCGCAAAATCTCTGGGGCAGTGGGAATTCTATATAAATTAAAATTTGTTTTACCCCCCCCCCCCCCAAATCTCTTGTTACCTTGTATTATTCTTTCATTCATTCTCACCTCCTTTATGGCCTAGTTGTCTGGGGATCAACGTTTCCAACTTACTTAAATAGACTTGCCGCTCTTCAAAACAAGGCGATCTGGGTGATAGGTGGATGTAACTACAATGTCAGCGCCACGCTTGTTTATCTGGAATTTGAAGTATTGAAGTAGCAGAACTGCACAAATTAAAGGTTGCAAAATTGGTCTATGACTTTAGTCACAACAATATTCCTTATTCCCTCTAAGATGTTCATCAAAACATCTCCACTTTCCGCACGCGCAACAAGATCTTCTATCAATACAAATAACCTACATATTCCTAGATATCGTGCTAATAAATTACAACGTAGTATAAGGTATCAGGGTGTCAAATTCTGGAACTCCATTCCCTCACATATCCAGAAATTGCCTAAAAGGCATTTTATTCGCAAGCTAAAGTCGCATCTTCTTCAAACTTATAATTAACCAAGTAATAATCTCGTGCTTCCCTTCTTTCAGTTGAAAGATGACCTAGTTGAGCATCGAACCCGCGAAACCAGTTTCGCAGCCCGATGCACCAACCACTCGACCAACTCCCATTGTGATTATTATTTTTTTTATTTCAAGCCACTTAATTGCAGCTTAGGATTTTAGTGGTAGTGGAGTACATGCATCATGGAGATGACATAGTTGAGCATTGAACCCGCGAAGCTAGCTTCGGAGGTCAGTGCACCAACCACTCGGCCAGCTCCATGTGTACAACATTATTTACCAACTGACTTTCCTCTTCTGACAAGGTTGCCACCTTGTGTTGTTGCTTGCTTGACTATTTTCCAAATTATTGCACTTTAGGTGACGCTATTGTACGAGGAAAGGGCGGTTTTAAAAAAAAGAAAACATGCAAGCCCAAGAAAATTTGAAAACCATTTATCAAAGATGACCAATCAGATTGAAGCACTACAGGAGGAAACGTACCAGTAAGCACCGGAAAACCATCTTCAACATTTTGTGCTGTTTTAACACCAAATCCTCATTATATGCGACGCATTACACCGAAGCGTGTAACGTGTGTCGGGGTCATTTCCGTGGCTTAGCGCCTGGACAACACAGCTTCGAGGAAATGTCGCAGCAATGGGGGGTTCGTTGGCGACATTGTGTCCGATTTGATCAACCTGATAATCGAACCTCACACCTCCCGCACCGATAACGAAACTTTTAACCGCTACGACAGTTGCATTTATTTGTTTTTTTTTTAGACTTGAAGCATCCCGTGACGACAACAAACTCAAAAGTGAAATCATCGAACAAGAATTGCTTGAATCTCGAGCAAAAATGAAAAAGTTGACAGCGTTAGCGGATGAATCAAGGTGAAGTCGGCTAGTACGGCTGCCAACAACGAGTTTATTTTTTGTCTTTAATGCAAAATTCCAACGCAAAATAGCGCGACTAATACATGAATCAGGGAGGCTGCGAACAGACCTTTCGGTCATTATGTCGCCCAAAAATCAATGGCTTATTCAGTATTGATGAACGTATAAAGCGATACTGCGATAGGCTTAGAATAGAAGACTTATTGAATAAATGCTGTAAAAACCAACCTTACGACTGGTTTTGCGGTTTGACCGCTCATCGGATAACTCCGGTTTGAACCTAGGACCTCGTGATAGAATGTCAAGCTCTCTTACCACTCGTCCGCCGTATTTTCATGTTATTGCTTTAATTTATGGAAGAAGGGAAAAAGTTGTTATTGCTGACTCTGACTCTCTCCATGTTCGTCAACATTTTCATTTGTAGAATGTTCAAAGATGAAATTGATTATCTCCGTTATGCTTCTGAGAAAGCGTCCAAGCTTGAGCATACGTTGGAAACGTACAAAATAAAATTGAAAGAACTTGGAGACCTCCGAGGACAGGTTGGTTGAACAAAAGATCGAACAGTAATAGAGGGAAACTGCCATGTGAGCTCGCTATGTTCGAATCATCAACTACCTGGTATATGTTTCAAATGCGATCGACTCTAGCGGGGAATCGAACCCGTCTCGTAAGATCTGTAATGTGCGCGCGATGCTGCTCGACCATATCGCTGACGGTATCGGCTGTACGGCTAGTTGAAAGAGTGTTTCGGCTCGTGTGGTACTCGTTACGATGTTGCATAGGTGAAACTACTCGAAGATCGTAACACGACATTCATGAAACGAACAGTCAAACTTGAAGAAGAGCTGAAAAAAAGCGAATGTAGTCCGCTCACAGCTGGAAACATACAAACGACAGGTATTTCACAAATTCAATACATCAATATCATGCGATTGATCATGACGGAGACTAGCAGAAGGAAGAAAACACAAGGTCGCAGTAGTTCTTAGAACTGGACATTTCGACAATATACGAACACTTGTCATCATCAGCAATGTAAGCAAGGCAGTACAAAACTGAAAAGAACTAGAATTTCTAGTGAGATTCACTCTAGCTCGGGGTGGGCAGATTTTTCACACGTAGGGCCGCACTGATTGAAAGAACAACTTCGTTGGGATGTCCTGTTTTCTTCTGACTATTGAAAATCGGTGAAAAAGAGCGAAAAAAATACGTCATAATTCCCCGTTGTATGAGTTTATCCTCTGTAACTGTTTGCGCAGCCGGGCCAGCCCTGCTCTAGCTTTATTTTTTTTTGTGAGATGTAATTTTTGCTTTTATGCCTAGTTATATCACCACGTGTGGTAATGCGTCATTGTGATGTCATAGGTCATCGATCTTCACATGAAGTTATCGGAGGAAACAAAACGAGCGGATAATGCGGAATTAGAAATTAAAACAGAATTGGATAAATGGAGTCAGAGAAACAAGTGAGTGATTATTACAAACATAATTAACATCTGTGATGGCCGAGTGGCAAGATCCGCCTCTGGGGCTGCAAGCTCGGCTTCGAATCGATTCAAATCAACAAGCCGTTAAGTTTACCTGTTGTCCCGTTGGAAAAAGCACTTAGCGGGATTCCCCCATCGTAGAGTGGTAGACGGACGGCCGGCAGCTTCTATGCGAGCTAGTTATTGTGCTCTGATTGCTTTCTCGTAACCAGAAGAGAAATGATTAAATATGCGACTAAGAAATTAAGACGCCGATATATGAGCTGTATCTTTAGCGCCATTTAACGGAGCGTGACTACTTGAAAAAGACCACTGAAGAATTAAAGCTCACCATCCAGCAGGGGGCGCACGAAACATTCGGTGCACTGGATGTTGAAAACTTGACGTTACAAGTTCCCCTTTTGACTTCCACCTGCTTATGTGCTCGCTCTTTACAGAGAACGTCTTATTCGTTTGCAACATGCAACTTCATCAAGGCGAGACTTCATCAAGGCAACTTCTTCAAGTTCATCAAGGCGAGACTGTTTGCAACTTCATCAAGTTTGCAACTTCATCAAGGCGAGACTGTTGATGAAAAAGTTATGGCTCTCTCCAGCGATCTTGATCTTGCCAATTCGAGAATCAACCAACTAGAAGCTGAAACTAGGTGAGTGATTGTTACGATGACGTACTTTTTTGTATTAGTTGCCTATTATTTATGTTCCTATCGCGAGAAAGCGATCAAAGCGTTATAACGAGCTCGCTTTGAAGTTGCCGGCGCTGTGTCTACAACATCAAGATTGGGGAATCTCGCTAAGTGCCTTTTCCAACGGCACAACAAGTAAACTTGCCACACTTTTACTTTCTAGCTGAGCGTCAAGCAGGGAAACTGCGACTAGTAACTGTAAAGTCATTGGGTTGACCCGGCTCGGAATTAAACCTGAGTGTTGCAGCTCCAAGGAGAGATGCTCTTATTACTCGGCCATCTGAGCTGTTAATTATTACGTCATAATCGTGTTTAATTCAGATCAAGTCAAGTAAAGGTGATCGAGTTGGAAGCGCAGGTCAAGGAGCTCCAAGGAGCAAGTTCCCAAAATGTAAGCATCATAAAAAATAATAACATAGGTTTATCGACTTCAACCAGACCTGATGAAAGCAGATATTTCGCTCAGAGTCGTAACATGAGCAACATCGACGTACACAATGACCAGGGAGTCGAACCGTTTGATTTTTCACGTTCGGTTTTGGTTCAACAGCAATTTCAAATTTCGGTTCAGTTCCGGTTAAGGTTCACATAAATTGAAACGGTTCGGTTTGGGTTCGCTCCAGCCAAAATTATTTCAAAACCGGTTTATAAAGTTCCGGTTCAGATTCACAGTAAGAAATGGTATAGTTCTAGTAACACTAGTTAAAAAATGAAACGTACAACGCAATTTTTCTTTACATTGACAGGACAATATAATGTATTAATTTTAATTCGCAGTAAGTATTAATTGATACTCGACTGAGCATTAAAGTATTATCATTTTGACTTTTTTTGCTCTGCACCCGATTTTTAGTCGAAATTAGGACTTTTACGGACGTGATGACCTTTTCTTAGCTCTTCACTTGATTTTGAGTTCATATCTTGACGTTGCAGAATAGATACTCGGCCGAGTAATGTGTGAATACTCGTTACTCGGCGAGTCCGATTAATTTTCTTTGAGGCATATCCATAAAAGCCAATTAACGGTAAAAGACTGTTTCACCATGCATAGATTACTTACATAAATGACTATTATTTTGAATTCAAACCAGCTTCAAAGTGACGCGTGCGAAGTCATGGAACGAACCGCTTCCGGGTTCGGTTAAGGTTCTCAAGTACTCAGATTATTCGGTTCAGTTCCGGTTCGCTCTTTGCGATTTTGAAAAATACGGTTTTAGTTAAAGTCATGCAACGCAAAGAGACAGCAAAGACGAATCAATATTCGCTTGTTACTCTGCTTCTACAATTGTAAGCTGTGGCCTGTGAGGATGATGGAATTGCGCATTTTGTTGACACCTAAAATAGTGGAACAATGATCTGAACGTGTTCGGTCTCGAGACCAGCTTTGAAAGTACGAAACCAATACCGCACAATGCCGAGGCACGACCATATGCCCAAGATCGAGACCAAAGACCGCAAAACTTCGCTCTCGAGACCTGCATCGCTGTTGCTTGCACCGACAATGACGTGATCTGTACGTTTGCACAGTGAAAACCCAGTAAAGCATAAGGAGTAGCATTTTTATTAACATTAACTCATTCGTTAAGAAAAGCACTGCTTCTTTTTCGTCTAAAAGAGATCGTTACTTCGTCTTAGGTTCAAGACTTAACGGCTGCTTCATCCGCACCAGATTGGATTTCGTCCTTTGAAATCCCACCATTGCCGCTTCATGTGGATGAAGCTGTCCAGGAGGCGGAAACTTCGCCTCTGCCTCGATCGTGTCGAACACAATTGGTGAACTTGCTTTTCACTTCAATGTCTGTCCACACGCTGTAAGTTTATCTTAGGTCAAATCATTGCTCATAGGCTTAAAGTACAAATTTGTAGTGCAAAAGCGTAAATATTGGATGACAGAAATTCATCCTACTTGAAAATAAATTTTTGCTATATATACAGTACTACATGACCGACCGTTAGCTTAGTTGCTTGGCGCACACGCTCTCGGTGCGGAAGGTGTGGGGTTCAAATCCCCGGTTGGTCGAATCTGACGCAGTGTCGCCAAAAGCTTGCCATCGCTGCGACGTTTCTTCGGAGCTGTGTAGCCCAGACGCTAAACCGCGGAATGGGCCCCGCTGCTCGTTACTTGCTTCGGGCAATACCACGAGTACATAAAAGATTTGATTTTTTTACGGTACTGCATTGTGATTCCTCATTGTTTCAGCTACCCATCGTCGAGCGAGTACGAAACCGTTATAAAGGCTCTAGTGAAAAAACTTCCTTGTTTGGCCGATGATGATCCGACAGACCCAGCAGTAGGAACCGATATTCATGTTTGTGTTGATAATGATTTTATCTTCCTCGAGCTCGATCAGATTATACATGCATTTTTGAAAAAAAGCCTTGAGCTACATATATAGTAGTGTAATTTCTTGTTTCTTCATTATTAACACAGGTTATCACTTGTGCTGAATTGCCTTTTTCGCGTTTAATTGCTGGTTAAACTATCGCAGGGCACGTGGCGGCAAAGTTTACGGCAAAAATTTCAAGACGAAAGAAGAAAAATAACATCAAACCCGCATGTGATTGAAATGAAAACAAAATATGGGTCTGCCAAGCAATGAAACTATGGACAATCCAGGGTTTTTAAACGGTAAGACATAGATGTTAGTGCTTTGAGGTGTTGGGCGAGAACATAAGACGAAGAAACTTCAAGGCTTCTGAAGCATGTCACAATCAACTTTACCTTAAACTCAACATAATTAATTGTTGGTTCAGACATAAAAAAAAAATAGATTGCGGCACACAAGACACGTGGTGAGCAAGTATATTTGCTACCAGTTTTTTTTGCTCCACTTCCTTGAAAAGGGTTGGAAAGTACATATGGAACATATATTGACCAAAGTTAGATGTGGCTTATCAATTGTAAGAAAGGCCAAGTCGTACTTAAATCAAGAGTCCCCCATTAATCTTATATCACACCATGATTATGAGCCACATTGTATGTTGCATCACGGTTTGGTGTCATGACAATAAAACCATTGTTCAAAAGCTACAACGATCAGTTATTAACGTCGTACGAAACCTAAATCCCAGAGATAGTGTTGTTGGACCTATGAAATCTCACAAATTTTAACTATCAATCACTTAACGATAATTCTAAGTTTAGGTTCCACTTTAACAATAACCGCCTTCCTCCTGTTTTCAATAAGTTCTTTTCTAACCAAAGAAACCGAAAGTCTTCCAGTTCAAACTAGAAGTAACAGCACGCTAATTCCCTCTTTCTTTAGAGTGTCTACTACACAGCAATCATATCGATATCAGGGCCCTGTGGTTTGGAACAGTCTCCAATCAGCAAAAGTAAAAAAAAGTTTAGTAGCAAGGTGCATAATTATTTACTAAAGCTCTAAAAAAGTTTTGTCACAAGAATTCGAATTGTCTCTTATTGATGAGCAGTGTGCATGCTAACCTACAGCTTTTGCAGCTTCATTTGAAGTCATTATTTAGCTGTATTCCACTTATTCCAGTTATACTTCTGTATTATTGCAGCAGATAGCATGACAAATCATCAAGCTTGTATTGTTGTTGTATAATGCTTCTACTCATTTGTTACCAGTGTGCAATTACTACATTTATTTATATATATTATTTTTATATACAAGATAAGACCTGAGCCATCCTGTTTCGAGATTACGTCCCTCATTAGTGATAACAATCAGGGAGGACCATATCGAAAGCCTCACAACAAAATTACTCAATCTGGCGTTTGGGCATTCAATACAGTGAAAAGAAGGATTTTGTTGTCATAGTGAACGTCAGTGTGTCCCATTTGACCAGCCCGAGAGTCGAAGCCAAGACCTTGTGCACCGATAGCGATGCCTTAAATCACTGCTTCAATCACTTGGCGTAGACGTGTCATCCCTTTTTTCGTTTGACTTCTTCATTCTTTTAAAACAGTCCTCAATCGCTGACTTGACTTTATTTTGCTTATTCTTTTACAGGGTGGCTGCTTGACTCGATGACGTTACAGTCTCTTCGCAGCCACCCTGTTGCTCTAATAAGTTAAATTTGAGAGAAATTTTTAGCTAGTACCGTAGTGTTGCAACAAATAAAACAACTTTAGTCTGATTATGAGCCAGTAGCCAGTGGCTCGCGCCCCCCCCAATGATTTTTTGATCATTTTTCCAAATCGCCTAGAACCGCAGAGTTTTTTTAGGGGGTAGGGGGTGGCTATTTTTTTTAAGCCACACAATTGCAGCTTAAGTTTTTATGTGAGTGAGGTATATGCATCATGGAAGATGACCTAGTTGAGCATCGAACCCGCGAAGTTAGCTTCGGAGCCCAATGCACCAACCACTCGACCAACTCCATGTGTACCACATTATTTCTAACTCCTTAAATGCAGCTTAGGATTTTAGTGGTAGTGGAGAACATGCATGATGGAGATGACCTAGTTGAGCATCGAACCCGCGAAGTCAGCGTCGGAGCCCAATGCACCAACCACATTATTTACAAACTGACTTTCCTCTTTTGACAAGGTTGCCACCTTGTGTTGTTGCTTGCTTGATTATTTTCTAAATTGTTGCACATTAGGTGGCGCTGTTGCACGCAGATAAAATGCAGGAGAGGCGGAATAAGAACCTACACGATCCTTCATCTCCTGTCGTCAGTCACCGATGACCAATCAAATTGAAGCACTACAGGAACAAACGTACCGGTAAGCACCGGAAAACCATCTTCAACATTTTGTGCTGTTTTAATACCAAATGTGTCGGGGTCATTTCCGTGGCTTAGCGCCTGGACAACACAGCTTCGAGGAAATGTCGCAGCGGTGGTAGGTCGTTGGCGGCGACATTGTGTCTGAACAACCTGATAATCGAACCTCACACCTCCCGCACCGATAACGAAGCTTTTAACCGCTACGACAGTTGCATTTATTTGTTTTTTTTTTAGACTTGAAGATTACAAGCTCAAAAGTGAAACCATCGAACAAGAGCTGCTCGAATGTCAAGCAAAAATGAAAAAGTTGACAGCGCTAGCGGATGAATCAAGGTAAAGTTGGCTAGTACGGATGACAACAACGAGTTTATTTTTTGTCTTTAATGCGAAATTCCAACGCAAAATAGCGCGACTAATGCATGAATCAGGGAGGCTGCGGACAGACCTTTTGGTCATCATGTCGCCCAAAAATCAATGGCTTATTCAATATTGATGAACGTATAAAGCGATACTGCGATAGGCTTAGAATAGAAGACTTATTGAATAAATGCTGTAAAAACCAATCTTACGACTGGTTTTGCGGTTTGACCGCACATCAGGTAAGGTTTGAACCTAGGACCTCGTGATAGAATGTCAAGCTCTCTTACCACTCGTCCGCCGTATTTTCATGTTATTGCTTTAATTTATGGAAGAAGGGAAAAGTTGTTATTGCTGACTCTGACTCTCTCCATGTTCGTCAACATTTTCATTTGCAGAATGCTCAAAGATGAAATTGATTATCTCCGTTATGCTTTTGAGAAAGCGTCCAGGCTTGAGCATACGCTGGAATCATACAAAATATAATTGGAAGAAGTTGGAGACCTCCGAGGACAGGTTGGTTGAACAAAAGATCGAACAGTAATAGAGGGAAACTGCCATGTGAGCTCGCTATGTTCGAATCATCAGCTATCAGGTATAATGGTATATGTTTCAAATGCGATCGACTCTAGCGGGGAATCGAACCCGTCTCGTAAGATCTGTAATGTGCGCGCGATGCTGCTCAACCATATCGCTGACGGTATCGGCTGTACGTGTTTCGGCTCGTGTGGTACTCGTTATGATGTTGCATAGGTGAAACTACTCGAAGATCGTAACACAACATTCATGAAACGAGCAATTAAACGAAGAAAAACTGAAAAAAGCGAATGTAGTCCGCTCACAGCTGGAAACATACAAACGACAGGTATTTCACAAATTCAATACATCAATATCATGCGATTGATCATGACGGAGACGAAAATAGCAGAAGGAAGAAAAAACAAGGTCGCAGTAGTTCTTAGAACTGGACATTTCGACAACATAGGAACACTTGTCATCATCAGCAATGTAGGCAAGGTAGTACAAAACTGAAAAGAACTAGAATTTCCAGTGAGATTCACTCTAGCTCGGGGTGGGCAGATTTTTCACACGTAGGGCCGCACTGATTGAAAGAACAACTTCGTTGGGATGTCCTGTTTTCTTCTGACTATTGAAAATCGGTGAAGACAAGCGAAACAAAAAACGTTATAATTATCAGTTGTATTCTCTGTAACTGTTTGCGCAGCCGGGCCAGCCCCGCTCTAGCTTTATTTTTCCTCTTTGAGAGATGTAATTTTTGCCTAGTTATATCACCACGTGTAGTAATACGTCATTGTGATGTCAATTTTTGCCTAGTTATATTACCACGTGTAGTAATACGTCATTGTGATGTGATAGGTCATCGATCTTCACATGAAGTTATCGAAGGGAACGAAACGAGCGGATAAAGCTGTGCCAAAAATTAAAACAAAATTGGATGAATTAAAAAACTTGGAGTCAGAGAAACAAGTGAGTCATTATTACAAACATAATTAACATCTGTGATGGGCGAATAGCAAGATCGTCCGCTTCTAGAGCTGCAAGCTCGGCTTCGAATCGGTTCAAACCAATGGTTTTTAACATTGGTACAATACAGCTTCCCTGCTTGACGCTAAGCGATAAACTTTTACTGTGAAGGTGCAGTGTGGAGAACAAACCACTAAGTTTACCTGTTGTCCCATTGTCCCGTTGGAAAAAGCAGCTGTGCTCTGATTGCTTTCTCGTAACAGGAAGACTCATCTTTCTTTCAGAATGCTCGACCTTGATCAGCGAAGCACGCACTCCTCCGGGTTTGTATATCCCAAAAGAGTTGAACCGGGTTTGTATAACCCAAAAGAATTCGCCAGGCCAGATAGGACGACGTTGTGTCTTAGAAAATATGTTTGTTATTCTACTGACACCAAAAGTTTTAGTTTCTTAAAAGCGAGTTCATCGACAAGCGCACCAATTTACCAAATATCCCAAAATCTTTTTATTCTTAACAAACCGATTTGATGTAAGCAAGCCAAGTAGCGCAGGTAACGAGTCAACCCTTTACGTTGATTATGACGCAATAATGCTTAATTTTCTCGCTTGCTGTGTCATTGTGTACGTCTATGCTGCTTATGTTACGACTTTGAGCGAAAGATCTGCTTTCACCAGGTCTGGTTGAAATTGATAAACCTGTATAATTATTATTATCATTTATAATGCTTACATATTGGGAACTTGCTTCTTTCACCTTCAAGTCATCTTAGAGCTCCTTGACCGACCTGCGCTTCCAGTTCCATTATTAGACCAATTTCATTATATGTTACATAATACATTATGCTCCATTATGTTACATATGGCTTTATGTCATATGTTACATATATCAGTTCCATTGTGTTGCATATACCATGTCATTACTTTTTCTGGCTCACGACCTCGTTCCCGCAAGGCTGGCCGCTAATTTCTCCTCCAAAGCTTATATTTTTTCCGCCACTTCCCGGCCCACGACCTCGTTCGTGCAAGACTGGTCTGGTAATTTCTGGTCTGGTCTGGTCTGGTCGCTAATCTCTCCTCCAGCACTTTCACCTCTTGGCTCACAACACCACCCTTTGTTCGCTCTTCGTTCGTGCAAGCTCGTTCGTCTGGTGTCATCAATTCCTATCAACAAAAATATGACAATAGTGACTAATAATTATTGCGATTTTGACATAATATCACCCACCTGGATGGCCGTCATTACCATATGTTGTACGTTTACATCCAATTGCATGATTTCTTCGATGTAACCTAAACAAATCATCAATGTAAGGAAAAACTTTCGTGCAAGACTGGTCGGGTGTCATCAATTCTTATCAACAAAAATATGACAATAATCACTGTGTCATTGCTGTATTAATAAAACTCTTTAAAAGAAGTTCGCGAAATATCACATGCCAAATACTTTGTTAAACATATGGACCTGAATCTATGAAAAAGTGAAGATTTGTTAACTGATGGAAAGCAGAATAGAAAATATATACACCAGAGAACCCAAATAACACAATCATCATTCAGCTAGGCCACTAACTAGTCTTGACACATGTAACATTAAAAAGTTAAAGATACTTACCCAGGTAATTAAGTAATCACAAAGTTCCATTTTCTGAAAATTAATTATGATTACAAAACACAGAGATCAAAGCCTATATACAACACAAACAGACCTGCGCTTCCAGTTCCATTATCAGACCAAATAGTTATTGATCTATATATTTTACGAAAAGTATGTTGCATATGCCACGTCATTACTTTTTCTGTGCTGCGTCATAATCTCACGCAGGATCATTACGCCATTTCTACCTTCGCCTCGCAATTTCACGCTACAAGTACACATCAGTAATTGTCTTCTGCGTCATAATTCCACGCAGACATACATGCCCATTTCTCATGAGCCAGTTTTTCGTGTCCACCTTAAATGTTATATGCTGCTCTTCTCGTTTTTTATTTATAATGCTTAGATTTTGGGAACTTGGTCCATTTACCTTCAACTCATCTTAGAGCTCCTTGACCGACCTGCGCTTCCAGCTCCATCATGAGCCCAATTCCATTTATGTTACATATCCATTATGTTGCATTTTGCCATTATGTCATATGTTACATATATCAGTTCCATTATGTTACATATGCCACGTCATTGTTTTTCTGTGCTGCGTCATAATTTCACGCAGGATCATCACGCCATTATCACCTTTGCCTCGCAAATTCACTCTACAAGTACACATCATTAGTTTTCTGCTGCGTCATCATTTTACGCAGACACACATGCCCATTTGTCATAAGCCAGTTTTTTGTGTCCACTTTAGTTGTTATATGCTGCTCTTCTCGTATATTTTTTATAATGTTTGCAGTTTGGGAACTTGCTCCTTTCACCTTCAAGTCATCTTATATCTCCTTGACCGACCTGCGCTTCCAATTCGACCACTCTTACTTGACTTGATCTGGTTTAAACACGATTATCACGTAATAATTAACAGCTCAGATGGCCGAGTAAGTAGAGCGTCTTGCGTTGGAGCTGCACACTCAGGTTTGATTCCGAGTCGGGTCAACCCAATGACTTTAAAATTAGTAGTCGCAGTTTCCCTGCTTGACGCTCAGCTATAAAAGAAGAGTGTGGCAAATTTACTTGTTGTGCTGTTGGGAAAGGCCCTTATTGGGATTCCCCAATCTTGATGTTGCAGACACAGCACTGGCAACTCCAAAGCGAGCTCGTTATAACGCTTTGATCGCTTTCTCCGGCAATTAACATTGCGCAGAATAATACTGCTATTAACATGTCATAATATTGCTATAAAAATACTGCTATTAACATAACATGCGCAGAATAATATGTAATGGAGTTGTACGCCAGGCCCTGTTACACATCGTACTTATTGCCCTTCTATTGCAAACGACGCAGGTAAGGGGGCCACCGATTCATTTCGCTCCAACCACGCATCTTCTTTCCTTCGGTTCCTCCGAGAGACTGATCAGCTCTTGGAGAACCACCACGCATCAGGTAGGCCACTTTCGGGAGACTGATCACCTTCCGGGAGTCGGGCCGACCTCCTTTTTTCTTGTCTTCTAATCAACACCTTCATGCAGCTGTACGCAAACTCACAATTACGTCATATCATTTAATCATACGTCATTCACTCGCGTACGCATCATCCCTCATACGTCATTCACTCGCGTACGCATCATTCGTCATACGTTATTCACTCGCGTACGCATCATTCGTCATACGTCATTCACTCGCGTACGCATCATTCCTCATACGTCATGCACTCGCGTACGCATCGTTCCTCATACGTCATTCACTCGCGTACGCATCATTCCCGTTTCACCCTGCCTCCGACACTTGCAACGCTCTGCTGCACTGACGATATACCGCCATGTTAGTCATGACGTTTGTGCATCCTGTTATTTTTCACTTTATTTCTTTTTGGGGGGTGCAGTCACGGTCAAGTGAGTTCAACCAACCTTCCACCCCGCTTGTATATTTTGTTTGACTCGTTTGTTGTTTTGTTTAGTTAGTTGGTTTTACACCAACTTGTAGGCCAGCTCGCCCGCTTTTTGTACGCACGCCAGTCTCTTATTTTTTTTCCGCCAATGCAGTGGAGAGCCACACTCTTGTCTGAGACCTAGAGGGTTCAAGACGCCTTCTCAAGCTAGTACTCGCTACTTCATCATTTATGCTCGACTGCCTTCATGCTTTTTTTGTAAATGTCATGCCGTTGTTAAATGTTTGTACCTATTGTTGATGTTGACGTTTGTCCATTGCAATCGTTTGGTACCATGTTTTGCCCCTATCGTAATTGGATAGTGTAATTGTCCTTTGTTTCATCGTTCTTACGTGTCATGCCCCATCGTCGAATGTTCGGTGTACTTAAATGTTAACCTATTGTTATTATTTTTTTACCGATACATCATCCATGTACGGACATTCCCTCGATCACGAAGTCATTCGAAGCAACGTTGTGATGTCGCGCAGACATTTCAATCCTCCCACTCTGCAAGTGCTGCAACCCAATCCAATTATGCTGTTACCTCACAATCGATTCAATCCAATCTTTCATTTACGTCGCTTGCGAACTGCAAAGCAATCCATCCTGCAATTTCCTGTCAAACGCAACAAGTCGATTTCTTGAACGTGGAAATTCGGATTCCATCAATATTTATGCAAGCTATCCTTTCTTCCAGCCGGCGACTTGATCAAACATGAATGCCCTCCCACTCCGAAAACTCTGTCCCATTTCCACGATATTATGCAACTCTTAAACCATCTCCATGCACATATACTTACGTTTCGATTTCGTCACGCGCGCGATTCGCTTCGATGCACAACACCGCAAACACTCATTACACGTGTCACAATTTGTTTGTTTATTGTTCACTTTCTGCGTCATAACTTCACGCAGACGACACAAACACCATTACTGTTATTGAATTTTATTTTACGAAAAATATGTTACATATTATGCCAAGTCATTACTTTTTCGGTGCTGCGTCATAATCTCACGCAGGATCATCACGCCATTATTACCTTCGCCTCGCAATTTCACGCGACAAGTACACATCAGTAATTGTCTTCTGCGTCACAATTCGACGCAGACATACATGCCCATTTTCCATCAGCCAGTTTTTCGTATCCACCTTAAATGTTATATGCTGCTCTTCTCGTTATTATTTATTATGTTTATATTTTGGGAACTTGCTCCTTTCACCTTCAAGTCATCTTAGAACTCCTTGACCGACCTGCGCTTGAAGTTCGACGAGAACAGGATGGAAACATACAAAGTAAAATTGCAAGAACTGAAAGAACTGAGGTCTTCCAGTTCTTGCAGTTTCACTTTGTATGTTTCCAACCTGTCCTCTGAGGTCTTCCAGTTTTTGCAATTTCACTTTGTATGTTTGGAGCTTCCAGTTCGAAGACATGCGCTCCTTGACCGATCAGCGCTTCCAATTCTTTTATTAGACCAAACTATTATAGATTTTATTTTACGAAAAGTATGTTACATACCGTATGCCATTTCATATATTTTTTCTGTGCTGCGTCATAATCTCACGCAGGATCATCACGCCATTATTACCTTCGCCTAGCAATTTCACACAAGTACACATCGTTAATTCTTTTCTGCGTCATAATTCTACGCAGACGTACATGCCCATTTTTCATAAGCCAGTTTTTCGTGTCCACCTTAAATGTTATATGCTGCTCTCCTCGGTTATTATTTATAATGCTTAGATTTTGGGAACTTGCTCTTTTCACCTTCAAGTCATCTTAGAGCTCCTTAACGGACCTGCGCTTCCAGTTCCATTATCAGACCAAACTGTTATTGATTTATATTTACCAAAAATATCTTGCATATGTCACGTCATTACTTTTTTTGTGTTGCATCCTAATCTCACTACCTTCGCCCCGCAATTTCACACGACAAGTACACATCAGTAATTGTCTTCTGCGTCATAATTTTACGCAGACATACATGCTTGTTTTTAAGTTTATTGATTTTTTTTCGACATTCGAGCAACTCTTGTTAGATAATTTCACTTTTGAGCTTGTAATCATTAAGTCTAAAAAAAACAAGTAAATGCAACTGTCGTAGCGGTTAAAAGCTTCGTTATCGGTGCCGGAGGAGTGAGGTTCGATCATCAGGTTGATCAAATAGGACACAATGTCGCCAACGACCCACCAACGCCGCGACATCTCGAAGCTGTGTTGTCCCGGCGCTAAGCCACGGAAATGACCCCGACAGACGTTACACGCTTCGGTGTAATGCGTCGAATATAATGAGGATTTGGTGTTTAAACAGCACAAAATGTTGAAGATAGTTTTCCGGTGCTTACTAGTACGTTTCCTCCTGTAGTGCTTCAATCTGATCGGTCATCTTTTTTAAAAGGCTTTTAAAATTTTCTTCAGCTTGCATGTTTTTTTTTTTGCAAATCTTCTTTTTCGGCGTGCAACAGCGTCACCTAAAGTGCAACAATTTGGAAAATAGTCAAGCAAGCAACAACACAAGGTGGCAACCTTGTCAGAAGAGGAAAGTCAGTTGGTAAATAATGTTGTACACATGGAGCTGGCCGAGTGGTTGGTGCACTGACCTCCGAAGCTAGCTTCGCGGGTTCGATGCTCAACTATGTCATCTCCATGATGCATGTACTCCACTACCACTAAAATCCTAAGCTGCAATTAAGTGGCTTGAAATAAAAAATAATAATAACACACGCTTGATTCTCCTCCACAACGTTTATTTTTTCCGCGTCCGCTAAATTCTCTTTTAGTTTGGCCATCTCCTGGCCCACGACCTCGTTCGAGGAAGGCTGGCCGCTTAATTCTTCTCCATAACTTTTATTTTTTCCGCGTCTGCTAATTTCTTCTCCAATTTGGTCACCTCTTGGCTCACGACCTCGTTCGTGGAAGGCTGGTCGCTTAGTTCTCCATAACTGCTTCCGTTGATTTTTCCTTCAATTCTATCGTTTTCCATCTTCATCTTCAAATCAATCAATTCCATCTTCAATGACATCTTTGCGCTAGTTCTTCTTCGTCCGCTAATTTCTCCTCCAATTTGGCCACCTCCTGACTCGCGACCTCGTTTATGCAAGTTTGTTCGTAGTTTGGTGTCATCAATTCCTATCAACAAAAATATGACAATAATGACGAATAATTATTGTGATTGTGACATAATATCAGCCACCTGGATGGCGGTCATTACCACATGTTGAAAGTTTACATTTAACTGCATGATTTCCTCCAATTTGGCCACCTCCTCGCTCACGACCTCGTTTGTGCAAGGCTGCTGGTCTGGTGTCATCAATTCCTATCAACAAAAATATGACAATAATCACTGTGTCATTGCTGTAATAATAACACTCTTACAAGAAGTTCGCAGTACATCACATGCCAAATACTTTGTTAAAACTGATGGAAAGCAGAATAGAAAATGTATACACCAGAACCTCAAATAACACAGATCACCATTTAGCTAGGCCACTAACTAGTCTTAACACATGTAACATGAAAAAGTTAAAGAACTTCCAGTTCTTGCAGTTTCACTTTGTATGTTTCCAACCTGTCCTCTGAGGTCTTCCAGTTCTTGTAATTTCACTTTGTATGTTTCCTACCTGTCCTCTAAAGTCTTCAGTTCTTGCAATTTCACTTTGTATGTTTCCAACCTGTCCTCTGAGGTCTTCCAGTTCTTGTAATTTCACTTTGTATGTTTCCAACCTGTCCTCTGAGGTCTTCCGGTTTTTGCAATTTCATTTTGTATGTTTGAAGCTTCCAGTTTGACGACCTGCGCTTCCAGTTCCATTATCAGACCAAACTGTTATTTATTTTTATTTCGCGAAATATGTGTTACATATTATGCCACGTCATTACTTTTTCTGTGCTGCGTCATAATCTCACGCAGGATCATTACGCCGTTATTACCTTCGCCTCGTAATTTCACGCGACAAGTTCACATCAGTAATTGTCTTCTGCGTCTTAATTCTACGCAGACATGCATGCCCATTTCTCATAAGCCAGTTTTTCGTGTCTACCTTAAATGTTATATGCTGCTCTTCTCGTTATTATTTGTAGTACTTACATTTTGGGAACTTGCTCCTTTTACCTTCAAATTATCTCAGAGCTCCTTGACCGACCTGCGCTTCCACTTCCATAATCAGACCAATTCCATTATGTTATATATCCATTATGTTGCATTATGCCATTGTGTCATATGTTACATATTTCAGTTCCATTATGTTACATATTATGCCACGTCATTACTTTTTCTGTGTTGCGTCATAATCTCACGCAGGATCATTACACCACTATTATTTTCGCCTCGCAATTTCACGCGACAAGTACACATCAGTAATTGTCTTCTGCGTCACAATTCGACGCAGACATACATGCCCATTTTTCATAAGCCAGTTTTTTGTGTCCACCTTAAATGTTATATGCTGCTTTTTTCGTTTTTTATTTATAATGTTTATATTTTGGGAACTTGCTTCTTTTGCCTTCAAGTCATCTTACAGCTCCTTGACCGACCTGCGCTTCCAGTTCCATTATCAGACCAAACTGTTATTGATTTATATTTTACGAAGAATATGTTGCATATGTCACGTCATTACTTTTTCTGTGCTGCGTCGTAATCTCACGCAGGATCATTACGCCATTATTACCTTCGCCTGCAATTTCACGCGACAAGTACACATCATTAATTGTCTTCTGCGTCATAATTCTACGCAGACATACATGCCCAATTCTCAAGCCAGTTTTTTGTGTGCACCCTAATTGTTATAAGCTGCTCTTTTCGTTTATTATTTATTATGCTTACATTTTGGGAACCTGCTCCTTTCGTCTTCAAGTCATTTTAGAGCTTCTTGACCGATATGCGCTTGCAATTCGACGACTCTTACGTGACTTGATCTGGTTTAAACACGATTATGACGTGATAATTGACAGCTCAGATGGCCGAGTAAGTAGTGCATTTTCCTTGGAGCTGCACACTCAGGTTTGATTCCGAAACGGGTCAACCCAATGACTTTAAAATTAGTAGTCGCAGCTTCCCTGTTTGACGCTCAGCTATAAAAGAAGATGGTGGTAAGTTTACTTGTTGGCCGTTGGGAAAGGCCCTTAGCGGGATTCCCCAATCTTGTTGTTGTGGACACAGCGCCGGCAACTTGAAAGCGAGCTCGTTATAACGCTTTGATCGCTTTCTCCGGCAATAAACATTGCGCAGAATAATGCTGCTATTAACATGTCATAATACTGCTATAAAAATTCTGCTATTAACATGACATGCGCAGAATAATATGTAATGGAGTTGTGCACCTGGCCCTATTACACATCGTACTTATTGCCCTTCTATTGCAAACGACGCAGGTAAAAAGGTAAAGGTATGTGACAACGGGTGCAAGCACACATTGTTTAGGCCATTTTAAATTGTCGGCCCATTACAATTTTCAATCACGAACGATTAAACGCTCTTAAGGGACACACATGACGAATAACACATACACAAAACCCTTCGCACTTCCGCTTGTGCCGAGCGCCTGGCGAGAAAGCTGCGAATAGTATTTTTAAAGTTTTTAGTATGACCCGACTGGGAATAAAACCCCAGTTCACCGGCTACCAAGTAGACGTTCTTAACCGATACACCACGACGCAGGTATGGGGGCCACCGATTCATTTCGCTCCAACCACGCATCTTCTCTCCTTCGGTTCCTCCGAGAGACTGATCAGCTCTTGGAGAACCACCACGCATCAGATAGGCCACTTTCGGGAGACTGATCACCTTCCGGGAGTCGGGCCGACCTCTTTTTTTCTTGTCTTAATCAACACCTTCATGCAGCTGTACGCAAACTCACAATTAGGTCATATCATTTCATCATACGTCATTCACTCACTTACGCATCATTCCTCATACGTCATTCACTCGCGTACGCATTATTCCTCATACGTCATTCACTCGCCTACGCATCATTCGTCATACGTCATTCACTCGCCTACGCATCATTCCTCATACGTCATTCACTCGCGTACGCATTATTCCTCATACGTCATTTACTCGCCTACGCATCATTCCTCATACGTCATTCACTCGCGTACGCATCATTCTTCATACGTCATTCACTCGCGTACGCATCATTCCCGTTTCACCCTGCCTCCGACACTTATCTTGCAACGCTCTGCTGCACTGACGATATACCGCCATGTTAGTCATGACGTTTGTGCATCCTGTTATTTTTCACTTTATTTCTTTTTGGGGGGTGCAGTCACGGTCAAGTGAGTTCAACCAACCTTCCACCCCGCTTGTATATTTTGTTTGACTCGTTTGTTGTTTTGTTTAGTTAGTTGGTTTTACACCAACTTGTAGGCCAGCTCGCCCGCTTTTTGTACGCACGCCCGCCCCTTATTTTTTTTTCGAGGGTTCAAGACGCCTTCTCAAGCTAGTACTCACTACTTCTTCATTTATGCTCGACTGCCTTCATGCTTTTTTTGTAAATGTCATGCTGTTGTTAAGTGTTTGTGCCTATTGTTCCTATCGTAATTGGATGTTCTTTTGCACCAGTTTTTTAATTTTTTTTATTTTTATTTTATTGGATGTTTTTTGTTTCGTAATTTATATTCCGCGCAAATATTAATATTTTCCGCTTCGCTGCAATTCGCCAATTTTGTGTGTGACGTCATCTGACCCAAGCGGTTTGGTGGCCAGGGTGGTAAAAGGATAAACCCTCGGCCTTGGTCCTTCCATCTGTCTTGGAAGAGATGCCCCGCCAAACGACGACGAACGAGGAGTGTTTGATTTGGAGCATCTAAGCTGCCCACAAGCACTTAAATATACCTTTGTTTAGCAACCTCTGCTTCATCCACAATCAAAAAAAGTTTTTTGTCACGAATTGTTCCTCCTTTTGAGATAACAATTTAGCGACACATGCCCGGGCTGTAGTCTCCGAAGACAATAATTTTCTTGAACCATCCTTGTCTCTGTTTGCTGGAATAAGAAAATTACTTGAAGTTTACTTGATCGAAATGTAAAGACGTTTGCTTACTTTGAGATTTGCGTTTCGTCTCCAAATTTTCTTGGTGTTGCTTACTTTTTCGGTGGATTTCCACTAAAAACTTTTTGTGGCATTTGACTAACACGTCGCAAAGGTTGCATCGCAAGTCGCCGGCAGGAGTTTTGCCTAACTTCCGCTATAGAAGATTTGGTTTGTTTTGGCATTCTTTGCTTTGGAAGCTACAACTTAAAAGACCACGTGTAAGAGCGCAAGGCTTTTATAAGTTTAGATTAATTGTCTAACAATTACGCTAACAATTATACATACATTGGTATGTCCTCACGACATCTGAGCACAAGAGTTAGAGAGCGCCTCAACTTGAATAGCAAGCAAAAAAAAGTTCAATAAAAGACCACATCGCAGCATGCAGCTTCTGCTCAAAAACAAAAATTGGAATTGACTCTTTCAAAATTATCCGAAAATGCCGTTCAGATTATGACACTAAGATTCATGAAGCTCTGTTAATAAAGAAACATTCACCCGGTCTCAATCGTCAACTTTACGCCAGTGGTGCATCTTTTTTGTTACAAGTGTTTTAAATTTTGCAAATTGAATTACCGTATTTACTCGTTTTACCGCCCGATCGTGATTAAGGGCCCGTTTGAATAGCCGCCCGTGTGAGCAGAACAAAAAAATAAATAAGGGCCCGTGCTTTAATAACCGCCCGGTGCAAAAGCTGATTTTTCAGTGGTAGAGAACGATAGAAAATAAGAAGCTACTAAGAAACGCTTGTGTCACAACGCTGTTGAATTTTAAAGGACAATAAAGGATTTTTTGATGTGTTGATTTGTGTTTGACGTGAATAAATCATATGGAGAAAGATTAAATATCGTGAAATATTTGTCTTCGACGATAATTTTTGTGGTAATTTAACTTTGAAAATAACAAGCGCCCGTGCTTAAATAAACGCCTGTTTGAATAAGGGCCCGGCAGTGAGTAAGGTTGAAAAAAATTAGGGCCCGGGCTACAAAAACAAGTTAATTCACTATAATTTCTTCGTATTTGTTCATATCAAAAATATTTTATGTTGCGTAACAATTGCTCCCTATTTTTCCGTCATAATATCTCTATTCGATCCATGTACCGCATCAATTTATCAGCACCTCTTGGACGAGTTAGCCTAGCCTAGTAATGTTCTCAGCTTGAGTTTACTAATAATTTCTTTTCAGTCAGTTTTGTTAATACTGAAAGTTACTTAACTAATTTAGATATACCTAAAGAGGGCCAAAAGTTGTGCCGAAAACGTTCGTGGTAATGTAATTTTGTAAATAAGGAATGCATCTAATACCGGTAGTATGGTTGCTGTATCTTGTAGCTTTATGGTATAAAAAATCAACCTCTCTTCCGAAACTAAATTATGCATTTATACATCAACAACGACGTTTCATGCTTTATTTGCAATGTCAACAATGATTTATTTGCAATGTCTTAATCGACTAAATGGGAAGGATGCAGCTGTTTTGGGGAAATAAGTTTTGATGTTTGACGAAAATAAGATTTGAAAATACACGTTCAATCATTAAGTCACTGCTATGCTCACGCCCCGCTTGCAAACCTTTTACGAAATACGTTCACAAGGACTTGGCCGAATTTAATGGCCTCCCCTCAGCTCCCCCGTCAAACTGTTTTTCAGAACTGGGGGGTCGAGCCCCCCCCCAACCAAGTCAACCCTGACACGAACTCATTCGAAGCAAGGCGCGTGAAACAGGAAGTTAACATTGCTCTTAAAACATATATTTCATAACATGTGAACTTTTGACAGAAGAAAATTAGGCTATGCTTTCATTTATTCAACAGATCAAAAAAATACATCGTTTACATACGAGCGATTTTGCCTACAGCAGGCTACATTTTGAACAAGAGGGACGCAAATGGAGTCCCAACATTCATCAACCCCCCTGTCAGCACCTTCCTACACACACGCACACAAACAAACTAATGTTGTGTCGTAACGCGTATTAAAATCATTTCCAAGTAAAAAAAGCCGCGGTGTTCAGGGCAGCCCCTCCCCCCGGCTGGGGGGTTCGGGGGCGGTTCCGCCGGCCCTGGTAAAAAAGCATCTCGACAAGGTCTCATCCTAAGGTTTGGTGCAAAATAAACGGTATCGGGCCTCATTCACATTTGTGCATGTTTGGCCGTAAAGTTTGCTTACAAAATCTTCCAGAGTAAAAATACTTTAACTTTTATTAGAAAATCAGAGCCGAAACATTAGAAGGAATGCTGATACGCTGGCTGGGAGATAAAAAGCTGAAATGCTTTTCCATTGCCTTTCTCTATAAAAGCACTCTTTGGGTCCGCCCTGCAATTATTAGGCTTAAATATAATTAAGCTTACTAGTTAACGTCATAACTGCAATACTGTAATAACAACGACATTGAACTGCAATATGTTTTTGATTCGTAACCAGCGATGGCCGAAGCATTTCTAAATTATGGGGGGTGGGCCCAGGGGCCAAAAACAATGACCAGGTTTCCTTCGCCTACAACTCATATCCAGTCTGTCCACATGTGACATTTCCAATTTCTGTGTGCTTCAGACCCACATTTCTTGCTTTTAGTTCCTGCATCACAATTAAATTTTTGCTCTCATAATCACTTTTTTAAATCACGGCATCAAAAATTAATTGTGATACAGAAACTAGAACCATGAGTTTAAAGTCCACAGAAATTGTGTATGTGGTGAGGGTAATTGTATAGCTTAAGTTTATTGTTTTAGCAACGCCAACAGCTACAGTAAATACCAAACCGTCCGTAAAGCCTCTATTTGAGCGCCACTATAGGGAAGGATGGAAAAATAAGAGCGTCATCCCCTACTTGAACACCACCTGTAATGCCACTACCAGGGAAGCTGATAAAAATGACGAGGACGGCTACACAGGGACGTGTCACCTGATTTTCCGCATTCAGTTTTTGATTAGGCTACTTATCAGTAACTGCGTTGCGGTAGATGTTATTTTTTTCCTATGAACTTTAATTGTTAACTCTGTAATAATATTTTTCTTTTCATTAATTAAATTTATCTTCCCAAAATCCTGACGAGCTAGTCAAAAACATGGCACCATTCGTTAACTCAGGGCTAGGCAAACTACGGCCCGCGACCATTTTTGTAGGGCCCGCGGGCACTTACAGAAATATAAACTTCTATCGTGATTTCTTTTCTTTTGCTCTTCACTGATTTTTAGTAGAAAACAGGACATCTGAGGACTTGCAGACCTTTTTGTTTGCTCTTCCAATCAGTGCGGCCCACGTCATCAAAATTTTTTCAAATAGGGCCCTTCGTGTGAAAAGTTTGCCCATCTCTTTTCTAACGGAACACCACCATTAACAGAACGCCACAATAGGAAAAAAGAAGATTTGAAAAATAGAGCTCTGTGGTTGTGTGGCATTCAAATAGAGGTTTTACGGTATGTCACGTATACGGTCACGGAAACAACGAGAGCAGTGAGCGTTTTGGAACATACAAAAAGACAAAGCTGGATAATCAATGCTCAGCTCCAATTAGCGTTATTTCCCACTCTGGTAAGGTGATGAGTAGAGAAATAGTAGAACTTCATAAATCGCATCGCCACACGTAAAACTAGAATCAAAACGTTTTAATTGCTTTCTCTGACTAAAAAAAGCAATTTTGTTGTCAACGGAATTGCTAGAGTTAGCCCTGCACAGAAAAAAACAACGTGAATTAAACAATCTAAATACATTCAAAAAATTTGAAAGTGAGGACTTGTAGACCATTTTATTTGTTCTTCCAATCAGTGCGGCCCACGTCATCAAAATTTTTTCAAATAGGGCCTTTCGTGTGAAAAGTTTGCCCATCCCTGTTCTAACGGAACACCGCCATTAACAGAACGCCACAATAGGAAAAAAGAAGATTTGAAAAATAGAGCGCTGTGGTTGTGTGGCATTCAAAATAGAGGTTTTACGGTATGTCACGTATACGGTCACGGAAACAACGAGAGCAGTGAGCTTTTTGGAACATACGAAAAGACAAAGCTGAGATGATCAATAACTCAGCTCCAATTAACGTTATTTCCTTCACTGATAAGGTGATGCGTAGAGAAATAGTAGAACTTCATAAATCGCATCGCCACACGTAAAACTAGAATCAAAACGTTTTAATTGCTTTCTCTGACTAAAAAAAGCAATTTTGTTGGCAAAGGAATTGCTAGAGTTAGCCCTGCACAGCAAAACAACGTGAATCAAAAAATTCAAATACATTCCAAAACTAGGCTAATAGATATTTTGCACAGTCCGCCGCTTTAATTTTATGACAGCTGCTTATTTTATTGAGTTTGAAGATTGTAGTTGTTGACGACAAAATTAAGTCTGATAAAAGCAAACTCCCACCTTCCCAAAAATTATCCCCGCCCCTCGCATTATGAACAATTACATTGCAAATACAGTAGGCTGCATTTCTTTTGCGTGACTGTCAGCAAAGTCAGTGCAGATAGTAGGGTATGCAATACATTGGTGGAGGGGCCTAGTTTTGAGCTTAGTTGCTATTGATTACTATCAACAACACTTACGACAACTGTTTACCTCGCCTCGTTTAAAAACGTACTGTAAAGTGCTTTTTTTCCATACTAAAAGCTTAGATCAGTGATTCTCAATCTTTTCTGAGTCGAAGCCCCTTGACTGTACCTAAAGACCCTGGACCCCTATACTACAGCGTGTTAATTTAAAAGTTTCGGTCGGTTAAAGAACACTTTGTGCTCTGTGGCCCAGTTGGGGGGACGAAGGGCCACAGTTGAGAAGTTGAAAACCTCTGGCTTAGATGCTACCAATCGCTGGTTTGCCTTTTATATGTTAAGATGCTCAATTTGACATTTAGAAGCCGCAAGTTATTGTTGTTTGCTGTAAGAAGATTACACTTTTTCTGTCCCCACCCCACAAACAAACTTATAAAGAAAACTCACCTCTGAATTTAAGCTCTTTCCTGGGTTTCAATTTCGATGGTAGGCCTAATACGTTTCAAACACATTCATGCAGAGGTATTGCTGTAGAAACAAACGCGTAAATTGGGCCCCTCCCAAACCCACCCTGAAAACAATAGAGAGGCCAGGAACCTACTGCTTGCGCCACCAATGTGCGTAACTAACCATAGACCTGGAGCTTTTAGAATGTCGACTACTTTGTACTTGAACGATAAATACTAAATTCACGAATTGGTACCGGTAACAAAGAAACCGAAACGGCCGATAAAAATAAAAGAAAGCGCTGATTAATGATATTTTATCGTGGAAATATATTTCGATTCAGCTAAAAAGAAGTAAAATTAAGTTAACGACAGATTAAACGTAATATTGTTTTGAAAGCCACAAAGAACAAGCACACAAAGCAAATTAACCCAGTTTAAGCTGTTCGTTTGTACTACCAAATATCTGCACTTTGTTTCAAACTCAACGAAAATTTTCAAATTCGTAGATATTAGTGTTTAGACTCTACATACGAAATGTCAGCTTTCTATGCTGACTATCAATGAAGCAATAAAAAACGAAACACACCCCCAGTGAAATTTCAAAGTTTTTTTACTTGTGGGTTATGTCGTCATCAACCGATGACGCCGATATTTTCCAGAGAGATGATCTGTGAGTATATTTTAAAACTTATGGTAAGCATTTAAATCAGCTGTATCAAAACTTATGGGCTATTATACTGGCAAAATACTGCTTTCTACATGACTACGCAAAAACGAGCTGTTTCTTTTTACCACTAAATACCTTCACTTGCGTTATTTCAAACTCAACAAAAATTTGTAGATTCGTAGATACTTGTACTTAGACTCTACATCCGGACTTTCAGCTTCCTTTGCTGACTATCAGTGAAGTTAAAAAAACAAAACACACCCCGAGAAATTTTTTTTTTAAGATTTCAAAATTGTTTACTTGTAGGTTATGACGTCATCTATCGATGACGTCAATATTTGACCGAGCGGTGGCATTCATGTAGAATTAATCACTAGCCTGGATTTAAACAGTTTTCTCATGGCTCTTACTCGTTTTTATAAATTTGCGTGATTTCGCGAACACCGTATATTCTGATAATGGCTCTACTTTTTGTGCTGCTGCGGACCAACTGCCTAAAATGCTAAAAAGTGAACTTCAAAATTGCTTGCGCAAACAAAATATACACTGGGTTCGGATTCCTCCTTACGTTCATACCCCAGGTCGAAGCTGGTCAAATTGCTTAAATCAGCGTTGTTTAAAGTTGTTGATAACACTCGCCGCATGTCTTCGCTAATTGAACTGCAAACGTTTTTCTGGAATGCGGTGCGAGTTGTAAATGATCGCCCACTTATTATTTATTACCTTGAGCGACCAACCTAACGACTTCTTGCCCATTTGGCCTTCGTCCTGTTTAGATCAGGAACTGACACCAAACACGCCTGTGGGTGGGTTTCATGAAAAGGGAGACTTACGTAAAGATTTTTTACACATATGGCCCATCGTTTCTGGCTTGGTTGGATGCAGGGATACCTTCCGTTATTGCAAAAGCGAAATAAGTGGAGAACAATTCAATATAACCTGCAACCTGGTCAATTAGTTCTTGTGGGAGACTCCGAGGACCTTTTTGTAGGGGGGCTTACCGTCTGGGTCGTGTTGAAAAACTCCATCCCCAAATTCGCAGAGGGAAAGAAATTGTCCGTCAAGCTCCAGTGGCCGTATTAAGTAAAAAGTTGGGAAAGCATGACCCTAACATTGAATATGTTTTACGGGACCTCTCAAAAATCGCCCCTGTGTGATATTTTTAAAATAACTATGTGTTGTGCCTTCGCGTTTATTTGTTGTGATTTTACTGTTTCGAAATATATTATCGTCTTTGAATCGTGAATCTGGCTTTCGAATGTTATTAATTCTTATTTTGATTACCCGAATATGAAGCTCGACGACAGATACGCCATTCTGATACACGTTAAGGCAAATTTATTTATATGCACATATGGTTTATCCTGAATCACACCTGTTGACGTTTACAGGGTGACCCAAAAAGATGCGTACCCATACAAATTTCAATTGTGACTTTGATTAAAAAGCTATTGATTTCAAATTACAACCACACATTATTCAGTTTATGGAAAACCATTCACCAGAGTTTCAGCTATTTCTGTCAATTTTTAGTAAACTTATGGCTTTTCCGAGATGTGTTCCAAATGTTCACAATTTCGTTGCAAGCATTTCGTTTGTTTTTTGCTTTCCGGGCACGTCAATAGCAAAAACAATGTTTTTTGGGGTTCGAAGGTTCCAGACGAAGTGCTTCAGACGACGCTTCATTTCGTTAAATATACTGCCTGGGTGGCCATGAACAAGCTCGGGATCATCGGGCCTTATTGGTTCGAAGATGATGACGACCGATCCCAGACAGTCAACAAGGGGCGCTACATGGCTGTTCTGCACAAGTACTGGGCGTCGCTGGGACGTCGGAGAGGAGTTCTGAGAGTTTCACAATGGTTTCAGCAAGACGGGGCCACACCTTGTACTGCCAACGAAATCCTTGCTTGGTTGAGGCAGAGGTTCGAAGAGAGACTCATAAGCAGAAGGTGCGATGTGGAATGGGCCCCGCACTCACCAGATCTTAACCCTCCCTGATTTTTATCTGTGGGGTTTCCTCAAAGAAAATGTATACCAGGGAAATCCACAAACAATTGAGGAACTGAAAACTGCCATCACAGCAAAAATAAGAGCCATCTTGAAAGAGGAGTGTGTAAAAGTCATTGAAAACTTTGCCACACGAGTACAGGTTTGCTTGCAAGTAAATGGTGGACATTTGGAACACATCTTGGAAAAGCCATAAGTTTACTAAAAATTGACAGAAATAGCTGAAACTCTGGTGAATGGTTTTCCATAAACTGAATAATGTGTGGTTGTAATTTGAAATTAATAGCTTTTTAATCAAAGTCACAATTGAAATTTGTATGGGTACGCATCTTTTTGGGTCACCTGAGTATTATTTTTGTATTTGAGTATTATTATTTTTGCTGATGTTTTGTTGGTGCTTTCACTGTTTGTTTTTTGTTGAAACGGAACTGTGTAGGCAGTGCCGTAGCAGCTCAACTTTGGGCCCCCCCAAAAAACCCTTTCAAGTCCCCAATACTTAGCTTTCGATATGAATTGTTTTAGGTTTTTCCAGGGGTAACAACTCAGTTTCTCACCACAATGCGAATACTGTGGTAAAATTAAAACATATAACGCATTATCACTGTGTAAAAATAAAAGGTGTAATTTTAAGACAAGTTTGTTACACCCAATTCATTTTCCATTAAAATCGTTTAGCTCAGGGTTTTTCTACCTTTTTCTGCTCATGGCCCACTAAAATGATAAAATATGATGGTGGCCCAATAACTTTTGCTAAAAGGTACAAAGTCAACGTGATGGCATGATTAGGGAATGCTAATGTCGCTCTCCAGTCAAGCTCTGTGGCCCACTGTTGGGCCATGGCCAATAGGTTGAAAACCTCCGGTCTAGCTAGAGCGCACTTTTTCGTACACAGATGTTCTTTTGTCAGCATCATAATCTGGAGATCGGGCGCATCAACTTTCGATTGACAACATGGCCAGCGAAGAACCAATCGGATGGCCGAGTGGATAGAGCGTGTGCTTCTGAGCCTGAAGGAGTGAATAGACTGAGGGTTTGATCACTAGTCAAGTCAAACCAATGACTTAAAAATTGGTATTCACAGCTTTCCAACTAGACATTCAGCATTAAAGGGATAGTGTTAAGAAAGCCGTCAAGTTTGCTTGTGCCGTTGGGAAAAACACTTACCGAGATTCCCCCATCTAAGTGCGGTAGGTAAACAGATGGCCGGCAAGTCCTAAGGGAGCTCGTGTAGCGTCCCATTGCTTTCTGTGATAGGTGGATAAAAATGCCAACAAATGGAAAGAAAAAAGATAGTCTGCTGTTTGCCATATTAGATGTAATAAACGTTTTAATAAATTTCAGTTTTCTGAAGCTTTGTTCAGCACTGGTAACAGTAACAACGCATTTTGTAAACTCGAGAAGCAAGGCAAGCGAGCACTTACAGGTATTACTATTGAATTAAAAGTTCAACGGTGTTGAAGGGAGACTGCCAAATGAGCTTGTGTCGTTCTAATCAGCAACCATCTGATATAAATATCAAATGCAATAGACTCCAGCCGTGAATCGAACCCGTCGCAAAGAATCTGAACCTGCGTGCGGTATTGCCAGATCATATTGCTGACACAGAAATAGGGTAGGATTGAATTTAATTTACCGATCGGATGGCCGAGTGGATAGAGCATCTGCTTCTAGATTGGTGGACTCCGGGATTCAATTCCGGGTCCGGTCAAACCAATGACTTGAAAATTGGTATTCACAGCTTTTTTGGTTGACGTTCAGCATAATGGATAGCGCGAAACAAGCGGCAAGTTCGCTTGTTGTGCTGTTGGGAAAGGCACTAAACGGGATTACCCCATCTAGGTGTGGTAGACCGATGGTCGGCAACTCCTAAGCGAGCTCGTATAGCGCCCCGTCGCTTTTTCATGATAGGAGAATAAAATTGCGAATAAATAAAAAATAAATAGATAAAATTTTAAATCTGCTCACAAGGTGTTAATGAATTTGAATTTAATTTTTTCAAGAGGAATGAATTTGAATTTAAGCTTTGAAAAATGATTGCATCCAACTCTGCACCGGCCTCCTTTTTCAAGTCCTACGCGCACTCTTACACACAGTGTATTGTTTATGACATCATTATGCAGTTTATGACGCTATTTGAAAGGAAACGATAGCGAAAAATTTTAAAACTGAAATATATAGAATCTGAGCGCAAAAAATCCCATTCAACGCGATTCGCCAAGCAAAACTTTGTTTTTGAATTGATGCAACTTCGGGTCCTTCAAGACAATTTGGGGCCCCTTTTGGCAGTGTGGGCCCCCCCCCAATTGGGGGGCGGCTGCTACGGCTCTGTGTGTAGGTCTCTGTTTCCAGGGGGCGCTAAGTTACAGCCCCAACTTTGTGTTATCAAGCTATCGACCTGAGGACCTATAACGGCTCTGTTGTTGAAATGTTGTGTGTTTTATGGCGCTTTATAACTACTAAGGTCCTTTAGCGCCAGGACTAAATTTTGTTAAGAATTCATTGACGCATTTTTATTCTCTATTTGTTTCATCCTCTGCGCTCCGCTGAATCGCTGAGCGTTTAGCAAGTGTAACAGCAAATACCAGTTTTAAAGTCTTTGGTTTGACTCGACTGAAAATAGAACCTAGCCTACCAGCTTCCACGGCGAACGGTCTCTCATGTCTTTACTACGTTGCGAAATCATCTGGCTTTTCCAATTAGTACAGCGCGCTTCACACTGCACTGCAGGTTGTTTATTTACTTGTATCTACTATGTGCTTTAATACCTTCTGCGCTGGAACGTTGTGTTGTCCAGCCATGATAGCCTTTGAGAACAATGGCTTTATGACATCACAACACGACTCCAGCTTTAACAATACCCATTGACTTTGTTCAGGCTTGCATTTTAAGTTGGTCGTTAGTTCAAGCGCAGCCCACCAGAAAAGTTTGACTACCAGAATTATTGCATCACAATGAAAGTTTCTCGAGATTAATAAGCAAATTGGATAGCACAAAAAAACATGACAGCAATTTCGGAAATCTCTGTATAAAAAAAAGCGGATGGTTCCCAAAAGAGTGGTTTTTATTTTTTTTAATCGTCGATGGGGGGGGGGGGGTTGCTACGGGTAACAGTACTATTCCTTAAATATAGACACCCGTTTTCTCGCTTAATTTTGAGGAAAAACTTTTTGTATTACTGTTTTCTTTAAGCAAGCGTAAAAAGAGAGAATTAGATAATAAATTCTATTCTCAGTCGGGTCAAACCAAAAACTCTAAAACTGGTATTTGCTGTCCAAATCAAATCAAATCTTCATTATACTCGCCGTATTACGCCAAAGCGTGTAACGAGTTGCGGGGCCCATCTCCGCGGCTTAGCGCCTGGGCAACACAGCTCCGAAGAAACGCAAATAAACAGAGAGTAGAAAATACGTCAGTAAGTTCTTGACAAAATTTAGTTCTGGCGCTAAAGGACTTTAGTAGTTATAAAGCGCCATGAAATCACACATCATTTTATTTCATAAGAAACGAATGCAATTTGGAATAGTTATTTTGACAAAACGAATCTGTTACTTGTGAACGGTTTACTTCTTAACCAATGATTACTATTCGCTCATCTCTACCTGTTGTGCTCCGGCAGGTTTTAGCTATAACGCCTGGAAGAACTGCAGATGCAAACAAAAAAATATTTTTGGCTATGCAGTCGCAAGTGTAGACAAGGTGCAATAGACAAGTGTTTGTTATTTGTTAACTTTCTCCACTTCGATAATCAACATTTGCAAAACATATCTCCAGTTCTTTCATTTCATACTTTTCATTGTAACGTTATGACTGTTTTCGACTTTTCGTTACTTACGACTCTTACCCCCAAAATTTCAAAAATTATCTTTTTGAGTCCTATGCGATGATAGCAGGCGCCTGCTGTCGCTGCAGATGGCTGCTTTCTTATTTCAAATTTTGTTTTAATGTCTCGTAGGTGTCAGTATTGCGTTAGAGTAATTTTCTTTTTCATATTTGTGTCCAGGCGCAACAAAACCATCGCCGTTAATGCGCCCCAAAACCATCGCCGTTAATGCGCCTTTTATTTTTCTATTTCACATAACAACACACAAACAAACAAACTTATTCTTTTTACTGTAATTTGACTGATTGTTGATACTCGTACATGACTACTGGTACTGGTCTACGGACAATACTAAAAGGCGGAAATTATGCTAAAAGACGGAAATGGCGGAAACGGCGGAAAAAATGTTAAATTAAAAGGCGGAAATGTAGGAAAAGACGGAAATGCAGGGAAATGTGAACAAAAGGCGGAAATGTACTAAAAGGCGGAAATGTGACTAAAAGGCGGAAATGTACTAAAAGGCGGAAATGTACCAAACCACGGAAATGCAGAAAAATGTGACTAAAAGGGGTAAATGTACTAACAGACTAAAATGCAGGGAAATGTGACTAAAAGGCGAAAATGTACTAACGGATTGAAATGCATGGAAATGTGCCTAAAAGGCGGAAATGTACTAACAGATTGAAATGCAGGGAAATGTGACTAAAATGGGGAAATGTACTAAAAGGCGGAAATGTACCAAACCACGGAAATGCACCTAACCCTAACCCTTCCGTCTTTTAGTACATTTCCGCTTTTTAGTCACATTTCTCTGTATTTCAGTCTTTTAGAACATTTCCGCCTTTTAGTCACATTTCCCTGTATTTCAGTCTGTTAGTACATTTCCCCCTTTTAGTCACATTTCCCTGCATTTCCGTGGTTTGGTACATTTCCGTCTTTTAGTCACATTTCTCTGCATTTCCGTGGTTTGGTACGTTTCCGCTTTTTAGTACATTTCAGCCTTTTAGTCACATTTCCGTCTTTTAGTCACATTTTCCTGCATTTCCGCCTTTTAGTCACATTTCCCTGCATTTTAATCTGTTAGTACATTTTCGTCTTTTAGTCACATTTCCCTGCATTTCCGTCTTTTAGTACATTTCCGCCTTTTAGTATATTTCCGCCTTTTAGTCACATTTCCCTGCATTTCAGTCTGTTAGTACATTTCCGCCGCCTTTTAGTATATTTTCGCCTTTTAGTACATTTCCCTGCATTTCAGTCTGTTAGTACATTTCCGCCTTTTAGTCACATTCCCATGCATTTCAGTCTGTTAGTACATTTCCGCCTTTTAGTACATTTCCCTGCATTTCCGTGGTTTGGTACATTTCCGCCTTTTAGTAAATTACCGCTTCTTAGTCACATTTTCCTTCATTTCAGTCTTTTAGCACAATTTCCGTCTTTTAGTCACATTTCCCTGCATTTCCGTGGTTTGGTACGTTTCCGCTTTTAGTCACATTTCCCTGCATTTCCGTCTTTTAGAACATTTCCGTCTTTTAGTCACATTTCCCTGCATTTCAGTGAGTTAGTACATTTTCGCTTTTTGGTCAAATTTCCCTGCAGTTCAGTAGTCTTTTAGTGCATTTCCGCTTGTTAGTCACATTTCTATGCATTTCCGTGGTTTGGTACATTTCCGCTTTTTAGTGCGTTTCCGCCTTTTAGTCACATTCCCATGCATTTCAGTGTGTTAGTACATTTTTGCCCTTTAGTCACATTTTTCTGTATTTCAGTCTTTTAGTAGGCTACATTTCTGCTTTTTGGTCACTTTTCCCTGCATTTCAGTAGTCTTTTAGTACATTTCCACCTGTTAGTCACATTTCTCTGCATTTCTATTTTTTAGTTTAGCGATTTTTCCGCTTTTTCCGATTTCCGCCGTTTGGTATTGTCCGTAGTCTATAGACCGGTGCTAGACTAGGTGCTGGTGTGAGGCCTATTTTTTTAAAAAAAGCAGCACATACGTGCGTGTTAATGGTGCAGATAATCTCATGATAGATTGCGGTAGTCTAGCTTGGATTGATAGGGCTAGAATAGAAAACTTTTTTAATTGTGTTGAAACCGGTATTTTTTGATTTTTACATACAGGTACTGGTACCGGTATGCCACTAGCACTGGTTAATTCAGCTGGGCCAGTAGGCTAGTCACCTAAGAAGCAGTTGCTACAGTAGCATACTGGTACTTTAGATAACATAAACTTTGCAGCTAGAATACCGGTACTTTAGATAAACAGCAAGCTGTTGAGGGATTTAATTGCTAGGCCTAGCATAGGTTGTTTTTTATTGTTCTAAAAAATGTCTCGAGGACGACCAAATGTTTCTTTATTTGTTCGAAATATTGCTGACAATTGCAGGTGAGTTTGCAATGTAAATGATTTTTAAATGCTTGTCTTCGTGTTCATGCTGTACAGGAATCACTGTTCTCTGTTAAATGCAAAATTTGAAAAAAATGAGTATTATTAATTTTGGGCAAAAATTTCCAATTATTCTTAAGGCACATTTACCAGTTCTGATATGGGTCTCAGCATGATTGACACAAGCAGCAATGCGATTACGTGTTTATTTGATTTTAACGTTGGACTTTGGTGCAACAGCGCGGCAAAAGCAATGCAATATCAAGGAATTGTACCAGTACCAGTGTAATTTTTATCACTCTGCACTTCATCGCCTGGTATCAAAAAAATGTTTGAAATAAACTTAATGATGGGAGTGAGACAATGCACGTTGGATTATTACAACATCATTGAACAATCAGCTTGCTTTATGCAGGCTAGCAAGTTTAATCGGTACGGTAGTTGTTATATTCAGAGGTGGGCATTTTTTAAAAATTGGTTGAAGCGCAGCGCAACAAAGCACAAAAGTTCTGTTAAGTCATGAATCGCAACGCAACTAGCGCAACCTAATTTTTAAATTGACTGAAGCGCAACGCAACTTTTGCAATCTATTATTTTTTTGCATTAAAGCGCAACGCAACTTCCGCAATCAATGATTTTTTTGCATTAAAGCGCAACACAACTTCCGCAATGAGGTTTATACAAAAGAAAAAGCGCAACGCAACTTTCGCAATGAAAAATTAAATAAAGCGCAACGAGTAGATGTATAAGCAATGCAATTTTTTCTTGAGTTATTTTTATAGGTGCTTTTAACAGCACGCAGTTGGCTACAACGATTTTAATGCAAGTGACTGTAACAGGATTTTGCGTGGTCAATGAACAGGAAAATTAAGTAAGCGAAAAAAGATGCATTGCTGAAGATTGCTTTCTTCATCTTCATCCTCTTATCACGAGAAAGCGAAGGAGGCGCTGCTTAGGACGAATCCAGACTCGCTTAGGAGTTGCCTTTGTTTCCCAGTTTTCCGGTTGAATTTTGCTTCTGATTTCTTTAATTTGCCGCTTGCCAGATTCCACCAAGCGGAGATAATCAACGTGAAGCATCTTATCCAAGGACGCAACAATGAGACTAGGTTGGGAGTTGAACCATCAACCTTGCGATCATGGTTGTAAAAATGACGCTCCAAACCACTGCGCCACATTGCAATGTTGCGTGCCGTTAAAAGCACCTCATCGCGGTAAATCATAATTTGCATATGCGGCGAAGTTCTCCACAACAACAAGTAAAATACGATTTATTCAACACTCAATGATCTCTTTAAGCACTTGCAATTATTTTAAAAGCAAAAGACTTTAGTGTACCACATTTCTGATGAGCTGAAAATTTCTGCTACAATAAATTGACCTATAGGCCTATTGTACGCATCAAGAAACAAACTGCTATTCTATTAAAAACAGTTACAAAACACTGCTTACTCCAGCACATTGCGCTTTAATTAATCCAACAAAGAGCAACGCAGTATTTCAACTTCCTACAGTGCGCAACGCAACAAAGCGCAAGCAACCAGATTCTTTTCAGTTCGCAGCGCAATAATGCGCACACTATTATATATGTTTTCAGTTCGCAACGCAATAAAGTGCAAGAAAGATTTATTTTCCTTGAAGCGCAGCGCGACTTGCGCAATGGCTAAAAATAATTTGGGCTAAAGCTTTCGAACAGTCAGTGTATGATAAATTGCTCATACCTGAAAGCATTTTAGTGGCACGCCTTTGAACCCCTTCCAACTTTTTAATATCACCTTTATGGTTGGGATACCAAACACTGATATTATATATTCCAATTTAGGACGAATTAAGGTTTTAAATTGTATCACAAAGCTTTTTTTGCCTAATGCAAGCAGGGATCTTTGAAGCAGCCCAACAAGTCTATTGGCATCACTAACAATACCGTCAACGTGCTTAGTTCAGCTCTTCATCCAGTAACACCCCTATATCTTTTGCTGTATTTGATTGTTTTAATTCACATCGACTTCCAGTTTTATCATTTGTGTAATATGTGAACTCCGGAGGATGTTTGCCAATCCGAAGTATGAATGACTTCAAAGGGTGAAATTCCAACTGCCACTTTTTTGACCAATCTGCTAATGAATTTAAGTCATTTTGTAGACTTTCAGAGTCACTTTGATGATTGACATAAGAGAAAAGTTTAGCATCATTAGCAAACAGTTTGAACTCGTATTTAATTTGCTGGGGCATATCGTGTATATAACAAAGAAGCAGAGTTTCAAGCATAGTTTTTTCCATAGTTTCGAGCTTTTCCATAGTTTCAAGACATAGTTTCAAGCATAGTTTTTTTTCCAGCAGAATTATTTTGAAGCATATTGAAAATAAAAAAAGCTCTAGGGGGGTCCAGGGGCCTGCTCTTCTGGAAAATTTTTAAAAGTTTGCCGTACAAACTGTAGTGGCCATTTTACAGTAGTACTTTCTGAACAATTTTTAGGCAAATTTTGTTTAAGTTTTTTGCCCCTATATCTGAGTGTTTCACCATATATGATGCGTTTTGTTTGTACATTTTCGATTATGCGTGATTAGGGTGTAAGGCTTATTGTTATCGAAAAGGTTTAAAATTATGGAAAAATTGTGTTCATCAAAAACATGTTTGAAAATGGCTGGTGGGGGGGATGCATCCAGCGTTCCCTTTAAGAAATTTTTTCACAGAGCAAATATTTGTTTTGGTGGGCAAGAACATTATTAAGACTGAGTTGGCAGAATCTTAATAAAATTCATATTTTTGAATCAAATTGTAAGAAGTAGAATGACGTCTCAAAAAAAACACGTTCAAAACAATCGATGCAGTAAAGTAACAAGAAGAGGCTATGTACTGCACACATGTATTTCAAATTGCTTCTCTTTGTTTTCGTGCTTTTCCAATGCTTGTATACTTTGTTCACATAAAATGAGACAAGAAACAAAGCGGGTCACAAAGCAATGCTTAAGGCTGAAATTAGCGATTGTGATTGTTGAATTTCGAATATAATTTAGTAAATAGTTACTGCATTATTGCTGAACAGTAGCTTTCAGTCTCACTTAAAAAGGCGAACCAACTATCCCATGAAAAAAAGACAATCACGAAGCCACAATCCAGCACCGCATATTTTTACTTCGGCTTAAAAATGTTTATGATATTTTTATATTTGGAATTTTGCAGTTGCGGAAAACGAGATTTCATTGCGCAAATGGTCTAATTACACTGTGTAGTTGCGCACTTTAGAGGGAACACTAGATGCATCCCCCCAGGATCCACTCCTGCCCACACTGATAACAATGTCTCTTACCACCTGGGTTTATTTTTTTGCTGTAAAATTTCGGACATTTGAAAATTTCTTGGACAAGATTTGTGAACAAACGATTTTATAAGTTTACTAAATCAAATGTTAATAATTACTACGTTTCACAAAAACACAGGACTAGTTTTGAAAACGAAACGTCAATCATGCCAAAGCCAAGACGCAATAATTACCCTCATCTTCCAAAAATTTATTTTAGCTCCGTATCTCACAATTTCACTCAAAATATCAAAAGCAACAAATTGCTTCTAGTAAACATCAAAGTCTCGAGGGAGTCCAAATCACAAAGCTTGTGCGCGATACCACAGTAGCCACAATCGTTCTAAACGTCTGCACATGATTCCCAAATATGGTAAAACACAGAAAACGATTTTTCCTTGCTGACAAGCGACAATGTTTCAATAACTTCGCATGTTGCAAAAATTCATTAGATGTTGCAGTGGCAACGGTGTAGTTGCAAAGAGGAACTCGCAAAATTTTAATTAAGTTAATGGGCTCGAAGCCGCCACAAGCATATTGCTGTTCTGTAAGCAGAAATTTTTTGGTTTTGGACACTTTGTACGAAATGGCTCCAAATGTTTAGGACATTGAGCAAAAAATTCGGATAATGTCCGAAAAAACAACAACCAGCTCACTACTACATCAGCCTGCTGATTTAGCTTCAGTATGATGTGGAGCAGATTCTGTCACAGCTGTTTTGAAATAACAGCACGCACTGCACTAGCACAGTTTGTGCACTTCACTTTAAAAACAAGGGTGCGGTTTCACAAGGGGGTTTCGACACTCCCCCATGAGTGCGCCACTGGTTTGTAATGGTAGTGGCGTTGCCGCATGACGCGTATTGGTAAACACACTTTTAACCTTGCCGACTGGAATGTGATTTTTGGCGGAATTTGAATCAAAGTGTTCAATATTTTGGTGCAAAACAACTGTTACATGATATGAAAACTCAACTTTGAGGCAAAAATTTGATCAAACATTTTTCAAACTCTTCTGACTAAATTTTTGGGAAAATTTTATATTAAAATTTCCATTTGGACAAGCTTGCATCCTAAAAACTAAAAGGGGACAAAAGTGCCAGTTCAAATATGTCGGAAGTTTTGTAGGGTCTAGTGCACTGTCGTCATTATGGACAGTTGAAATTGTGACAACTTGCTATGACAAAGCAGACGACTTGTAGTCGTCTGGACGTCATGTGGCCCTGCTTGGTACAGTTTGTTTTAGTGCCCCAATTACCTTTTTGTGATAGTAACATAAAAATGCAGCTGATTAAAGTCATTTTACGCTGGTACCCTGCCAAACATGATTAAATGCAGCAAATTTAAATGATTAGACGCTGGTACCGGTACTGGCTCTTTTTTTGTAGCAGCAAGAAAACACGTCATGTAAAAAGTATGCAATTAGTCAGGTACTACTTGCAGTTTTAGGGAGGGTTGTCCAGGTTGAAAAACGTTAAAATTCTGTAACAATCATTGCAAAAAACAATATATTTGCAGATTGTTGTTTTATTACAGGACCTTGTTGATAACTTACTACTTATTATGTTTAAATTTGAATCAGGGGCTGCCCCAAACTTATCAGATATAATTTAGGAATAGAGGTGAAGAAATTTTAAATTGAGTTTTAAATGACTGAAGCCAAATGCAAGATGTATATATACGTTATTTTAACACTCAGCTTTGCTGATGCAAATTCATTTTACAAACAGTGTTTCTTTTTTTTTTGTTAAATTTTGAATTCCGGTAAAGCTTTGCACCAAAAGTTTTGATTTTGTTGCTTTTTCATGTTGCTTGTTTTCCTTCATCTTATCATATTTTTTATCGTGTTGATGGTGAAGACACAAATACGTGTTCGTGAGCTTGGTAGTAATCTTCCATTAGTTGATGCTATTTAGACTTAACTATCTTTTTTTACTAATTTATTGAACTTTGGAAACACCTCTGTTTATCTTATGCAAAATATTTAACTCTTTTCAGACCTGAAGATCTTCGCAACGAATTTGTCAAATTTGGCCCAATATCTGACGTCTATATTCCGTTAGATTATTATAACAGACGCCCGCGAGGTTTTGCTTATATTCAATATCCTTTATATTAACCTATTTTATCATTTTGTGCAGTTAAAAGTTAAAAGCAATGGACTCATAAAGTAAAGTAAAAAGACAAAGCCAATAAAGATAAAAGCAAAAAGATAAAGCAACCGTGGTGAGCTTGTTAATGGTGCTTTTCGCTAATCTCCAATCATACTTGCATGCTGTGTAAGTGTCTGTGAATTAAGCCTAATTCTTCAATCTATCGTTGCTTTAGCAAAGTCAATCGAGCTATCACGCTAAAGAATCAACGTAGAAAAGCACCAAGGCAAAGATTCACAAAGAAATAATTAGTTCTGCTAAGCCCTATATCCTTTTTCTTGTACTGTATTACTGTTTAATGTAATACTGTGACACGAATCTTCTCCTTACATCGATGCGTACATTTGAGGATGTTAGGGATGCTGAGGATGCCTTGTATGCAATGGATCGCAAATGGATTTGTGGAAGATACATCGATGTTCAGTTTGCAGCAGGAGACAGAAAAAGTAGGTTTGAAAAAAATAATCCAATCTTCATTATGTTGGTGGTGTTACGTCGCGTGGTGGAGTCCATCCCCGCTGCTTAGCGCCTGGGCAACACAGCTCCGAACAATCGTCGCACAGATGGCGAGCCGTCGGCCATGTAGTGTCTGATTTAACCAGCCCTCCCGCACCGAGAAAGTGCAAAACTTTGAAACCTTTGTCGACAACGCGCATGTTGCAGATCCTATAGTTAGGTGACGGGTTCAATTTACTGTTAGAAGTTGGAGCCATTTGACTTAAATACCGTTGACTCGAAGAGCCCACGCACACTTTGCAGTCTCGTCAATTGTTGTTCAATTTTCTGTTAACTATTTGAAATCAACTTCAGTTCTCATTGCTGTTGCTTTAGATGTGCTTGCGTTTTTGTTTAATTATTTTTAATTATATCATTGCATAAAAATAGTTGAAACATAATCCTGACCATCTTGACGAGTAGTGTGCGGAGTTTTGTTGCTCTTGATTTTGTGGTTAATCGAAATGTTGTTGCAGCTCCCGGACAGATGAGAACCAAGGAGCACACCCCGCCTCCCCGGTAAGCAGCAGGAGGTAGAAAAAGTAGTTCTGTATAAGGAGGAAAAATAGAGGTATAATTATTGTTAGAACTGAACATTTTGACCACACACATTCCCTGTCACCATTAGTTTTGTACTGACACATTGCTGATGATGACAGGTGAACCTGTGTTGTCGAAACGTCCAGTTTTAAGAAATGACTGTGGGTTTATCTTTCCTCCTTGAGCTATTTCCGTTCCATACTTATTGTACTGCGAAATTACAGTACGTGGTGCGAAAATGCATGAGGATGAAGGTTAAACAAGCGTGATGAATTTTTGCAAGTGTAGATATGCTTCAAGTCTCGATGGTTGTGATTTAGTGATCGCATGATTTTCACATGTATGCTTGATATTGATTTAACCTCAGTTTCCTTTTTTTAACTTGTGAACACTACTCAGTTGGCGAGTGGTAAGAGCGTCTGCCTCTAAAGCTGTTGACTTCGGTTCGATTCCGAGTTGGGTCAAACCAATGACTTTCACTTTGTTAGTCACAGCGTCATTGTTTGACACTCGGCATTAGAAATAGTGTGGAGAACAAATCGGCAAGTTTACCTGGTTGTGTGGTTAACAAAAGGACTTTGCGAGATTCAAAACTTCGTGTGTCTACTAAATACAACCTCTGTGTTGTACTGACTGGTGTTTTTCTAGTCGTTTCAGCGACCGAACTAACAAAGTTTTGCTGAACAGAGACCGACGCTACCGACACCACTCCTACAGTCGAAGTCCCCGGCATCGATATAGTCGCTCTCGTAGTCGATCTTACGAGCGTCGCAGATCGCCGTATGAAAGACGAAACAGCTCTCGTGATTCTCGTTACTATGGCAATCAAAGACGTTCCCCTGAGAACGGTTATGAACGTCGCAGCAGATCCAGGTGAGAATTCGAATTATCCAGGTTTGGCACGGGCCAGTTGGCGTAGTGGCCAGATTTGGCACGAGCTAGTTGGCGTAGTGGCCAGGTTTGGCACGAGCTAGTTGGCGTAGTGGCCAGGTTTGGCACGAGCTAGTTGGCGTAGTGGCCAGATTTGGCACGAGCTAGTTGGCGTAGTGGCCAGGTTTGGCACGGGCCAGTTGGCGTAGTGGCCAGGTTTGGCACGGGACAGTTGGCGTAGTGCCCAGGTTTGGCACGGGCCAGTTGGCGTAGGGGTCAGGTTTGGCACGGGCTAGTTGGCATAGTGGCCAGGTTTGGCACGGGCCAGTTGGCGTAGTGGCCAGTTTTGGCACGGGCTAGTTGGCGTAATGGCCAATTTTGGCACGGGCCAGTTGGCGTAGTGGCCAGGTTTGGCACGAGCTAGTTGGCGTAGTGGCCAGGTTTGGCACGAGCTAGTTGGCGTAGTGGCCAGGTTTGGCACAGGCTAGTTGGCGTAGTGGCCAGGTTTGGCACGGGCTAGTTGGCGTAGTGGCCAGGTTTGGCACGAGCTAGTTGGCGTAGTGGCCAGGTTTGGCACGAGCTAGTTGGCGTAGTGGCCAGGTTTGGCACGGGCCAGTTGGCGTAGTGGCCAGATTTGGCACGAGCTAGTTGGCGTAGTGGCCAGGTTTGGCACGGGCCAGTTGGCGTAGTGCCCAGGTTTGGCACGGGACAGTTGGCGTAGTGCCCAGGTTTGGCACGGGCCAGTTGGCGTAGGGGTCAGGTTTGGCACGGGCTAGTTGGCATAGTGGCCAGGTTTGGCACGGGCCAGTTGGCGTAGTGGCCAGTTTTGGCACGGGCTAGTTGGCGTAATGGCCAATTTTGGCACGGGCTAGTTGGCGTAGTGGCCAGGTTTGGCACGAGCTAGTTGGCGTAGTGGCCAGGTTTGGCACGAGCTAGTTGGCGTAGTGGCCAGGTTTGGCACAGGCTAGTTGGCGTAGTGGCCAGGTTTGGCACGGGCTAGTTGGCGTAGTGGCCAGGTTTGGCACGAGCTAGTTGGCGGAGTGGCCAGGTTTGGCACGAGCTAGTTGGCGTAGTGGCCAGGTTTGGCACGAGCTAGTTGGCATAGTGGCCAGGTTTGGCCTGGGCCAGTTGGCGTAGTGGCCAGGTTTGGCACGGGCCAGTTGGCGTAGTGGCCAGGTTTGGCACGGGCCAGTTGGCGTAGTGGCCAGGTTTGGCACGGGACAGTTGGCGTAGTGTTTCAAATCATCGATATCGACGTGGAAGTTCTTTCGTTTGATTTCCCGGTCGATCAGATCGACACATTGTGGCCAACGGCTCGCCCTGATGCGGCGTTTCTTCGAAGCTGTGTGCCGAGGCGCTAAGCCGTGGAGATGGACCCCACCACTCTTTATGTATACATTTCGGCGTAATACCGCGAGGATGATATTTAAATTTTGTTCTACAGCAGCTTTTGTTTTGTGATGTTTTTGGGACACGGTTTGGGTTTTTTAAAGTTTAAATCGAGTCCCTAGAATCATAAAGAATCGAATTGGAAGTAGCCAGCATCTTTTTCCTGTTTTGAGTTCTTGTATTGTTATCTTGACACCTATGATTTTTCTTAAGAAAAAACTTACATCAAATAAAGCTGGAAATTTGGGAATTCATGTGTTAATTTTATAATGCTGTTCAGTATTCACGCTTCCCTACTTGATGCTCAGCATTACAGGGCAGAGTTGAGAACGAGTTTACTTGTTGTGTCATTGGGAAAGGACTTGGCGAAATTCCCCCATCTTAGAGACACACGGCCGGCAACTCCTAAGTGAGCTCGTTATAGCTTTTTTACTACAATACAGTCGTTACCAAAAGTTTAGAGCCACCCAGGCAAAAAACACACTTTTGCTTGTTTTTCTCAATTGCGTGAACTCATAAATCATTTCTTGCTTTCGTTAGCCTTTTTCTTTTTTGCTCAATGTAGCATGACGCTTACTTTAACCCCCAAAAGGGGCTAACTAACCTAGCTCTTGTTTTAGGGTGAGTAAAAGAAGAGTTTAGTGGGAATTATAGCTACCATTCAAAGAGGTATTATGGGTAAAAAAGCATCCTTGAGTATTGCTCAGTAGTCAAAAATTGTTATCAGCCGTTCCGCTTCCGTTTTCCGCGACTGGTTATCCGTTACTGCCATCATAACAATTTTGACCGCTGAGCAATACTCAAAGATGCTTTTTTACCCATAATACCTTTCTGAATGATAACTATAATTCCCTCTAACCTCTTCTTTAAATCACCTTAAAACAAGAGCTAGGTTAGTTAGCCCCCTTTTCGGGACTGAAGTAAGAGTCATTCAACATTAAGCAAAAAAGAAAAAAAAGCTAACGAAAGTTAAAATGGAATTAAGAACGCGTTTGAGAAAAACAAACAAAATTGTGTTTTTTGCCTGAGTGGCTCTAAACTTTTGGTACTGACTGTAGATTTCTAATGTTTGGACAACGAGTATAAATGTGCAAACGAACAAGACAAAACATTGGTTTGAAGAACTTGGTCACAAATATTCACTGATTCTATTTCGTCGCAGATCTCGACAAGATTATTACGAGCGAAGTCCTTCGTTCGAGCGACGATCGCCTCCTGGCAGACGAGCTTCGTACGAGAGACGTTCACCAGAGCGACAAGCTGCTTATTCTCCCGGTTATGAAAGAAGATACGAATCCCCGCCTCCCGACTATCTACGCAGGTCAGTGCGCACCATATACAAGTCCAAAGGTTGAAGGCAGGCTGTGAGCTCGCTGGCATTTTCAATGAGGTTCTAGTGAGAGTTCGCTGAAAATTTGTATGCTAAGTTTAAATTCAGTGACTTTCACCAAGTTATGTCAAGTTCCCAGCCATGAATCAAAAGCCGCTTAATGATAACTTGAGAGCTATTGGAGAACGTGTTAACTCGGAATGAATCTTGCTTAATTACCTAGTTAAAAATTGAGGCAGTTTATGATACAAGATTCTAGCAATGATTTAAACTTTAGGAAAATAACTTCATTAGCCATTAACTTGGAAAATTAAATGCGATAAATTGAAACTCGGCTTTGCTAAAATTTATTGGACTCCGTTAAAAAATAAGGTAATTTCTAATTTACTGCATAATGCACAGACAATCGTACAATGCATAAGGGAGACTGCGAAGTGAGTTTGCATTCTTCGAGTCAGCAGCCACCCGAGGCGATCGGCTCCAGTCGTGAATCGAACCCGTCACGTAGAATCTGTAACGGACGCGCGGTACCACTGGACCATATCGCTAATATTTAGACTTTGCGGCGCTGCCCTTATTGTTGGTGTTGTATTTTTTAGGAGAGCCACCCCGGAGTCGGAAAGTGATTAACTGCTAACGTGTCGACGGACTGTGTCTTAAAGTTTTGCCATTTTATTGACATGTCTCTGGGTTATCGGCGCGTGGTTGTGACTTTTCTAATGGTGCCCGTGAGCTGTGGAAAGTTGGCAACTGTACGTGTGTGTCTTGCTTTCGATAGGAAGTTGCAATTGCTTTCTTTTGATGCCACTCCCAGCTTTCCGACGTAGCTCTAAAGGACGAACTAACTTTTTACTTGTCCCTGGGTCAGAAGACACTTTTTTTAATAAACTCGTTAAAAAAATCGACGAGTCTGTTTAGTGTAGTTAGAACACAGGGACGCCCGTTTTCAAATCAAATCACCAATCATCATAGCCTACCAGTACTCGCGGTATCGCCCCGAAACGCGTAACGGGATCCGGCCTAGGGCCGACACTGTCGATTCGACCAGCGAATCGAACCCAAATTCTCCTGCATCGACAGTGATGTCTTACACCAACATTTACTAGTGTTAAATTTTTTGAACCCTCAAGAAATGAATTCCACCGATCGTCACCACTGTAGCACTTCACTTTAATAGATGAACACAACGTAGATCACTTACATTTACTAAATAAGATTTTAAAACAACGAAATCACAACGATCTTAGAAAGGTATGGTAGGCATGAAAATGAGGGCTGTTAGCGACATTATAAACGGAAGGAGTAATACCATGCCAACAAGACCGGTGTTCCAGTTCGTTCCTAAAAACAAGACCAACATTAACGTTCGAGCAAGCAACTTGAACGTCCCGCGAGAAGCTGGAAAAGCAAATTGGACAAAAAGTTTTCTCCATCAACCGATGATAGTGATAGGAACAAAAAGTACCACTACAAAGCATCCGCTACCACTAAACATCCCTGCATACTGCTACAGGTACAATGGTACATACCTAAAAATTTGTTGATTTCCTCTTCCTTAGTAAAAAATAAGTAAAGTTCTGCAGAACAAGGAACCAGCAAGATCGCAGACCACACTTTCCAAACTGGTTTCACGCCTAAAACACACGATGTGTCACAGAAATCTCACTTCCATTAATACGATTGCATTCGAAAACACATCAATAAAATAATTATTATTCCAGCGCTTAAAAGGAAAAAGTGAAAATGCAATCATGTGGTGAACGAAAATAACTGAATTGAATTTAAAGGCAAGACCAAATCATTATACTCTGGGTAATACACTGAAGCGAGTGACGGGTTCCATCTCTGCAACTTAGCGCCAGGACAACACAGAAGCGCTGCAGTAGTGTGGAGTTGTTGGTGACAATGTGTCGATTTGAAAAACCCGGGAACTGAACCCGTCATTTTCTTGTGCCGATAGCGATGTCTTTAACCATTATGGTCAACTGAGGTAATGCGCGTGCTTTTTCTGAAAAAAAAAAAAAAAAAAAAAAAACGGTGTAGCTTTACTTTACTTTCACTTACACTAGAGAAAAAAAACGAAAACGCATCTACAAATACATCATTGCATAGACCTCCTTTTCCAAAGAAAATTGGATCGCTAACTCCCTACAGTTACGCAGCAATTATACGCACAATCCACGCATTTGACGTTTTTTGGCTAAACCGCGGCAAGCGCGTTGTAATAATGGTGGGCGCATTCCAAGGCGTGTTTTGTGTTAATAAGCCCATTGACATGGTCTGTTATAAAGCGCTTTGTGACGTACGCCAATTCTATTTGCTTTCCAATTCGTTACGGCAACTTGTTCACATGCAGTCCGCAAATCACTGATAGAACTAACAGGCATAATAGCACTAATGGGGAGGAGCATGGGGGAGTATGGATGGTGGGGTAATGGGGGAATTTTTGGTAGTTGGGTCAAGTATGGGAGAAATATGAAAGTGGGAAAATATGTTCGGGTGTGGGGGGAGGTAAGAGAAGGTGTGGGAAGATGTGCGGAAAGTGTGTCAGGGTGTGGGGTATGTGGAGTAGGTGTGTGAAAGTGTGTTTGGGGTGTGGGGAGAGGTGTGGAAAGGGTGTTGGGGTGGGGACAAAGGGTGCTGGGTTGGTGCGGGGAAGTATGGGGAGAAGGATGGTGTCACGATCCGGCACCCCAACTCTCCTGACCCCAACCCCACGACCCAAACCTCCCTAACTAGCAGTTTCAGACAAGACTGCATCAGCAAAATAGAATTATACAAGAAAATTGGCTTTACGGACAAGCAGATGTTGTTTCGAAATTCAGCACAAAAACAGATGAAACATTCACAATAGCAGCTAAGATTAGAGACAACTTTTTGTCAGTTTCCAAATTACTACAAACTATTTTATTACTGAAAACTGGATGACTACTCATAATTATCTTACGTCTTGCATTTTGATACACTTTAAGGCCGCCAGTTTCTTGACTTGAAAAAAGCATTCGACGAGAAATTACAGAACTTTTGTTCGTTGCTTGCTTGGCAGCCAAAGAACTTCGCAAAATCTGCAATGAAAAAATGACTAATGTATTATATCAATGGCAGTTGTAAAAATGAATCAACTTTTCATTGCAATTTCAATTTTTCTTTTAAAGGCCCACTGCACCCAAATTCATCGATAGTTGTAAATATGTATGAAATATATTTAAACACTTTCGCGAAAATTCGATCACGATATCGGGTCTCGGTAACGAGAAAACTGGTAAAATATCGTTAAATTTGTGACGTCATTGGGTACCAACAAAAATGTGCGAAAGCTTTCGAAAGTTTTCGGCAAAGTGCAAAAGCTTTTAGAAGTCGCATCATTTCTTGGTTGTCGGTACCCAATGACGTCACAAATTTAACGATATTTTACCAGTTTTCTCGTTACCGAGACCCGATATCGTGATCGAATTTCCACGAAAATGTTTAAATACATTTGATAAATATTTATAACTATCGATGAATATGGGTGCAGTGGGCCTTTAGTCAAATCTTCAATATACTTGTGATCAGAGCTGGCGCCAGAGCAGTCGACTTAGGGGGGTCAAGCGTTTATCAGAGGGAGGCCAAAATTTGAAATTAAGCACAAAAGCCGCTGTCTTCAAAAGAGAAAGCTTGTTAATTGGGGGGGCCAAGCATGTTGATTGGGGGGGACAGGCCCTCCCTTAGCGCCGGCCTTGCTCGCGATCTTACGGTAAAGCATGAAACCATTGGCGGGATCCATCTCCGCGACGCAGCGCCCAGACAACACAGCTACGAAGAAACATCGCAGTAGTGACAAGCGTTGGCAACACTGTGTCCCATTTTACTGGCTCAGGAATTGAACTCGAGCCCCCTACACCAACAGTGACGTCTTGAGCATCTGCATTAACCAGGCGGTAGTTTTATTTCATAATAATTGCAGTTTGGAAAAATACTGTGCCAAATTACAATAACTTGTTAAAGTATATGAAGTTCTTATAACCTTGACCTCATTTACTATCATAAAAACAGCTTTGATGTTAGCATGGCAGCATGGGCGTGGAAGGTTGTGGGTTTAATTTCCAGGTCGGTCAAACCAGACACAGTGTTGCCAACAACTTACCACTGCTGCAACATCTCGGTGCTGATCAGGCGCTAAGCCGCAGACCCGACACTCTTTACATGATTTGGCACCAGTATAATGAAGATTTGATTTTAATGGCATTTACATGAAAGCACTACCGACGAGCCCTTCTTAATAACAAGAAGTTTTCAAAATTTTGCAAAATGCAATTGATCCAGTGCTAATTTGCATATACTTTAAGAACAATTACAAACATCAAGAACAATGAATGAGCTTTCCGTCTGCATTAGACAAAAAGCAATTCAGAAAAATGATGGAAAATACTCACAGCATTAGATTTTGATGATCGTGAATGCGATCGGAGCAATATATTTGCAAAATTCATGCTGAGATTTAACACACTGCCTGTTACTAGTTTAAAGAATCAAAACGATTCTAAATAAACAAATTATTATACCTCATCACAAAAAGAACAGTTTTCAAAAGTCTTGCCATTGTCCCACAGATCGAGGCCTATACATAAAATCAAACTAGCTAACAGCATGACAGACTGACATTTTTCAAAATCGAGTACTAGTTTGTGTGTTGGGGTGTGGGGTAGGTGTAGGGAAGCGTTGATGAGTTAGGAAGCGAAAAGTTCTTGATGTGTTGGGCCAACACACTTCCTCCCACATCTCCCCCACACCTCCCTAGTCCCAACACATTTTCCTACATCTCCCTTTACCTTCCCCCACACCCCAACACACTTCCCTACACCTCCCCTTACCTTTCCTTACACTCCAACACACTTCCCTACACCTGCTCAAAGTGTGGCGAAGTTACCATGAGGCGAAGTTTTTGGCAAGCATCAGAGTTCATAATGACATTGTTCAGTCACTTGACCTTAAAAAGAAAGTGATACTGATGTCCTCTAATCTTTCCTGTGCCTTTGACACAGTTGATCATACCCTGTTAATAGCAAAACTACAACATCGTTTTGGCATTGATGGCACTGTTCTTTCTTGGTTAATCTGTTATTTGTAAAACAGACAGTTTTTTGTCAAGATTGATGATGTGAATTCTGAGAATATTAAACTCTTTTTAGGTGTTCTGCAAGAATCAGTTTTAGGCCCGCTCTTATTTAACTTGTTTTTCCAAAAAATTGAAAATATTGCATTGGGTCACAATACTGGGGTTCATGCATATATATGCCTATGACATTCAATGCTACTTTAGTTTTGATAAAAACACTCTGTTGGATATCGATACTGTATGATAAATACAAGAATCACTAATTTGGTGTCTGATTTTTAAAAATGGATGAATAGCAATTATTTACTGGTAAATGAATAGCAAACTCAGTTTGTTGAGATATGACATCCAGGAAGAGAGCATGCCGAGCTAATCTCATACCTAAACTTGGGTGGCAATAATGTTTTTTCTACATCTGTGTCTGCAAAAAAACAGTGGGAGTAATACTTGACCAAGATATGTCTTTGAGTTTGCATATCCATAAAGTAATCAACATTTGTTACCTGAACCTGCAGAATTTGGGTAAAATAGGCTCAAAATGGCCGAGTGGTATAGAGCGTTTGTCTCTTGAGCTGTAGACTTGGGTTTAATTCCGAGTCGGGTCAAACCAATGACTTAAAATTGGTATTCACAGCTTCCCTGCTTGACGCTCAGCATTAAAGGGACAGTGTGGAAAACAAGCCGGCAAGTATAACAAAAAATAATCCAGACCTTGAATTACACCCTTGAAATGTTCAAGCAAATTTTTAGTGATTTTTATATGTGGGCAAATTCGCACTAGTTCAAATCTTAGAGGGAACATTGTTCACATCTATATTATTCTGTTATTGCAATGCACTTAATTATAATTTACCTGTCTACTTGTTCGATGTTGAAGAAGCTTAATTAAATGCAGCTGTGGGATATATTTTTATACTGCATGGGCCCTCAAGGAGAATTCCAATATCTCCATACTGGTACTTGAAAAGTCCACACATTCTACCAATCAAATTTTGGATTATGTTCAAAATTGCCTTTCTTACATAGAAATGTTTTCTGTTTTCATAACCTTGCCCCTCCCTACCTTATTGATACTTTAACTTTTCATAAGCCGAGTGTTACACATAATGTCAGAAGTAACAATGATCTATTAAAACTTGAACCAAAGCTAAAATTGAACTTTGCGAAATCTGAAGCTATGTTTTGCTATACAGCTCTGGATGCATGTGATGCTGTGATGTATGGAATTTAATACCTTTGTCTGTTAGACACAGTACCAGTAGCCTAACACTGTTCCACACTTCAAAATTAATCTTAAGAGTCATTACTTTAGGCTACCTTTTCATAAGGTTCAAGATCTCTGAAAATTATTTCACAAATCTGATTTTTGATTTGACTGCTACCAGGCTACCGTAGTTAGTAGACACCGTACCATATATTCACTTATTTTTGCCATATTATTTTGCTTTTGGAATGTACCCTACCAGTACATTTCTTCAGAGGATATTCCTTAAGGTAGAGCAAGTTCATTGATTTATTTTTGAACTGCTGTGGATTTTGGCAGTATTACATCAACATATTGATAACTCACTGTTGTGCACACTTCTCACGGGTCCTACTAAAACCTGCAGGAGCACAAGGATCACAAGGACCACAAGGACCGCTAATGGCGCAATTGAGCTATTACTAAAAGCTGCAGGAACACAAGGGGCGCTGGGAACTCAAACCTAACCGAACTGAACCGTAACTGAACCAAACCCTAATGGAAACTAATCCGAACCGAACCTAACTAAACCTGACCCCCATTGAACCTAACTCTCATCGAACCCATCCCTAATGTGCTCCATGCGTTCCTAATTGTGCCACTAGTGGTTCTTGCGCTCCTTGTGATCTTTGCGTTCCTTGTGATCCTTGTGGTTCTTGTGCTCCATGTGATCCTTGTGTACCTGCAAGTTTTAGCAATACCACTTCTCCTTTGCCCCATGTTTTACATTTTTGTTGTTGCATCTACTTTGTGCATTTTATGGTAGGCCTACTACAGTACTATCGGTACCTGCGGGTACTGGTACCACTTATATCGTTGTATAATACGGTATGCTTCAGTGCTTATCTGCTTATGCTTGCCTAAGTCACTATTTCTATCCACTTTTGTGTCCAATTTGATCACTTGCTTTTTTTGATGCACAAGAAATAGTGACAACTTGATCCATTTTCGTCACTATTTCTAGACTATCCACTTTTGTGTCTAACTTGATTACCCCTTTGGCAGATATGCTGGAGACTTTTTTCCAGCATGATCTTCTGTCTTAAGGGGTTGATAAATACCGGTACCATTTATTATTACGATACTGATTAAGCTACTAGCAGATTAGTATTTAACATAAACAATTAACATTGAAATCATTTTAACAGACCACTGTAACAACACAGCAACTACAATGCTAGGTGGCACCTGCAGTCCAAACTATTATTATTATTATCAAGTTTTAATGTACTTTGTACGATAACTTAACTAGCCCGGACTCTGCTCTCAACCGGAGTATTGCAATTATACCTGCCAACGTATTTTTAGCTATGGTATCCTTTTTCTACCTGCATGCAGAAATAATAGACACTGCACTAGTATTTGCACCTTCTTCTTTCCAGGAATGGCTTATCCATATTCTTGCCTGCTTTGAAGTCACCATGCACCTTGACTTGAGAGAAAAAGCTTTAATACTTTTCTAGTCTAGCCTACACCACATTTCTGATGATGCTCAGCGTAACCTGTCGAGCGAAACGTTAATCAGATACATAGTCTGACTAAAATGAAACACTGTTCAGCTAGTTCAGTTACGACTGGAAGACCATTTTAGGTCAGGACTCAGGCTGGTTTAGCTTACCTTCAATCGACCCTAGTCCGGTGCTCGATTACAAACCGAGATAACTTAAAGGTCACAATATTGCTGAACAGATTCTTCAGAATATTTTTTTCCAATCCATCAAGAGCAATATTATAAAACTTCTTCAGTTTGAATGCCGCATCGTTACCTATCACTACTTTTCCTTAAAAAGGCAATGACAATGCAATCATTGTTTTATTTTTTGAAAAAAAGAAAAAGTAGATGGACTTGATTAGGCTACAAAAAAGAAGAGTCTATGGGAAACATCTCCGTATAAGCAACACTCCTGATACATGCTCAAACAAAATTTATGAAACAAACCTTATCCCTTTTTGTTTAATCATGCATTCGATTATCGCACACTACGCTAGACAACGAATGCCCTGATTGAGTAATTGTTACCGAGCAGAAACATTTACAATTTTATTTTTTGAAAAATTGGCACAAGTAGGCCTACAATGACATAATAAAAAAATAATAATAATCATAACCTACCCACAAAAACAAAAGCAGCCCATACGATTAAAGTTGGACTAATACATTGGGTCAAGACGATAATATAAAAATAGGCAAAAATTAAAGCTTGAAAACCAGTGTTTGCGCAGGATTCACTTTTAGAAATATCAACATCTTCAAACTGTGCCTCTTTTTCTTCTTCGGTTTGTGACGAAAGTCTGTTCAGGGTTGTCATTTTTTCTTCATTTTCTTTCCTGCTCAGGGATGAAACTGACATTTCTTCATCCTCCGCAATTGCCAGCAAAAAATGCGTTTTCTTTTTCTTCTGCTTTTGTTTTAGTTTATATCTTATCATAACGATAAAAAATATAGATTCAACAAACTGAATAAGCAGGTACAGAAGTGGCATAAGATAAAAAATCCCGATGAATTGAGAAGGAAATACAAGTTTGAGAAGAGCAGCAGCCAACGGGCAATTCTGTGTCATTGTGTCCACTGCGAGAGTGCGCCCAGTGATGCCATCCCTTTGTAATAATGATGCGACCAAGATGAGTCTGCAAACCACGATGCAGAGTTAATTTTTCAACTTTTTTACTAGCTGTTGGCTCGGGTTTGATTCTCAGTCAGTTCAAACCAATGACTTTAAAATAGACTCGCCACAATCTACAGCTTCCCTGTTGACGCTCAGCATTAAGCATGATGAAAGTGGAGAACAAGTCGGCAAGTTTAATTGTTGTGCCGTTAGGAAAGGTACTTAGCGGCATTTTACCATCTTGGTGTGGTAGAAAGATGGCTGGCAACTCCTAAGCGAGCTCGTTATAGCGCTTTGATCGCTTTCTCATCATGGTAGAATAAATATCCGACTAGATACAAAAAAGTACCGTTTACAGCCACCAGCTCACCCAACAAAAAGGAGTCATCGTATGGTGAAAGTGAGCAAGGTCAAAACCAATAAAATGGAAATGATGTGGAACATAATGGAAAAGAGGGAATTAAGGAAGAAAAGGAAGCCGCTAGGTGTTTGGACAACACTTCAAGTTTTTGACATGTAAAACTGAAAGTTTCAGTTTTATACAGCCTTGCTTACACTGCTGATGATGACAGCTGAACCTATGTTAGACTTTGTTTTTTTTTTTCCTTAATTGAATGATTTGAATTGTGTAGTAAAAATTCCTGGTAAGATTTGTTAATATGCGCCCGGGCACGTAGCCATCGGGGGAAAAGGGCTGGGCGCTGTCCCCTTTTTTGACGTGAGAAGACGTTTTTTCAGAAGTCAATCACTACAGGCGAATGAATACGAGGCTTTTTATTGTCTAAATCTGGCCCTGGCCCCCCTCTAAATGTTTCGCTGATAACGCCCCTGACCCCTCCTTTAACAAAATTAGGTTCCCTCCCTGGTAGAGAAAACCATTAAACACGGACGAGGTCCCCATGATCGCGGCTGGGCAGTTGGAATTTCCTTGCAATGAGTCACATCACAATTTAACAACTCAAATGGCTGAGTGCGTCAAACCGATGACTTCAAATTCCTGTTCACAGCTTCTCTGCTTGACGCTCAGCATTAAAGGGACAATGCTATGGAGAACAAGCCGGCAAGTTTACTTTTTGCGCCGATAGGAAAAGCACTCAGTGCGATTTCCCCATCTTAGAGTGGTAGACAGTAGATCTTCACAGAAGTAAGGCCGCTAGCTATAACTTATGTGAAGTAACAAAAAACATTCGTTCAGGTATAGTCCTAATTCAGGAACCCAATCTTATGGAAGCGCAATCAGGAGTAAACTCGGGAGATGGAAAATTTTTCAAGGTAATGAAAAAGATAAACGTCCCCGAGCATGTATTTATGTCACTTCTGATATGACATGCTCTCTCACACCACAATTTTCTAGCTTCTTCATAGCCACGTCTAACATGTAGTTTACAACCCTTTCCAAGGAAGTGGAGCAAAAAAAAACTGGTAGCAAATATACTTGCTCACCACGTGTCTTGTGTGCCGCAATCTATTTTTTTTATGTCAGAACCAATAACTATGTTCAGTTTAAGATAAAGTTGATTGTGACATGCCTCAGAAAGCCTGAAGTTTCTCGCCTTTTAGCACAAAATGTATTTCAGGAACTTGAACTGTACGTCAGAATTATTGTTCTCGCCCAACACCTCAAAGCACTAGCATCTATGTCTTACCGTATAAAGGCGCTGGGATTCTGCATAGTTTCATTGTAAGACCCATATTATTTTTTCATTGCAAGCACTTGCGGGTTCGATGTTATCTTGCAAGCAACTTGAAAGCTTTGAAGCCATATGGGCCCTGCGATATTTTAACCAGCAATTAAACGCGAAAACGGCAATTCAGCACAAGTGATAACATGTGTTATTAATGAAGAAACAAGAAATCACACCACTATACGTACAATATACGTAGCTCAAGATTTTTTTTCAAAAGTGCATGTAGGCCTATAATCTGATCGAGCTCGAGGAAGATAAAACCATTATTAGCACCAACATGACTATCGGTTCTTACTGCTGGGTCTGTTGGATTTGTTGGATTATCGTCAAACAAGGAAATTTTTTCACTAGAGCCTTTGTAACAGCATCATATTCGCTCGACGAAGGGTAGCTGAAACAATGAGGAATCACAATGCAGTACCGCAAAAAAATCTTTATACTGCTGGTATTGCCCCGAAGCAACTAACGAGCAGCGGGGCCCATTCCGCGGTTTAGCGTCTGGGCTACACAGCTCCGAAGAAACGTCGCAGCGATGGCAAGCTTTTGGCGACACTGCGTCAGATTCGACCAACCGGGGATTTGAACCCCACACCTTCCGCACCGAGAGCGTGTGCGCCAAGCAACTAAGCGAACGGCCGGTCATGTAGTACTGTATATATAGCAAAAATTTATTTTCAAGTAGGATGAATTTCTGTCATCCAATATTTACGCTTTTACACGACAAATTTGTACTTAATCTAAAATTAAGCCTATGAGCAATGATAGGGCAAAAGATAAACTTACAGCGTGTGGACAGACATTGAACTAAAAAGCAAGTTCACTAATTGTGTTCGACACGATCGAGGCAGAGACGAAGTTTCCGCCTCCTGGACAGCTTCATCCACATGAAGCGGCAATGGTGGGATTTCAAAGGACGAAATCTAATCTGGTGTGGATGAAGCAGCCGTTGTGTCTTGAACCTAAGACGAAGTAACGATCTCTTTTAGACGAAAAAGAAGAAGCAGTGTTTTTCTTAACGAATGAGTCGATGTTGATAAAAATGTTACTCCTTATGCTTTACTAGGTTTTCACTGTGCAAACGTATAGATATATTCACCACACATGAGGGCATCACGTCATTGTCGGTGCAAGCAACAGCGATGTAGGTTTCGAGACCGAAGTTTTGCGGTCTTTGGTCTCGATCTTGGGCATATGGTCGTGCCTCGGCATTGTGCGGTACTGGTTTCGTACTTTTAAAGCTGGTCTCGAGACCGAACATGTTTAGATCATTGTTGCACTATTTTAGGTGTCAACAAAATGCGCAATTCCATCATCCTCACAGGCCACAGCTTACAATTGTAGAAGCAGAGTAACAAGCGAATATTGATTCGTCTTTGCTGTCTCTTTGTCTTTGCGTTGCATGACTTCAAGCAATATCGAAGGAGTAAATGGAACATCGCCGGTCGAAGTGACACAAAAATAGAGCAATATTAAATAAGCAAATAGGTGTAAAAATTCTTTTGCCAAAATCAAAGAAAAGACACAAGCAATTGAACTATTTATTTCTGCAGATTTTAGAATATCAATTATAAAAACGGATTTTTTTGATTGGCCCCGAAGAATTAATTTATTCTCAAAAATTCAAAGAAATGAAATAGTGTCGGTTGGTGTTGGTTCGGAAAACTGCCCAAAAGAATATCAGTAACTCCATGGTGAGAAAATTGCAACTGCAAAACTCCAGTAATAAATACGTTGTGCCAGCAAGCAGCAAGCAACAACTTTCCAATAAACTTTCGGCGCAAAATATGTGAGTAAAAGACAACTATGAAACCTAGAAACGTCTAAGGCAGCACCATGGGCGCAGCTCACGAAATATTTGAATGAAGTGGCAATGATAACTGTAACGTGTAGGCCAACATGACACAACATACCAAACAACAACAATAGGAGCCATCCAATTTGCGGTATTTTTTTGTAAAAGTTTTCGTCAAGTGTGAAGTTAATGGGTAACTTGAAATTCGCACACAAGAAGCACAATAGCACATGCTCACTAAAAAATCAAAATGAAAGAATTTGAGTTAATGGGTTTCACCAAATGACGGCAGCAAATTGTAAAAATTGCGTTTCCATAGCAATAGCAACATTTTGTGCCATAATTGCTAAAACCATTATGAGAGCCGGACTAACCATTACGTAAACTAGACACGTGCTTTGAGACCACTAAAATGCAAGCCATCTACTTTATATCAGAATAAATTGTTTTTCCTCTTTAATATTTCTCATTTTGAGCGACTAAGTCTGTTGCTCCACCGAAGTTAAAAATGGAACCAAGTTAAGGTTGGCGCCCGAAAATCTGGACTTACAAGCAGGCTTCTACTTGTAGTGTGTACATTGTGATAAATAAAATTTTACGTATCGCCGCTACTAGTTTATTCTTACTGCAGAGTGCTTTTTGTCTCTCCACAGTCGCACTGCAACTTTACAAAACGAAATAATTATGTAAGCTAATGCTGTCGAACAGAACTAACATTTTTTGAATTCAAGCTAGACACCATTGTGTGATTTACCAATTTAATGTAATTCAGCGCAAATTCTCGGTAATATTTGTGTAATTCACCGATGTGTTTCGCTCCACGGTAAAACACATTTTTGTAAAAGCAATCTCGCAGTCATACTGTAAGATGGCTGTCAGGAAGATTTCTTGAGGAGAATCCAACTTATGAAGAGCCAACTTATGAAAAGCCAACTTATGAAAAGCCAACTTATCAAGTGAAGAACCAACTTATGACTGGGAGATTGATTACACAAAAATATGTTTTACTGTGGAGCGGGACAGTGTTGTTTCGGGCTATTAGCCCTCATCAGCCGCCCTCAGGCTCAAGGTACACTCATCCCTTCAGAATGCTCGACTTTGATCAGCCAAGCACGCACTCCTCCGGATTTGTATATCCCAAAAGAATTGAACCGGATTTGTATAACCCAAAAAAATTCGCCAGGCCAGATGTTATCTTACTGACACCAATAGTTCTAGTTTCTTAAAAGCGAGTTCATCGATAAGCGCACCAATTTATCAATAACCCAAAATCTTCTAGCTTTATTCTTAACAAACCGATTTGATGTTAGCAAGCCCAGCAGCGCAGGTAACGAGTCAGCCCTTTACGTTGATTATGACGCAATAATGCTTTAATTTACTTTACTCCGCTTGCTGTGTTAGGTGTACGTCTATGTTGCTCATGTTACGACTTCTGAGCGAAAGATCTGCTTTCACCAGGTCTGATTGAAATCGATAAACCTGTATTATTATTATTTACGATGCTTACATTTTGGGAACTTGCTCCTTTCACCTTCCTCCTTGACGTGCGCTTCCAGTTCCATTACAAGGCCAAAACGTCATCTGAATTAAACACAATTATGACGTAATAATCAACAGCTCAGATGACTGAGTAATAAGAGCATCTCTCTTTGGAGCTGCACACTCAGGTTTGATTCCGAGCCGGGTCAACCCAATGACTTTAAAATTAGTAGTCGCAGTTTCCCTGCTTGACGCTCAGCTAGAAAGGAAGAGTGTGGCAAGTTTACTTGTTGTGCCGTTGGGAAAGGCACTTAACGGGATTCCCCAATCTTGATGTTGTAGACACAGCGCCGGCAACTCCAAAGCAAGCTCGTTATAACGCTTTGATCGCTTTCTCGCGATAGGAACATAAATAATAGGCAGCTAATACAAAAAAATTCGTCATCGTAACAATCGCTCACCTAGTTTCAGCTTCTAGTTGGTTGATTCTCGAATGGGCAAGATCAAGGTCGCTGGAGAGAGCCAGCACTTTTTCATCAACAGTCTCGCCTTGATGAAGTTTTACCTCATGTTGCAAACGAATAAGACGTTCTCTGTAAAGAGCCACCACATAAGTAGGTGGAAGTCAAAAGAGAAACTTGTCACATACTTCATTTCAAGGGGAGATAACGTCAAGTTTTCAACATCCAGTGCACCGATTCTTTCATTCGCCCCCTGCTGGATGGTGAGCTTCATCCCTTGGTTTGTCTTTAGCATGAAATCACGCTCCGTTAAATGGCGCTAAAGATACAACAAACTCATATATCGGCGTCTTAATTTCTTAGTCGCATATTTAATCATTTCTCTTTCTGTTACGAGAAAGCAATCAGAGCACAATAACTAGCTCGCATAGAAGCTGCCGGCCGTCTGTCTACCACTCTACGATGGGGGAATCCCGCTAAGTGCTTTTTCCAACGGGACAATAGGTAAACTTAACGGCTTGTTGGTTTGAATCGATTCGAAGCCGAGCTTGCAGCTCCAGAGGCGGATCTTGCCACTCGGCCATCACAGATGTTAATTATGTTTGTAATAATGACTCACTTGTTGCTCTGACTCCAAGTTTTGTAATTTATCCAATTCTGTTTTAATTTCTAATTCCGTTTTATCCGCTCGTTTTGTTTCCTCCGATAACTTCATGTGAAGATCGATGACCTATGACATCACAATGACGTATTACTACACGTGGTGATATAATTAGGCAAAAATTACATCTCTTAAAGAGGAAAAATAAAGCTAGAGCAGGGCTGGCCCGGCTGCGCAAACAGTTACAGAGGATAAACTCATACAACTGTTAATTATGACGTTTTTTTTTCGCTCTTTTTCACCGATTTTCAATAGTCAGAAGAAAACAGGACATCTAGGAACGAAGTTGTTCTTTCAATCAGTGCGGCCCTACGTGTGAAAAATCTGCCCACCCCCGAGCTAGAGTGAATCTCACTAGAAATTCTAGTTCTTTTCAGTTTTGTACTACCTTGCCTACATTGCTGATGATGACAAGTGTTCGTATATTGTCGAAATGTCCAGTTCTAAGAACTACTGCGACCTTGTGTTTTCTTCCTTCTGCTAGTCTCCGTCATGATCAATCGCATGATATTGATGTATTGAATTTGTGAAATACCTGTCGTTTGTATGTTTCCAGCTGTGAGCGGACTGCATCCGCTTTTTTCAGCTCTTCTTCAAGTTTGACTGTTCGTTCCATGAATGTCGTGTTACGATCTTCGAGTAGTTTCACCTATGCAACATCGTAACGAGTACCACACGAGCCGAAACACTCTTTCAACTAGCCGTACAGCCGATACCGTCAGCGATATGGTTGAGCAGCATCGCGCGCACATTACAGATCTTACGAAACGGGTTCGATTCCCGGCTAAAGTCGATCGCATTTGAAACATATACCTGGTAGCTGATGATTCGAACATAGCGAGCTCACATGGCAGTTTCCCTCTATTACTGTTCGATCTTTTGTTCAACCAACCTGTCCTCGAAGGTCTCCAAGTTCTTTCAATTTTATTTTGTACGTTTCCAGCGTATGCTCAAGCTTGGACGCTTTCTCAGAAGCATAACGGAGATAATCAATTTCATCTTTGAACATTCTGCAAATGAAAATGTTGACGAACATGAAGAGAGTCAGAGTCAGCAATAACAACTTTTTCCCTTCTTCCATAAATTAAAGCAATAACATGAAAATACGGCGGCCGAGTGGTAAGAGAGCTTGAAATTCTATCACGAGGTCCTAGGTTCAAACCGGAGTTACCCGATGAGCGGTCAAACCGCAAAACCAGTCGTAAGGTTGGTTTTTACAGCATTTATTCAATAAGTTTTCTATTCTAAGCCTATCGCAGTATCGCTTTATACGTTCATCAATACTGAATAAGCCATTGATTTTTGGGCGACATGATGACCAAAAGGTCTGTTCGCAGCCTCCCTGATTCATGTATTAGTCGCGCTATTTTGCGTTGGAATTTTGCATTAAAGACAAAAAATAAACTCGTTGTTGCCAGCCGTACTAGCCGACTTCACCTTGATTCATTCGCTAACGCTGTCAACTTTTTCATTTTTGCTCGAGATTCAAGCAATTCTTGTTCGATGATTTCACTCTTGAGTTTGTTGTTGTCACGGGATGCTTCAAGTTTAAAAAAAAAAAACAAATAAATGCAACTGTCGCAGCGGCTAAAAGTTTCGTTATCGGTGCGGGAGGTGTGAGGTTCGATTATCAGGTTGATCAAATCGGACACAATGTCGCCAACGAACCCCCCATTGCTGCGACATTTCCTCGAAGCTGTGTTGTCCCGGCGCTAAGCCACGGAAATGACCCCGACACACGTTACACGCTTCGGTGTAATGCGTCGCATATAATGAGGATTTGGTGTTAAAACAGCACAAAATATTGAAGATGGTTTTCCGGTGCTTACTGGTACGTTTCCTCCTGTAGTGCTTCAATCTGATCGGTCATCTTTGATAAATGGTTTTCAAATTTTCTTGGGCTTGCATGTTTTGTTTTTTTTAAAACCGCTTTTTCCTCGTACAATAGCGTCACCTAAAGTGCAACAATTTGGAAAATAGTCAAGCAAGCAACAACACAAGGTGGCAACCTTGTCAGAAGAGGAAAGTCAGTTGGTAAATAATGTTGTACACATGGAGCTGGCCGAGTGGTTGGTGCACTGAGCTTCGAAGCTAGCTTCGCGGGTTCAATGCTCAACTATGTCATCTCCATGATGCATGTACTCCACTACCACTAAAATCCTAAGCTGCAATTAAGTGGCTTGAAATAAAAAAAATAATAATCACAATGGGAGTTGGTCGAGTGGTTGGTGCATCGGGCTGCGAAACTGGTTTCGCGGGTTCGATGCTCAACTAGGTCATCTTTCAACTGAAAGAGGGGAAGCACGAGATTATTACTTGGTTAATTATAAGTTTGAAGAAGATGCGACTTTAGCTTGCGAATAAAATGCCTTTTAGGCAATTTCTGGATATGTGAGGGAATGGAGTTCCAGAATTTGACACCCTGATACCTTATACTACGTTGTAATTTATTAGCACGATATCTAGGAATATGTAGGTTATTTGTATTGATAGAAGATCTTGTTGCGCGTGCGGAAAGTGGAGATGTTTTGATGAACATCTTAGAGGGAATAAGGAATATTGTTGTGACTAAAGTCATAGACCAATTTTGCAACCTCTAACTTGTGCAGTTCTGCTACTTCAATACTTCAAATTCCAGATAAACAGGCGTGGCGCTGACATTGTAGTTACATCCACCTATCACCCAGATCACCTTGTTTTGAAGAGCGGCAAGTCTATTTAAGTAAGTTGGAAACGTTGATCCCCAGACAACTAGGCCATACAGGAGGTGAGAATGAATGAAAGAATAATACAAGGTAACAAGAGATTTGGGGGGGGGGGGTAGAACAAATTTTAATTTATATAGAATTCCCACAGAGATTTTGAGCTCAAGAGCTTTTATATGATCAGAGAAATTCAAGTTTGTATCAATTATAACTCCTAAATATTTGGCACTCTTTTCTGTCGAAATCAAAGTATCATTTAAAGATACAGCGAATTTTTGAATACAACCGTTCGTTTTAGGTGAAACAAAGAGCATAAGACACTTTTGCAGGTTCGCATGGCACCATTCTTGTACAAGAAAAATTTCGCGACTTAGCTTAATTTGGAGTAATTCAGGTTTCGAACTACGAAGGTGTAGACAAGTGTCGTCAGCAAACAATATCGGCGTACTTTGGACAGTATCAGCAAGATTGTTAATATAAAGTAGAAATAACAGTGGTCCAAGTGTAGAGCCCTGAGGTACCCCGTAATCATTCGGCCGAACCTGTGAGTTTACGTTTTGTAAAGACACGAATTGTTGTCTTTTTAGAAATGAAATTAACGTGGACTTGGCCGAGTGGTTGGTACATTGGGCTCCGGAACTAGATTCGCGGGTTCGATGCGCAGCAAGGCCATCTTCTATCACGCATACAATTCACTGATATAAAAAACCAAGCTACAAATATGTGGCTTAAAAATATAAAAAATAAAGTGATGTTGAGTGAAGAAGAAAAAAGCTTATAGAGCATCATGATGCTAGAAAGAAACAGGCAATGCCGTAAAAAAGTTACTAATAGAAGAGCTGAATACATCGGCCGCTGGCTATAGTAGTTAAAAGCTTCGTTATCGGCTCGGGAGGTCTTGGGTTCGATTCCCGGGCCGGTCAAACTGGACGCAACGTCACCAACGACTCGCCACAGCTGCGAAGTTTCTCTACTGTCCAGACACAAAGTCGCGGAGATATTGGTTAGATGTTTCAGAAAATACGCCAATTACAATGAAGATTTGATTTTTGATGTGATTTCACAACCAAATTGTGTCCACCAGCACGTAACATTGACAGTCACTAGGCGAATCAAATTAAGTAAAAAAGACGTTTAACCTTGTACAGGTCGATTCTACGGTTAATGCTCATCTTTTCATAAACTTTTAGGCGGTGGCATTTTCTTTTAAAATGGCTCTTCATACACACCAAACCCAAAGTTACATTAACTTTATGCTTCTAAGCAGAAGTGGGCACAATTTCGTTAATCGGTAATTCGGCAATAACCAAGCTAACTTTTTCACTAACTGGTTAGTTCGTTAAATTCTTGTTTGAAATTAACGGACTTAATTAACTTCCGTTAGTACTTGATAACTTCCGTTAAGTTTTTGTAAACGCTTATTTCTTTTATTGTTGCTTAATAAATCAGCAAAATACGGCCAATGGGGTCAAAAAGCATAATAAAAGCAACAAAACGTATTGCTTGTAAGCAGAAAAATTGCGTAAATGCTCACGCAAACATTGATACTAAAAAAATTAAAACTGTGTTTTGAAATAATTGCCGTTTTAAATCAAAATTAACGATGTAACGATTTCAATTGGAGCTGAATTTAACGAAATAACGCCAACGGAGGTACATAACCGTGATAACAAAATAGTGGTTGACGAAGCTAACGTTTTGCATTAACTTGCCCATCTATGCTTCTAAGTCTATCACCAATTTCCCCACATCTAACTGCACACTAACACCCTTAATTTTCACGTTGAAATTACTGGTGATGACGTCATACTAGCGTGATACCAACGTCACAAAGAAAAAAGAAGCAGTCCCATGCAGCAGCGTTTTCATAATGGTAACCGGTCTGATGCTCCAGACACTGGAATATTTTCATATATTTGCGCTAATTTATCACCTGCATATCTAGTTCATGACATCTTTGGATTAGTTCCTCTTTGTCCGCAACCGCGTCTGCTAATTTCTCCTCCAGCACTTTCACCTCTTGCGCCACCTCTTTGCTGACACCCATTTACACCTCGTTCATGCAAGTTTCTTCATGTGGTGTCATCAATTCCTATCAACAAAAATATGACAATAGTGACTAATAATTATTGCGATTGTGACATAATATCACCCACCTGGATGGCCGTCATTACCATATGTTGTACGTTTACATCCAATTGCATGATTTCTTTGATTAACCTAAACAAATCATCAATGTAAGGAAAAACTTTAGAAACTTTGGAACATTGTTGCCACATTATTCAGGAGATACAGATTGCTAAATAACATCAAAATGTAAGAAGGCAAAAAACAGCGGCACAACCAGTGGGCAACAAGCACTGTGCCTCGTTTTTGAGGCATGAAGGCTTTTTTAGATACCGATTATAAAGACCAAACAAAAACGGGGCTTTTAACATTGTCAAATCCGGCCCTTCCCCCTCCTTCCCCACAGTTTTAGGCTGAACTCGCCTCTGCCTAGAAACGGCACCAACTCAAAAGTCAAAAACTCAAATGTTTAGTAACATAATTCAACGCCATAACAGCCCCTTGCAACTCAACGCTTTTTTATATAAAACAATCGATAAAATTTTGCAGAAATCAACCAAAGGTCAGCAAATTCACTTACGTTGTTTCCTGGGACAGTTCACTGCAACACCAAGAATCAACTGAAGCATTCGTCCAAGATGGATTTTATCGCCCAATTCACTAATAAGTGACACTTCAGGCATTTCAAAACCGACTATTTGGTTTCCACATACCTAAACGACAAAACAAAACTACTCTACCACCTGATCAGCTGAGGTTATGCGAGCAGTCATTATGGTGGGTCAGGGTTACCCATTTTCCAATCATGCGCCAGTTCAAGGGGAGCTGCCCCCTTTTCAGCGGATTTTTTGTCAATTTTTTCAGTGCAGTCGTATTAATGAACTTTAAGGAGTGGGAGAACATGTTAACATATTCCAAGGATTATTATCAGCATTAAAAAAAATGGCAAACTAGGCACATAACATGCATTCAATCTGAAAATGCTCATCATTAAAAGCTTAATTAAGAGATAGCAGCACCTTCCACATAACTCAATCGTAAAATCGACAACTTTCAGCAAAATAATAGAAACTTTTAACAAGATTGAAAATAGTTTTGATCAAAATTGGATTTTTTGTACCACAAGTCAAAATTATTCTTCAAACCATTCGCATATGAAGTTGCCTTTGCTTTATGAAGGATCACCTATCACCATTTCCAAATCAGCAAAATATTTACGCGTTTATATCGATGACTATCTTAACTTCAAAACACACATCAAACTTCTCCATGCGAAGCTCTCTCGTTCATTGGGCATTTTGTACAAAGTTAAATATTATCTCCCTAAGAAATCTCTTCTTCATCTGTATATTGTACTAATCCACTCTCACTTGTTGAACTGCGTTACAATATGGTTTTCCACTTACCAAACTTACACGGCCCCCATCAGTAAACTCCAAGACAGAGCAATAAAACTAATATTATGGTAAACACGCTCATCACTAAGCGCTAAGTAGCATTTATATGTCATTAAACATTTTGCAACTCCATGACCTCGTGAAATCAGAATTGGGTCTTTTTGTCTATTATCACTTCCAAGATATGCTCCCTACTCCATTCAACAACTTTTTCGTCGAACTAAACGAACATCACCCTGTAAAAACCAGATTACAAGCAACTTGTAACTATTGGATTCCACATTATCGCACCTCGAAATTGCAACACTCAATTAAATATCAAGGCGTCAAGATTTGGAATGATATTCTCGATGACAAAAAATCAAGTTCTGTGCGCAGGTTTACTTCATTTTCTTGACAAGTATTAACCTTGCTTATGGAGTTCCTGTAGGGTAAGGTGAATAAACTGTCTATATACAATGTTTATTTATGAATGGTATGCAAATTATGCCACGCTTTAAATTTTAGCTTATCCGCTAAGTAAGGGTGGCTGCTTGACTCTATGACCCTGAGGTCCCTTCGCAGTCTCCCGTTCATTGTCATTTATATTTGGTGGTCTTTGTTAGTGTTTTTTTTTGTTGTTTCTATTTTATTTTGTTTTATTTTTCCATTGTTATCTGTATTTGTTGGTCTTATTGTTAGTTTATGGATAACTAAATAATCAATCAATCAATCATATAATTGGACTTTGCATTAACCCATTTGTTTCTGATTTAATTGCGTTTATTGTTGGATAAAAAGGCATATATACAAGCAAAATTAACGTGATAAGCCACAAACTTGCAAGCAACCAACTTACCTCTCTGAAATAATCTACTAGTTGGTTCAAAATTTTTCACAAAGTGTTCGTCTGAAAGCAATATTTATATTGTGTTGCCGATGAGCCCATTGATTCAATAATTTGAATTGTCTTCCACTCCTGGTTTTATTTTTGCAAGCCAGTCATCACTGAAGTGGCTGTCATCTCTGAACAAAATAATTGTACTTTATTAAAACTTTGAAAGGCTCAGGATCACACTCAAGCTGTTTTATTTGTTGCAACACTACGGTACTAGCAAAAAATTTCTCACAAATATAACATATTAGAGCAACAGGGTGGCTGCGAAGAGACCGTAACGTCATCGAGTCAAGCAGCCACATTGTAAAAAAATAAGCAAAATAAAGTCAAGTCAGCGATTGAGGACTGTTTTAAAAGAATGAAGAAGTCAAACGAAAAAAGGGATGAGACGTCTACGCCGGGTAATTGAAGCAGCGATTTAAGGCATCGCTATCGCTCCACAAGGTCTTGGGTTCGACTCTCGGGATGGTCAAATGAGACACACTGACGTTCACTATGACAACAAAAAGGTGGTCATGATGCAAAAACCGCAACCACAAACCGCGGGTCTAAAGCCGACATTTTGCAGCATGAAATGAAAAATGCTGATAAACCTTGGTGCTTTTTCAAGCTTTTGAAATCAGATAAACTCACATCTGGTTTCGAACTTGTGCCATTGCCACGCCATCAATGAAGTCGAAATGATGGTGGTGGGAAGCTGGATCGTCAAAACCAGAAACCTATAAAAACCGAAAATAATCAAACACATTTTTCCTTGCTTTGCTCACTTCTACAAAAACCAACATGTTTCACAAAATACAAAACCATGAGTATAACAACTGAAACTTAAACTTGTGTATGGTGAAGAATCGGCTATCACAATGCAATCGACCACCTGCAACTTTTTTTGTTTCACATTCTTCTGACATCGGCAACTAAGAGTTAGCATTAATTCCAACAAAAATGCTGTGAAACGAGGAAGTCAAAGACGGTCGACTGTTCACTTCACCCGTTAAACCATATTCACAGATAACGTTGCGGCAAATAAAATGTATTCATAGCAAAGAAAATAATCTATACAGATAATATTCACAATTCTCACACTTTGTAAATAATAACACCGACTTAACAAGATGAATGATGGTATGATTTACAAATGCACACCTTAACGAAACACTGCAAGTATAGTAAACCGCGTATATAACGGACTAGGATCTATCGGATAATTGCATACAAGGCACGAAATTTCAATTCTGCATACTTTCCTATTGATAACCGAATTTTGCGTATTACCCACAAATATCGCAGGCCTCGACTTGTCCGTTACATGCGTAATTTACTATAACAAATCATTATTTTTGTGTGTGTCATTGCTGTAATAATAAAACTCTTACAAGAAGTTCGCGGTACATCACATGCCAAATACTTTGTTAAACATATGGAGCCTGAATCTATGAAAAAGTGAAGATTTGTTAACTGATGGAAAGCGGAATAGAAAATGCATACACTAGAGAACTCAAATGACACAGATCACCATTCAGCTAGGCCACTAACTAGTCTTAACACATGTAACATTATAAAGTTAAAGGTACTTACCCATATGATTAGGTTGTTACAAATTTCCGTTTCTTTTTTTTTATTATAATTGTAATATTTTATTTAACGTATTGACTCTAAGTTTGTACAGAACACATACAGATCAAAATGTACTTGGAAAAAACTAACTTTGGCTATTCTATGAAAAATATCCCCATACCAAGCAACCGATCATATTTGAATAGCCTATTCGGTAAATTGAAAAGTTTCATCAAACGACATGGATGGAAGGTTTTTCATCTCGATACCGCCGAGCACGAGGAAATTGACAGCAGACCGGAAGGCTACGGGTTCAAATCAGAAAAAACCCACCGCAGCACGAAGATCTCAGCGCATTTGAAAGGGATCTTTACGAAATGGCGCGCACTGTACAATTCATTTTAAAATTTTAAATTAAAAGTTGATCTGAACAACAGGTTTGCTGATTAAATATTTTGTTGCTTTTGCAATATGAACGTCGTCCTTAAACTGAATACCGATGACCATTTTTTCTTTACATCTCTCCTAGAATTAGCATTATGATTATTGTGATTACTAACGGGCAATGGTGCCACAGAGAGAACTGACCAGCATCAATTCTCATTGGCACATTGCGTAGGCCGTTATTCCGGCCCCAAGCAACTTCATCGCTTTCTCATTTATTTAAATTGCCCTGTTGGCAGTATTCAGCAAGTCTTTTGGCCTGCTGCAAATACTTCGCCGATAGATTTATATTTATCTTACATACTTTGATAGATTTATATACTTTGCCGATAGATATATATTTATAACAACGACGGGAATATTCAGAATTTCCAATGTTCACTGGGAGCCATTGGACCTTCACCGCCTGGCAATATGTCTGACTTCTTAAAAGCACTCGACTTTTCAGACGACGCCTTACTATTTAAAATCAATAACTGAAGTTGTAGCTATTCCTTTGTATACCTAGTCTGTCAGCGAGCGTCTGCTCTGTGCGTGTCCTACCACCGCCTTCTTTAACACTGCCCGGTACAAACCAACTTGTCTGTTGACGAAATATAATCCAAGTTATAAACGCCGCTAACTTGATCCCGAACAACAAGAAAGAGAACGACCACGCTTGCGGCAGTTGCAGCGAGCAAAACCAAATAAATGCAATTGTGACGTAACAAAACACAAATCTACCTAGAATTAGCAGTGCGACTGCTACTGAGTTTTCCCAACCCGACTAAAAACGACTCAAAATAACCAAAGCAATTTTGTGTCTAGCTTCGGCGTTGACACGCCTGTCAGTGTAGAAAACAAATTGAAGAAAAAAGGGGAAACTGCCTCAAGTAGCCGTCCACAGATGGTCAAATGTGGTGTAATCATCATAATTGCGAGATAAACAACCTGCAGTGCAGTGTGAAGCGCGCTGTACTAATTGGAAAAGCCAGATGATTTCGCAACGTAGTAAAGACATGAGAGACCGTTCGCTGTGGAAGCTGGTAGGCTAGGTTCTATTTTCAGTCGAGTCAAACCAAAGACTTTAAAACTGGTATTTGCTGTTACACTTGCTAAACGCTCAGCGATTCAGCGGAGCGCAGAGGATGAAACAAACAGAGAATAAAAATGCGTCAATGACTTCTTAACAAAATTTAGTCCTAGCGCTAAAGGACCTTAGTAGTTATAAAGCGCCATAAAACACACAACATTTCAACAACAGAGCCATTATAGGTCCTCAGGTTCGATAGCTCGATAACACAAAGTTGGGGTTGTAACTTGGCGCCCCCTGGAAACAGAGACCTACACAGTTCGCTTTCAACAAAAAACAAACAGTGAAAGCACCAACGAAACATCAGCAAAAATAATAATACTCAAATAAACGTCAACAGGTGTAATTCAGGATAAACCATATGTGCATATGAATAAATTTCCGTTACCGTGTATCAGAATGGCGTATCTGTCGTCGAGCTTCATATTCGGGGAATCAAAATAAGAATTAATAACATTCGAAAGCCAGATTCACGATTCAAAGACGATAATATATTTCGAAACAGTAAAATCACAACAAATAAACGCACATAGTTATTTTTAAAATATCACACAGGGGCGATTTTCGAGAGGTCCCGTAAAACATATTCAATGTTAGGGTCATGCTTTCCCAACTTTTTACTTAATACGGGCATTGGAGCTTGACGGACAATTTCTTTCGCTTTGCGAATTCGGGGATGGAGTTTTTCAACATGACCCAGACGGTAAGCCCCCCTACAAGAAAGGTCCTCGGAGTCTCCCACAAGAACTAATTGACCAGGTTGCGGTTTATATATTGAATTGTTCTCCACTTATTTCGCTTTTGCAATAACGGAAGGTATCCCTGCATCCAACCAAGCCAGAAACGATGGACCATATGTGTAGAAAATCTTTACGTAAGTCTCCCTTTTCATGAAACCCACCCACAGGCGTGTTTGGTGTCAGTTCCTGATCTAAAAAGGACGAAGGCCAAATGGGCAAGAAGTCGTTAGGTTGGTCGCTCAAGGTAATAAATAATAAGTGGGCGAGCATTTACAACTCGCACCGCATTCCAGAAAAACGTTTGCAGTTTAATTAGCGAAGACATGCGGCGAGTGTTATCAACAACTTTAAACAACGCTGATTTAAGCAATTTGACCAGCTTCGACCTTGGGTATGAGCGTAAGGAGGAATCCGAACCCAGTGTATATTTTGTTTGCGCAAGCAATTTTGAAGTTCATTTTTTAGCATTTTAGGCAGTTGGTCCGCAGCAGCACAAAAAGTAGAGCCATTATCAGAATGTACGGTGTTCGCGAAATCACGCAAATTTATAAAACGAGTAAGAGCCATGAGAAAATTGTTTAAATCCAGGTTAGTGACTAATTCCACATGAATGCACCGCGTGCACATGGAAGAAAAAAGTAATCCCCAAGCTTTGCATTCACTTCGAAGATTTCGATAGCGAAATGGACCAAGATAGTCTATGCCACAGAATTTCAACGGTTTGTTGCAAGCAGTTGAACGGCACGCAGGTAGGCTAAATCCGACACGAGTTGTCTGATCGGTTTAGCTTTAACCAACGCACATCTGTCACATCAAATCAAATCTTCATTATACTCGCCGTATTACGCCGAAGCGTGTAACGAGTTGCGGGGCCCATCTCCGCGGCCTAGCGCCTGGGCAACCTAGCTCCGAATAAACGTCGCAACGGTGGCGAGTCGTTGGCGACACTGTGTAGATTTGACCGGCCCGGGAATCGAAGCCCAGACCTCCCGCACCGATAGCGTGCGCTCAGCAACTGAGCTAACGGCCGGTTTTCTGCAAGAAAATGCTTAACGTTTGCAACCCCGTGTATCACCCAAAAACGTTGACGAATTTTTGTTAAGGGATACCGTATTTACTTGATTGCAAACCGCCCTCGATTGTAAGCCGCACCTGTACTGCTGTTAAATCTAAACACTAGGTTCATGAAACCGATCTAATAAAATATTTTGCGTACCACATTAACTTTCGCAATTGTGGCAGGAAACGTTTAGCTCCACAATTCAGTTCGCAAAACAAACACGTGGTTGTGGACTGAAAGCGCAGTCAGCACATTTTCACGCTTTTAGGGCGAACTGACTTTGTACATCGCCACATCGGATGTTTTGATAAAAATATATTTTTTTAAACCGTTTGTTAAAAAAATGTAAGCCGCCCTCGTAAGTAAGCCGCCCTCGAATATAAGCCGCACAAATGATGATGAAAAAATATTTACCAGTATAAGCCGCGGCTTACAATCGAGTAAATACGGTATGTGGATCCAGCGTACTCAGATTTCTCGTGTTCACTTGGAACAATAAGGCGATTCAAAGTGTGTCTGCTGGGTAGAATAATAGGATGCTTAGAATCAATCGGAAGCTCAGAATTTTCCAAACGACCGTCGACACGTAACAGAGAATCAGCTCCAACGCAAGGACGCAAGTTTCGTAGAGTTTTCAATTTATTTATGCGACGGGAATCATCCGAATTTTTACGTTTGCCATTCATGCTGCGCAGAATGGCAGCAAAGTCATCAGATGATCCTCGACGCAACCGTTCAACAACGGGCCCGAATGTTTTTAGTTGGAGATGCTGCACAATTTTCAAGAAAGCTTGATCTAGAAAAGTGACGTTTAAAACGGGTTTCTTAAAAGACAACTTCCTAACTTTAACGGCAACAAAATATTTTACAAAGGCTGTTTCTTCAGCGCATAAACATCGCGCGAGGTAGCAGTCACCTTATCCTGGGAATCACAGTCTTCCGATTCAGACTGCGTACTGAGACGAGCAGCGCGAACAACAGGAGCAACAGTAAGGGATTTAACGTTCCTCTGAGACAAGAAACGTCGGTCCTTGCAACCACAAACTAACTGACTCAGGGTGTTTAGTGGCGCCATCTCTGGTGCCAACATCGGCAGGATTCAATGACGTGTGCACATATTGCCAAGCGCTAGAGGGAGCTACACGCAAAATTTTATTAACCATTCGTTTCACAAATCGAGTCAGGTGTAAATCACAGTTGGTCCATTCAAACGCAACTTGGGAATCCGTCCACAAGTATGTATCACAATGAAGATGTTGTAAAGCATCTGAGGCCTGAAGTACAAGCTCACTACACAATTTCGCGGCTTCCAATTCCTTATGTGAAATAACCAGTTAGATTGATGAGTTCGTATTAAACGACATTTACCCAACAGAAAGCTTACTTTAGACTTGCCAGCTACACAACAGCGCAAATACACAGTACAACAATAAGCCGTGTCAGACACTAAAACCATGTATCTGAAACGATAGGCCTTACTGCACTGGCCAAAAACGTGGCTATTTTACGATTTTTGTGATACGCATCTTGGAACTACGTGAAAATTGGTAGGATTGTACATTTTGAAACGCTGAATCCACGTGTTTGTTCTTGGCTTTCCTAACAGGGCACATCGGGGGTTATGACGTCATCAAGAAAGAAAAAAGGTGAGTTTTCTTTAAAATTTTGTTTCTGGGGTGGGGACAGAAAAAGTGTAATCTTCTTATAGCAAAATACAATAACTTGCGGCTTGTAAATGTCAAATTGAGCATCGTAACATATAAAAGGCAAACCAGCGATTGGTAGCATCTAAGCCAGAGGTTTTCAACTTCTCAACTGTGGCCCTTCGTCCCCCCAACATGGGCCCTTCTAGTTCGAATACACAGGGCCCTTCTAGTTCGAATACACAGGGCCCTTCTAGTTCGAATACACAGGGCCCTTCTAGTTCGAATTTTACCAAGGCACCCCTGGGTCGTGCTTGATAGGTGTTTGGAAGATTGTAGGTTTACCATGGTTTTTGCACAAAAGCATTAGGGGTTAGCGACTTCGCAAGCAAAGTGGATCAAAATTGGTTCGTCAAACGGATCGTTAAAAGTTCAAATTTATGACAAATTATAACTTAAAGTGAGGCCGACTTTAAACTTCAATTGTATTTTTAAGTGACGGTTATTGCCAAATGGATTATTGATTTTCTTAGACACTTTTCTCCTGCTTTTTCCCACGTCTTGTCACACTGCGCTGGGCCGGTTGTCATTAATTTTAATTTATTATTATTTAACAACTATTTTCTAAAGCTTGATAAAGTACACAACTACAACACTAGGCAAAAAACTCGCAACGTATATTTCCAATCTTTTGTTGGTTTGGAGACAGGTAGAGAGACGCTTCATTACATCTGTCTAAAGTTAAGGAGAGATATTCCTCAAACGCACTGTTCTTTTTCCAAATTTAAAAAGTATTTCAAAACAAATGTGCTATCAACGTATTGTACCTCTGATTAATTTTTTTCACTTGGTTTGCTGAGCATATGATAAGTTTCTTGGTGTTCTTAATTTTTTACCTGCTGATTTTCGACGCTACAAGCCTGTTTGATTAAGTTTACATGTAACTTAAAAGTCTGATTGAAGTTGTGCCATCATGTAATGATGATATTATTTTCTTTTTTTTTCCCTTTTTGTTCATGAATCGTGAGCTGCTGCATTTGGGTGCGGTAGACTAAGGTAATCATTTGGTCTTTCACCGCTTCCCCCTGCGCTTTTGCGTCATGGAATAAATTGATCGATTGATTATTGCTGAGCGTCAAGCAGGGAAGCTGTGAATACCAATTTTCAAGTCATTGGTTTGACCCGACTCGGAATTAAACCCTAGTCTACTGCTCAAGAGACAGACTTGATTAGGTTGCAAAAAAGAACAGTCTATGAGTAACTTCTCCGTATAAGCAACACTCCTTATATAAGCTCAAACAAAATTGATGAAACAAACCTTATCCCTTTCTGTTATATCATGCATTTGATTATCGTACACTCCGCTTGACATCGAGTGCCCTGATTGAGTAATTGTTACCGAGCAGAAACATTTACAATTTTATTTTTTGAAAAATTGGTACAAGTAGGCCTACAATGACGAAAAAAACAAAATAATCATAGCCTGCCAACAAAACCAAAAGCAGGCCATACGATTAAAGTTGGACTAATACAAATTATACCGACCTATTGGGTTAAGACAATCATAAAAAAACAGGCAAAAATTAAAGCTTTAAAACCAGTGTTTGCGCACGAACAAAAAGTCATTCACTTTTAGAAATATCAACATCTTCAAACTGTGCTTCTTTTTCTTCTTCGGTTTGTGACGAAAGTCTGTTCAGGGTTGTCATTTTTTCTTCATTTTCTTTCCTGCTCAGGGATAAAGCTGACATTTCTTCTTCCTCCGCAATCGCCATTTTAATGAGGTTGTTTCTTCGCATTGAAAGAGTAAAAACCTCCTGTGAGTCCTCATCTTCTTGAATGTCCACAGAACCGGAAGATATTTCTGAAGATCGACTCCAAGTAAGGCTGCGTCGGATCTTATCTATGGTATGGAGCGATATTCTGCGAATCCGTCCCACTGGAACTCCGCCCAGAGCAAAAAATGCGTTTTCTTTTTCTTCTGCTTCTCGTTTTAGTTTATATTTTATCATAGCGATAAAAAATATAGATTCAACAAACTGAATAAGCAAGTACAGAAGTGGCATAAGATAAAAAATCCCGATGAATTGAGAAGGAAATACAAGTTTGAGAAGAGCAGCAGCCAACGGGCAATTCTGTGTCATTGTGTCCACTGCGAGAGTGCGCCCAGTGATGCCATCCCTTTGTAATAATGATGCGACCAAATGTCCAGTGATGAGTCTGCAAACCACGATGTAGAGTTAATTTTTCAACTTTTTATAGCTTTTTTACTAGCTGTTGGCTCGGGTTTGATTCTCAGTCAGTTCAAAGCAATGACTTCAAAATAGACATCTACAGCTTCCCTGTTGACGCTCAGCATTAAACATGAAGAAAGTGGAGAACAAGTCAGTGCTTTTTTTTAAGGTGCAGCGACCGTGCTTTTTTTTTTTTAAAAAGTTGTGTTTATTTTTTAACTCCTGCACGTTTCAACGTAATTCGTTTTGTCGCTGTAACCTGTTTTTTCGGCCATTGTTTTTGTTCCTTGTTTTTGTTAGGTGTTTTTCTGGTCGTTAAATAAAATAAACTACTACCAAGCCGGCAAGTTTAATTGTTGTGCCGTTAGGAAAGGTACTTAGCGGGATACTACCATCTTGGTGTGGTAAAAAGATGACCGGCAACTCCTATGCGAGCTCGTTATAGCGCTTTGAGCGCTTTCTCACAATGGTAGGATAAATATCCGACTAGATACAAAAAAGTACCGTTTACAGCCACCAGCTCACCCAACAAAAGGAGTCATCGTATAAGAAATCCAAATTCGATCAGGTTTGAGTTGAAAAAGTTCATTTTTTTCTTCGATCAAACCCAAGATGGTGAAAGTGAGCAAAGTCAAAAGCAATGAAATGGAAATGATGTGGAACATAATGGAAAAGTGGGATTTAAGGAAGAAAATGAATCCGCGGTAAATCTTAAAACTGGGTGTTTCGACAACGTTTAAGTTTTTGACATTTATACAGCTTTGCTTACACTGCTGATGATGACAGCTGAATCTATGTTGTCGAAACGCCCAGTTTTAAGAATTACAGATACTTTGCTTTTCTTCCCTAATTGAAAATTGTTCTTTGATTTGAATAAAAATTACTGGTAAGATTTGTTAATATGCGCCCGGGCACGTAGCCATCGGGGGAAAAGGGCTAGGCGCTGTCCCATTTTTGACGTGAGAAGACGTTTTTTCAGAAGTCAATCACTAAAGGCGAATGAATACGAGGCTTTTTATTGTCTAAATCTGGCCCTGGCCCCCCTCTAAATGTTTCGCTGATAACGCCCCTGACCCCTCCTTTAACAAAACTAGGTTCCCTCCCTGGTAGAGAAAACCTTAAACACGGACGAGGTCCCCATGATGGCGGCTGGGCAGATGAAATTTCCTTGCAATGAGTCACATCACAATTCAAAAACAGCTCACATGGCCGAGTGTCCGACTCTAGACTCGAGTTTGATTCCGAGTCGGGTCAAATCGATGACTTAAAATTCCTATTCACAGCTTCTCTGTTTGACGCTCAGCATTAAAGGGACAGTGCTGTGAAGAACAAGCCGGCAAGTTTACTTCTTGTGCCGATAGGAAAGGCACTTAGCGGGATTTCCCCATCTTAGAGTGGTAGACAGGTGGCCGACAATTTCTAAGCGAGCTCGTTATAGCGCATTGATCACTTTTTCGTGATAGGAGAAACACATGCAACTGAATATAAATACTCCATACAGCGCCGTACAGCGTTTTTATCGCTTACTTTGTTCATTGCTTGTGCCACTCGAGGGCGCAATTTTGCCACTAAAACTCCAATTCCCATGGGGACCATCATCAATAGAAACGTGAAAATAATACTGGGGTATGCAATTACGTCTTCAACCACGTGCTTTGCAACCAACCAATGGGAAGCATACACGTATAAATTCAACGGTAAAAACAGCAGAGCAAGCAGCGTGAATAGAAAAACCAAAGAAGCACTGAAAAAAAAAATTACAAATTATTGACTAAACGATTTCTAAAATTCCTCATTATACTCGTAATATTACGCCGAAGTGTGTAATGCGTGGCGCGCTCCATCTCAGCGAGCTTCAGTTCGCAACCCAGGCATAGGTCTATGTGCGACGTGCATGCAAAACGTGTAACTTCAGTGAAATAGCCAAGAATTTCAATTGATAAAAATGCTTGAATTGAACCCGCTGATCTCAGGCTAGAGTAGACCGTAATTAGAAAAATCTGATTACAAGTGGGGTTCGCACCCATAAGTCACCAACCCAATGGTTGCAGCCACTTTTTTTTTTTTTGGAAGAACGGCCTGAACTACTCGGCCTCTAACTGAAATTTTCAACATTTTTCATTCCTTACCTGAAACCTTTGTCTCCTTCTATCATGAGAGTCAAGAGGTAGGCTAGCTGGCCTCCGGGAAGACTGATTATAACCAATAAAGCAACCACAAGAGCGTATTGGGGATCGAGTAACTTGATCCAGGCAAAAATTAGAAGAGGTTTGACAAGAAAATGAGTTCCAGCGGCCACAAAGAACCCAATTTTCAATTTGTGTCTCTCTTTCCACATTTCCCAATCAAAAGCGCATCCTTCACATAAAAAAAAATTGTGAACCTTTTGTATTCACCCGTGCATTTATCCTTCTATCATAACAAGCTCGCTTAGAAGTTGCCAGCAATCTGTCTACCACGCTAAGTTGGTGGAATCCCGCTAAGTGCCTTTCCCAACGGCACAAGTAAACTCCATATCTTGAACTTCACGCTGTCCCTTTAATGCTAAGCGTCAAGCAGGGAAGCTGTGAAGGCCAATTTTAAAGTCATTGATTGACCCGATTCGGAGTAAAACTCTAGAAACAGACGCTTTTACTACCACTCGGCCATCTAAGCTGTTAGGTTCTCGCGAAGCTTGATTTTATCGTGATTTGTATTCATGCTTGATCTTGGGTGAACATATAGTTCGGCAGAGCCGACGCCAGAGCAGTCGACTTAGGGGGGCCAAAGTTTGAAATTAAGCACAAAAGCCGCTGTCTTCAAAAGAGAAAATTAGTTAATTGGGGGGAGCCAAGCCCCCTGGTTCCCCTTGGCGGGCCAGGCCCCCTGCCCCTCCCCCTTTGGCGCCGGCCCTGTTGATCGGTATAGAAACAACAAACGGTAATTGCTGAGGTTGTTAACACAATATTCATGGTGGCAGAGCTGCAAACTCACTCATGTTTCATCGAGTTCATGTTTCATTTTTGCCAGTTCGAGTGCAGCAATTTTATGAAGCTTGTGATAAGTTCAAGCAACTTTTGTCAAGTGCAAGTGAAGTTCATAACTCAATTCACTTTTTTTGAGTTCAAGTTTGAGTTCAGAAATTTTTGTTTTTCCAATATTCAAATTCAAGTCTGCGGTGTTCTATTTTCACACCGTCAACGCGATAAAGAATACAATAAAAGGAAAGAAATATAACAACAATACAAGAAAAGTGGCAACAAAATGATTAACGTTATGACATGCAGGAAGAAGAAGAGGGGTTAAAAAAAGAGTAGGCTTGATTGCAACACTCAGAATGTGCTGAAGTTGAACATCGAGGTCTTCAGATTTTTCAAAGTTTTTGCGCCCTAAATTGCTATCATAGTTGTCCAACACAAAACAAGTAATAAACTAACAGCGTGCTAAAGTTGTGCAGTGGGAGCGCTAGAGAATCGAACTTGCGACGAACAATTCCCATATGTAGAAGGTGTGTAGCACTTCAAGCTCTCACTGAATAACAGCTCAGGTTTAAAAAAAAATGATTTGAAAGTAAAGGATGATATAACATGCTAATGATGGTTTGCGACACCAAGCAACGCAAGCACGACACGAAAAATGGTAACCGATTATCATTCTTTTCGTCCTTCCTGACTCATCTCTTCCGGACTCATCCGGACAACTACAAGAGCTAAAGCTAGCTCTGACTAAACAAACAGAAATCGAAGCTTGCACAAGATATACTGTATATGGGGCGAAATGAGCTTAAGAAGGAAAAATATAACCGCGATAGTTCTTAAAAAAAACTACAGGTTTTGACAGAATAGATTCAGCTGCCATCATCATCAATTTGTACTGCCTTGCTTATAATGCAAATGATGACACCTGAACCTATCTTGTTCAAACGTGCAGTTTTAGGAATTTCTCTTGCTTTATTTTTCCTTCAAAGTTATTTAGAATTAAACAATCACAAAAAATTAAAAACACTAACAAACAAACAATAATAAATCAACAACTTCCCACTGACCTATTCCAAAAGCAATTTGAACGATGATGATGACAGCAAGCCAATGAAGGGCGCAGAGCGCCGAGAAAGCGTTACATCCCAGGGGCGTTACAATAGAAACACTCAAATTTTGTCGGTTTTGGAACAGCGATTTATTTCCCGGGTTGTCGATCACTAACTGGTTTCCCGATGCTCGATCCAGCAAACCGGTATCGGGAAGACCGATATCTCCCAACATCGAAATTACGTCATTGCACTTATAAACATGACATAACAATCACCTGTTGAGATTGCATTTAGTGACATGTTTATCTTTCTACCAAGAGAAAGCGATCAAAGCGCTACAATACAACGTTCTCGCTTAGAAGTTGCCAACCATCTGTATAGGAAATCCCGCTAAGTGCCTTTTCCAACGGTGCAACAGGCAAACTTGCCGGCTTGTTCTCCACCCTGTCCCTTTAATGCTGAGCGTCAAGCAGGGAAGCTGTGAATACCAATTTTAAAGTCATTGGTTTGATTCGACTTGGAATCAAATCCGAGTCTACAGCTCCAGAAGCAGAAGCTCTTGCCATTCGGTCATCTGAGCTGTGAAGATAAAAAATTGTCACAGCAATTATGACGTCACAGTATTAGTGTTGTGCGTCGTCACACGATCGCACGTTACTCGCGACACTTTAGAACGAAATCCGTGCGATGACAATTGACAGAGTAATAAAACGAATTAATGGTAAACATGCTCATCACTAAGCGCTAAGTAGCATTTATATGTCATTAAACATTTTGCAACTCCATGACCTTGTGAAATCAGAATTGGGTCTTTTTGTCTATTATCACTTCCAAGATATGCTCCCTACTCCATTTAACAACTTTTTCGTCAAACTAAACGAACATCACCCTGTAAAAACCAGATTACAAGCAACTTGTCGTAACTATTGGATTCTACATTATCGCACCTCGAAATTGCAACACTCAATTAAATATCAAGGCGTCAAGATTTGGAATGATATTCTCGATGACAAAAAATCAAGTTCTTGGCACAGGTTTAATCAAAAACTATAACTTCATTTTCTTGACGAGTTCCTGTAGGGTAAGGTGAATAAACTGTCTGTATACAATGTTTATTTATGGATTGTATGCAAATTATGCCACGCTTTAAATTTTAGCTTATCCGATTAAGTAAGGGTGGCTGCTTGACACGATGACCCTGAGGTCCCTTGGCAGTCTCCCGTCCATTGTCATTTATATTTGGAGGTCTTTGTTAGTGTTTTTATTTTATTTTTTTTTTTTTTATTTATCGATTGTTATCTGTATTTGCTGGTCTTATTGTTAGTTTATGGATAAATAAATAATCAATCAATCAATCATATAATTGGACTTTGCATTAACCCATTTGTTTCTGATTTAATTGCGTTTATTGTTGGATAAAAAGGCATATATACAAGCAAAATTAACGTGATAAGCCACAAACTTGCAAGCAACCAACTTACCTCTCTGAAATAATTAACTATTTGGTTCAAAATTTTTCACAAAGTGTTCGTCTGAAAGCAATATTTATATTGTGTTGCCGATGAGCCCATTGATTCAATAATTTGAAGTAACTTTACTCTCAGTCGATAATTGTCTTCCACTCCTGGTTTTATTTTTGCAAGCCAGCCATCACCGAAGTGGCTGTCATCTCTGAACAAAATAATTGTACTTTATTAAAACTTTGAAAGGCTCAGGATCAAACTCTAGCTGTTATATTTGTTGCAACACTACGACACTAGCAAAAAATTTCTCACAAATGTAACATATTAGAGCAACAGGGTGGCTGCGAAGAGACCGTAACGTCATCGAGTCAAGCAGCCACATTGTAAAAAAATGAACAAACTAAAGTCAAGTCAGCGATTGAGAACTGTTTTAAAAGAATGAAGAAGTCAAACGTAAAAAGGGATGACACGTCTACGCCGGGTGATTGAAGCAGTGATTTAAGGCATCGCTATCGCTCCACAAGGTCTTGGGTTCGACTCTCGGGATGGTCAAATGGGACACACTGACGTTCACTATGACAACAAAAAGGTGGTCATGATGCAAAAACCGCAACCGCGGTTCTAAAGCCGACATTTTGCAGCATGAAATGAAAAATGCTGATAAACTTTGGTGCTTTTTCAAGCTTTTGAAATCAGATAAACTCACATCTGGTTTCGAACTTGTGCCATTGCCACGCCATCAATGAAGTCGAAATGATGGTGGTGGGAAGCTGGATCGTCAAAACCAGAAACCTATAAAAACCGAAAATAATCAAACACATTTTTCCTTGCTTTGCTCACTTCTACAAAAACCAACATGTTTCACAAAATACAAAACCATCAATATAACAACAGAAACTTAAACTTGTGTATGGTGAAGAATCGGCTTCCACAATGCAATCGACCACCCGCAACTTTTTTTGTTTCACATTCTTCTGACATCGACAACTAAGAGTAATTCCAACAAAAATGTTGTGAAACGAGGAAGTCAAAGACGGTCGACTGTTCACTACACCCGTTAAACCATATTCACAGATAACGTTGCGGCAAATAAAATGTATTCATAGCACAGAAAACAAGTTATACAGATAATATTCACAATTCTCACAGTTTGTAAATAATAACACCGACTTAACAAGATGAATTATGGTATGATTTACAGATGCACACCTTAACGAAACACTGCAAGTATAGTAAACCGCGTATATAACGGACTAGGATATAACGGATAATTGCATACAAGGCACGAAATTTCAATTCTGCATGCCTTCCTATTGATAACCGAATTTTGGGTATCACCCACAAATATCGCTGGTCACGACTTGTCCGTTACATGCGGAATTTACTATAATAAATCACTATTTTTGAGTGTGTCATTGCTGTAATATAAAACTTTTAAATGAAGTTCGCGGTACATCACATGTCAAATACTTTGTTAAACATATGGAGCCTGAATCTATGAAAAAGTGAAGATTTGTTAACTGATGGAAAGCGGAATAGAAAATGCATACACTAGAGAACTCAAATAACACAGATCACCATTCAGCTAGGCCACTAACTAGTCTTAACACGTATTGAATGAAGAGGAGCCGATGTAAGTCTATATGTATGAAATATAACAGGGTAAATGGTAGGCCTTGAAGACTTACTAAATAAACGCTGTATAAACCAATTCTACGACTAGTTTCGCGGTTTGACCGCTCTTCAGGTAGACTCAGGTTTTGAACCCAGGACCTTGTGATTGTGAGCGTTACCTCTCCAACCACTCGGCCACCGAGCTGACAGCGTTTTCAATGCAATTTTCAGCTATACATGCTCAAGCCCCTGCAACTGCAGGCTTAGCATTGAGCAGTTAGCCTAGTAGGCATGTGTCGGCAATGGCAGGCCTGATTTTACAAGTAATGAATGAAGAGGAGCCGATGTAAGTCTATATATATGAAATATAACAGGGTAAATGGTAGGCCTTGAAGACTTACCTGATGAGCGGTCAAACCGCGAAACTAGTCGTAGAATTGGTTTTTACAGCGTTTATTTAGTAAGTCTTCAAGGCCTACCATTTACCCTGTTATAGTCGTAACACATGTAACATTAAAAAGTTAAAGATACTTACCCATATGATTAGGTTGTTACAAATTTCCATTTCTTTTTTTTATTATAATTATAATATTGTATTTAACGTATTGACTCTAAGTTTGTACAGAACACATACAGATCAAAATGTACTTGGAAATAACGTTAATTGGCACTGCCTTACCAGTGTACTGCCTTACCAGTGTAGGAAATAACGTTAATTGGAGCTGAGTTATTGATCATCCAAGCAAGAAATGTGGGTCTGAAGCACACAGAAATTGGACATGCCACATGTGGACAGACTGGATATGAATTGTAGGCGAAGGAAACCTGGTCATTGTTTTTGGCCCCTTGGCCCACCCCCCACAATTTAGAAATGCTTCGGCCATCGCTGGTTACGAATCAAAAACATATTGCAGTTCAATGTCGTTATTATTACAGTATTGCAGTTATGAAGTTAACTAATAAGCTTGATTATATTTAAGCCTAAAAATTGCAGGGCGGACCCAACCAGTGCTTTTATAGAGAAAGGCAATGGAAAAGCATTCCAGCTTTTTATCTCCCAGCCAGCGTATCAGCATTCCTTCTGATGTCTCGACTCTGATTTTCTAATAAAAGATAAAGCATTTTTACTCTGGAAGATTTTGTAAGCAAACTTTACGGCCAAACATGCACAAATGTGAATGAGGCCCGATACCGTTTATTTTGCACCAAACCTTAGGATGAGACTCGCGCCTTGTCGAGATGCTTTGTTACCAGGGCCGGCGGAACCGCCCCCGAACCCCCCAGCCGGGGGGGGGGGACCTGCCCTGAACACCGTGGTTTTTTTTTACTTGGAAATGATTTTAATACGCGTTACGACACAACATTAGTTTGTTTGTGTGCGTATGTGTAGAAAGGTGCTGACAGGGGGGAGGGGTTGATGAATGTTGGACTCCATTTGCGTCGCTCTTGTTCAAAATGTAGGCTGCTATAGGCAAAATCGCTGGTATGTAAACGATGTATTTTTTTGATCTGTTGAATAAATGAAAGCATAGCCTAATTTTCTTCTGTCAAAAGTTCACATGTTATGAAATATAAGTTTTAAGAGCAATGTTAACTTCCTGTTTCACTCGCCTTGCTTCGAATGAGTTCGTGTCAGGGTTGACTTGGTAGAGGGGGGCTCGACCCCCCTAGTTCTGAAAAACAGTTTGTCGGGGAACTGAGGAGAGGCCATTAAATTCGGCCAAGTCCTTGTGAACGTATGTCGTAAAAGGTTTGCTAGCGGGGCGTGAGTATAGCAGTGACTTAATGATTGAATGTGTATTTTCAAATCTTATTTTCGTCAAACATCAAAACTTGTTTCCTCAAAACAGCTGCATCCTTCCCATTTAGTCGATTAAGACATTGCAAATAAATCATTGTTGACATTGCAAATAAAGCATGAAACGTCATTGTTGATGCATAAATACATAATTGTTATACAATTAATCTAATCCTATAAAAGCCTTCCGCTCTTTACACGTGGTCTTATAAATTGTAGCTTCCCAAGCAAAGAATGCCAAAACAAACCAAATCTTTTATAGCGGAAGTTAGGCAAACTTGCTAGGAATATCCGGATGAGTTTTCGGTAACTCCTGCCGGCGACTTGCGATGCAACCTTTGCGACGTGTTAGTCAAATGCCACAAAAAGTTTTTGTGGAAATCCACCGAAAAAGTAAGCAACACCAAGGAAATTTGGAGACGAAACGCAAATCTCAAAGTAAGCAAACGTCTTTACATTTCGATCAAGTAAACTTCAAGGAACAGGTTGTTTCTTCATTCTTAGCTCAGATATCCCACTTCATAAACTGAACCATCCTTGTCTCTGTTTGCTGGAATAAGAAAATTATTGTCTTCGGAGACTACAGCCCGGGCATGTGTCGCTAAATTGCTATCTCAAAAGGAGGAACAATTCGTGACAAAAAAATTTTTTTGATTGTGGATGAAGCAGAGGTTGCTAAACAAAGGTATATTTAAGTGCTTGTGGGCAGCTTAGATGCTCCAAATCAAACACTCCTCGTTCGTCGTCGTTTGGCGGGGCATCTCTTCCAAGACAGATGGAAGGACCAAGGCCGAGGGTTTATCCTTTTACCACCTTGGCCACCAAACCGCTTGGGTCAGATGCTGACTGTAAGGGACTTCAGCCAGCATCTTGTTAAACACTCCTCGTTAATTGCCATCCACTTGACAGTGGTCGCAATGTTAATAGCAGTATTATTCCGCACGCTGTGGATATTAATATTCTTCTTAGCATTAATATCCACAGTGTGCAAATATCTTAAATATTGTAATTTACCTAAGATATTGTGTGGGGAATAAATAATCTCCCCTACGTTAATTAAGATCACAAACTGCTACCTTAATTTAAAGTCATTATTAAACTACTTTTTTGCTAGAAAGCTATGCTACATTGCTACTTGCTTTGTTGCTGTGTTGGTTCGTTTTTTGTGTGCTGTTGTTTGTGTTTCGTTTTTTATGTAGGACCAAGTGTATTTTGATGCTACCGGTCATGCAGCCATGGCGCTGCGTCTGAACTGACTGGCAAGGTTCAATGTTAACCCGTTTTGCTGCCTGTTCCGTTTTCCGTGCTTTATACTTTTGTGCTGGTATGAACTTTTTTCAACGTGCGGAAATAAAAGTTGAATTGATTGATTATTTGATTGCTACTTATAGGAATCATTTGAAAAAGTTGGAATCAAACGATTCCAGCTATCGCGATGTCCAGGCTTTTTCGAATCAAGATTCGCACAGTCAACCAAGCGTGAAGCAGGGCTGCGAACAGTCAACCAAGCGTGAAGCAGGGATGCGCACTCGATCGATTCTCAACCGAGTTCAAGAGATATTAGCAAGTTCGAATTCGAGTTCGGCAAAAAACGATCGAGTTCCAGCAAGTTCGAGTTCAAGTTTGAGTTCGCTGATCGCTTTCTCGTGATAGGAGGATAAATATGCAACTAACTGCCCTGGTGTGAAGGAATTCGTGGACTTGTCAGATAGAGATGGCTCAGGCTGATTTTTTTTAGGCCCCGACCGCCCACGGCCCGGAACCTCCAGCCCAGTAACCGTAACATACCCCAGTGGCGGCTGGTGTTAAGGAGCTGCCGCACCCCCAAAGTTTCGCAAAAAAATTGATACAATATAAAGCAAAAAATTTAAAAAAAAAATTGCATCAAAAAATTTTTTTAGAACTTTTGTTAATTTTTGTTTATAATTGGAAACTCTACACAACTGATCTGTAAATAAGTGCACACCTCCAGCCGAAAATCAAACAACCGTGAGCAGTCATGCGAATAGCAGTCTGATAGATGCAGATATTGACCATGGTCGGAGCTGCAAGCAGGCCAGCTCATGGCAGGTTTGAATTATTTATCAGAAAAAAAACATGAAGTTAGTTCCTGTGGTTTTTTGTTGGTAAGACTGGGCTTTCTAGCAGTGATATGAGTAGGCTTGTGCAGGCTTATTCTACCATTTTCCTTGATGAGATGATGGTACTGGTAGTGGTAGGCTAGACTAAACTATGTGATTGAGTAGCCTAATAGGCAGTTGTTACAGCACCAATTTCAATAATTTGTCTTGCTTCTGGCTTCAAATTCGGTTCTGATGGTTTATTTCATTATTTATCCAATGTAGGAACGATTGGCATTTTACAACTGTTAAAATTTATAGTGTACAACAAGTTCGTTTATTTTGCCGTAATTACAATTAAATAATTAAAGTATTACAATTAAACAATAATAATGGCCAGGACGCACCGAAGAACCTTTAGGTTTTCAAGTCGAGGTGCCCCCTGACTGAAACATACGTAGCCTATTACATAAGGATAAATCAAACTAAGTGCTCGAAAATCAGAAGATGGATTGGGTTGTGATTTTTACAAAAAAAGAGAAAAAAGAAAATGAATACACTAAATATAAGCACATTTTAAGAAAATAAGCGAAAACAGACAAACAAAATAATCGAATAATTAAAACATGAAACAAGAAAAATTTAGATTCATGTAGGCCTACAGTCAATCGGTAATAGGCCTATTGAATCTAGTAACTTGCAACAAGGCAGTTTTTATAAATCTTTTTGAAAGCTGTAAAGTGCATTTTCTTCAAATTTTTATCGAGTTCGTTCCATAGCTTTGTGCCTCTGTGTAAGATGTGATTTTGACCAGCGTTGCATTGGTACCGGAACGCACCGGAACGGCGTTCCGGTTCAAGATAAAGCTGCCGTAACGGCGTTCCGGTAAGCCAGCTATGCTACTTTGCTTCTAAGATGATACATTGCGTTACGCATACGCTACGTGTTTTGTCCTGTTTTTAGATTATTTCATTGTTCCTTGCCTTTACGTTTTCGTTAGTACGTGGCGTAACGTTTCCGTACTTATTATCATTATGGCCGAAAGATTGTAGTGACGATTCGTCAGGGCCAGATTTAGACAATGGGAGGCCCTAGGCTAATTATATTTATTTCACTAAAACTCGGTGATGAAAAAAAAAAAGTCTTTGTTGTTCGTGATGAGGCCCCCCATTTTCTCCGAGGCCCAAGGCGTCAGCCGGCTTATAGGTAAATCCGGCCCTGCGATTTGTGTATTGACAGTAGGCCCAAATATAATAGAAACTGTAACGTAACAATTTATTTAACTGTTCGAGCATGCTTACTGTGCAAACGTGTCGAGCAGCCAAGCTGTGCAAACATGAAAGCGATGAAGTTCATAACTGTGAGACAAAAACTGTACCGGAAGGCCGAGCTAGAATATTAACAGTTGTAATTTTCTTAATTGAGTTCATATTCGATATTGAACATGGACTATTAGCCTGTCCACATGTCCAATTTATGTGGGCTTGTTGCTGTGGGCTTTCTGCATCACCATTAAAATTTTGATGTCATAATTTAAATAATTGATTATGGCATAAAGCCCACAGCAACAAGCCCATATCGTTGTGGGCCGAAAGCCCACATAAATTGGACATGTGGACAGGCTACATGTCAACAACTGCCGATGATTGATTTGAGTTTGCAGGAGCAGGATCGGTATCCGCCAAACAATCATTTTGCTTTTTCGCTCCTCCTACCGCTTGTAGGCATAGGTGGGCACAAATCGCTAATCCGTTAATTAGCCAAGCTAATTTTTTCGCTAGCGGATTAGCTGTTCAGCCAACGTTCAAAAATGTTAGCGGACTGGTTATCGAAGCTAATTTTTTCAGCCAATCCGCTAATTCGCTAGAATAAGAGTAGTTGCTACCGCGGTTTCAATAAAAAAAGCCTTTAAGTTGCCATATTTTCCCGTTTTTGTGCCAGAGAAATATCTACCGGTGCTCTTCTAGCTAGGCGCTTAGATCAAGCAATGATAACTCCGTCAATCAATCAATCAATCAATTTTCTGAACCCGCTTATCCTTGGGAGGTCGCGGAGGCAGCAGCTCGAGCTGGAGCCTCCAAGCATCTCAATCCTCTGCAACAAAGGATAGATGCTCTGCTGGGATGCCAAGGCGAGACCAACTAAGATCTTCTACGTAATCTCGCCATCGAGTTCTGGGACGGCCTCTAGGCCTTCGACCAATCGGTGTTGAACAGAGCAGTTTTTTGGCTGTTTCTTTCCTGGGACATTCGTGTCACATGTCCATACCAACGCAGTTGCGATCTTTCTAGTCGGAGAAGCAGCGATTCGATGTTTAGAGATTCACGAATATCGGCGCTTTTAACCTTGTCCAACAAGGTCAAACCGCTAATTCTTCGCAAGAATCCCATTTCGGCTGCTTGAACTCGAGACCTCACTTTCTCATTCATGATCCAACACTCATGGCCATAAGTCAGAATAGGAACATAGACCGATCTGAAAATGGATAGCTTTGCCTTGGTGCAAAGCTCCCGTTTCAGTACCACAGATCGGTGGAGCTGGCGCATTACTGCACCTGCTTTTCCGATGCGGATATCCAATTCGCTATTTTGTCTGCCGTCACTTGTGAATGAGACGCCGAGATACTTGAATTTCTCTGACTGTTTTAGTGGTACTCCATCAATTTGGAGAGAGCACTGCTTTAGTTGTCTGGACAGGCACATGGTTTCTGTTTTTGTTGAACTGATTTTCATTCCGGCCACAGAGCATGCATCCGAAAACCTGTCAAGAGCTTGCAGGAGACCATTTTGGGTAGAGTCGAGTAACACAAGATCGTCTGCAAATAACAGACGTTGTACAGTGCATTCACCGATCTTTACTCCGCCACAAGACTCACTTTTCTTAACTATTCTATCCATATAAATAAGGAACAGAATAGGTGAAAGAGAGCAGCCTTGCCGTAGTCCCACACTTACTCTGAAAGGTTTCGTCGTTGCACTGTTAACACGAACACAGATCTCGGAATGCATGTACAGCGACTTAATGGCATTTAGTAACTGGCCATCAATGCCATACTGTAACAGCACCGCCCAAAGCTTGTCTCTAGGAATGCGATCATATGCTTTTTCAAGATCAACAAAACATGCATTGACCTCTTTTGCATGTTCCCACGACTTCTCAAAGATTTGCTGCAAGGCAAAGATCTGATCCATTGTGCTTCAACTAGGACGAAAGCCACACTGAGCATCCGTTAGTTTAGGCTCGACTATTTCACGGCATTTCTTTTCAAGGCATTTGGCATAGACCTTACCCGGGACACTCATAATGCTGAGCTTGCGCAATCATTCTTTCAACATGTAGGAGCTAAGAAGTTGCTGAGAGGGGTAAGCATACCTTTTCTAGGTACCAATGACTAAGTATATTGCGACCTACTACGTCAAAAACCATCGGCGAAAATTGATTTCTGCCGGGTCAGATTGTACGCGGTTGGCCATAATAATGGGGGGGCCAAAAACCGTTAGCATACTTTTCTAGGTACCACATGAAACCTAGTGGACACAAAAGCTTACATTGACCAGATCACGAAATGGAATGTGACAGAAATTTTTTCGGCTGTTTATCCCCGACAGAAGCCCCCAAAATTCGAGTGATGACGAAACAAAGGCAAGCTAGCGTACCTTTTCTAGGTACCGCATGAAACTTAGTGCAAACAAAAGCTTACATTGCTACGAAATGGTATGTGACAGAAATTTTTTCGGCTGCTTTACCCCCGATAGAAGCCCCCAGAGTTTGAGTTTTGACGTCATATGACTTATAGCGAAAAAATTTTGACTAAGAATCACGTGAAACTTAGTGCAAACGAAAGCTTACATTGCACTGATTACGAAATGGTATGTGACAGAATTTTTTTCGGCTGCTTTACCCCCAGCGGAAGCCACCATAGTTCTATGTATGACGTCGCAGCGAATTATGAGATCACAGCAAAAATGACGTCACAATTCAAACTTTGGGAGCTTTTGCCGGGGGTAAAGCAGCCGAAAAAATTTCTCTGAAAGAAGATATCTCTGGATTTAAACTCTTTCGTGGGTTTTAATTTTGATGGTAGGCTTATTAAAAATTAGAAGCCCCCAGCCCCCCCCCCCCCCCCCCCGCCTGCTTTTGCCACCAATGCTCAGCCGTATTGGACAACTTATAATTACATGTCGACAAAAATATGATGACCTCACAAAACTTGGACATATTACGTTTTGAGCTTGCGTTCCGGCTGGAAAAAAATTGCCAATGCATCCCTGATTTTGACCAAGTGATTTTGAAAACCGAGGTCCGAAATATACAATTTCTTTAGATCTTCTTGTATTATGATCATGAATTTGTTGAATTTTTGTAAAGTTTTCATAAATTCCCAACGACAGTGTAGCCTACTTCCTCCAAGCTGTCGCGCTAATTGGTTTGTTACTTTGCGTTTCTGCACTGCCTTTGTTTCCACACTACCTAATTATTGATTAGTACTTCACATTTCGGCACTGCCTTTTTTTTTGCACTACGTACTGTTTATAACACCGAACACTTTTATTTGAAGTTCCTTTGCGCGGAGTAAGTAAGCGAGTGGACCTATGTTTTATTTTGAAAAGTTTTTATGCCAAGCATCATTTTTAGTTCTATAATTTCGAGTAAACACTCAGTTATTTTTTGCCGTTTTCCGTTGCTGGTTTTCTGTTTAAGAAGCAATATATTCTTTTAATTTAATCGAGTTATAGTTTCGAAGAAGACAGTGTCGGAGCGGTGAAGGCCGGGGAGCTCCTCTCTAGGCAACAACATTAGAACAGAATTGTGTTGCGGAGTGAGTCTGTAACACCAGTGGGTAGATGCAGTTAAATGTTTTAGGCTACCATTACCCTCTCCACATGTCCAATTTATCAGAGCTTTAGGCCCAAATTGATGTGGGCTTAATGTCATAATCACTTTTTTAAATTAGGCAGTGTCTAGAGCACCGGCCTACCGGCCCTGTTTCCATAATCAAAACGCTGCTGCACCGGACTGCTTTGTTTGTTTCCACATATGACGTTGCTGTCACGTGCTACGTGAGACCGGTTTGCATTGGAATGAAGGCCAGAGATGTACACCAACCGAAGTCGACTCCGGCAGGAATTTCAATGTTTCAGCCGGAGCCGGATCCGGAATCATAAGTTTTCAATTGTTGCAGGAGCAGGATCCGGAGTGAAAAATTACCGCATTCTTGTGATATTTGTTCAAAATTTGCCATAATTTGGTTCTGATAATTTGCTTGTTTTGTGCCGTTTAATTCTACCAACATATCGGTATTGATAAATAATTACAGCCCATATTTTGTATCTTGCAGAGCAGCCATAGTATACCTAAAAACAAAACAAGTTTAGTAAAACAAGTTCTGATGTTAGCAGCATAATGCAATCACTTGGCAAATAAACGGATAAACTGAATTAAAAATTTAGACGCGGGTAGTACCAGACGATAGACCACACGCGGCAGGCCTAATCTAACCGACTAATTAGGACTGGTACATTACAATTTTAAAATGCTTTTCAACTTTCATGTGGTTATTGGTACGCATCAAAGTTGAATTGAATTTATTTGAACAGTTTCACAAGTCCAAAATGAAAATTTAAGTCTTGATATTCAGCGGTGTATTTATATGAAAATGCAACTTGAGTATCTCTTAAGTGCCTGATTTTCAGAAGGGCATGAGCATTAGCTATTGATCTTTTTCTGCTTCTTCCCAAATAGCCTACTTACAGAAATGTTACAAACCACTGAGCAGTTGCAGCGCTGCGGTAAAATATCCTTCTGAACTAGATGAGAAATTTGCAAGGGACAAATTAATGTTTCGACTATAACAAGTCTCGTCAGCCTTGCTACGCACAGCCAATCCAGGCTATACTCATTCCAGACTGTAAAGACTCTTTTTTGCATTGCTTTACCTGGACATCTCGACTTCATCTCTTTTCTAGGTTGTGCCCTATTTTTAGCAGGCGACTGGCCCCAAACAACGATACCCAATGAAAGAGCCTATAACTACTAACCCCAAACTAAGTTACCGGTAGCCTAACTAGCCCACATCACTAGAAGCCCCCATGGCAACCCACTCATTTGCAGCTGCAGACGCGTTTCGACCTTATTATGGTCTCATCAGTGCAGCATAGCAACCTCCCACCATCCTGGAAAAAAAATTTCTAACCTTCAAAAGAACTACACACCCCAAATCTAAGCCTCTACTCGTTCTGCTCACGGTAGAACATTTGAAATAAAACCTTCAAGGAATTACTACATGCTGGATTATGATGTCACAGATTCCCTGTAAACAATCGACAAGAATAGAAATGACCGGTTGGTTTAAACATTATTTTCCCGGTAATCTGAGAAGGAATTTTTTGTTTACCAGTTACCAAAACTAGACACAGTAGTTTATAACTAGACACAGTGCCTGCCTTGTCCCCCGCTTTTTCACGGGCGAACGGGTTGGGCAGAGAGGATTTTTGCAGGTTTTGGTAACTGGTATAGTTACAAACCGTAAACAAAAAATTCCTTCTCAGATTAGTGGGAAAATAATGTTACGCAAAATACATTGGAAATTTCCTAAATTATATAAAACAAATTGTTGCTCAAATTGGCCAAAAACTTCCGCGTAAAACATTAGGTAGTTTCCTATAATATATAAGACAAATTATTGCTCAAATTAGCCAAAAATGCAGCGCAAAACATGTAGGAAATTTCCCATATAATATATGAGACAAATTATTGCTCAAGTTAGTCAAAAAACGCAGCGCAAAACATAAAGGCCTGCAGGAAATTCCCAAGTGTATAATATAAATAAGACAAATTATTGTTCAAAAGCCAAAAAACGCAACGCAAAATATACAGAAAATTAATTCCTATATAATACGACATAAGACAAATTTATGCAATAATTTGTCTTAATTATTTTTTTCCAAATAGCTAAATTATTTTTTTCCAAACGGCAACTGGTAAATTTCCTATATATTTTGTGTCAGTTTTTCGGCTTTTTTAGGCCATATATTTGTTCTATGTGTAAATAAAAAATATCCTATATAATATGATGAACAAATGTTGCTCAAATTGGCCGAAGAAACATGTGGAAAAACCTAAATTATTTTTTTCAAACGGCGCTTTGTACTTCTTCCCTTTTCTGTGTCCGTTTGAATTTGAAATCCTATATTGCTGTGTAAAATTTTTTTTTTTGACGGTGCAGAAATAAAAGACACTGCTACTACTGCTATCGCGGTTAGTGTGATTGCACCATAATAACAGTCGCATGGCGTGCGGTGCAGTGGAAGAGGGATTTCGGTAAGGCAGTGTCAAGACCAAGGGTGGAAACTTGGCTACTTGGCGTTAGGGTGTCAGTTTCAGTTTTGGTGTGTTGAAACCCAGATGTCAAGTTTCAGTTTTGGTTTGGTTTCGCAGCTGTTGAAAAATAGGTTTTAGTTTCGGTTTCAGTTTTGCTTACGCACAACTTCGGTTTCAGGGTTTTAGTTTCGGTTTCAGTTTTATCCAAGAAACCTCTTTTATTTTTGATACGGATTACTTAAGTGCTCTACTTCTTAGCGTTTTCGTTACATTACGATAATAAGTAGCAGCTCAGATGGCCGAGTGAGGAGAGCAATTGCTTCAGAAGTTGTCTACTTGGGTATAATTCCGAGTCCGGTGAAACCAAAGACTCAAAACTTAGTATTCACAGCTTCCCTCCGACACTCAGCATTAAAGAAACTGTTTTGGTAATGATGGTGATGACAATTTTCAAAACCCAAAACCTTAAAAAATTTCAAACAGGTTTTAGTTTCAGTTGCGGTTTTGACGTTTCAAGAAAAAACGATTTTGGTTTTAGTTCAGGTTTTCAAAAATTGGCTGAGTAGATGTCAGTTTCAGTTTGGGTTTCCAAAATTTCCTTTAAAACCGGGTTTTCAGGTTTAAGGTTTAGGTTAAGGTTTCCACCCTTGGTCAAGACTCTAGAGCACCGGCCCGGTTTCCGTTATCAAAACGCTGCTGCACCGACTGCTTGTTGGTTTCTGTATAAAGTTTGCCGGTGCTCTAAACACTTCCGTTCGGTAACGTGGCAGCTGACAGCTGAGAATATGAAAAGCAGGAATGGAAGACCTGGTCTGCTAGTACGGCAATCAAATATGACAAAACACCCAAGCTGCATTAGTCTAGTCTGCGGGGTACGCTGATAACGGTATGTTGTCTATCCTATGGACTACTGTATGGCAAGTATGGACTAGTCTATTTCAAAACTGTGTAAAACTTCAATTAAGGTCAACCTAGAATCAGAACTTTTTGTTATCGTGATATGGGCATGGCTTGCTGTGCAGCGTGTAGCTCAGTTCAATTTTTTCACCAAGTGAAAAAAACTTACCAGTAACAATAATGGAAAAAAAATGTTCAGCAGTTTGTAAATGTCATTCGTTCACTTGGCCAGGAGACAGCAAAAGACCATGCGGTCATCAAGTCAGCTGCTACCTTCCAAACAAACTGCAAACAACTCTAGAAGACATTTATCAGAAGCACTACTACTACATCAGGTCACTCACAAAACGTTAGGTAAATTGGTTATGTGTTAGTAGGCCTATTTGGGTGGCAACTTAAATTGTTAAACATGGGCAATTTGCACTGTGTAGGACCTACCGGTAGCCAATCCGGTATACCTTAAACTGGAGACGCAGTGAGTTTATAACAAGCAACAAAACGGCAACACGTAAAACAAATCAGCACTAAGCACAGAGCAAATGCTATCAGACAAATACACTAATTCAGTGATTAGCTTACCAATATTCATGGGTTTATTTTTTGAATGAGTACCGAGTAAGCAGTGGTCTCACTTGAGGCTAGGTTAAACTAGCATGTCACATACCGATACTCAGCGCTCTGCCTAAGCTCAATAAGTATACTGGTATGGTCTGTGGTTGCTGTATACAGAATGGGCACATATCTCAAATATCGATATTGTTCTGTGCTTTGAGTGGAAACACAGTGGAATAACAGTAGCAGAGATTCAGCACTGGTTGGCTACCATATATCAACCTGCTTTCGAAAAAATTAAATTTGTTCAACACGAGGCTGAGCTGTTGAGAAAGGCAGAGACTAAGGATACATTCATGACCGTAATTTTTGATTCTTTGGTTTATTTTATTATCCCTTCACGCTTCCCCGATTGTACCAGAGCAGAGCATGACAAATTACCGTAATAAAATAAACCAAAGAGTCAGATGTTACGGTCATAGTAACTTAAACCACTTTGGTTGATAAAATGGCTCTAGGTTATGGTGATTGGTGATTTAACATTCTTATATACAGTATATACTGGTATTACTTTGTTTTTTGCAATATCTATTCTCCAGGTCTATAGTCTAGCACAGCATCCAGCATCATGGTATGATTTGAATCCTACCAAAGACTGATTACTGGTAGCACTCTAGACTATTTTTTTGTTGATAAGTTATAAGCACCGGTGTGGTAAAATTTTCCGCCAGCATAATGATGGAAATGTTTAATGATCTGCTACGTCTCAATAAAAGACAGGTTTGTTTGTTTTTTAAACTTTAAGTACACTGTACAGGTAACTTAGTGAATTTGCATGATAGACTAATAATGAATATATGGTAGATTTCTGTATGATCAAAATCAATTTAAAATTAAACATTAACAGTACGTAGCCTTGGCCATGAGTTTTTTCCTATGAAAATTTTGCTTCCAGAACTTTTGTCTTCTGATATTTTAGTCACAGATCTTTTGTCACATTGCGCTTGGCCATCATTGAAAAAAATTTAAAAGCTTATCCAAGGTTTCTTGCAAAATTAATAAAAAAAAAAACTTAAAATTTTGCATTCGTTTCGAATTCAACATTGTATATATAATACCGTGTATGGCACCTGCAACCTACATTGTATAGAAATTGTATTTTCAGGCTTTCTACCAAGTATTAAATTTTGCAATGATAATTTCATCTGCGTTGATGATTTGGAAAGGTCTCATGGTCGTAACTGGCAGTGAAAGTCCAATTGTTGTCGTGCTGAGGTGAATGTGCTTGTAGCTGTCTTGCATGTCATTTCTTTACCTTTGTCATTTAACAAAACATAAAATATGTGTATAACTTGATTATTAACCCCTAGCTTCTATGCTGACAAGGTCATGTTTAAGATCAGTGATTAAGAAACAAATTTGGATTTTTACCAAACTATTTAGGATTGAAATTTTTTCAGCGTTTCAAGTTTGTGGTGTTTCAATTTCGTGACTAATATATATATAATTTTGCCCTTTTTGAATGGAGTTTTGCCTGAAATTTTGTGTGAAACTATGAATTAAACTTCGAAAAATTTTGATTATTGTGTGCCAAACTAGCCGTGAACACTTTCATCATCATCAATCCAGTTTTAATTCGGTTTTTTCTTTGTCACCGAAGGTGGCCAAATACACCTCATCTCCTCCGCAATCGCTCTCACTCCTTCCCTCCATCTCATTCGATCAGCAGCTTCTTCGAATTTCAACTCGACTTTCTTCACACACTCTTCCACCTGCCTCTTCCATGTCATTTTTGGCCATCCTCGCTTTCGCTCTCCATTCACTTTCATCTTCATTGCCTTCTTCAGTATATTATCATCTTCTAATCACATGTCCATATCATCTTACTCCATTCGCCTTTGCCATTCTATCTAACGTTTCCTTCAAACCCACCATCTCCATCAGCTCCTCTGTATTCTTTCTATCCACTAATTTTATTCCACACAATGACCTCACCATGGCTCTTTCAGTTCTTCTCAAAATTGCTGTTTCACTTCCATACAGCATTGCCAATCTTACACAACTTTGATAAACCATCCCTTTTATTCTCAAAGAAAACTTTCTTCCACCTAACAACTCCCCGCATTCTCTAAATTTCATCCATTCTATCCTTACTCTTGAGGTTCTGGCAGTTTCATCTCCACCACTGCCACTAGCATTCAGCCTGTCTCCTAAATAACAAAATCCTTTCACAGTCCCCACTTCATCGCACAATACCTCGACTGGTTCTTCCATGCCATCTCCAACATCTGTGCATCTTCTACAAACAAAATCTCTGGCAGAACTGCAGGTCACCTTTTTCATCTTGATGCACCTTTCATGCATCTACTTCATACACTGTGTGCAACACACAGCGTTAGACCCGACCCTTTTCCCACATACTCCACAAGGATCTATTTTGCTCGATGTAATTTCACCTTCCGTTCCACTCACCATCATCTTAGTCTTTCCAACATTCACTTTCAATCCCTTGCTTTCCAATGCACTTTTCCACCTTTGTAACTTCCCCCGTAAATCCTTTAAACTTTCACTCATCAGCACCAGATCATCCGCGTACAAAATTTCATTCAACAGTTCTTCTCTTGCATGCTTTGTCACAACATCAACCACAATAGCAAATATTAGTGGTGATAGCACAGACCCTTGATGCACACCAACCCCTTACCCCAAATTCATCCGACGTCCCTGATCCAACTCTGATTTTTGTCCTTGAACCTTCATATGAACTCATCACTGCATGCACCAACACTTCTGCCAATCCTTTCTTTCTTAATGCCCATTCCATCACTTTTCTCGGTACTTTATCGAATGCCTTTTCCTAATCCACAAAACACAAGTACAACTTTTTCTCTCTTCCACGAAATTCCTCTTGCATTCTCCTCAGAATAAACAACGCATGAGTCGTGCTCTTCCCTGGCATAAAGCCAAATTGCATTTTATCTATCATTACCAATTCTCTTATTCTGTTTTCCAACACTCTCTCCACTATCTTCATTGCATGCTCCAGCAGCTTTACCCCTCTGTATGCTCCACAATCCACCACATCCCCCTTTCCTTTAAAGATTGGAACAACAACGCTTGTTTTCCATTCTTCTGGCATACCTTCTCCATCAAGCATTCTCTGACAAAGCTTCTTCGTTACTCCAACACCAAACGTTCCACTTGCTATTATCATATCCATATTTACTTCTGAGGGTCCAGCTGCCTTTCCCAACTTCATCTTATTCATAGTTTCCATCACCTCCTTATCAGTTACTCCTTCAACCATATCTGCTTCTACCATCTGATCCCATTTATTTTCCACATTTATGATCTTTTCCGTGTGTTCCTTCCATAATTTCCCACGATCTCTCGCACTGACTACAAGTCTCCCATCTTTATCCTTCATGGAACCTCCACCATCTATGTCCCTTCCCTCCTTTCTCATGAACTTCACAAACTTGAAACCGTCGTTTGGTTTGGTGCATAGCACATTCATTTCTTCTTCAGCCTCTTGCCTGATGGCTTTTGCAATTTCTTTCTTTGTTTCATTTCTGGCCTTCTTATACTTGTTTCTATTTTTCGCAGATCTATTTGTGCACCACAACTTAACCTGAATGATTTCAACTTTTTTTCCACTGAATAAATACTTTCAACTGAATGATTTAGGCTACATTTGCTTTTACTTCAGATTGGTTTTGTAGGAAAACCTGCTCTCACAATTTGCTTTTATCGATCCAATCTCGTTTGTCTGACCGTTGTTTTTATCGCTATATTTTTTAAGCAAATTTCTGCTCCCTGCATGGGTGTTGCGACCATACCTACTCTTGTTTTTTAACCCCTCCTCTCCTACCTGCATGCCTGAACCTTAATCGTTTCTTTTCTTGTACCAATGTTATATTTCCTTCATCTTGTCGTGTTAATAATGCGGAAAAAAGGGCATTACTTCTACTATTTTGAATGGATATATTTTTAAATTTTTACTACAATTCGTTAATAAAGTTTTATGACATTTGGTATTGACCTGATGTCCAAATCAAACCATCTTATGCCGAATCCTGTGACGAGTGGCGGGGTGCATCTCTTCAGCTTAGCGCTTGATCGTCCCGGGAAACGTAGCCGTGCTCCCGCAGTGACAGCGATGTGCTGAGCAACTGGGCTGAGTGGCTCATGAGATAATTCCTTCTCACAAATTCAGTTCATTGTTAATCCAATTTGAAAACTTTCAGTGGCAGTATGGAACCCGCTTTTTTCCGAGGTGATCTTCTGTTTTTGACTAATTACGGCGACGATCCAATCCGTGCTGGGGAGATTGTTGTGTTTAAAATTGATGGGAGAGATATTCCAATTGTTCATCGTGTTATTAAACTTCATGAAAAGTAAGGTGGTCAGATTTTTTTCTTAATGTTTTTCTTTATGCTTCTTTAATTTCTTTTAATACACTTGTAGTTTTCTGTTAACTAACCAACCTTCCTGGACACGCTTATCCTTGGGAGGACGCGAGGCAGCTGATCGAGTTGAAGTCTCCAATCATCTCGATCTTCTGCAACCTAGATACTCTGGCAAGATGCCAAGGCGAGAACAACTAAGATCTGTAACGTAATCTTGCCATCCAGTTCTGATCGTTTAATTTGCTGTTGAACCGGATTACACACATTTGCTTCTGCGTTTTTATTTTTTATTAAACGCTTTATAGCAGAGCAGTACCAGACATTAAGCGGAGTTTTCCAAATTGCAAAAAACTTTGCAGTCATTGCTTCAGCCTCTTTGCAATGATGAGATTGGATTTAAATTTTTCAGGGAGGATGGTAAAATCAAATTATTGACGAAAGGTGATAATAATGAAGTTGATGACCGGGGACTGTACAAACCGGGTCAGTTGTGGGTGGAACAAGACCACATCGTGGGTAGGGCCCGTGGATTTGTTCCTTACGTCGGAATGGTCACTATTCTGATGAACGACTATCCCAAGTTAAAGGTACGTTTTCCTGATGTTTGGTATTTTTCGGTGATTCCTGCTCAAGTTCTATTGCGTGATCCATACGCTTATAAGACTACAGAAAGTACATTGAATTAAACCAATCCCTTTGCCTACCGATACCAATTTGGTTCAACTGCTATTTTACATGAAACAAAAATAACTCACTGCCTTGCATATTCTGCTGATGATGACAGCTGAATCTATGTTGTCGAGCCGCCCAGTTGTAAGATTTACTGCGGCATATTTTTCCTCAAGCTATTTTTGACGCATTCAAACTATATTTGAATTTTACTGTTTGGTTATAAAAAATGCGAAGTATACCTAAATTTACCTACTTACCCACACCATAATCTCTGAAGAAATGAATGACCCATGATGAGTACCTGAGGAGCAAATCAAATTGAAAGTGTATGCAACTATGCATACTTTTGAAACATCCCGTGTGACATAGTGAGATGGCTTTCCATTTATTATTCGCTTTTTCACTTGCTGCCTGGATTCCCGAGGATTAGTTTTATCTCGAAATCTTAAGTGATACTGTGATTCTGGCCGTAAACCTCAATTATCTTGTTTGGCTCCTGACTTGACGATGACACGAATTGAACATTGATTGACTTCATTTTATTTGCAGTATTTGGTTCTGGGTCTTCTTGGAGCTTTTGTGTTGCTGCATCGCGAATAGCCCATGTGAGTGTCTGTCCACCACACACGACCTGCCACTGGACCGGACAGACACGAATGACTGATTGTGAATTACTGCGTCTCAAGCTGCTACTGATATAGTAAATTTCGGCTGCTTTGACGTGTTAAAGTTCTGAAAACTCCGTGTTTTGAGCAGTTACTGTATTCGATCTCGTTGATCGGTTGTGGAAAAAATCAAAAATACAGAACGTGTTAATGTCTGAAAATTGCGTTTCGCTGCTCTTTGGAAAAGTGGATTTGCTATAGCGTAACCAGCGATGAAATTGCTGTACTGCCGGAAACAGCGATAACATTGCATCACGGAGCCGCATTTTACAAATCGTAGAACGGTAAATGATTGGCAGCGTGTCACAGTGGATCGGAGTGTTGGTTATCTCCCACCCAAGCCTCGTTGTTGCTCTAAGCGAGTCTGGATTCGTCCTATCTGACAGCGCCCCGCCGTTTTTTCGTGACAGGAAGAGCTTTCGCTAGATCGCATCCGAAGAACCACCGCTACTTTGTTACAACACAAATCGCCGCGATATCGCAAATCTTTAATGATAAGCAATATAACAAACACAACAAAAATTTCAGTCATTGTCTGTACAGGACAAATGTAGTGCAGGATTGCCGTAGCGGCTCTGTGGCTCATGATTAGCTGCTCCTCTGACCAATCAGCTCAGTTATTATCTCCCATAGCACGGTCACGCGCTTCTAGCTTTGCTATGATTCGTTCAAGCTGTCTCTTGGCTTCGCATTGCGGGAAGTTGCTCATGTTGTAATATTGTGGAGCGATCTTGACCAGCCTGAAAGAAAAATCTCCATCAACTTTTTTGGATAACAACAGTCGATTAGATCTGTTCCGTGGTGAAACATATCGTTGTCGACGAGAAAGGTCTGGGGTTCTATTCCCGGGTCGGTCAAATAGGACACAGTGTTGCCAACTGCCTCGCCACCGCTGCGACGTTTCTTCGGAGCTGTGTTGCCCAGGCGCTAAACCGCGGAGACGGATGCCGCCACTCGTTACACGCTTCGGCGTAATAGCGCGAGGCGAGTATGATGAAGATTTGAGTCCTGTGCTTACCATTCCGGCTTGACATCAGTGCAAGTTCGAATGTAATTCTTCGTGGTGAGGACGAACTCGTTATAAACGACCCACTCGGGCTTGTGGTCGAGGCAGGTCGAGGGATGAAGTTGGACCACTTGGTTGTCCTTCGCTGTTAAGTAGTGGCCAGTACGCTCCAAGTGCGCCACCTGTCACAACGGTAGTAATACTAATCCACATTTTTAATAGGCAGCGTGTGTAGTGGGGAAGGCAGTAACACTCCTGATGATGACAGCTGTGTGGTGGATCGTCATTTTTACGACGCCATGAACGCTAGGTTGATGGTTCAACTCTCACCCAAGCCTCATTGTTGCACACTTGGATAAGATGCTTCACCATTAAACTATCCAGTATTCCTGCAAGGTGGAATCCAACAAGCAGCAAATTAAGGTTAAAACTCGGAAACCAAGACAACTCCTAAGCGAGTTGGGATTCGTTACTTGTAAAGCGCCTCCGTCGCTTACATGAGGATAAAATGGTGACTAACCCTCCGATAGGAAGATAAAATGAGGAAATCATCACATGAGGGGTCCCCTAACTTTATACATTATGCACATTTTAAGCCACAGCATCTTTTTGTTGTTTCTGGTCATAAGCGAGTGAGCAAGTTGCTCCAACGAAGATAATAAAAAAGATTGAGCTTACAAACTTGAGCGCTTCAAATATGCGTAGAGTGAGCAAACCAGCATATTGCGCGATGTGGCAGATGGCAATGATAGCAACGATTAAACCAAATCATTATCTTTGAAATACCGGTACAATAAATAATAATATGGCACGATATAATAGCTTGAGGACAAAAAACAAATAAACCATCGCGATTCTTAGAACTGTGCGTTTCCACGTCATGCATTCAGCTGTCATCATTGACAGTGTTAACAAGACAGTACAAAACTGAAAGCTTACACTGCTGATGACAACAGGTGAACCTATGTTGTCAAAACGTTTAGTTTAAAATTCCCACGAACTTTATTTTCTCCTTAAATTATTATGGATTGTAACGTACGAGGTGGGTATAAATGACGCAGCCACACATCACGTTACCTGCATGAAGAATCCAGCCACCAGCGCCTTCCTGATGTTCAGATAATAATCTCTGCTCGTGAAGTCGGTGCTGCGTCGTGGAAGCGCAAATCTATCCATGATACGAGCCAGCTGGGTGCGGACGTTGTCACATTGCGCCAAGGAGCGGTTGTTGATGAAGTTATCGAAGCACCATGTGGGGGACGATTGATCTAAAATGAATAGCACTTTCTGTTAGTGGGATTTCACCTTGATACACTGACAAAAGATTTTTAAACCCTTGCAAAACTAATCACATCATACATATTCACAATGTAGTCGTCGATACGATGCCACCACCGGGCATCGAACCAGGTCTCCAACCTTCAACGCTACGACTGAGCAATTTAACATTTATTTTCCATGATACAAAAGCGTAAGTGTTAGCGGTGAATGACCAAACGATCACCTCAGTCCGCCGCACCCAAGCACAACAGCTCACGATTCATCGAAGAGAAACAAGGACAAAAAACAATGTTAACATCATCATGAGATGGAAGGCAGAAAAAAAATCAATCACATGGAATAAGGAAAAAAAAAATCAGAGGTAAAACACGTTGAAAGAACATTTGTTTTGGAATACGTTTTAAATTTATAAAAAATAATGAGTTCCTATACTTTTGAGGAATATCTTTCTATACTTTTACACAGATAAGATGGAAGTGTCTTTCTCATTACCAATTATTGATGTTGCGAGCAAACCAAAATAACCATATGAATCATAACTGTTCGATAAAAAGTCTGTTGCATAACAATGCTGAGGAGTTCTAGTCGTTTGAAACCGTACTTACTCTGCTTGTAGGCGTGATATACATTAAGCATGGTGAGATGATCTCCATCAATGTGAGCAAACCGCATCTTCGCTTCATCCGCTTGTTTCTTCGCGTCACCAGGTCGCACAAAGCACTGAGGAACTGACCAATCAGAACAGGGGACGCGGCCACGTGAGCAGACACGTCACGCCCGTAAATGTTAGTTCAGGCAAAAGCTAACTAAAATAAAAACTAACAAAAGAAAAAAATCAAATCCTAACCAGTGGCGGGGAACACCTACGTGGACTAGTGCTTGCTGAGCAACACAGTTACGAAGAAGCATTGCAGCGGTGGCGATACTGTGTCTGATTTGACCGACCCGCGAATCGAACCCCAGACCTCCCGCGTCAGCAGCAATGTCTTCCACGACTACGATAGCCGCGCGAAGTCTACGTAATAACGCATGAATCAGACAAGTTCACTTTCAAATTAGTTTTGTGCGATAATTCAACATGCACAAGTCGCGCATGGAAAGCGATCGAAACACCATAACGAGCTCGCTTAAGAGTTGCCGGCCATCTGTCTACCACTATAAGAAGGGGGATACCGCTAAGTGTCTTTCCCAACGGCACAAGTAAACTTGCCGACTTGTTCTCCACATCTTTAAGGTAAAACGTCAAGCAGGGAAGATGTGAATCGCAGTTTTTAAGCCATTGGTTTGACCCGACTCGGAATCAAACCCGAGGTACAGCTCCAGAGGTGAACGCTCCTACCACTCGACTAGACAGCTGTTAAACACCAAACATTGCCTCACCTGAAAGCATGGCAGTAATACTGAGAATTTCGTTTGAGCAATTGTATTCGCAGCTTGCTACCAGCATCTTCGACAGTTGGGGGTCCAGGGGGAATTCGGCCATGATCGCCCCCAATTCAGTAAGGTCTCCATCGTCGTTGAGAGCCGCCAGGTAGTTGAGCAACTCTAACGCACGCATCAGGGTTTCAGGTGCTGAAAAAATACAAATCGTAATTCCCCGGGTTGATTCCAGATCTCTTCGGAACATGACTTCTTCATTTTTATCCTCATGTCAGGAGAAAACGACAGACGGCTAGTATACATGGACGAATCCAGACTCGCTTAAGAGTAGTCTTTAGTTTCCAAGTTTTCCAGATGAGTTTTGCTTTTGACTTGAATTACTAGCGCATGGATGACCGCCTAAGTGGAGTCATCAAGCCATGTCAACCACCGGGAAATCCTGCGCAGATTCGGATTCGCAGGTTTGATTCATGACTGGGACAGATCGTATAATAAAAAGATGATGTAAACTCGAATATTATAATCTTGGTAGAAAGGTGCTTGATCTAAACCAGTAGCTTTCAACCTTTTATGACGTGTGGGCCCCTTCCAGAAACTCCCAACTAGTGGCCTCCTGCTCAGCGATAAAATCTCGTGTCAGTATTGCATTGACGTGGCTACACTACAGCTGTCCGTTGGCCAGAAGTGAATAATCACCCATAAAAGTAAATATACCTTGCGCTAGTGAAGCCATGGTTAATGTCCCGTGGTCACTTAAGGGAGCCAAAGCTCCCTGTTCTGGACCACAGCGCACCTAGTGCAAGCAACACCTCTGCACTTAACACAAGATTAATTTACTCAAATAATTGTGTTTGTTAATATTTTGCCTTTCAATGTCATTTCTTGCAGTTACTTTTACAGTGTGATTGTTAAATATGGTTTGTTATAGATCCTGAAAACGTTTGAGTTTTAAGTAAAGTGACATGTTGAATTTAGTGGTGTTACTTGCACTAGGTGCACTGTGGTGGATCAAAACTCAAATAAAGTTCAAGCTTAAGCTTCAGAAAATTCAAACAAGCGTGTGGATAGCTTGTAGTGGGACTTACCGGGAGGGTCCATAAAATCGAAGTGGACCAAGTCATCAATTCCCAGTTTCTTAAGATGAAGTACAACCGAGCCGAGATTGGAACGCAGGATCTCCGGATAAGTGTTCTCCTGTAAATAAAACTCAAATCAGAGAACAGGATGGCAACGTCGTGGAGAGGTAAGCTTTGTTGAATCACTAGATATACGATGTCCACATACTTAAGTGGTTCCAAAGGCCTACGGGGTTTGCATTACAATTAATTTTTTGATATTATAATTACTAGTAATTCAGTCAGTGCTATGCATACTGCTAATGGTATTAGGATGAGTAAAAATATATGATTTATCAATAAAATGCGATAGTAAGTTTCGCAGCAATGTTCGAGAGTGGAAAATCACTGTTCAAGTCTGTTTTTTTTTTTTTTTTTTTTTTTTTCGGTAAAATTTCGGTCATAGTCCAAATTAAATTCGTAAAAACCGAAAAAATTTAAAGCCATTTTGGTCAATTTACCGAAATAAATATCTTGCCAATATGCAAGCAACAATTACAAACGGACCATTGGTGTCACAGTGTCAGGTTTAACAGGCATCAAACTGATCAAAGTAGTTTTTATTTGTGGTGCGGTTACAAAGAAGTAGGAGTATATGGTGCTTGCTTCAAATAAGCATGAAAATAATTTTATTTGCGTTGCGGTTTCAAATTCAAAGGTTTGATGCGTTTTGCTTTTTCTTGCCGATCAAAGTGATTGAATTTTCTTTTTCCGTGACAGTTGAGTCGAACGGTAAACATGACCGAAGGCAAGTTTTGAAAAAAATAACCCAGATTTAAGTTAGTTGTACAAGCAAACAGAACAGCTCGTACATGTCAGGATACACAACGGGCAAGACGACCAACCTGCATCTCTGTTTTGTAAGCTTTCTCTGTGTACAAGCGGAAACACTTCCCCGGCCGCGTCCGTCCAGCACGACCTGACCGCTGCTGAGCACTCGCCTTACTGATGGCGGATACGAGCAGAGACTCGACACGGATACGCGGGTTGTAAACCTGCAACAAACTCGATCATAAATTTTGCTTCAATTGTAAAAATTCTTTACATCGAATTTCTAAAAGAAAATTTACATTGAAAAAAAAAAAAAAAAAACCAACCCTTCATTATCCTCGCGGTATTACGGCGAAGCGTGTAACGAGTGGCGGGATCCATCTAAGCGGCTTAGCGTATGGGCTCCACAGCTCCGACGAGATATCGCAGCGGCGGCGACATCGCGACTCATTTGACCAGCTCGGGAATCGAAATCCAAACTTTCCGCGCCGACCCGACAGCAACCACAACTGCCCGGTGTCATTAAATTCCTCATTTATCAATTCAATCTCATTTACAAGTTTCTCAATTCGTTATATCTCCATATTCGTTGCTTAAATATGCGATGTCAAGCGCGCGTAACGAACTCGGTACCTTCTGTTTGGAGAATCCAGGATCAATGACGAATACGATCCCATCGATGGTCAGTGATGTTTCTGCGATGTTGGTTGAGATGACGACCTGGAAAATATGAAAATTTTACGACTTTTTATGAAGAAATCCAACATAACTTCGGAAGGTCTTCACTCGTTACAGAATTGTCATAAAAAGAAAAAAAATTACAAAAAAGGAAAAAATCATAGTAGAGCAAGTTTTCGCAACCTTTTTTTACAGCTTTCGACAGGTTCCAAAACACTCACTACGTAGTTTAGTGTTTTAAACTGTCTCCATAAACTTTATTTTGCAACTTTTTTCGATTTTACGTGCAACTTTTTATTGCAACTTTTGCGCAAAATGTAAAAGTGAAAATGTGATTTGAAAATTATGCTTTGAAACTGGTGCAGAATTTTAGTTTAATTGTAGTATTTTCTTTGAATTGTATAACAACGAGTTTTGTGACGGATGGGCAATGTCTCAACGTTGTCTATGATGCAACAGCTGGTTTGTATTATTTAAGTTCAGCTACAATCCTAGAAGTTCTAGTACCATAGTGTCAGAACCAGGGTTGGTCGATCGTTATGCATAACCTCGCTGCGCATCGTCCTAAATCCAACTTTTTACTACAACTTTCTTTAAAAATAAATGCAACTTTCTTAAAAATAAATGCTACATTTTCAGAATTTTAGTGTTACAAAAACTTGCCCTAATCATAAGGAAAAGAAAAACATAAAAAGGTAGGTAGGCACTTTCCAGTCACTGCTTTTTCACACGCATTGCATAACAGACGTCATTATTTCGTCACAAAAGAGCGATGACGTAAAATCCCTTCATGATGCTGATTATCAATTACATCACAATCACCTTTCGACCTATGGCACCGTTTGGTTTCTTGGGCGGGGGAGGTTCGAATATTCGCTGTTGCTGAGCAGGGGGGAGGGTCGAATAAAGGGGGATAATCTTCAAACTGCCCACCTCAGGGCCAAGATTCTCGACCTCAGTTTTCAAACGACGACACGCTTCATCGATTTCCTGAAAAATCACCATCATTAACGCTGATGAGTGCTTCACGTCATGGACACAAGAGGCGAGTTTACTCATGACAATGAAATAAGTTCCATCCTAAAATGTTGAGTAATCAAAAAAGTAATTTTTGATTGGAAAACCTTGAAACTATTGCGAGTCCAGCATCATCTCAACAACTTCTACGAGTACAAAAATATACAAAAGATCTCACTTCCTGTCCAGTTAAGAAGAGCAATATATCTCCCTCCTCTTCCTCGCACATGTGGATCTGCACCACGGTACGGATCGCCGCTTCTAAATAATCCCGTTCCGGCTCCGGAGTGAAGAAGATTTCGACGGGATGAGTCCTGCCTGGTATGGTGAGGAGAGGAGCTTCGTTGAAATAATGCTGGAATTTACCCGCGTCCAGAGTGGCGCTCATTACGATGACCTAGACAATGTGATTGTTGATTGTAAGTTTGAATTTTAGAGAGAGGAATAAGGTATAAGATATCGATTAGAAGCGCACAACCAAAGTTTTCAAAATCATCTTGTCGGATGCCTCCTTCTTTCGAAATAATTGTTAGTAATACTATCGAACTCCGTAAAACTCGTACCAGCAACATTATAGTTCAAAACTTCAACACATAATGAAGAAGTGTTTACTAAATCAATTTCATATCCACGTGTGAACAAACATGGTGATTTGAGTTCATTTCGATATAAGCATGAATCATTAAAATTAACTCAAGGATTACTTTTTACCAAACTGTTAGCGTGCCAAGTTGCAATTAAGGCGTGCTCCATGCTGTGCACCCCTGGTTTAGACCAGTGTTTCTACTAAACCGTTTATGACTTGTGAGCCCTTCTAAAGACTTAACATCAATGGCACCTCAGGCATTTCATTCGTAGTGGTAACATTAAAGCCGTCGGCTCATCTTAAGCGGTCAACCCCCACCAACAAATCATGTGCTAGTGGCCCAGAATAACGTAGCGTGGCCCCCGTGAGGTCGATGGTACTGGGTGAGAACCCTTAGATAAGGGAATCTTTCTGCCTACACCTACGATGGGCAATCACCTTCAAATCAGGTCGCTGTTTTAAAACTTCTTTCAAGACTCCGAGTAGAATATCAGTGGCGAGCGTCCGCTCGTGAGCTTCGTCGAGTAAAATGAAATCGTATCGTTCCATCAAAGGATCGGCCATCGCCTCCCGCAACAACATACCATCTGTCATGTATTTCAAGAGCGTCTTTGCCGAAGAGCAATCCTCGAATCTGGAAATTATTATTTGTGAGTTCAATTCCACGTCACTTAATGATTTTTTCATTTTTATCTTCCTGTCATGAGAAAACGACGGAGCCACTATACATAGGACGAATCTAGATTCGCTTACGAGTTGTCTTTGTTTCCGAGTTTTCCGCTTGAGTTTTGCTTCTAGCTTCTTTAATTTGCTGCTTGTTAGATTCCAACATGAAGAAATAATTACCGTGAAGCATCTTTTCCAAGGACGCAACAACGAGGCTTGGGTGGGAGTTGAACTATAAACCTTGTAGCCATAGCTGTCGCAAAAACAGTGCTCCGAAACACTCGGCCACGCTGCCGACTTCGGCAGAGCTCGTGGTCAGGGTTGTGGGGAGGTAATCTGATGAACTGACTGTGTCATGTCTTCGTTAGAAAAGCAAACCTTCACAAACTGCCCAAATCCGACAAGTAATTGGTCTTGTAGAAAAGCCCACAACGAAAGCATGTAAGGCTGGTCCTTGTGGCAATATACGCGGACCACACCAAATCAGGACGCCGGGTTAGCCCACGAAGACATGGGCACAAAATATTGGGGATGGGCAAGGATTGTCACCGTGCAGGGTGTGATTCGGTTCATTGCGCACAGACCCGGACTACACAGATCACATCTCACCGAATTGTGTATCCAACCTCCTGGCCCAGCTTTACGTCCATTTCCTCGGCCACTCTCTGAGCGACACTCATGGCTGCCACTCGTCTGGGCTGTGTACAAGCGACCGCCTTCCTCGCAGCGACAGGGTTGCGTACACGAACAAACTCTGTGCACCACTGTGGAATCTATTAAGACGAAATAAATAACTGAGAGTATTATCAAATTAATTGATCTGATAATTGAACAGTAATTGAGGGAGACTGTAAAGTAAGCTTGCGCTCTTCGAGTCAGTAGCCACCCAGTATATATGTCAAATGCAATCGGTTCCAACCGTGAATCGAACCCGTCACGAAGGATCTGCAACCAGGGCATGGAACCGCAAAATGAACCCGACACATCATTTTCCCTGTTAGAATTAGGATGTTAATGACAAACATCATTAACTTCAAAGTACCACATCATTGCAGCATCACGTACTGCAGCATATGGGAATTGCCCTGTGGTATCTGACCCAGAAACGAGCCCTGCACGTCAATTCTTCGTCTTAATTGCAATCTATAATAGATCCTTGTCACCTCAATATGTACAACTTCTAGTTATGTAGAAAAATAGCGATGTGGCTGCAATCATGAAAATTACCCAGGTTTTGTAGAAGGTTAAATAGATGGACTGATCTAGTGGTCGGAACACAATAAATATGGGACAAAAATGACTTGACGAAAAATAAAACCGCAGCAAATCTCAAACCTGGACATTTCGACGACATAATTCATTTATCATCATCAGCAATGCGAGCAAAGCACCACAGCTGAATCTTTGTTGTCGAAACGTCAAGTTTTGCGAACTACAGTGGATTTTTTTTCTCCTTGATCTATTATTGCCTCTTAATTAAGCCCAACACAAAATGAGGCGGTTTGTTGCCTATTCAGAGGTGATTTTTGTACCTTGCGACCTCGCTTCAATGGCCCCGCATAGCAAGGAACTCACCTGTGTGGTCTTGCCTGAACCTGTTTCACCAACCAGTACAATGGTCTGGTGTTTTTGTAGCAAAGTCATGAAGGTCTCCTTGTATTCCCACACTGGTAAGCCCAACCTCTTCTTCAAGATGTCGTAATATCTCTGCGTGTATGGGAGGCTGGTGAGAGGATTGAGAGGAACCTGGAACAATGAGATGATTGTGATGTAACAACACATGAGGAAAGTGGGAGAACACGAACTCGTAATACAACCTTGCAGCAAAACGTTAAAGCGTGCGAACCTGCAAGGCAGGTTTAACGTTTATCACTATGCGATACAAAAAATAGTTATTTGCCGGTTTTTAACCTACATGGGTCTGACCTGGAAATGGATTTCTACTCAACAACTCAGATGGCCGAGTGGAAAAAGCGTCTGCTGGAGCTACAGACTCGGGTTTGATTCCGAGTCGCGTCAAACCAACGACTTTTAAATTGCTATTCACAGCTTCCCTGCTTAACGCTCAGCATTAATGGGACAGTGAGGAGAACAAGTCGCAAGTTTACTTGTTGTGCCGTTGAGAAAGACACTTGGGGAGATTTCCCCATCTTGGTGCGGTAGACAGATGACCGGCAACTACTAAGCGAGCTCGTTCTAGCGCTTTGATCGCTTTCTCGTGATAGGATGACAAATATTCAACTAATTTCCTCACTTGCACAGGAGCAGCCAGTTTGCTCAATGAAGAAGATGACGATGATTTGGATGAGGATCTTCTGTCTCGATCTTCACGATCTCGATATCTGTAAGAATATTGAAGTCACAGACATACATCAGTATTTGCAAAGAAAGGTGTTGACCGGCTCGATGGCGCGGTTGCTAAAGACACCGCTATCGGTGAGGGAGGTCTGGGGTTCAATTTCCGTACCCGTCACATCGCCAACGGCTCGTCTCCACTGTGACGTGTCTTCGGAACGGCGTAGTCCAGGCGCAAAGTCGCGGAAATGGATCTCGCTACTTCTATGCGCATTAACAGCATCTCATCTGCGTAGATTGAAACCTCACTCGCCACAATTCCGAACAAACTGAGCAAATCGATCAGGATTATCAGTCGATTGCGACTTTAATTCCAAGGCAGGAATCTACAAGACCAATTCCTTTTATTTGCTTTGTAGTGTAAATGAGAAAAACATTGCTGATCGTCACCTCGGCAATCGAATAAAATTTTGGCGTAAAATTAGTTTTTCTCAATGAAAACGACCGAATTTGATCCAGAGCATGCGACACAAGCCAGATTTGTTCAATTGTTAAACAACTACCGGTATCTGCAACCTATAATAATGATTTCAGTTTAAAGCAATCACCGAAGCTGAGTACTTTAATACAAATTTGAAAGAGAGGACACAAACTTCATAGGAAAAAGTTTTTAGAAACCACTCGCTTTTATGAACCAATTAACATGCAGACAGGGTGCCAGCCAGATGTTGATATATAATCTTCCAGATGTTAGACCTAACAAATATACTGTATATAAACACTGCAACTTTGCTGATTCGCAGGCCAATGACAGCAGCAATATTACAATCACGGCAGCGAACTCGTGTTTCTAATCTATTTTAGGTTCACTAAAAATTTGGAGGCCGAGCTGAAGTTGTTCATTTTCAGTTTTGCGAGCTCAAATTCAGAAATTTTTACCGAATTTTTTAATTGTTACCAGAATTTTTACAAACCGGGTTTATGGTGAGTTCAGGTAGTTTTTGCCAACTTTAGGATAAGTTTGAAACACAATTAATGTTTTGCAAGATCTAGTTCGCAGCCTGATCACAAGTCCCATTCCCGGCCAACATACCTATCACTGTCCCGGTCTCTGTCTCGATCCCGGTCTCGGTCCCGGTCCGATCTCTTCTTTCGTCCTTCATCTCCAATATCTAATCGATGACGTTTCGACATTTTTCAAATGAGCAAAATTTCCTAAATAATAATCCTAAGCAGCCAATTCTAAGTTTCACACGCTAAGTAGTCATGGTTACCACGCAAATACAACCAATCAGCAGCAGTCGCAAGTTAGGTGACTTGAGCAAAACATTTGCAGACGCACTTTTTAACAAAAAACGAACTAAAAACGAAGAATAAGCTGCGCAATTGCAGGACAGAAATCAAATAGTGAAACTCAATATTTCAAGCGACAAATGTTGGTCAAGTACAGAGGTTTTCAACCAGGGGCCACAAGCGCTATTAATGGTAATTCACTACGTAAGACCAGCGAACCGGTGTAGCTACTACAAATGAAATACAGACAAACAATTATATTGCTGAGCAGGAGACATTGGTGTTAATGCCCCACGACATAAAAAGGTTGAGAAGCACAGGTCTAGTACGTCTGTAATACAACAGAAACGCAGGAACCGGAATCCAAGTTGAGCAAATATGATAAATTCAAAACTTAAAATAGCGGCTTCCTCTTTTACAAACTCTGCACTGCAATTTGCCGCATTATCTGAAGTCACAAAATCAAGGCAATTCCATCATTTCTACAAACGTCAGTACGATAGGGCAAACATAAAAAACAGCCGCTTGTAAAAAAAATTGCGGAGAAATAAGCAACGTCATACGCAAAATATCGGTGAAATGAAGCGACGGGTTGGTTGAAGCTGCGGTAAGCTGTTTGCATTACAAAAGATATACAAGTACAACAATCTCGCAGTGCACAGAAGCATTGTTTCTTTGATTACCCAGGGTATCTGTAATCAGCAAAAAAGTAAGATCACAAAATCAGAATGAAAGATTGCAACCACCCTATCATCGTGAAAATTCAGCGAACCAGACACCCTAAAACCTTGCACATAACCGACGGTCGAAGCCAAAAAACATGCAAGAGAATGGGTTATTTGATATCTTGGAATTAATAGGATGCTACCACAGGCAATTTCCAGGACAAAGTGACCACAATTGGCGGAATTATCCTGAGCTAGAATGCATTCACTGTGGTTAGTGCGGCAGCCGACCAATCTCAAAAACACCATAAACAATCTAATACCGCTAATTATAAACTCAATCATATATTACGAATGTAAATAGCACCAGAAAAAATAGAGCAAGCAACTACAACGAAATTCGGACGTATTTGCAACTTAACCATTGCTAAAGACGTGACAACACAGCCAAAACATCGCCAAGAAAGGCAGTAAGTTAAAGAAACGTAAGTAAATGCTACAAGTCCAAACATCTTAAGCAAAATTGCATTTAACAAGTGAGTTATGAATGAGTTAACGACAGTTACAATTCAACATAGCACCCAGAACCACACGCTGCATTACAATGCAATGCAGCCAAAAAAAATATTTCTTAACAAAATCACAAACAGCTGCTCTATTAGTAAACAATTAGGTCATAGTCTGAAGGAGTTAGTCACTTTATAGTTTTGAAATTTCTGGAAGAGATTCGAGTTTTCTTGAGAGCGTTTCGTTTTTCCTTTAACTTTCTTCGTTTTTCCGCGATCGAATTCTCGGTCCCAGCTGCTCAGCTTTGAAACATTATTCTGGTGGAAATAATCCGCTTTCGCATCATTTTCCACAACTGATTTTTTTCCACTCCAAGATGACACCATTCCACCATATGCTTTGCTCGAAGATTGCTCCAATAACTTGCCTAGTATACCTGATCTTTCACTGGAGTTCTGGTTCACTTTTAGCGCGTCTCCATCACTAAAATTCTTTTCAGAAGAGCCACTTTCCCAAGCTTGTTTTCTGACCGGACTTGGTGATTGCGAAGTTTTTAATTTTTTTGCCACAACTTCTACATTATCTCCAGACCCTTTGTGCTTCCCAAGCATCTTCAGCTTTCGTTCGTAGGCGTGCTTCTCCTTATCTGATCGTCGACTTTCATTTGACGAAACAGAATCTTCATCAACACTTCTTTTGCTTTTTGCCTTGAAACCGTGAACTTTATGCCAATGCTTCTGATGATGAGGAAGGTTGGAAAATGAGCGAATCTTAAACGAAACAAGCGACTTCTTTGTGAGTTTTAATGAGCTTTTAGAATTGCTACTATCAGAGCTGCTGTGCCTTTCTCTCCACTTCTGTTCCAACCAGTCGCCTGATGAGCGACTAGACGCTCCGTTCGGAAGAGCATCGAGCCCGTTATGCTCAACATCTTTATCCACTTTGTCCTGCGCATGACCAGATGTAGAATTTACAGGCACGGACAGTTTCGAATCATTGTTCTGTTGAGTTGCACCGTTTTCGCGGCCAGCATTATCTACACAAGGCTTTGAAGTGGTGACTGCAGCAGGAATTATCGAGTTAATTTTTGCAAAAATATTTTGTTCTTCAAGTTTTGCTCTGCTTTTTCCATCTCGTTCCAGTTTCAAACTTGTTCTTTTCTCACATTCTTCTTTATCGTTGTGCTTTTTCTTGACGTGTGTGTCGGAACTTCGACTATTTTTAACGAAATTGCTATGTTTTGTAACCTTATTGTTCATTTCCTTACTCAAAACATGCAAGATCGGTTCTCTAGCTCCCAACGAACAACTTGGTTTTAATGGAAAGTTAGCTCCGAATTTTTTCAGACCACCAATCTTGCGATAAAACAACAGATAAGCTTGCTGGTTGAGCGCTTGATTGGAACTGACTTGGTACACCGAAGAATCGTTGAAACAATACCATTGACCGTTGGCAGCTCTGGCGTAGGCATAGTAATGGCCTGATTGACAGCTGAAGCCAGAGTGAACCAGCACCGCGTAAAGTTCATACCACTGCTGCTTCTCGTTGTGAGCAGCAGCGCTCATATACGGGCCGATGTTGAGTTTGGACGGATAAAGGACATCTTTATTGATTTTGTTTCCCATAAACGAGGAAAATCTTTTTAACTGTACGGTTAACACATTCGGAGGACGATGAATAGAAAAAGTTTTGCTGGCGGTCACTTGGCTCTTGCATCGATGGCACTTGTACGAATTGTCACCTTGCAAAACTTCTGGTGTTACAAAATATTCAAGACATTTCTGCAAGTTGGAGCATCCCTGCTTATTGATGTCGAGACTAACATCTAAAAATGGATCAAACGTGTCAGAAACAGCTTTGCAATGTCTGCATTTGACTCGACTTCGTAGGTAGCCACCGAACACTCGATACACTAATGTGGTTGCTTTGGTGTGCATGTCAAGCTTGGAGGAAAAGCCATGAAGGCAAGACTTTTGCATTGCGTCAATTGAATAGCGAATAAACTCATGCGCGTCTTCTTGCCTACCAAAATGCATATGTTTTGCAATTAAACGAAGATTTTTCAGTATACCCATGGGACGTATTGAATGACCTGTATTATTGAAGGTATTTGATAAATGTTGCTGCAGAGAACAAAGCATGCAAAATTGTCCGTTTATTTTGCACGATCGTCGGTGGTCTCCGTTCATCAAGTAATTGGCCAGAGGAGGAGTGTAGGTCAAGCACTGCAGGGCTGAATTCAGAAAACAAGTGTTGCCCAGATTGGTCAAACCAGATCCAACTTTAATTGGTTTTTTCCAGCCCAGCTCCAATTTTTCAGAGTCAAATAAATTGAACTTTGGTGAAGGAATTCCATCGTTACAAGGATTACAAACTGATGATGAAGTTTTAATTCCGTTGCAAACTTTTGAAATTTTCTTTTCGGATGATGAATTCAAGAGAATGTACTTGCTTTTCAGTTTACTGAGGTTCGTATTATAAGGTTTTCGAGCATCAACAAACTCAATTTTCTGCAACAAAATCTTTTTGGCAGAAGACGTTAATTGTTCATCTAATGTTACTCCACTTGAGCGACGTTTTTTGTGTTTCGACTTGAAAAGATCGTCAGCTATTTGCTGGGAAACAGTCATTTTTCTTTCTTAATAATCGTTTTAAATGACGGAAATATCCATTGTACGAGTAAAACTACACTTCAAAGTTATACTTTACTTCAGAGCCACAAAGTCTGAGTTCAAACTTACTTGAAACTTAGTTACTTTATTAGCTGAAATTACTTAATCTAAAAACCAACATAAACAAAATTTTTAAAGCTTTTTTATCTTGCATTTCTTCAGTTACTTGAGATTCTATCAAGCTAAAACAATATCACCATCACAAAACAGTTTCAATAGATAACGTCTACAGCACCAGACCGGGCTTCCATTATCGAAACGCTACTGCACAAGACTGCTTGTTTGCTTCTTTACACGATGTTGTGTGTCACGCTGGTATTAGTTGGGTGTCATCAGCAGCAGCTTGAAATTTAAAAATTGGGGGTATTAGAGTACCTCCAGGGGTCAGGAGACTGGAACAGGATCAAAGACTAAGCCCTCATAAGTTTTGGCTTGGCCTGTACAAAAAGCAATTTCAAAAAAAAAAAGCTCACCGATGCTCTATACACTGTCTTTTAACTATCCAAACTGCAGAGAGCCTACAGCATTTTAGAGAGAATTTGAATCTAAGATTTGGCAAACTTGCAGCAGTGTGCCCAACAGAAAGTCACACACAGGAACAGAAAAATTCAACAGTAAGGCAATTAAGGGAAAACGTGAAGTGAGTTTACGCCCTTCAAGTCAGCAACCTTCTGCTGTAAACGTGTCAACGTGATCGACTCACCCGTGAGTCGAACCCATCACATAGGGTCAGTAACCAGCGCGATGTAATGCTAGGCCATTTTGCTGACTGGTTGCAAATCGATACACAAACAAGTAAAAAAAATAATCAATTTCGATAGTAGGTTTACCAATAGTTGGGTAGAACTAAAAAATGTATGGAGCCATATGGGCACTGTATGCTTTCATACGGTTCCACATGATTCCATACAGTTTTTAGTGCTACCGTCGATAGTTGAAAAAAGTACCATAAAGAATAATGTGATCAATATTTTGATATTGCACTGACTCACTGAACATTTAGCGGTATGAGCCAAGCATTTTCTATGATGTGCTCACACTCATGCCGTAACTTCCAGACAAACACTGAACATAGCATGCTCTTATAGATGCAAAGCAACTTTTCCACTGCAACTCTGTATATTTTCCATTGCAACTCTGTATACCCCATTATTCATAATATAGTCATAAACTTGGACTAGAATATGCTAATTTCGTTTTGGCAGTGTTTGGAGCACCAGCCTGGTTTTTATAATCAAAACGCTTCCGCACCAGACTGCTTTGTTTTTACATAAGCCAACACTGTGACGTGGGAACAGTTTCCATTACCAAAATGCTGCTGCACCAGACTGCTTGTTGGTTTCTAAACAAGGTTTGTCGGTGCTCTAGGCACTTCCCTTATCAGCTTATTTTATTTGATTCTTTTTTCACTGTTGCATTCACATACGCTGTACGATACTTTTTTTCAACTTAGATACCAGTATACCAGTACCTGTTTTTTCTACCAAGTGCCTTTTTGTCAGATGGCCTGACACCCTCAGCCTTATCTTAACAAGGAGTTTGCAAATTTATTATTTCATTATTTATACCGTATTAAATCGCTACAAGAAAATACGGTACCTAGACTATGCTGCTATGCACCTACCGATTAGTCTAGTGGTTCTGTGGTTCAGGATATCCAACCCCTCCTTCCTGGGATATATACTGTACAGTGCTGGATACAGTGAATATCAATAATACCATACTGGTAGGCCTACTCTGTACTGATACTGAGTGGTGTATATACGTACTGTGCTAAAATGGTGTGATATAAACAGATAAAGACAGGACTGCTTGTAAAACAGGTACAAAGCACAGACTACAGGTCTAGTCACTCCAGGCTCGACAGCTCAAGTATTGAGTTCATATTGAAATTCTTCACAGTTACGGCTGTGCTTTTGTCAACCTGTAATAGTAGTAGTAACATTTATTTTTTTTAGCATAAGAAACAATCAAAGCACATAATAAACAAGGAAGAAAACAAGAGAAACTCGAAAGGCGACCGCAAAGTGACTGTTTAAGGTCTTCTAGTCAAGCAGCCACCCGAGATTGAAAGTTGCTAAAAGCAACATTTCATTAAAATTAAAATAGGCATAAAAATACAACGTAAATGTTTTCATTACTGCCTAGATATACAGGGTGTCTCAAAAATAAGTATACACATTTAATTTTGATTTGCTTTTCAGGTACTCATCATAGAGCATTCATTTCTTCAGAAAACATAGTATAGATAGGTAGTAAAATTTAGGCGTTGTTTGTATTCTTATCAACCCACAGAATGACAAGGAGATTAACCCAAGAAATGAGGTGCAAAATTGCTGTTTGGCAAGAAGTATATAAATCAGTAAGACAAACTCAGCGCCTCTTTAACAGGGAATTTGGAATTAAAATCAGAGATTACTAAAATCACTTGAATCACAGGGAATTTGGAATTAAAATCACAGATTACAGGAAAGTCAGAGATTATTTAAATCAGGTTTTTCCCGAAAGGTGGATTGGGCGCAGAGGTTCTCTGGAATGGGCTGCTCGTTCATCTGACTTAACCCCATGCGACTTTTTTCTTTAAGGTTTCCTTAAGATACAAAATTTCAAGAACTTTTTAACATACACAACCCTAATAAGCTATCACAGCATCATAGAAATATCTTAGTTGTGAATGTGACTTATGCATGTCCCACCTTATTTTCTTTACCTAACTCGTATTAACCAAAAGGGGGCAGAATCACTCTTCCCCAGGCGAGGATGTAAGAAGCCCAAACATTTGATGCATAAACTTACTCAGCACAACCAGTGTAAAATACCAGCAAACAGCAACACAAAATAATGCACGACAAAGCGCAATGTTTCGACCTTATGGGTCTCATCAGGTGCATGACAACCAAAACAAATCACATAAAAGCAAAGTCCTTAAAAGAACATTCCAATCCAAATCCCAAGTTTGGTATGTCTCGAAATCGGTGGTTCCCACGTTAAGGTATAATATCTTGTCAATAAGTAAATTCATTGAGATATTAAGATGCTAATCTGTTTCTAGTAGTTTATAGAATATTTTTGCAAACTTTTAACAAATTTGAATAAGTTGTTAGCTTGTTATGCAAATTTTAAAGTGTATACTTATTTTTGAGACACCCTGTATTTTTCCAGAAGATGTTTTTTAAGGATATTTTTAAATTTTGAATACGGTTGATGTCTTATTTCAGGAGACAACGAGTTCCATATTTTTGGCCCTTGAAACCTTATTGATTTTTGGCAGCGTGTTGTAGAATACTTAAGGAGGTAGAAGTTATATTTGGAATTCGATCTGGTATTTTTTGCATGAATGTCCAAAATGTTAGTAAAAAAAGAAGTGAAACAATGAGGGAGTTTTTGCATAGCGTGTTGGTGCATAAGCTTCGCGACTTCGTATGTATATAGATCAATGATTTTGAGAACCCCTAGATTGTGGTATTGTTAAGTGATGGAAGATCGACGGCAGGTATTTGAGATAATTTGAATAGCTTTATTTCGCAAAGACTGTAGCGTTTTTAAGTAAGAGCCGAAGGTGCAACCTTAAAGTGGAAGGCTGTAGAGTAGGTGAGGGTGTGCGAGTGTGAAATATAGGAGGAGAGTGGAGAAAGGAAATAGAAAGCGAAGTTTACTTAAAATACCAACTGATCTAGAAATACTGGTTTCAATATTTGCAATGTGAGATAATAGGACCTGACTGTACCACACACTGTGTCATGTTCATATAACTTGCAAGTGACAGATGATCAGTTTCCTCTTAAACAACCAAGTGATTTCAATTGTAAAAAGTCTCAAGCAATGTTTTCTTATGCTTCTTGTCAAGTTTGGAACTCACTCCCTCGCTTCTTGCGAGAAATTGATAATGTAATTCTCTTCAAAAAACAATTGAAGTGTTATTATTTTGATATTGCTTTCGAAGGTATTAATGACATATCATAATGTCCTACAGTGTTTTAAATAGTCATTTCATATTTATTGCTGTTGTTTGATTTACAACTTTGTTTAAACTTGCCACCCCTTGGTCAGATATGCTGACAATTTCAGTCAGCAATTCTAAGGGGGTATATAAATAACTCATTATTATTAATTATTTAAAATCGAGTTTAGTGTCTAGGTTTATACCGAGGTATTTTGAGGAAGCGCGCATTTCTATCAATGCATTTTTATAATACATATTTACACTGGAAAGGGAGACCTTAATTTTGGAGGAAGGGTTACTATTGCAGATTTATCAGGATTAATTTCTAACGCATTTGCACTGCACCAGTGAAGGAGGTTTTGCATTTCAGTATTATAATACAGTTTTTTCAAGTTCAATTAAACATGGGTTGCTTACAACTAGGCAGGTGTCATCAGCAAAAAGATGAAGGCAAGCGGATACAGCGTTACTAAGGTCATTGATGTATATCAGAAAGAGAAGAGGACCTAAGATATATTCTTGAGGGACACATATTTATAGACTTGGAACAAGATTGTTGGTTGTTAATAGAAACAAATTGCTTTCGCGATGTGAGATAACTCTCACTTAAGGAATGAGCTGGACATCGTACACCGTAATGGTATAATTTATGCAATAAAATATGATGGACACAGTGGTATCAAACGCTTTACGTAGGTCTATCAAAAGTAAGGTTGTAAAAGAATAGTTTTGCATTGCATCATAAGTGAGGGTAGTAACATCTAACAATGCATGAATAACACTATGCTTTTTCCTAAATCCATATTGGCAGTCATATAATACATTTAGTTAAAAAAATTTACTAATCGATGTTTGATCAGTTTTTCAAGAACTTTAGATAGTGAAGGTAGGAGAGAAATTGGACGACAGTTACTAACTAGTTTTTTGTTACCGGATTTATGAATAGGAATGACCTTCGCTGTTTTAAAGATTTGGGGAAATACACCACGTTCAAATACACATTCAAAAAATAATCATAGCACAGGGGCTAAGATTTTGTTTCCAATTCGTAAGAAATAGGAATAGGATGTAGGTCATCAGTTTGCTAGATCGATTGGTATCTGTCAGTGGTCAGGTTATTTAGGCTAATTATTCTTGCATTCACATCTTCAGTCTTCAAAGTTTGCACCATCTGACCATGCAGCAGATGCAGGGCGTAAAAACGCACTAGGCCTATAAGCAGCTTAGACTAAAACTTTGCCGAAACAGCTAAACCAAGGACAGAGGAGGTCTGTAGCACTGAGCAGTTCACTGTGTAGACTAGCCTAGCTGGGGCTTGAATTAAGCCGTGGTTCGACTTTGAGGTTAGGGTTCTGAGTTAGGGTTTGGGGTTAGGCCCTAAATCTACTGTACTAATAACGTACTAGCGACCTAACGATCCCTTTGCAGTCTCCTTGATGTCTGTTATCATTTTACTGTTAGTTATTTCTATTTCCTTGCTGTGTACTGGACATCGAATAAGAAATCAGTTCAGTTCAGATTTATCCGCCTGTTGTAAGATGCTGCTTAATTCAAACAAGCTCCGCCAAGCCTACCTACGGTATACGGTAAGACCTGTTAACCTTTAAAATAATTTCTTTCTGCAGTCACTAGACCCATGGACTTGTTGCATACAGCTCACTTACCTCGAAACAATATCGGTAGTTAACACCGGAAATTAATAAAATATGTTACGATTACACAGTTTGTACTACAAACTGCACAGCTAACCCAGAAATGACAAAGCGCCAGCACGCTTCGCGACTATGCGCATTCTCGATTCCTACGTCATTACCACGTGATTGACGTTCATTCTTGCTACGCTGCAACGTTGCCATTCCTTTTGTGTCAAAAACTGATAACGTAACTGTGGTAGCCAGGGCATCGAATCGCTTGAAATATCGCTCCGGTTTAGGCTCAGGTTTCGTACAAAAATTAATGTTTAGCGGATTAGCTCCGGTTCAGGTTTTTCGTCGTTTGATTCTTTAGCTTTAGTTCCGGTTAATATTAAAAATACTTTAAATTATCAGGTTCAGGTTCAGTTAAAAATTAAAGATTTGAATCCAGTTTGGGTTCAAGAATTTGAAACCGTCAATTCGACTTATATTCTGGTACACAGCTACTGCTACAAGCGCATTTTTTTTTCAAAAACATTTATTGTACTTTGACTGACTGCACTTTTTAAGTTGCTACGGCAGCTCATAAAGGATGTCATCAGCGGCCGAAATAACCAAGATTAACTTCAAATGTCTTCAACCGCTGTTATAGTCACCATAACAATCATTCTTATAAAAATCGTCACAAGAACACACACGATTTAACGTAACGAATGCTTTTTCAGTCAAAAATTGATAGCGCAGTCCAAAAAAGGCACTTCGGTTTGGGTTTACGTTAGACATAAATTATTTTAACGGTTCAGATGCGGTTAAGGTTCAAGAATTTCGATGACCTTGGGTTCAGGATCGGTTCGCGTCTATTAAATTATAAAAGTTACGGTTTGGTTTGGGTTCAATGAAAGGAAGCGGTTAATACGGGTTTTGGGTTTACGTTGAGGTTCGGTTTGACGTCCTGGTAAGTAGCCTAAGCACGCACGTATTCTGGTACGCGCGCACAGTCGCACACTAAGTGTTGTTAAAAAACCATTTTTTTGCTTGGTGTTTATTTTTTATTGTTTTTCTTTCATGTTGTTGACCACTTCATAGCTAATTGAGTCGTCTACCCCATTTTGGTTTGTTATCAGCTGGAGACTGAGGCAAAACAAGGCTGTTTTAATGGAATGCAGGGTTGGCAAAGATCGATTGTAGCACAATCGATATTCGATTGCGATATTCTTTACTTTTTGTTCATTGAATGCACTGGAGCAGTGGCGTACAGAGCCGGATTAAGGGGGTGGCTTTGGGGGCTATAGCCCCCCCCCCCCCCCCGAGATAGGGGCGCCCCCCGAACAGTGATAAAAATTTGTCAATGGCGTCCTCAAAAAAATAACCCCTTCGATTTCAAATTTTATCAAATTAAGTACGGTATGAAAAGTTTATATGGCCATTGAATCACTTCTGTATGTTACGATGATTTTTTGAGATTTTAGTATAGGTGGGCACAGCTAACGCAAAAATTAGCTCCGCTAACAGTTAGTCCGATAATCAAAAAGATTAGCTTCGCTAACGCTAATCCGATAACACGAATTTTTTGTTGGAGGAAGCTAACGCTAGTCCTTTAATTAATCATAAGATTATAATTTGACACAGAAACGACTAAAAATCAACTTTGTAACTTGTAGCAATCATTTTAATGTAGCGTTTTTTAATTGATCAGCCAAATCCAAACAATATCGTATCAGCGCAATTTCCAAAAGTTTATTTAATAGCACGGTATATTGGCATGGTTTTGGGCACACGCTGAAAGAACTTACAGCATTGAAATAAACTCGGCAGAGAAATTAGCACAGTGCTGAAATAAGCACATTGCCGAAACGAGGAGAGCAGGGAAATAAGCATGTAAGGCGTACTAAAATAAGCGTCGGTCTGACCAATTTGACCATGTCTGACTATCGCGCCTTTGCGAAATGCAAGGTTGATAAACCGGCAGCTGAGAGGGGTAAGCATACCTTTTCTAGGTACCAATAACCAAGCACATTACGACCTACAGTACTACGTTAAAACCATCGGCGAAAAATGATTTCTGCCAGGTCAGATTGGATGCGTTTGGCCGTAATGGGGACCCAAAGGCCACCCAAAAACGCTAGCATACCTTTTCTATAGGTACCACATAAAACCTAGTGGACACGAAAGCTTACATTGATCAGATCACAAAATAGAATGTGACAGAAATTTTTTCGGCTGCTTTACCCCCGACAGAAGCCCCCAAAGTTCGAGTGATGACGTCACAAAGGTATGCTAGCGTACCTTTTCTAGGTACCACATGAAACTTAGTGTAAACGAAAGCTTACATTGCACTGAGTACGAAATGGTATAAGCCAAATTTTTTTGGCTGCTTTACCCCCGGCAAAAGCCCTCAGAGTTTGAACTATGACCTCATTTTTGTCGTGACCTCATAAGTCGAACTTTGGGGGCTTCCGCTGGGGGTAAAGCAGCCTAAAAACTTATGTCGCATACTATTTCGTACTCAGTGCAATGCAAGCTTTTGTTTGCACTAAGTTTCATGTGATACCTAGAAAAAGTACGCTAGCATACCTTTGTGACGTCATCACTCGAACTTTGGGGGCTTCTGTCAGGGGTAAAGCAGCCGAAAAAATTTCTGTCACATTCCATCTTGTGATCTGATCAATGTAAGCTTTCGTGTCCACTAGGTTTTATGTGGTACCTATAGAAAAGGTATGTTAGCGTTTTTTGGCCCCCATTACGGCCTAACGCATCCAATCTCGTCGTCGTCGTCGTTTGGCGGGGCATCTCTTCCAAGACAGATGGGAGGACCAAGGCCGAGGGTTTATCCTTTTACCACCCTGGCCACCAAACTGCTTGGGTCAGATGCTGACTGTAAGGGACTTCAGCCAGCATCTTGTTTCGTCATCCAAAACCATTAGACCAAACATACCTCGGGGTGCTCGATGTATGGGACACTGTGAGATGATGTGATCTGCGGTTTGTTCACTGGCACCACACTCACAATTCGCTAGAGGAGCGAGACCCCATTTGTACATGGACGAACAGAAACGTCCAACACCAGAACGCAGACGGTTGAGCTTGACCCAGGCTGCCCTGGGCAGACCCATACCCAAAGGTCTGGAGCTAGCCTTGGGAATGAAAGCGTGGAGTGACAATGCGTTGGCAGAGTACTCCGTGTCCCATTTCGTGTTCGTCCACTCGGCTGCACGGACGTCCATCTCAGAAAGACTGTCTAGTAATTTCCGAGCAGCAGGTACAAATGAGCGTCTAGATTTCAATCTCTCCCTACATACGTCCTGTGACTCATGAAACTGGCCATGTAAAATGTGGTCAGGGTCCAGGGAGCTGCGGTTGGCTAGGGAGAGTGTCGCTCCTTGGCGGCGAAGCTCAGCTGGCTGGATGCCTGAAAGAACCGGAAGGTAGACCGATGGAGTGGGACGCAGGCACCCAGTGACAATGCGCAAGGCGTCATTTATTACACTGTCGATAAGCCGTATGTGCACGCTGCGGCACCAGACTGGTGCGCAGTGCTCGGCAGTCGAGTAGACCAGAGACAGGGCAGCTGTGCGTAATGTCTTAGCGCTAGCACCCCAACCTGTTCCGACAAGTCGCCTCAACAGTGAGACGCGAGCACTTAACTTCTTGCGCAATGCTTCCAGGTGAGGACGATATGTGAGCGATCTGTCCAGTTTGACCCCGAAAGATGGAGTGCGAAAAGTCAATGTTGCGGACCGTCTCTGACCAGCGATTTCTCCGCTTCCCGTCGAGCCTTGTGAGTAGGGCTGTGGCAGCCCTATCCGAATCAGGGCCCCAGGTGACTGCAGGAAATGCTGATAGAGGTCTTCACACTCCGCATCCCAGCAAGGTATGTGGTTTGATCGTCGACCACGAGGGATGCATTTCTTCGCCGCAGTGCTTATTACCTTGCAAAAGCACTGGTAAACCTGATCGATGTTTTGAGATTCAGGTGGCGGTATACTCTTGGCCAGTTTGTTGGTTAGGTTAGAATAGTGGTCCCAGTTGGCCTTGCGGAAGTTCCATCGCTTTACAGGCTTGCTCGGTTTTGGATGAGCAAGTTTGGGTGGACTTATAAGCGAGGGTCGGTGTTGTGACCTTGGGAACTTTCCTAAGATACGTCTGTCAGGTAAGCGACTGTCCAAATCGACACTGGCAAATGCAAGATCTGGGTTGGTGTCTGTTTTCCAGCGGCCAGAGTGGAAACTGGCGGCCTCCTTGGGGCTATATAGCAGGGTGAAGTTGTTGGCACTGGCCCAGCCAGCCAGGCATTCACCATCTGGATTGTTATTATTATAGCCCCAGTCAACATGGTGGCAGTTGAAGTCGCCAGCATAGAGGCAGGGATGGGGGAATGCTGGAAGATCAGATGCTTGCATCCGTGTTGGAGGGGGTTTGTAGACGTTGACTATTTTATAGTTATCAACATCCACGCACACCCACTCGATCTCCGATGTTGGTGGGGACTGGTCGATTAGGATCCACTTCAGACGCTCATGGACAAACGTAGCAAGACCATGCTTCCTGCTCAAGGAAAACCCAGCTAGATGGTAGCTCGGAAGATCTAACCTTTCTACCGAGGTGCTATGGGTTTCCTGTAAGAGGATGACGAGTGCCTCACACTGTAACGCAAGATGATGCAACACGCTCATCTTGCTTGCAGTGAGGCCTTCGATGTTCAGTTGGAGAATGCTGGGCCTTTGGAACTTGTTGACGGTGCGCCGAAGATGCGCATCGTCCCGTCCTGAAAAGGACGTTTGCCGCTGCCCAGCTTGAACATCGTTAGGTGTCTCGCCGTTAAGGCAGATTCGGTTTCTGTCAGCCAGATTAAATATCGTAGACAGAGTAACGCTCCGGGCTACGGGAAAGCATCTGCCATCCGGAGCCATCCAATCTGACCCGGCAGAAATCATTTTTCGCCGATGGTTTTAATGTAGTACTGTAGTCTGTAGGTCGCAATGTACTTGGTTATTGGTACCTAGAAAAAGCATGCTAACCCCTCTCAGCTGCCGGTTTATAACTTCTTAGCTCCTGTAAGTTGAAGCAGAGATTACGCAAGCTCAGGATTTTGATGTCATTGACGGAGTTATTATTGCTTGATCCGCTTGATCTTAGCGCCTAGCTGGAAGAGTTCCGGAAGATATTTCTCTGGCACAAAAAACGGGAAAATATAACAACTTAAAGGCTTTTCTTTATTGAAACCGCGGTAGCGACTACTCTTATTCTAGCGGATTAGCGGATTGGCTGAAAAAATTAGCTTCGATAACCAGTCCGCTAATATTTTAAAACGTTAGCAGAACAGCTAATTCGCTAGTGAAAACATTAGCTTCGCTAATTAGCGGATTAGCGATTTGCGCCCACCTATGATAATAGGCCTATCGCTTAAATCAACGTAAGTAATGTTTTGTTGCTGATTTTTGATTTAATCGAAAAAAAATGATATAGAGCCTAACGATAAAAATGTGAAAATCGAAGATAATAGAAACCAAGCTAAATTGCGTAAGAAGTTTCAACATCACTGCAAAATTAAACTTACCGGTAAATGTGTAAATAGCTCGTCACCAACTAGTTCAAAAAATAAGCAAATTGAAAAAGAACTTACTGTTCAATCACATTCACAACTGTCCTTGAATAGCGTATAAACTTAATAAAACGCAACTTAGGGCTTGTTTGTGGAAAATAGACAAAGAGAGTCGATCAAAAAGTTTGGTCTAAAATCTGATTAGCTCAGTCAGTTTCGATTAGTTCAACAGTTAACTATTCATCACCACTTCTATTTACACAGTTACAGTCGGTTACCGGCAGGGAGTCGAACCGTTTAAAATATCGCTCTGGTTCCGGTTCAGGTTCAAGAAATTTAATTTTCAACGGTTCAGTTCCGGTTCAGGTTCAAGACTTTTCGAAAACTTGAGTTCAGGTTCGGTTCGGGTTCAGTTGCACCAAAATTTAAAGGTTCGGGTTCGGTTCAGGTTCAATGATCGCAAATTTAAACGGTTCAGGTTCGGTTCGGGTTCACCGAAAACAAGCGGTTTTTACCGGTTCGCGGTTCAGATTCGGGTTCGGTTCGACTCCCTGGTTACCGGTACCACAGTGTACTTATAATTCTTATAGTGAACCCACTAAACAAAAAAGCATTGTTGCGTATGTCCACGAAAATGCAGCAAATGCTGTGATGTAATAATTGTTTTTTAAAGAATTTCACCTGTTCTATTGCCGTATTGTTGCCGTTTCCAAAATTTGCTGTTTTCATTTCTATTTTTTTAAATTTTCAAGGAGTCATTGCTGATTGTTTAACTACGTAGAAGAAAAGAAAAAAAAGTGACAAGCCGTTTATAGTCTATTAAATACAATGAAATTGCTCACCATTATTTTCTTTATTTCTCAGTAAAGGAATGGGCAACAAGATTTGAACAAATGAATTCTCAACTCTGACTTTCGTTCCGGACACTGAGCACAGAGAGTGGTTCCACTGTTAGTAATAATGGATACACTGTGCCGGTACTTTCTCAAGCATTTGGCTTTCATTTAAGCCTTACTTGGCGCCTCTTTCTCTTTATCGTCTGCACTCTGCAACGATTCTGATCAGTTTTAAAGTAAAATTTCAACAAAGATGTGAATCGAAAGCAAAAACTACTAATTAGAGTTGAAGACCAAACCGAAACCATCAGAACATCGCTCATATTTAACAGTTTGAAGTAATTACCGGTACCAGTATGATTCTGCATATTGTTGTGATTTCTAACTTCTGTTTTGAATTAGTAGCAGCCTAACTACTAGCAGCGTTCTCTTAAAACCCAAGGTTTTCAGTGAAAAAAAAAAAAAACAGGACCCCAGAAACGCACTGCAAACCCAAGATCTGGGGATAAAGACCCCTGGCGTGGGAGTCTCGTTCACGCCACTGATGGGTCAGCAAATTATGAAGATCGTCATGAAAACAAGGAGCAGTCAACCGTAACCACAAAAATTAAGTGAACTTTAATTCAGTTTCCATTTTCATATTCAGTTTTATTTATTTATCAAGTAACGGGAACGGCATCCAAACATATACACAATTGCGCACAAAAATTGCACAAATATGAAATCTGGCGCAGTCACTTGACGAGGAGACAGTAAAATAATTACAAGGGTTATCACGGCCTGCTGCCACCTCTTCAAACACAACTACCAAATTTTGGTATGTTTCCAAATTTACATTTGAAAAGACGTTAACATTGTATGAGGAATTGAAATCACGACCCGTGACCCCGCAAACATAAGTGGGTCTAGAAAAATGACTAAGTGATAAATTACAATTCTATACGTAGGCCTACAACTAAAAATTTAGGGACGAGCTTAATTACCTGCGAATGCGATAATGTTGTTGGAAAAATGTTGATAACTATAAGCCTATCTCCCTGCTTACATCACAATCAAAAAATTTTATACGTCTTATATTTAAACGTATGATTTCGTTTTTTGATAAAAATAACCCTCTAGTTTCAACGCAATTTGGTTTTCGCCATCATCATACCACAATTCATTCTATCTTGGACATTATCACTAACTGATATGATTTTCAGCAACTCAAAAATTTTGTTAAGTTGATGTTTCTAGACACTGAAAAGGCCTTCGATTCTGTTTGTCATTTCAAACTACTAAAAAAAACTTGAAGATTACGGCATAAGAGGCGTTGCTAATCAGTTAGTTCCTCGATTAAGTGATCTTCTTAATAATTACTTGGAAATATAAACTTTTTGCAACCTAATAGTGAACAATTTTTTTGCAGATTGTACTTTTTCCTTTTTTACATTTTGCAGACGGTACTTTTTTCCTGCTTTCGTGTAGAGGTATATACAGTAGTGGGGTTCAGCCGGTTCGCACCGGTTCTGTAGAACCGTCTCACGAAATTTTATTTGATCAGCGAACCGGGCAGCATTGCCGTTTAAACTTGTACCATTAGTTGAAACAGAACCGGGTGAAAAAAAATACTTTTGTGACAGAACCGGCTTATAAAAAATTTGAATCCCACCACTGGGTATATACTATTCAAATTTAGAATTATCTTGTATCATCCCCCAAAAGTTAGGTGTTATGTCCTAATATGCACCGTACGTATATGTGCTTTGTTCTAATATGTAGGCCTATTCATGTTAGAGAAGAATCTGTAATAGGAAGTCCTTTTTTTGTTCACTAGTCACTGCTTTTTGTGTTTACTTTCGTCATTGCTTCTTGCTTTGTAGTTTTCCTTGTGTGTGTTTTCGTTTTTTGGTTTTGTTTGTGTGTGTAGTGTTTAAAGTGCAGCATTTACGCATTTCAATTCAAATCGTTTGAGGCGGTTGACTGCATGCAGCCAAAGCTAGCTTTTCACTTCCCCAATCTGTGCCATAATTGATTTCTTGACGCAAATTTACCACTAAACATTGTATTTTAAAATCAATCGCTTGTAGTGTAGAAAAATAAACTGTTCTGTTCTATTTGACGAATACAGGGGCGTATCCAGGGGTGCCGCTAAGGTCACGCCTCCCTCCCCCGCTGAAATATATCTCCAGCCAGCGGAACAGTGAAAACAGGACATCTGAGGACGCGATGACTTTTTGTTTTTGATCTTCACTTGATTTTAGGGGGTAAATTGGACGTCGAAAGATGTAAAGACCTTTTTTTCAGTCTTCACCGATATTTTCAGTGGAAACGGAAACAGGAAATTGCGCCCCCCCCCCCCCGTTTTCAAATTTCTGGGCATGCCCCTGGAATAGAAAGCAGTTTGTTAGCATTGGTATTGTCTCTTCATCCTTAAAATACATCAATTTTGGCGTTCCCCAAGGCTCTATATTGGGTCCTCTTTTAACATATAAATGATCATTCTAACTGCGTAAAAACTGTCCCTAGGTTCTTTGCAGAATATACTGCCTTTTCATCCGATAACTTACTGAATTTGCAACTTTTTGCCCATTCTGAACTCTTCAATGTGGCTGACTGGATACTACAGTCATTAGCAAAAGTTTAAGACCAGTCTTTCAGATTTAAGGTATTTGTAGATTTTATCATTATTATCGCATAGTGCAGTTTTATATGACGCAATATCCTAATGAAATTGCATCAGCCATCTGTCCATCACCAACACATGGGTTGTTTTCACGAAGAACCTATTTTACTTCATTTCGATTGGTTTTACAGCGTAATCAGTTGTGTACTAGCTGCTGTTTCAGTTCTTGAAAATGGGCAAAAAATCTTCTCTTTCCGAGACTAAAAGAGCCCAAATTGTGGTTTTAAGTGAAGAAGGCTACTCTGAACGAGAAATCAGTGCGAAGATGCAGTGCAGCAAGACTGCTGTGCACACAGCCCTTAAAAATTTCAATAATTACGGGAGTTACAAAGACTTGAAGAGAAGTGGGAGACCCAAAAAAACATCCCCTAGAGATGATCTGACAATAAAGCGAATTGCTGTACGTTCCCCAACAAGTTCTTTGAAGAAAATTCGTGCTGCGCTGCTTGGGAAAGGGACAGACGTTCACATCACCACAGTTTCTCGGCGTTTGAGGTTTAACTTTGGTCTTAAATCATATAAGCCAGCTCGCAAACCCAGGCTCACTCCTCTTATGAAATCAAAGCGTCTGGCATTTGCAAAAGAACATGCAGCATGGACATCTGAAGACTGGTCTAAGATCATGTTTTCCGATGAGTGTACTCTACAGCAGTTTGTGGTGAGAAAAAAGAACGTTAGAAGGCCTGTGGGTAAAAGGTTTGAGGAAAGATACACAGTTTCAACAATGAAACACCCACCGAGTCAAATGGTCTGGGGGGCATTTTCCAGGTCTGGTACTGCTGGATTGTATTTTTTGCCCCCAGGAAGTACAATGAACGGTTCCAGGTATGTGGATTTGCTAAAAGAAAAACTTGAAATGCATATGAATATTCATCAGTGCACAGTTTTCATGCACGACGGTGCTCCGTGTCATCGCTCGAAGATTGTGAAACAATTCCTTTCAGAAAAAAATGTGGCAACACTGGGCTGGCCTGGAAACAGCCCAGATTTAAACCCAATCGAGAATCTTTGGGAAATACTCAAAAACAAGGTTGCAGAAAAACAACCTTCAAGTGCTGGAGCATTAAACCATGCTATAAAAGAGGTATGGGTCAAAGAAATTTCAAGAGACTATTGTGAGAAACTGATATGCAGTATGCCAAAACGAATCCAGGCGGTGATAAAGAACAAAGGAGGACACACAAAGTACTAAAATTGCGTGTTACTGTTTTACAATTTGTAATTTGAGCATTCACAATGTGTTATACTAAATTTACGAGCAAAATATACCAGCAGTGGCAGTAATTTGTATTCTGGAGAGGATAGACAGCAAAAATACATAATTTCTGATAACTGGTCTTAAACTTTTGCTAATGACTGTAATGAATAGCCTAACCATTAACCCTACAAAAACAATTTTACTTATTCTTTCACCTTTATATTTTTTTTATTTTATTTTTAGTGGCATATTTATCCTCCTATCACGAAAAAGCGATCAATGCCCCATACGAGCTCGCTTAGGGGTTGCCGGTCATCTGCCTACCACACCAAGATGGGGGAATCTCGCTAAGTGCCTTTCCCAACGACACAACAAGTAAACTTGCCTGCTTGTTCTCCACACTGTCCCTTTAATGCTGAACGTCAAGCAGGGAAGCTGTGAATACCAATTTTTAAGTCATTGGTTTGACCCGACTCGGAATCAAACCCGAGTCTACAGCTCATAAGACAGACGCTCTATACCATTCGGCCTTTCCCGATTATAACTCAGCGATGGCGGAAAGCATTTCTAAAGTGGGGGGAGGGGGGGGCCAAAACCAATGGCCAGATTTTTTCGCCTACAACTAGAACGGGCGGTGGTGTAGCGAAAAATTTTAAAGGGAGGGGGCATAATTACCACATTTTTTCCAGCGAATTTTTTTTAGCAGAACTAATTTGAAGCCTGATTAAGAAACAAGAAAAGCTTTAGGGGGGTCCGGGGGCATGCTCCCCCGGAAATTTTTTGAAAATTTACATTCTGTAATGGCTATTTTAGTGCTTTTTGAATAATTTTCAGGCAAATTGCGTATAAATTTTTTGACCCCAATTCTAAGTGCTCGCCAAATATGATGCATTTTGTTCGCACATTTTTAATGATGCGTGCTTAAAGCGCAAGGTTCGAAATTATGGAAAAATTGTATAGATCAAAAACATTTTTGAAAATGGCTGGTGGGAGGATGCATATCCCTCATTCTATTCCTCTGGATTCGCTCCTAGCCATAAGCTATAGAAACCATCAAAAGAATCTGGCATATTTCAGTCACCTGTCACCATTAGTATTGTTCTTTTTTACTAAACAGCCATGGCACAACGGCCCCCCTCTAAATACGCTCTTGAGGGCCAGATTTGGACAATGAAAGACCCTAGGCTATTTGATCACACTGATTGGAAGAGCAAAAGAAAGGTTTTCACGTCCTCAGATGTTCTGTTTTTACTGTAAATATCGGTATAGTGAAGAGCAAAAAATGGTATACACGTCCTCAAATGTTCTGTTTTCCACTGAAAGTATCGATGAAGAGAAAAAATGTCTTCATTGTTCGTGATGAGGCCCCCCATTTTTTCCGAGGCCCTAGGTTTCAACCTGCTCAGCCTATTCGTAAATCCCGCTCTACGCCTACAATCTATATTCAGCCTGTTCACATAAGACATATGTCCAATTTATGTGAGCTTCAGACCCACGGTTCTTGCTTTTAGTTTCTGTCCCCCCCCCCCACCTTACAAACAAAATTTTGAAGAAAGCATCTCTGCATTTAAGCTCTTTCCTGGGTTATAATTTCGATGGTAGGCCTATTAAGTTTCAAATACATTCATGCAGAGGCAATATTGTAAAAATAAACGCGTAAATTAAGCCCCCCCTAAAAAGAGTGGGGGGGGAGCTGGGTCCCCCCGCTTCCGCCACCTATGATTATAACTGTTCACTAAATGATGTTGAAGTTTAAGTATCTCATGCTGCCAAATATCTTAGAATATTTCTAAAACATCGCCTATCATTTAAAACACATATTGATTTTCTTGTAACTAAAATATCGCGTTCAGTGGAATTATGATTTAACTAAGACCTTATTTGCCTACAGAAACGTAAACTACTTTATAACTTACTATGCGCTTGTTCACTCTCATATTCTGTATGGACTACCTGTTTGGGCAGCTACGTATGATACTTACCTAAACAAGTTAAGGAAGTTACAAAATAAAGCTATAAGAACTATTACTAAATCAAATATCAAAAATAGGAATATTCCTCAATACCACCTCCTCGGCATTCTTAAATTAAATGATTTATATATATACGAAATCGCTAAATTTATATATTAGTATGTTCATAATATGTTACCCCAGCAATTTAATAATTATTTTTCGTGTACACATAATATTCATTCTCATGAAACTTGTAATTCAACTTCCAAAGCTATGACACTCACACGTTGTTCTACAAATCGCAGCCAAAACCAGGGAGTCGAACCAAACCCGAAACGGAGTTTTATAAACCGGTTTTACGCTATTTTTGTTGAACCTTAACCGAAACCGAACCGTATTTATCAAAATCGCAAAGAGCATTTTGAAAAATACGGTTTCGGTTCGAACCGGAACTGAACCGAATAATGTGAGTACTTGCGAATCTTAACCGAACCCGAACCGATTGAAAAAGCGGCTCGCTCCGTGAATTTACTCGCACTTTGAAGCTGGTTCGAATTCAAAATAATAGTCACTTATGCAAGTAACCTATGCATGATGAAGAAGTCTTTTACGTTTGATATACCCGATCCCGTAGTACACGCGTACCAGACTAAACAAAGCGCTTTAACACTAATTTAACGCTACCTGTGGATTGAATAAGCCGCCGGTGTCATAGCATAGTAACAATTTAATTGTCTCGAGATTGGCTTTACTCCAAGTATTTTATGCATTATACTGGCTTGTCAATGCAAAGAAAAATTGCTTTGTACGTTTCATTTTTTAACTAGTGTTACTAGAATTATATCATTTTTTACTGCGAACCTGAACCGGAATTTTATAAACCGGTTTTGAAATATTTTTTACTGGAGTGAACCCAAACCGAACCGTTTTAATTTATGTGAACCTTAACCGGAACTGAACCGAAATTTGAAATTGCTGTTCAACCTAATCAAACCTAACCTGAACCGGAAAAATTTAACGGTTCGACTCCCTGATCAAAATTCCATTAAATAAAGGAGTCAAAATCTGGAATTCTATCCCTAATCATTTGAAATTATTTTCATTTCGAAAAATTTAACGTAAATATAAGAGATTTCTTTTGATAGATAGATTTTATTTTGGCTGATACAAAAAACAAAACAATAAAATATACGAAATATGCCCGTCACAAATTATAACAACTAAACGTACAACGAAGACACACATACGAGTAAATTGAAAAAAACATAAAAATGTAGATTTCGTACAATGCATAGGTTGCGTAATTTCAAAAATTTGAATAGGTGGCAAGGAGTGCCGAAAAAAACCAAAGGCTATTAAGTCAAGACACTCCTTGTGTCAAATATAAATATTTCCATGTATTACTTGCTATATGTAGAAGACAAAATTGCACTTACAGGAACTTACGTATAAAATTTTAATACATCACATTAAATATTCCAAAATTAGCTTAGTTACAATCCTACCCACAATTGACAGTTTTATTTCTTTTTTGAATGCAATGCAGTGCTTAATTCTAAGATCAGGATGTAATTTATAGTTTAGCTCCTCTATAAGCAAGTTGCTTTTTTCCAAACATTTTATTGACATGTGGAAGAAAATACTCAAGCGATTCTGTTTGCCGGGTCTGATACTTGTGAACTACGTTAATTTTGGTGAATGAATCGGAGAAAGTACCTGGCAATTGTTCGTTGCACAAACGATTCATAAATTTAACCAACTCTAATTCATAGATACCATCCACAGTCAAAAATTCAAGAGATTTACAGAAGGTACTGTAGATAGCGAAGTATATATATATCACTAAAAAGTATTGCTCTTAAAATTTTGTTCTGAATCACTTTTATGACATTTAAATCTTTCATGTTTGCAGTGCCCCATTATATGGTACCATAATGTATTCTACAGTACACTAAACTGTAATATAGCGTGCTTAGGGTTTTTTGGTTCACAAATTTTAAAGCAACAACCATTGTTACATTAAATTAGTAAGGCATGAAGTTACTTCTCTGCTTTTCGCCATAGGACAGCGCTTTCCGATCAGTGGGTAGAAGAGCTTTTATCAAAAGACCGCAAACCATTCTAAAGTTTCTAAAGTTAGAATATTAGAACTTAAGGGTTGGGTTGGCCTAGAGCAGAAGTTAATATAATTTGTATTGGTGAAAGACTTTTCAGATCTGATAGAGGGCCCCAGATAAATTTTTTTGTAAAAGTTGAGCGTGGGCTGAAAATGCTGGGGAAGCACTGCATTAGAGTCTTATCCAAAATATTTAAATAGCCTGTGATAGACTTTTTTGAGGTTAGAGGCTCGTTATCTTTTCACGGTTCGCACTTCACACTGTGGTTTCACAGCTGCGAGTACATATCTGTCACTTCACCCAAGCTGCGAATCAATAAGGATGCATCCAATATTGCTACAATCAGTACAATGGTCTGCTCTGCAGCATAACATACTGTAGCAGTAGTATGTTCGATATCGAAGTATTTTGTGTTTGTATAATACATAATATATCAGACATTGTTACAGCATGTTATGCAGTTAAACGCCGAAAATTTACTTTTTGTAGGTAAAAAAATACAAAAACTTCAGCGGCTGGGAGCGTAGCCCCAGACCCCCTTCCAAGCCCGCTCGTCATAACGCTTTGATTGCTTTCCCGTGATAGAGGAATGAATATGCAACTAAATACAAAAATTATTATAAAATAAAGTAAAATCACTTAAACAACACTACAGCCTGTTCCGCCGTTAACGGCTCTTCAGGTGGTTATCGAAGACTTTGCCTGAGGATGTTGAGCCTTGCCTTACAATAATTATTACTTGCTTACTTTTATTCGTGATTGTCCTTGGGGAATTGTGGGGCGGCTGCAGGCTTGTCCTTAGGGGATTGTCGTGAAGCAGGTTTGTCTTTGGGGAATTGTGGGGTCAGTAGCTCGAGTTAAAGCCTTTCAGAAACTCAATCGTACAAGTCAAAGAAAGGATGCATTGGCGAAAGGCCTTTTTAAACAAATATTCTTTAAAAGTTTTGCAAGAAAGTGTCCATTTCAGTGAATTGGCAGTTGGCGCTGTGCACTGATAGTTTGGCAAAAAAATACGAAGCGCTTCGATATTATCTTTCCTTCTACCGAAGGCAGTAGGGCACCAACAAGCGCAAAAAGCATACGTATTTAGTTGAAATGAAAATGTGATAAATCTTGCCACCTCGAAAATCAAGCAAAAATTGATTACTGGTGATAATAGTACATTTGTACAGCGCTGTTTTCTGACGGTGTAAATCCAATAAAGCCCCGTTGACTCTACGCACATTTTAAGCGCTTAAAGCAGCTCCATCTCTGGTCATGTGCGAGTAAGCACGTCGCTCCAACCAAGAAGATTGGCGACAAAAAGTCTGAGCTTACAAACTTCGAATCTTCATTCTACTCGCGATATTGCGCTGTAGCGGAGTAACGAGTGGTGGAATCCATCTCCGCGGCTTAGCTCCTGAGCAGCACAGCTCCGAAGAAACATCTCAGCGGTGGCGAGCCGTTGGCCGCTGTGTCCGATTTGACCTGGTTGGTGATCGAGCGCATGACCTTCGGCGCGGATTGTGGTGTCTGTAGCCATTCGCGAACCTGCCGATGTTCACAAGTTCAAGCGTTTAGACTTCGCTTCGTAAGAGATTTTTAACGAGTCGAAAATATGCGCAGCGTGCAAAGCAGGGTTCAAGGTTGCTGGTTCAATTCCTCGCCACTACCTATTCGAGATGATCGACATAAATGCATTGGTCGCAGGTTTATTATTGCCTTTATTATGCCTCCGGGTGATATGTTAAAATTAAGTGATCTGTAGACAGTGTAGTGCGCTTAACACAACAATAACAAAATGAACTTGCTTGACCTTTTTAGCGAGTTCATAACCGGGTCAAGAAATTATTGCGTCACAATAATAACTTAAGTATTGATTTTCAAACCTTATTTCATTAAGTTTCTTAATCCGAAGAAAGAAAGATCCGGTGAAAAGCGAGCATAGAATCACAAACAGAACGCAGTTCGGTTTGCTAACACCGGTCCGTTGCAGTTTTGAAAGCATTGTTATTGGAACAGTAAGTTTGTGGCTCGATTCCCGGGCTAGTCAAATCGGGCAGTCACGCCAATGGCTTGCCACTGCAGCGATGTTTCTTCGGAGCTGTGTTAGCCCAGACACTAAGTCCAGGGTCGGATAAACTTTAGGGAACCCCGCGCGTGGCCGTGATGACCTTTTTTTGGTCTGTACTTGATTTTGGGCGAAAATTGAAGACTTCACTCTTATCTGTCCCGACCTCGCAATTTCTTGATCCGCCCCTGATTAAGTCACGGAGATGGACCCCTTTACTTTTTGCACGTTTCAATGCAAAACATACTACAAGTATGATCAAGGTTTGACTATTTTGTTGAGTTATGCGAAGAGGTCTTTTTCATAATGTTCAAGCAAGAAGGAACTCCGAGGTAATTATTTCATTAATAATTAAGAGCTGCGTAAGATAAGCCGTAAAAAGATTTTAGCATTAATTATTTATTTTGTCGCGGAACGATTTAAGCAGGTTGTGTAAACATGACGCACGTGTCAGCGCCTGTGTTTGTGTGTCATAATTCCCAGCTTAACAATAGAAAACACCATTGCGTAGATTCTGACGAACTTAACTGAAAAAAAAAAAAATCTTCATCATGATCGGGGTCATCTCTAACACCGAAGGGAGTAACCAGTGGCGCGGTCCATCTCTGCGGGTCAACGCCTGGACGTTGGACAACACAAAACGTTGCAGTGGTGGTGAGCCGTCGTCGGCATTGTCGGACTGCTGTATCGGATTAGACCGGCCCGGGAATCGAACCCAAACCTGCGGCGCCGATTGCGACGTCGCTAACCACTGGGCAACCTCAAAAGTTAACTAACTTCAACAACCGATTGCGGGTCAATGGGTCCAGATGGAAGTCAACTTTCCGTAAACATTTTAATTATTTTGCTGGATGTCACTGATATGTCTCAAATACGCTGCTGCACCGCGGTACCGTTAGTTTGCCACAAATCTTTGGCTGGTTCAATGTTTCGGTACCAAAATGGGCAAAGAGGTACCGGTAGGCCTACCGGTAAGTATCTTTCTCTGCAGTTGTAGAGTCGTTGGTGTAGTTTAGAGTAGTTAATTCATTGCGTGAAGAAAAAATATAATGGTAAATACCGGTATACACTAAACCAGTGGTTCTCAAACTTGTCGGAAGTATCGAACCCAACAGGTGTCATGCAAGCATACATCGAACCCTTAATTATAACCAGGAGCGGATCCAGAAAATTTTAGAGGGGATGCAGTTTTGAATTAGGCTGAATGTTAAATGAGTGCAAAGACGTTAGACGTCTAAACTGGAAAAAAGCATAAGCTCTTTGAAAATGTTTTACGTCAGGGGCGTATTCAGAATATTTTTAAGGCGGTGGAGGGTGGCATAAAATTTTTACATTTTTTAAGCGTATTTTTTTCCGGAAAGTTAATTTGAAGCAAATTGAGGAACAAAAATATGGCTCTAGGAGGGTCCGGGGGTATGCTTCCCCGGAAAGTTTTCAAAAATTTAGACACTGTAATGGCCATTTTAGAGCTTTTTGAACAATTTTTATGGTAAATTCTGTTTAATTTTTTTGCCTCTAACTCTAAGTCCTTCACCAAATATGATACATTTTGTTCGCACATTTTTGATTTATGCGTGCTTAAGGCGTAAAGATGATTTTTATCAAATAGGTTTGAAATTATGGAAAAATTTATTCATCAAAAACAGCGTTGAAAGAGTATGGTGGGGGGATGCATCATTCCACGCAGAGATAGTCATTTACTACAACTGTATGCCTTTTTGCAAAAACTTATTCTGATCTTAGCCGAACCCCTGCTACAGCCTCACCGAACCCTTGGGGTTCGGTCGAACCCAGTTTAAGAATCACTGCACTAAACTTTTTGAATAGCCAAGACAGGGCAAAATGGTGTAAAAGTTCACAATTTCAAAAAATTGTGCTTATGACCTGTTCTGCCAGTATCGGCACACAGGACCGTATCGGCATACAGGACCGCATCGGCATGCAAGGCCGTATCGGCACGCAGAACCGCATTAAATTTTTGGGGCCCTGGATAATTTTTCGCGGGGCCCTAGCTTAGTTATGGTCCTTACTTTGACGTTCACAGAATCACAGCAGACCTTTCTTTTAGAAAAATTTAGAGAACTAACGACCATTTATTGGGCTCGCTCTTAACCGGGGGACCGTTATCACTGGGGACCCGGGGTTATAGCCTCCCTTTTAATCCGGCCCTTTCGGCAAAGCTTGGTAAAAATAAAATTGGCCCGCAATCGTCGCTCGTGCGTCACAACTGCGACTGCGCGCGTTTAATTCGACTTTTTCAACAAGATAAAACTTGTATGCAGAAACGACTTGGTGGCCTGCTTCGCGAAAACAACAAGATGGAAATGTGAAAGCGAACTCGAGAGCGCTTTTAAACGAGTTCAAGTTCAAGTTTTTAATTTTGCGAGTTCAACTTCACTAATCTGTCCCAAGTTCAATTAGTTTGTAACAGGTTTGAGCCAAGTTCAAGCAGTTTTTCTCTGGTTTAGGATCAATTCAAAACTCGATCAACTTTATCCAAGAACGAGTCAAGTTTAAGTTCAAGAATAATGATTTTCACGCTCAAGTTCAGAGTTCAAGTTCAGAGTTCACGCTCAAGTTCAGAGTTGTGGCAGAAACCACTTTAATATTCGCCGACCGACTTTCAGCAGAGCAAGTTTTAGTTCGGATCTTACATCATGAATTTAGTCAGAATGCAACGAATTACAAATGCAGGTATTTGTTCCCAGTTACGATATATTTGTAAAAAATGATTTAAAATATAAGTAGAAGAAATGATGAATACACGCCGAATGATTGTCGAGGAGACCATGATTTGCTGTAAAAAGGTTAGATCAATGACAAGCCTGAGTTTTCTTGCAGCAGATAAAACTTTATAGCGCTGACGTCTGATCGATACGGCTTAGTTTTGACTGATTCTATGTTCTTCTGTAGCGGTTTTAGACATTGCTATCGATTAGAGAGGTTTTGGGTTAGATTCCCAAGCCGGTAAAATCGGGCGTAGTCTCGCCAACGGTTCGCCACCGCTGCGATGGAGCTGTGTTGCCCAGACGCTAAGCCGCTGCGGTGTAATACCGCGATGAGGGGAAAGAAGATTTGATTTGGCAACAAAGAAGGTGGGCTCGCAAATGACGCCAGTGATCGCAGAGCAGAAAAAAGCTTAGATTTTTTCTTTCTGTTTTCCTTACCGAAGTGTTTCGAAAGCAGAATTCCATTTTTCAAAGTAAGAGGCGAAAGAGTGGAGAAAAAAACGCTTTGCAGGATTAAAAGCGGATAAAAAGATTTAAATTCTTCTCTTTAGCGACTAATTAAAGAGGATAGAAATTTAGTTGGGAATCAATAATGTGAGATTTGGCATTGTGACGTCACAACTTGAAGGTCGAAGCGCAGCAATACAGAACGCCGTTTGTTGCCAATTCAAAATGATTGGTTGAAGTCTGCTGCGGTAAAGCACCCAACAGTTAGTAGGCGGCACTGCCCATCTTTTTTGCTCCCCTCCTTAAATTACGGCCCTTCTAGACTAGAATAGCATAAAAGCCTGAAATTAAATTAAAAAAAAACAGTTAAAGAAGATACTGATAATAATTGAGGCCATTTTCAAATTATGTAGAAACGAAAATTGAGCAGTAATTGAAGGAGCTTGCGAAGTTATCTTGCGCTTTTCGAGTCAGCAGCCACCCAGTGTATGTCAAATGCGATCGCCTCAGCCGTGAATTGAACCCATCACATAGGATCTGTAAACCTGCCCGGGCTACCGCTAGTCTACGTCGCAGACAAAATCTTGATTTGTGTTCTCACTTTTTTCCTTTTCATCTTTTTCAGTTTTGTTTAGTAGATTTAGGAAAATTTTGTTGTTATTTCATGACGTCTGATGACGTAATCACTGTGAAAGGGCAGGTAAGAGTTTCTATGGAAACGACATTGGCTAGTCACTGTTGTGCGGTCAAGCATGTTGTGCAGTCAAGCATAACGGATGACGTAAGTAAAACATCATCAGGTCATGACGTAAATCTTCCTCTCAAGCCTGCCACTACGTCATCGGATATTTCTGGCGGTGAACCGAAGTCATGGCAACGACGACTTTCTCGCATTGTGACGCGATTAGGAGAAAGATTCGGGAGTTTTCTCGGCGTTCAAGGTGGAGGTAGGTTGGGGTGTAACGTGTAATGTGTTTTCGGCTGTGTTACTGTGTCCGTGTGTGCGTGTTTTTTGCATCAGCGAGGCAAATATTTTGTTTTTGTAAAACATCAACTTTTTGAAACGTTTAGGAAGTTTCGAACCCAGATATTGCGTGTTCCGTCCTTGATTTATTGGGATATTTCAGTGATGTAGTTAAGACCATCACTTACAAGACCAAGACCTTGTAAATTTTTCAAGACCAAGATCATAAAAATGGTATACGAATTAACAGTTTATCACTTATCGCTATTTTTCTATATCAACAAAAACAACGGACAAAATATATACAGAATATTAAAAGGAATAAGAACAACACAATCACATTCACGCTGTTGGATACTTTTTCTTGCTGTCCAGGATCACTTAAATTTTTACTAGATGCTTTTTAGATCTTTTGGTCTTAAGACCGAACTAAATGGTCAAAACCAAGACCGCAAACGGTCAAGACCAAGACCTTAAAAAAACGGCCTTAAGACCGGTCTTAAGGCCAAGACCGGTTTTAAGATCTTCATCACTGGGATATTCGTTCACATCCTGACCAAAATTAAATCTTTATCTTACCGGTCTCGCGGTATCATGCCCAAGCGTGTAACGGGTGGCGAGATCCATCTGAGGCATTTCCGCAGCTTAGAGTCTGAACAACACGGCTCTGAAGATACATCGCCGTGGTGGCGAGACATGGTGCCCGATTTGGCCGTCCCGGGAATCGAACTGGGCATGTCCCGCACCGAAAGAGATGCATTTCATCGCTACGTTAACCGGTCAGTCCCAATGTGAAGCCGCAATACTCGCTGATTATGACGCGATCACTTAAATTGCGATGTCTCCGCGGTTACTATGACAACATATGACATTTACGCATCAATGCACGTTGTTTAGTCACAATTGCAAGATATATCGGATTAGCTCTGAGTAATGTGATAGATTTTTACTTTTTATTTTTGGAATTAAATATTCATCGACCGCGCGCATCTCGCGAGCAAAACACGAGGTGTGCGGAGAATCGTTCGCTCACAATGAAAACGCTTCAAGGATTTGTGACGTTGTTATTTGATAAAGACGTATGCAAACTAGGGACTGAATTATTTCCGTAAGTTGGCGCAGTTGTAGGAGACGAGTCCGGAAGTCTACAACTCGATTCCCGGGTCGGGCAAATCGGACGCAGTGTCGCCAATGGCTCGCCACCGCCACAACGTTTCTTCCTAGCTGTGATGCCACGGAGCTAAGCCACAAGATGAACCCGCCGCTCGTCACACGCTTCAGCGCAATACCGCGAGTAGAATGAAGATTTGATTCTTTTTTTGAGTTTTTATATTGGTAAATCACATGCTTCGTAGAAGGTGACTTAGTTGGGCATCGAGTCCGCGAAATCAGCTCGTTAGCGCAATGTACCAAACGCTCGGCCAACCGCATCTTCATGTCCAACGTCATTTATTTTCTGTAACTTCTGCTAGATGGAGCTAGTGAGCTCCATTTTTGCTACTTATGTTCGTGCTATTTCTGGTGGTTGAATTGACCATGGAATATCGTCAATGGAAACGCTATAGGACTATTTCAATTCATCAAATGCTCAAGCAAAGGAGCTATTCACTAATATAAAAACTTTAGCTGCAATTATGCGGCTTAAAAAAAAAGCAAAGGAGTTGGTCCATTGTGCTCCCAAACTAGCTTCGTTGGTTCGATGCGGCACTAGGCCATCTTCGATGATGCGCATATTTCACCAGCATAAAAACCCAAAAACCTAAGCTGCAACTATGTGGGCCTGCAAAAAAATGCTCAAGCAAAGGAGTTGGCCCAGTGGCAGGTGAATTTGTCACCTTAGCTCTTTTCGCGGCTTTGATTATCCACTGGGTGATCTTTTATGATGTTTGAAATTTACTAAAACCAACCTAAACCGCAATTTACGACCTCTGATGGCCGAGTGGCAAGAGCGCCTGCCTTTGAAGCTGCAGACTTGGGTTCGAATCCGAGTAGGGTCAAATCAATTACTTATTGGTATTCACAGCTTTCCTGCTTGACGCGAAGCATTAAATGGACAGTGTGGAGAACAAGCCGGCAAGTTTACTTGTGTCGTTGGGAAAGGCACTTGTCGGGATTCCCCCATCTTGGTGTGGTAGACAGATGGCCCGCAACTCCTCCTGAGCGAGATCGTTGTAGCGTTTTCATCGCTTTCTCGTGATGAGAAGACACGCTACTAAACAGAAAAAATTGAACCCTGGAGCAAAAAAGTGGGTTCGGTGGGCGGGCCGACTACATTGATGCCAGTGACTTTATCGTTGAAATGACTTTGTTCAACATTTGTTAATTTTACTAAATGAAACGCGAAACTCCACAATCCTCGCTATCTACGTCACAATAAAACATTAAGCACACGAGCTTTCTGTATCATATCTAAAAGTTTGATGTCATAATTACTTTTTACATTTATGACATTAAAAATTTGATTATGATGCAGAAAGCCCGCTTACACTTAGCCCGCTTACACTGGGCACATGGACACTGGACACGTATACAGTGGACACGAGGATACTTGACACATGGATGCTGAACACGTGGACACTGTACACGTGGACATGTGAAACCCTGGACACGTGGACTCTGGACACGTGAACACTGGACACGTAGACCCTGGACCCTGGACACTGGACACGAGGACACGTGGACGCTGGACAGTGGACACTGGACACGTGAACACTGGACACGTGGGCACTGGACGCGTAGACACTGGACACGAAGACATGTGGACTCTGGACACGTGGATATGTGGACACTGGGCACGTGGACACTGGACATGTGGACATTGGACACGTGGACACCGGACATGTGGACACTGGACATGTGGACACTGGACATGTGGACACTGGACATGTGGACACTGGACATGTGGACACTGGACATGTGGACACTGGGCACGTGGACACTGGACACGTGGACACTGGACATGTGGACACTGGACATGTGGACACTGGACATGTGGACACTGGACGTGTGGACACTGGACATGTGGACACTGGACGTGTGGACACTGGACGTGTGGACGGGGTGAATGATGCAACTTGGACAAGGAAAATTAATGCCACGCTTCATGGAAAATATTAAACAACATTCTTGCCGATCATATCAGCCGATTGCAGTGTTTACTTTTCCAATTTTGCAATTGTTAAACAATATAAACTTACTCAATTATTTAAGGACTTGACCTTCTTAAAAAATTACTTGTTTATGAGCTCAAACGTTTGTTTGATGAAACAAGTTGAAACCAGAGCTTGCGTGTTTATTCCTGTTTAGTTATGAGATGGGCAGTCATAGGCATGATTTAAATGGGTACGGTTTACTTGGTCATGGGCTATTGAGTCACGTCATGGACTGCAGGAACAGGTGTACACAGTAGAAGTTAGTTCTTGTGACCTGAAAAGTAAACAGCCCAGTGGATAATAAAATGCAAGTCATCTTGACAGAAAGTTGGTCTTGATTTGACAAAAACTTTGACAAAGAAAGATTGTTAACCGAAAGAAAAATGGAGCAACCTTGCCCATCTTTCAACCAGAGCCGCATTAAACGGTGAATCGCTTCCTGTTATAACAATAACGTGTGCTACTAACGTCATAATCAGGCGCGCAAAAATACATGGGGGGTTTTCCGAAACTTTTGCCCTCCCCAAACTGTAAGCTCGATTCCGCTCTCAACTTGTTCAAATATTAGTTTCTTGCGTAGCTTTCACCGCGATGCGGCGCTGCACCATGAGGCGCTGCACGAAACATAATTCGGCAAGTTTGCTTCTGAGTGACGTCACAGTACGATGATTAATATTTCAACTAAATTCTTGGTCAGAATATTCCCCCGTAGCCTTGTCGTTACCGCGCATGACGTCATAACATATCGATTAATACGTAAGTACTTGCGTTGGGATAAAACAGATTTTTGATCCAAATGAAACTGGTATCCTTGCGTAATTCCGCGCGACACTATTGTTAGCTCACAAACTTTCTATTGTTTTTATCCCGACCCCCCACGTAACCCCCCTTTTCCCTTACACACACACACACACACACACTGGTCTTTATCGGACAGAAATCTTTGGCCTTGATTTGTTTCTGATTAACGTTCATTTTGCTGAATTTTTTTCAAGGTGTTCACAATATTTACTTTACGTTGTATTATAACGTCACTGATGACGTCACCATGAGTTTCATGGGTGATTTGCAGGGGTTTGAAATGCTCCTGACTTTTCTTGGCTTGCTACTCCTTTTCAAATTTTTAAAAAAATACCAAGTGATTCCAAATCAAGGTGAGTTTGTTTGGAACGTGGAAGGTGTTTGGGAATCGGAATGCGGTGTTTTTCGGTATAAAAAGAAGTCTGAGGTTGAGGCCTATCGAGGCCGTGGGGTAAAATTTCAAACTTGTCAAAAAACAACATACAAACAAAAATGCTTATTGATTGGCTCGTTTAAAAGCTGTTGAAAATTTTTAAAAATAGCTCGGTTTGTACCTGGACTGCTTTGTCAAAGAGCAAAGCAGAACCAATCGCCCTGCACTGGTTTCTGTCTCGCTCAAGTTGACCGCCATGGTGTCACTGTTCCGGGCAAAGGCTCCTCAGTACCGGTGACCAAAATAAAAGAAACTTGAGAAAAAACTTTTAAATCTTTCAGCTGTTTTTAAAATTTACAAAATAAACAACCGAGGTTATTTTTAAATCAAATTAAACAAAAACTTGAACAATAATTGAGGAAGACTGCAAAGTGAGCTTGCCCGCTTCGAGTCAGCAGCTACTCGGTGCGAGATGCTATCGGCTCCTGCCGTGAATCGAACCCGTCACGTCGAGTCTATAACCTGCGCACGGTACGCTTGGTCATGCCGCTGATAAATCGTTAAAAATTTTCGAAAAAAAAGTCTTTAAAATTAAAGTTATTCTGTGTTTGTTAAAAATTTACTAAATGAAGTTTGGGTTCAGTAATTTCTAAAGAATCGATCTTTCCTGAGCTTCGCTGCACGGATAAAAACAACTTCTAATAAAATACTAGGGAACCTTGCTACCCCGAAACATTATAGATTTGTCCCTTGTGAATTTCTCATATCACTCCCAACAGATTTGGCACATAATCCCCAATGGTGAGTTGTAACTTATCAATTTTTTCCCAAGATGCAGTATTTGAAATTGACCGTATTATTTTTGTCTTGAGAAAGAAAATAAAGCCTCAGTAAATCTTAAAACTGGACGTTTCGATAACACAGGTTCAGCTGTCATCATCAGCTGTGTGTCTTTCAGTTTTGTACTGTCTTGCTTACACTGCTGATAATGACAGCTGAACCTGTGCTGTCGAAACGTCCAGTTTTGAGATTAAATGTGTTTTTGTTTTGCATCCTTCAGCTTTTTTCGTCCCATTCATTGTATTCGGTATTTTTGTCATGCACTGCTAGTAGCAGCTAAAAATTAATCTATTCTTTTTTTCTTGAAAACAAAAAATTATTTCGAATTCAAGAGAGCAGTTCGGGAGCCGAACTTGTGTCTTTGAACTCCGATTAGCATTGAATTTCATTCCACGAATGGTCGTGGAAAATTTCGATTGATTTTAGTGACAACAATTTGATTTGCGATCTAGAGATTTGCGTTCGATACCGACCCGGGGGAGCGATTTGCGTCCATTTGAATTTATAGCATAGTTATTACGTCACATTTCTCATTATTTTTAATTGTTTATCGAACAGTTTGTTTCCCACGCGACCGGACCGGTCAGCTAATTCCTCAAATACAAGCGAGCAAAGCCCAGGTCAATTTGGGGGATTTTTTAAATCTTAACCCGGTAGCAGGGCCTCATTAGGCAAGGAAAGGAACTATGTCCTCCGGGATGAGTATTCTGAGCAAAATGTGTCCTCTCAAAAAACGATTTGATGCAAACGTCCAAGGATGGTGGCCCCCAAACACTTAAACTGCCTTTCCCGGTGCATCTGCTTGCCCCACCTCAGGGGACAGACTTCAATGCCCAACCCAAGGAACTCATGACACGCAGGATAACGAGTGAATGATCATGTGATCAAAACCATATTATTTGTGAAGGCAGTGTCTAAAGCACTGGCGGACTTTTTGTGAAATATTGCTCTTCGTAGAGTGCACACTCCAACCCCAAGTTTACATTAACTTTAGGTCTCTTTCCCCAATCTCACCACCCTTAAACCTACTCACTCAATTTTTACGTTTTAAGTTACTGGTGATGGCGTCATACCAGCCTGACACCAACGTCACGTAAAGAGACAAACAAACAAGCAGCAGCAGCTTTTCAAATGGAAATCGGTCCAGCGTTCTAGTAGACATTCATTTATTCTTCCCGACGTAGCGCGACGGGTCGTGATAATTGACCATATTCCTTGTAGACTTGTATCGATTATATCGCAGTTTATGATGTTCTCGAAGCGCTCGCGTTTTCGTCACGTTGCTTAGCAATGAGCTTCAGACGGAAGCAGTATGTTGTGACGTGAAGTCAAGAATATTTGAATTTGAGCAGAGTTTGATCTTGAGCTAATTTTTTCGTAGCTGCTAAACCATGAAGAGGACGAAAGCGTTGGAAACAGTTTTGAAGCGTAGGAAGCAGGGCCGGTTAAAAGGAGAGGGGCATTGTTCCTGGGCTCCTCGTGCCTCGCATAAAAAAGTTGCATCCAAAAACGGTCTGCTGTTGGTGTAGAAATCAGGAACCCAAAACCCTCCCCAAAAAATTAACCCAAGGGCCGCCCCCCTGCAAAATTAATAAGGCCCTGATAAGAAAGTGAGAAAGAAATTACGCAGCATGCTCATAAAAGGAATTGCCAGATATTTGCTCAATTTTTTAAAATTATTTTTTAAAAGTCCAACTAGTCCCTGCCCACGTGTCCACCTGCCCGCTTGTCCAGCTGCCCACGTGTCCACATGCCAACATGTCCACCTGCCCGCTTGTCCACCTGCCCACATGTCCACCTGCCCACGTGTCCAATTCAAGCGGATCAGAACGCAGCCGGGTTTTACGCATCACAAGAAAATTTTTAAGGAGAAAAATAAAATTAAAAACTGGACGTTTCGACAACATGGGTTCAGCTGTCATCTTCAGCAGTGTAAGCAAGCAGCCTACAAGGCTGACAGCTGAATCTTGGTTTTTGAAACGTCCAGTTTTACAAATTACATTATTGTGGTTTTATTTTTCTTCCTCGAGCTACAGTATTTTCGTCCCTTATTTATTGTATTCCAAAAATTAAATTTTTGATGTTGTAATTGAAATAAGTGGTAAAGATATCAAAGATTTTGAATGCAAAAAGCCTGCGCGCTTTTGTTAGTCTTACCTGGACGTATGGGCAGATTAACTGTGAGACTCGAAGAGAAGATAAGGGAGCAAGCACTCATTAGATCCAAGCGTTTGATTCTGCACATTATACAAATTACCGTTACTAAAAATTATATGAAAAAAATTTATTCGTTTACCAGCATCTTCCTAGCACGGAAAAACGATCAATGCGCTGTAACGAGATCGCTTAGGAGGAATTGCCAGCCATCTGTTTACCACAATGCGCTGTAACGAGATCGTTTAGGAGATGCGTAAATCTCGGTAAGTGCCTTTTCCGACGACACAGCAACTACACTTGCTCGCTTGTTCCCCACACTGTCATTTAATGCTGAGCGTCAACTGTCAAGCTAAGAAGCTGTGAGTTGCAATTTGAAGTGATTGGTTTGACCGGACTTGGAATCAAACCCGAGTCCACAACTCCAGCGGCATACGCTCTTACTACTCGGCCTTCTAAGTTGTTAAAGCAGAAATCAGCAGAAAGAGAACAAATTGTATTGAAAGGAAAGCTAGAGAATGAAGTTGAGTTGATGGAGCGGTGGAAGTCACAGAAAAGTTGTTCGGCAATCGATCAAAGCGCGCTCGCTGAAAGGAGGATTTTGTGGCACTTTTGTTGCTCAAGGAGAATCTTCAAAATAATTAACGAGTTTCTCCTCAATCTACAACCAGGGTCACAAATCGGGGGGTTTGAGGCGAAGTTTTCGGGGGGTACCCATGCTGTTTTGCATACGTGCTTGTGACGTCAGCAGCAGAAGTGTTTTAGAAGACGCGATTCAGCGAGAGGCTTCTATCACGAGTGTCCGGGACTTCCCCCTCTTAATCCGGCGCTGAATCCACGACTGTTGTGAGAAAATTGTTGCTGAACAAAACCTCCTGGGTTCGAAACTATCGACCTCCGTCAGATCTTGTTAGTTTTCGAAATGTTTTCCTTTGATGTTTTAAACGGATTTTGGAAAAAAAACAGCTGCGAGTCAAATCGCGACGATTGTGACGTCACTGATAAAGGAAAGGATTGTGATGTAGCTTCGAGTTCAAACGAAGGTAAATCGATGTTGACGTCATTAATATTTTTCTTTAAACAATTATAAATGTTTGAAGAAAGCAAGCTTGAATTTTGACAAATCAATAAATCATTCCTAGTCACTGAATTTTTTGTTTTATTTTGTGTTGTCGTCAGTGCTTTTTTTAAGATTTAACTTGAGGAAACGTACAGCAATTTAGAAAAACCGCCAATTTTTAACAGCGTGACACACAGTTTTCCCACTATCGTAGAAGCAGATTTTGAGAGATCGCTGAACATTTTTGAAAGACCGTTTTTGTTCCTCAAAACGCTTAAAAAAAAAAACACAGGTCGTCGTACTTGAAAAAACGTCCTGCAGCTGCAGTGAAGTCCGCACCTTTCCAGGTTTCTTTTGTCACATGTTACAATCGTTTATTGATCAAACTTTTCTTTAAAAAATCAGCCTTTTTGAGGTAAATTTCTACCCACCATCAGAAAATTTCTGCGTGACAACTGGAAAAGTTTGCTGATCAGTGCTAAATTCAACCGGGAGATGGCGGCATGGGGAAAAATGACAAATTAATTATGGATAATGATGACAATGATTTCTTCATTCTTATCCTCCTGTAACAAGAAAGTGACGTAGGCGTATGCATTGGACGAATCCAAACTCGCTTTTAAGTTAGGAATTGCTCTTGTTTCCGAGTTTTCCGCTGAAGTTTTGCTTGTAGCTTTTTCAATTTGCTGCATGTTAGATTCCATCAAGCAGAGATGATTGCCGTGAAGCATCTTATCCAAAGACGCAACAACGAGGCTTGGGTAAGAGTTGAACCATCAACCTTGCGATCATGGCCGTCGTAAAAAACGACGCTTCGAACCACTCGGCCACGCTGCCGACTATTTTTGTGGTTGGTGCATTGGGCTCCGTAGCTGGCTTTGTGGGTTTCTATGCGCAGCTAGGTCAGCTTCCATGATGCGCATACATCACTAACATAATTAAGAAAAAAAAATTTTGCGTGTAGCACATGGAGTTGGCTGAGGGGTTGTTGTATTGAACTTCCGAACTGGTTTTGCGGGTTCGATGCTCGGCTCGGTCATCTTCCATGAAGCATATTCTGTATCGATATAATGACCAAGCTGCGTTTGTGTGGAGCTTAAGAAAAATCAGATAAAAAACATCGATCATTCAAAATATTGACCTTATCAGCTTTGATAAATTAGTCGTTGCAATAACGCTTAAGTAATTGAGGTTTCATGGGTTCGACTTCCTTTGCGTACCTAAACAATTCCAAGAATTCCTGATTGGTTTGCACGCAATTAATACAATCTCCGATCATCAAATCTCACTAAGAAGCGTCTAACTCTAATTGTTCCAAGAAATATTTAATAATCAAATTATCATTATACCCGCAATATTACACCGAAGGCTGCGTGTAACTAGTGGCGGGGCTCATCTCCGCGGCTTAGAGTCTGGACAACACAGCTCCGAACAAACGTTACAACGGTGGCGATTGGCGACCTGTTGGCGACGCTGTGCCGGTTTTATCGGTACGTGCAAACAGCAGCGCTTTAAACCGCTACGTTTTTGATCATTCGCCGGAATCCTATATCTTTTACGGTTGAAGCGTTCCAAATATTTTCTGCGAAAAACAGCTCGATTTTGAACAAAATTATCGCCATTTATTTGGAGGAAACGTCAATTACCAAATATATAAAGACGCCTGAATTATTGATGAGATATATTCATACCAGAGACGAAATATTGTTATATTTTGACACTTCGAAATGTTATTTAACGGTAAGCTCGATTTATTTATAGAATAAATCTATGTGTGCTTGCAGTGAGTCTAAGACGATTTCTTAACGTAGAATCGGAAAACTTAAACTTGGTTGATATATCGCTGCTATAAACAGTGCTAAGATTGAAACTGTAGCTTGTTGGTTTAATTCCCGGTTAAGTCAAATTAAAAATGACACTAACTGCTCTTGTTTCTTATGTAAGTTGGTTAAATTAGACCGATTTGTTTGTCATTAAATTCATAACTACAGGAAGCTGATGAAAAAAATTACAGGCAGATCCAAGCGGTCTGGTGTGGACCAAATTGCGCTTGATATGAGCAGGGTAAGGGGTCTTACGGCTCTCTGGACTGGGCTAGAGGTGCGTGACCCGCTGGCACTGAAGAGAAAGATAAATTTCGACAATTACAGATTACCTTCAAACTTCGATCTTGAATCATATTTCCACGTGGTTTTCAACAAGCTGTTGTATCTGGAAAGCTTGCAGTAGCGCAGTGATGTAATTGCTCTGTAAGAATTACTAATGATAACTCATCTTAAAAAATAACAGAAATTTCAAAAATTGTTGACGACCCAGAAAGAAACAATGCAGAACTGGGCCGTTAATGGATCAGTAAAAAGATCGGTTAACTGCTCGTTAGCGGCTCTCTCTAGATTTTTTTCTTTCCCTTGTAATTTTTTCCAAACTATTTGATGAGTTTGCAGATGTTCCTCATGTGCCAGTCGCTTGAAACATATTGAGAATGTTAAAAATTGAAAATATGAGGTGTCATGTCGTCCTGGTGGAACGTTGAAAGGATTGGGGTCATTATTTTCTGTTCTTGTCTGCTCATGTTTGTCGTAAATCGGATCCATAAATTCGTGGCCGTGTGTAGGTGTTGGGGACAAGGTGGGTTTTGAAACGAAGTGTAATTAACCGATTGCTGTAGGACAGTGGCCAAGCACGCCGCTCTCGGCTAGGGAAATCTGGGGTCAATTCCCAGGCCAGTTAAAACGGACACAGCGTCGCCAATGGGTCGCCACGACTGAAATGTTTTCTCGGAGTTGTCTTTCCCAAGCGCTAAGCCGCGGAGATGGATTCCGCCACTCGTTACACGCTTCGGCGTAATACCGCCAGTATAATGAAGATTTGATTATTTTTTGTTGATGCCATTCATTCTTTTATTTCTGGTCGAACAATGCAAAGTTACGTTGAAGATAATGTACAGAAAAAGGAGTGAGAGGTAATAATATATAAAAAAAGAAAAAGGAAATAAACAGCAACGAAGAATCATTTGATTATACAAAAAAAAATTTTAAAGATTCCATATTAAACAATAAAAGTAGACATGTATCAACTCAGCTCAATTTAAAACATAAAATAAACAAGCAAAAAAAAAACTGTTTACTATTCAATTGTGTTGCTTAATCTGGAATCTTTGTACATTCACTTTTCCCTATCTTGTGTTTGTAAAGAAATTTTCATTGCACAAATGCTGTCAAAGCCTAGTATCGAACCAGCGATGCGTAATTTGAAACTATACCTTGCTCGTTCTTCTCCTAATAGTGCGAAAAAACGTGTTTAAATCATACCGCTAGATGTCAATATTGAGCTATAATTGCAGCATTAATAACGCATGGAGGAGTTCTACTTTATTTGTTGTCTCTTCACAATCTTTTGCACAATAAACTCGCTTGAGGCGTAATAAACGTATTATGACGTCATAGATCGCGCTGAGCAGATGAGTTTCGATTGCGATTTTCGAGATTCGATTTTTCGTTTCAGAGAAGAAGTTTTGATTAAACTACAATGTTGCCAGATTAGTCGATGAGTGAATGGATTAAGCAAGAAATTGATTGCGGATTGCAGCAGGTTTGGGATGGAAATAGTGTAAGGAGGAAAAAATAAAACCACAATAAACTTTGAAGCTGGACGTTTCGACAACACAGATTCAGCTGTCATCGTCAGAAAATTGTACTGCCTTGCTTACACTGCTGATGATGACAACTGAATCTATGTTGTTGAAACGTCCAGTTTTAGGAATCATCATAGCATTATTTTCCTTCCTGGTAGAAGCAGAAGGTGTGGCAGCAGAATTTATCAACTTCAAGACGGTTGCCATCGCTTTTGTAAAATTGTAGAAAGTCAAAAGTCAGTTTGCAATTACTCGGGAGTGTAGGACGATCAGTTGTTGCTGATAAAAGCAGAGTGTTTGAGCGCGTGTTCACTATTACACTAATCATGTTGCACTCGGCCATCAGTCTGTTCGACGGAGAAATCCCGGATGAAATGTTTGCTTCTCCGCTTCTCTAGATGATAAAGCGAGTGAAATTTTAGTAAATGTTTTTGATTAAACTTCTCAGTGAGAAGAGATCATAGTGGAGTCGCTGTTATTTGCCAGTTTGCTCAGTTGCTGAGCGCATTGCTATCGATGCGGAAGGTCTGAGCATTGATTCCCGGCCCTGTCAAATGGGACACAGTGTCGTCATCGCTGCGATGTTTCTTCGTAGCTGTGTTGTCCAGACGCGAAGCCGCGGAGATGGATTCCGTCACTCGTTACACGCTTCATCGTAAAATCACGAGAATAATAAAGATTTGATTTTTTTCTTCAAGATTTAAAGGCATTCGCAGAAATTCGCAGCGCAGTTAAATAAAGAAGCTTTGAATTTTGAAGATAACTTATATCGAAGTTGTTCAGTCGTGAAATGTTGGTTTTTGTTCAAACAAATCTTTGAAAAATTGCTTGAAATCGTTTGAAAGCGCGATGCGATTTTGAAGCCGGTATTTCCAACCTGATATCACGATAACCTCGACAGCTCAATGTCGAGGTACGCGGATTTCTGGGAAGTGGAGCGGATCGGAATCGTGATATTTTGTTCTTGTATCGTTATGATAATTGCTAATCGAATTCACAGATATTTCCCGTTTCTGAAACTTTGGTCAAAAGGTGAGGCCCGAGAGCAGGGGCGTATCAAGAAAGGGGGGTGGGGCACAAACTAGGGTAGCCATCAAAACATGCAGCCAGAATAATTAGAAACATTTTTTAATTACTTGATGTTTCAACATGTCGCTCATCCCTTTGCCAAATGTAAAAAAAACCTGGAAACGTTGAATCATTAAAAGATATTTCCAGTTCTTCTGGCCGCATGTTTTCTGCTAAAACCAGTGAGAACTTTCAAGCATTATGCCCCAAAACCATCGAAAGATTCTGGCATGTTTCAGTCACTTTGCAACAGTAATTTTGTTCTGTTTTTGCTGCAGTAAAAGGTACTGTAAAGTGAAAAGGTGGGAGGGGACGTGGCTAGGTGATTACCATCAACACGACACTAATAGGCGCAACTAGGTGATTCCCATCAGCACGACACTAATAGGTGCAACTAGGTGATTCCCATCAACACGACACTCATATGAGCAACTTTCACTGATTAAATACCGTCCTGTGTGCGTTTGTTCTGCGATTAATTTAAAATTTTGATGTTATCGGAGCTATCTTGATCCGGAGTTGGCAAGTTTTTTTGTGACTTTATGCAACTTTCCAACTCACACTGAGATTGTACGTCAGTTTGAAACAGTCCAACTTGCATTGTTTATATTTAGTCATATTCCAGAGCAAAGCTGGTATATTTTCCTTCTAGTTTTATCAAATTATCCAACGCTCATTTGATCTTGATTAGATTGAACGCTAGAGGTGCAGTGGCTAAGGTCGTCGCTATTGGTACGGGAGGTTAACGTTTCGATTCCAGGCGGGTCAAATTGGACACGGTGTCACCAACGGCCCGCCACCGGTGCGATGTTTCTCCGGAGCTGTGTTGCCCAGACACTAAGCCGAGGAGATGGATCCCGCCACTCGTTATACACTTTGGTGTAATACCGCGAAAATATTGAAGATTTGTGATTTTTTCGAAGTTGAACGTCGCTCTGCTTCGCGACCAGTTTTCGGCAGATGTGTTGCGTGCGCCGCAGCTCGATCGATTGATGATCCGCAGCTCGCCGCAGCCGCAGCTCGCCGCAGCTCTAAAATCGCCGCCGCAGCAGCCGCAGCTCGCAGCTCGCCGCCGCAGCTCGCCGCCGCAGCTCGCCGCAGCTGCTCGCCGCCGCAGCAGCTCGCCGCAGCTCTAAAATTAATCGATTGATGATCAAACGTAAGCCTCAGTGAGATTATTCTAATTACATTTATGATTATTTTGTCACAGAAGCTGACAGAGAAGAGGTCGAACAGCGGACGATTCGATACATACCGGAGAGTATTTCGAAACTGGAATCGTTAACAAAATTCGGAAAAGAAGAACTCAAGTTCATGTATCGAAATTTTAAAAACGTGAGTACGGTATTTTTGATTTTTTTTATCTTGAGGAGAGGCGGGTGGCGCGGAACATATCTATATTATGCTTAATCGTCTCCTGATCGGACCGGTATGTAGGATGATATATCGCTAAAATCGCCTTTATCGTATCAAGTCGAACTTTCATGATTTATTGCGTTGTTGACGATGACTTAGCCGTATTTGAAGATTCAATGTTTCCAGTTCATGAGCGGCCGGTTGGAGGAGCAAAAACTCATCGCTAACGACGCGGTAGGTCTTCGGTTCCATTCCCAGGCCGGTCTAATCTGACACAGTGTCGCCCATAGTTGTCAATCGGGCTCGGGCTTTTCGGGTCGGGCTCGAGCTTGGATTTTGAAAAATTTTCGGGCTTCAATCGGGCCGGACATTGTCTGTTCAAAGAACAAAGCTAGTAACTCTATTTTTCTGTCACCATGCAGCCCCCAAGAAGTCTACCATTTGATCAACCAATTAAAAGAAAAGAAAGCCAAACGAGCATCAGACATAGAAACCAAATTTATCAAATACGCCAATCCCGTATTATCGTATTTTGTCAGTGATATATTTAACCGTTGCTTAACTGAAGGCGTTTATCCTGATTCGCTAAAAGTAGCTGAGGTTATACCCATCTTCAACAAAGGAGACCGCGACAAAACAACAAATTATCGACCAATTTTATTGCTGTCACAATTTAACAAAGTTTTTGAAAAGCTGTTGTATACTAGAATATACTCTTACTTAATGAGATTTGATATGTTAAGCGATCGTCAATTCGGATTTAGAAAGAATTCTTCAACAATGTTAGCAATTAACAAAATATTTGAAGAACTCCTAAGCGATATAGATGAAGGTCTGTATAGCTGCTGTATTTTCCTAAACTTAAGCAAAGCATTCGATACGGTGAACCACAAAATTCTTCTTAAAAAGCTTGAAAATTCTTTCGGTCTTCGGGGCACTTCTCTAAAATTAATTGAAAACTACTTAACAGATCGGTACCAGTGTACCAAAATCGGTGAAGCGAGGTCAAGTTTGCGAAAAGTTGATTGCGGAGTTCCCCAAGGGTCTTCACTCGGCCCCTTCATATTTTTTACGTAAACGACTTACCTTTAATGTCATAATTCACAACAACCTTATTCGCGGATGACACGCTACTAGCGTCGTCTGATGATAATCTGGCGAAGTTGGAATGCAGAGGTAATGCTCAACTGAGACACATTGATTTATGGCTTAAGCAAAATAAATTAACTTTAAATCACTCCAAAACGACGTACTTACTGTTCAATAAACAACCGCATGTTCCGGTCAACTCAACGTTTTCACTTCACATTAATAAAAATGAAATTACGAAAATCAATTCAGTGAAATACCTCGGTGTCTGGTTTGATGACAAATTGAATTGGTCGGCTCATATTCAAGATCTGTCTTCGCAATTGGCTAAGTGTAGTAATATGCTGTACCATATTCGTGACTTGGTTACTGAATATACACTTGCAATGCTCTACTACAGTTTTGTATACAGCAGATTAACATATGGGATAACTGCTTGGGGTACAGCCTCTCGAAACTTTCTTCGTGAGGTTGAAGTTAAACAGAACAATATTACTCGTACGATAACATGGAATGAAAAATTTTTTCATGTCAATCACTTATACAAACAATTGGAGATTTTAAAATTAGTCGATGTGTACAAATTAGAGCTTGCAAAATTCATGCGTAAACTTTTTAACAATAAATTACCAAAACTGTGGCAACAAAATTTTACTAAAATTGAACAAATTCACGCCTACGAAACTAGGCGGCCCAACAAATCCAACTATTTTCTCCCTCGTGTTTCCAAAACTGCTGGTCAACATAAATTCGAATATCGAGGAGTTAAATTATGGAACATTATTAGTGAAGAATTAAAGAATAAATCATTCAACTTTTTCAAAAGACATTTCAAATTGAAAATCCTAGGCGAGTATTAGCTCTCAGCGAAGTATTATTTCTTATGTTGTGACCGTGGATGGGTGAAACTCATTTTCTTTTTTATCAAAACTTTTTCTAAATTTAAAAGACTAGCTGCTAAATAAAAAATCCGGCTCGGGTCGGGTTCGCGCTTGAAAATTTGGTTCGGGTCCGGTCGGGCTCAACATCTTCGGCCCGTGGATAACTCTGGTGTCGCCAGCGGTTCGCCATCGCCGCGATGTTTCTTCGGAGCTGTGTTGTCTCGGCTCTAAGCAGCGAAGATGGATCCGGTCGCTCGCAACACGCTAATAATCCTGCCGCAAGTATAACCTATTGAAGATTTGATCATAATTGCCAGGTAATACAGCATACACTAGCTTGTTGCAAATATAAATCCCTTGTAACCCGTTGCGGATTACCATGCCGGTATCCGGTTGGAATTATGGAATCGAAACAAAATAGATAAATGCGGATCTTGGCGGAAAACTTCATAGTTAGCCTAATGATCGTTGAAATTCGTAGAAATTCCACTGAAAATATAAATTTTTATCAAAACTATTCATCACCATATCTGTATTGCCGTTTTGTTTCTTGTCTTTGATGTTTTGCAAATTATGCTTCGTCATTCAGTAGGCCTACTCACGTCACTGTTACATCATTGTTTCAGGAGTGCCCGCTTGGTGTGATCAACGAAGAGACTTTCAAATCAATCTACGGACAATTCTTTCCTGCTGGGGGTGAGTTTGTAAGATCCAACAATATTTGAAATATCCTATTCGAAAGGTTTCAAGTTTCGCTGAAATGATTGTCAATCTCATTCAAATAATCTCATTCAAATAAAAAATCAAATCTTCATTATCCTCGAGGTGTTACGTCAAAGCGTGTAATGAGTGGCGGGATCCATCTCCTCAGTTTATCGCCTGGAAAACAGAGAAACATCTCCGTTGTGGCGACATTGTGTCTGATTTTACCTGCCCTGGAATGGAACCCAGGACCTCCGTCACCGATGTTTCGAACCACTACGCTTCAATTATTCTCGATCAGATTCGAACTTGAAATCGAAACGTCTTAAAAATATCGAAAATTTCCATCATCTGTGTTTCTACGATTTATTGTTGTCGTTTTCCTTCGGGGAAAGTTACAGCCAGGCAGGGCTGCGAACTCAACAGGCAGGGATGCGAACTCAACAGGCAGGGATGCGAACTCAACAGGCAGGGATGCGAACTCGATCAATTTTTAACCGCGTTCGAGTTCAAGAAATATTTGCAAGTCGAGTTCACGTTCGAGTTCTAAGAATTTTATTTTTCGAGTTCGGCAAAAATGACCGAGTTCAGCGAGTTCGAGTTCAAGTTAGAGTTTGCAGCTCTGGACTTTATAGGTCGCAATGGCATGAACAAACAAACGACTTGCAGTTTTTTTTTTTGGCAAAATCATAACTTCAATTTACACGGATTGTTTCTACTTGAAAAACAAACTATATTTCGTAGTGATCTTTTATTTCTTTTCAACAATTTAAACATCTTTCTAATGAACTCGATCAGTTTTATGCTCTTAAAATCATTGGAGGTGCCAAATGGAATGAAAGAGCGTCGCCTTTACTATTTGAAATTTAAGATTTTAAAACTGCCTGATATGTTCAAGTTTGAGTCTGCTGTTTTTATATTTAAGTTTAACAAGCAATTGCTCCCTTCTCCATTTAGTCACTATTTCTCCAAATCAAATACCAAACACTATCAATTAACAAGGGGAGTAAAGAGTGGCAACTATTTTTTACCATTTTACAGGACGAATGAACTTCAGAATTCAATTAAGTATCACGGGCCCAAGTTTTGGAATTCGCTTCCTATTGAACCTAAGCTTTGTAAATCTTTAAAATCGTTTAAAAGAAAGTTAAAGAAATTTTTCTTGAATAAATATACATGCTAGTATTAATCCCCCCTCCTTATATCCCCCATTTACTTATCTTTGTTATATCTGTCATTGCATGTATTTGTATTGTATCAATTTCCATAGACATGGTTCGTTGTTATTTTTGATATGTAATGATTTATTGCAACATGATTTGGCCATTAAACCAATTATATCAAACTTTGTTGAATTATTACTGAATTTTGGGTATTTCTTCCTTTTAAGTTCGAGTCCGCAGCCCTGGTTACAGCGCAGCGAAAACTGAAGAGAAGGGGTGGCTAATAAAGTGTCTGTATTGACGTCAGAGATGACGTCATTGACAGTATGTACATATAAAATGAACCGAGTCAAAAAATTTTCAGTAAAAGGAAATGGTACTGACGAAATGGCGATTATTTTAAATCCTCCTTCCTTAAATACCCCCCATTAATTGCACCAAGAAAGCGGCCCTATAGCTCGTCTTTTATGAGATTGGAACCCCGGGCAAATATTTTGACGTGCGTTTGAAGTTTGCCTCCCCAACTGATTCGATGTGTTTAGACGCAGATATGTATGCAAGTTTTGTGTTCAAGGCATTCGATGATACGAATGAAGGATACCTTACATTTGAAGTGAGTTCTTTGTGTGTTCCTAATGTGGTTTTAATGTGTTTTTATTCGTATCCACGTTGGCAATTGATATTTTCTTCGAAGACGTCACCTGATATTACAGTAGAAGCAGGGTTGTGAAATAAAACGAATATTTTCTCTCATGATCATTGGCTAATCCAAGGGAGTTAGGTAAACCCAGGTTTCTCCTTACTTTTCCTCCACTCCTATCAGACAATTGCATTTGCACTTTGAAACTTCTAAACCATGAAACTTCAGTACGGGCATGTTTCGACTTAAGATCCTTCAAAAATTCGCAAAAAGATCCCATCAAAAGCTTGCCCCCCCCCCCCACCCATAAAATATTGTGCACTTTCCAACGACGCAAACACACTCAAAGTTGAAGCACTGAGATTTACAGTATTTCATCTTTTCCAGAAATTTGCGGTTATTTTATCCTCTCTTCTTCGCGGGACTTTCCACGACCGGCTTCGCTGGACCTTTAGTTTGTATGACGTCAATCGCGATGGTTATATAACCAGAGACGTGAGTGCAATTTGGATTGATGGCGCAACGCTTCTCTCAAATTAAATCTCTTCTTATGTCCACCACAATTCCCAGCTGCCCACGTCCAGAATCAAACCTGGGTCCACAAATTACTCAACTAGAATAAATCTATAGCCTACTTCTTTATAAACTGTCAATAATAATGATTGTTTGCGACGCCGAGCAATTAATGCAAGCACGACATGGACCGGGTGTACACTAACGCTTAGTGCACGAAAAAGGGTAACCGGTTATCATTTTTTTTCCTTCCGTACTCACCAGGTGCACTACTGACAATAATGGTTAAAGGCGCTGCTATCGGTGCAATGGGTCGTGGGGTCGATCACCGGCCCAGTGAAATCGGCCTCAGTGTCGCCAACGGCTCGTCACCATTTTCCTTTGAGTTTTGTCTTTTTATCCAACACTCATTTAACCTTCATTATGTTGAACGCCAAAGGCGCACTGGAGAAGATCATCGCTATCGGCGGGAGGTCTGGGGTTCGATTCCCGGGCCAACCAAAGCGCACACAGGGTCGCTAACGGCTCGCCACCGCTGCGATGTTTTTTCGGAGCTGTGTTGTCCAGGCGCTAAGCCGCGGAGATGGATCCCGCCACTCGTTACACGCTTTGGTGCAATACTGCGAGTATGAGTATGATGAAGATTTAACACCAGGGCCCGATTTACGTATCGACTAAGCAGACTGAAGCTTAAAGCTTCGGAGAAAATGGGAGCCTTGGAGAAGATGAGGGGCCTCATCCCGAACAACAAAGTCCATTTTTTTTTGTTCTTCACCGATATTTTCAGTGAAAACAGGACATCTTCGGAAGTGTAGACCTTTTTTTGCTCTTCCAACTAGTGAGATCAAATAGCCTAAGGCCTCTCTTTGTCTAAATCCGACCCCGTTTGACGCTGATTTTTTGTCCAGGAACTAGCGGAGCTGGTCCGGTCCGTCTACCTTCTCCTGGGCAACTACACTGAGCGGACCATCTCCGAGGACGACTGCGACGAGCACGCTGATCGCGTTTTCACGAAGTTTGCAAGCAAAGGGAAAGAAGAAATCAGTTTCGAGGAATTCTGTCGAGTCTGTCATGACGTAAGCCGATTTGAAGCCTGGGCTTAATTCCCTGCCGAGTCGCGCCAAAGCTCTTCCGTTTTGACTAGCTACTCGAAAAGCGCCAAAGTTAAGACATTTTATGTCTCGGCGTATTTGGCAGTTCTTGGCCAGGTTGGACTGGGACCTCGCATGTGTTACTCCCTCAAAGATGTCGCAGCGAGCGACGAATTTAGCGGCCCGAGTCGGGTTTGACAATCATTCGCTCTTAACAATCGATCCCTAACACACGCCTTCAATATCGCAAAACGGGGTAGCAATGCCCCGGTGGTTCCCCTGGCAATGTCACCGCTCCACCCGATTTCAGGGACTAATCCTCCAACCTTTTTTCTGGTCTTTTACCCCCAGATTCCTTTTCATTTGACCAATCATCTTTATTCTTCACAGGATGAGAAAATCTCACGATCTCTCAACATCTTTCAAGATCACAATTGATCATCGTTCTTTTATTATGTCGTCATACACACAAAGGTTCCATCCCGCCTTTAATGATGACGTCTCATCATAATATCACCAAGCATTTAGATGAATGACGTCACGTATCGAACCATGCGTAAAACTTTTATTGTCGCAAAACAATTCACAGTGCGATAGTGACGCAACAGAACGTCATAAGTTGGATTTATGACGTCATTACGTTCGCTTAAACGTATTTTTGTAAAAAAGGTTATGTGCAATAGAGCGTGTCGCGTACGTCATAATGTTATTTCTTGCTTTTTTTGTCAGAAGGAGTAAGTGATACTTCCGGTGTCGCGACTTCCGGTGCTTCGGTCACTTCTGGTGGCAAAGGAGCTTTAATCAGCGGAAACGTGAATTTGTCTCGATATGACGCGCTGAATATAAGTTGAAATTTGTTACATGTGGCGTAAAAATGAAGGGGATTCATTGGGAAGTACAGGGAGAGGGGTACAAGGTGATGCAAGGTAGAGGGGCACCGGGAGGTGCAGGGGGGAGGGGTAACGGATGATAGAAGGAAGCACAGGGTGGTAATTTTTACACGATTGGTTGGAACGAATGAAAATTTATCAAATGCAAATTTTATCAGCACTGGGGATGATGAAAGTGATGAGGAGGTAAGCACCATTCTCCAACTCTCGAATGTTTTCGCCTGCTAGGTACAAAACTGGATATCGAGTGATTTCACGCGAGTTACCCTGTCCAGTGTCCACATATTCCACGTTGGTGGGTTTCAGGCCGGCAGTTCCCCTCCTGCCTCATAATCTCATCACATCAAAAAATTGGTTACGAAGCAAAAAGTCTTCGATTGTCCAGCCAAAATAGTGGCAAGGGCCGCGGGTTCCAAATCCACAAAAACTGGACATGTGGGCAGGGTAAATAATGACCAGGAAAACAGCCTTACATCGGTGGACTTGATTTACGACGCCGTGGAACAAAGTTTCAGCAATTCGATCATTTTCTCACCTTAAATTGTTTTCTTCTTCAATCAACTCCTCGATTTCCCTCAACCTGTTCAACCGTGACGACTGCTCTCCTCTAGATGGCGCACCGAACAACACCACATCAACACCGAGACCCGCCGCCTGCAGAGAAAGTAGATTTTTTCATTTTTATCCACCTGTCATGAGAAAGCGACGGAGGCGCTATGCATAAGACGATTCCAGACTCGCTTAGGAGTTGTCTTTGTTTTCGAGTTTTCCGGTTGAGTTTTGCTTCTGACTTCTTCAATTTGCTGCAGGTTAGATTCCTCCAAGCAGAGATAATTATTATCATGAAGCATTTTAAGCAACAACGAGGCTTGGGTGGAAGTTGAACCACCAACCTTGCGATCATAGCCGTCGTAAAAACAACGCTTCGAACCACACGACCGCGCAGGATATTATTGACCAAACCTCGCGTACTAAAATGAGAACTAAGTAGCTGTAATCGAAGTTGATTACTCGGCCAAGTATCGACCTCGCAACTTCATACTGTATGTGGAAGAACGACCGGTTTCGCACGCAAGACCGGGTTAGGGGGGGGGGGGGGCTATAGCCGCACCCTCCTGGCACACCACGACCTCTAACATTAAGGTCAGCTGTTGACGTTAAAATGAGGCGTGCAAGAAAGTATGGGCCCCCAGAAATCAACTCCGGAATCCCCCAAAGTTTCAACATGGCTCTGGCCGAAAATCACAGTCGCTAGAGCGACTCTGGTAATTTCGAAATCTGAAGAAAACAACTCACCACGTCACTGTAAACGTCATCGCATGCGTCATCGGGCGGTGACGTAAGTATTGTTACACCGGAAGTTGCTCGCACATCATCGACGACGCGCTGCAGATCGGAACACGTCACTCGTCCTCCGTTGCTAATAGCAACGCCACTAGATGGTCTAGCAGTGAGAGCGCTGACGTCCAGTTTGTGCAACGAACCGTAAATATCTTCTCCACCAATCACAAAGCATCTGAAACACACGTGGACAAGCGTCACAACTGCGCATGCGCGGAAAAGCAGTCATGAAACAATAACACCCATCCAAAAAACTGCTCTGTTCAACACCGGTTAGTCGAAGGCTTCCTGATCGTTCCACAACTCGATGGCGAGATCACGTTGAAGATCTTGGTTGGTCTCACCTTGGCATCCCAGCAGATCATCTACCGTTTGTCGCAAAGGATCGAGATGTTTGGAGGCTCCAACTCTAGCAGTTACCTCCCGATCCCCCAAGGATAAGCGCGTCCAGAAAATTTATTAATAAAAATCAAAAAATGGGTTGTTTTCAAATGACTATGAAATGAAAATTGAAGAGTAATTGAGGGAGACTGCGAAGTGAGCTTGCGCTCTTCGAGTCAGCAGCCACCCGGTGTATATGTCAAATGCGATCCAGCCGTGAATCGAACCCGTCACGTAGGATCTGTAACTTACGCGCGGTACCGCTAAGCCATGTAGCTGGTATAGTTTTAAACTTACTTTTCACTAATTGCTTCACATAATTTGGGCCACTGCTCTCTGTCCTCTTTGCGGAGAGGATTGATGATCATAATGACCGCTGGATAGCGCGCCACAACGTCCCGGTATGTATCTATCATATCATCAGCAGTTTTCAACCCTCCGGCGATCACTTCGTATTTGCCTTTATCCTGCGAAAATGAGTCAGCGAATTTCATTCAAAACAACGCTTGAAACGAACTTAACTTGCTGGCAAATTGGTTCATTTTGTCAAAATCAAATTTTCATTATACTCGCGGTATTGCGGACACCGAAGCGTGTAACGAGTGGTGGGATCCATCTCTGCAGCTTAGCGCTTGGGCAACACAGCTCCGAAGAAACATCGCAGCGATGGCGACACTGTGCCCGATTTGACCGGCTCGGGAATCGAACCTGTAACCTCCCGCATCGATACGGGTTTGATGTACGCATCGATTTTAAACGTCTGGTTTGAAGAATTACTGCGACCTCATTTTTCCTCTTTATGCTATTTTCTTCCATATTTATTTTATTCCATAATAATGAGCAGAGGAAATCCAGCAAAATCCGAACCTTGGTTGTGCCCGTGCTATTTCTGCGGGTAGAGCCGAGTTTACACAAAACAGGCAGCAACTCACATAATCGAATATTTCATGCGCAGCGCAGTCTACACCGATGTATACATCCTCCCCAGCTGTGCACCCTGATGAGTGGATCGCTTCCAACACTGCATCCAGGGGTTGTTCCAACTTGTCATAGGAGGGCTGGAAAGCACCATAAGGGCCGGTGGGAGGGGGAGATCCCTAAATTAAACACAACTGTTCTGACGAAAACACTGGGCTAAATGCTTTCGAAACGTTTACTAGTTTAATCAATTTTTTGATTCAGTGTATAAATTAACTTCACGATGAAGTAAACCCGAGACTTGAGTTTTGAGAGTACGAAATGATGCTTCACGCTTCAGGAAACAAAATTAACCTACACACGTCATAATTACTCTGTTCACATGTCCAGTGAAAATGGACCAAAAACATTGGGTTGTTTGCGGCACAATTAAGCTTTCGATGTAGTAATCACTTCTTTCAACTACGACATCACAAAGTTGATTATGATGAAGTAAGCCGGTGGTGCTTGGTTCACGCAAACTGTGCATGTGGTCAGGGAACTTGTATTCCCTTTCTGAAAGTAGACCCACCCCTTTAGAAGAAGCAGATTTCCCGATTTGGTGATAAATTGCCGTCAATTTCTTGACTGCTTCACGAGCAGCGACGCGTGGAGATGAAATCACAAAAATTTGTTTGAACAAATTGAACTTTCCTGCGAAAAAAATTATAATGATGAATAAAAGGTTCTCAAAAAAACTTAAGATGTGTTTTGTTCGATGCTTGCACCCACAAAAAAAATCAAGAGTATAGGGACTTCCCCTAATGCGAAATGGTAGTCCACTTCCGCAAAAATTTGCATGTCATTTAGTGAATAAATAACTGAGGTCATTTTCAAGTCATACGAACTGAAATTTCAACAAGCTGAGGGAGACAGTGAAGTGATCTTGCACTTTTCGAGTCAGCAGCCACCGGGTATTTATGTGAAATGCGATAAGCTCCAGCCGTGAATCGAACCCGTCACGCAGGATCTGTAACTGTGCGCGGTAGTTACTGGAAACTCCTTTATAAAGATTAAAACCATTTCAGCTGACCTGGACCAGTCTTGCCGCCGGTCAACACCGTCATGGCCACGGCTGGCATGGTGATGTTGTCCACCTCGAGAGAATCCCCTTCCAACATAACATGGTGGAGATGGGCGAATGAGGGACGATTGGAGAGGAGTGAGGAAGATTTGAGCACAGCTAGAGAAGCGGCCGACACAGAAGTGAAGCCCTGAAGGAAAAATTAACCGTTGAAATTCTGCGATGCAAAAAATAATATAAAACATTGGTACATCGCTCATCCCTGACGGGTGTCCATATCGTACATCGCTCATCCCTGACGGGTGTCCGCATCATACCGGTAAACGCTTAACAAATGCAACAAAAACTGTAACAGCAGAACTAAAAACAGCAGATAAAATATTTAGAATATAAAGTTCGAAATGGTAAAAATAATGATAATGTTATGACAGGTTTGAAAAAAGTATGGTCATACGTATTTATTTAATTATTTACATGGTAAGAATGCTTGCAGTAACAGTGCATGCAGTGTGGCAAATACCGCAGATCACAGTGAAAAAAATTAGTTACGAGTGAAGCAGATATAACAAGCGCAAAAAAACAACTACACTATGCATCTTGATGGAGAAATGATCATTACTATAATTTTTTATTCTCGAAAAGATTCAGTCCGTTCCACTACAACAACATTTTTTACTACAATAAATAGGACAAAAATAGCTTAAGGAAGAAAAATGAAAACTCATGATTGGACGTTTCGACATCATAAATTCAGCTCTCATCATCAACAGTACAAGTAAGGCAGTACAAAACTGAAGTTGGAGTGTAGCTTTGAAAAAAGCTGTTTTCGCATTGGGCTGTAAGAACCATTCTCTCATAACTCTTTCAGTAGCCTTGGAAAATGCTGTTTAGTCCCAGAAGCTTTTCGTGACGCACTCTTCAGTGGGTAATCGCGTCAATGAAAGAACTGAGAAACAAGATCAGATTTTAATCAAACCATACGGACGTCGACGAATCGAGGGCAAAGCGAGGCGATGATGAAGCAAAATTGGCCAATCATCAAAGAGATAATAGCGTGCGACTTCTCATTGGACAAGTCGCGACAGGCCCGAATTCTATTTGAACAGATTAAGAGTATAGACAAACTCTTTCTGTTTGCAAAGAATCGGTCGCCGTTCTCTGATGTAGCTAGCTTCGAGTACACTGAGATGGAATCCGTTACGTGCAGTGTCCAGAATGGAAAATTGATCTTCGTTGTAGTTGGCAGCACATTGGGCGTTTTCTAAAAGATGTTGTCCCATGGCTGAGTCTCATTCTGGAGTGGCTTGACTTTGCTTGCACGCCCGGCCTGGTTGTGTCCGCTTGGTGGCGCCAGTAATTTCTTGTCGCAGCCATTTTGGAACATGTTGCTTTATACAATCTTGAAGTTGTTGAGATGTCCTTCCTACGTACCGACTGTCACAGTGGCATTTGTATTCGTAGATGACTGAACTCTTTTGAAGGGCAGGTAAGACATCTTTACGACTGGTCGGCAACATTTGTCTAGAAATAAACACAGTCCGAACGGCCTCAGAACCATAGCAATTTTCGACAGCGGTTCTGACGTTCTTTTCCAAGGTCAGTGACGCCTTTCCAGTGTACTTGAGCCGGAGGTAAACAGGACACTTGAAGAGTGCGCCACGAAAAGCTTCTGGGACTAAACAGCTTTTTTCAAGGCTACTGAAAGAGTTATGAGAGAATGGTTCTTACAGCCCAATGCGAAAACAGCTTTTTTTCAAAACTATACTCCAGTTCTGTACCGCTAATCAATTATTCAAAAACTGAAGTTGTTAAATAATTTTTAATAGATTATCATTTTTCACTTCTAGTTGCGTGATATTTATTCTCTTATCGTGAACGGGTCGTCTGAGCTCTCGATAAACGTCACTATTAGATGCTCAGATGGCCGAGTGGTAAGATTGTCTGCTTCGGTAGCTGTACAGTCGAGTTCGATTCTACTTCCGAGCTGTACAGTCGGGTTTGGTACAGCCGGGATTAAATAGGCTATGTCGGCATTATTTTGTAAGTTACAGTGTCACTGCTAAAGACTGTTTGACTGTTATGCACTGCTTACTCGGCATTTACGTGCTCGCACACCCCTTTGGAAATTAAACATTTTCACAATATTTGGAAAATAAATTGCAAAATTGTTTCATTTTGGCACTGGTTGGTTGCTTGTCTCGATGACCGAGAGCTCCATTCGCAACTACCCCGTCGCAATTACCTCACAATGTTTATCTTACTATTTTTTGTTACTTTTGTGTTGTAATGTGTTTATATTTGATATGTCGGTGACTTGCGACTGAAATAAACCTGTTCTGTTCTGATTCCGAGTACGGTCAAACCAATGATTCTAAAATCGCTATTCACAACTTTCCAGCTTGACGCTCAGCCATAATGGGAAAAAGTGGAGAACAAGCCGGCAAGTATACTTGTTGTGTCGTTGGGAAAGACACCTAGCGGGATTGGCCCATCGTAGAGTGGTAGGCAGATGGCCGGTAACTCCTAAGCGAGCTCGTATAGCGCTTTGACCGCTTTCTCGTTATATGAGGATAATATGCAACTAATTTAACACCATACCAAAATACGGTTACACCAAAGCGATAGAATTTGTTGCAATACCGGTAGTCGTTGTTCAGGGGGTTCTCGAGGGGGAATCGGCTTATCCGATCCCTTTCCCCCTTTTCCTTTGGCCGATGTAGCCTTCTTTTTCTTTCCACTAGATGGGGTAGGTGCAATGTTGCACCCTTCTTCGGGCTCATCATTTCTACCCTGAGGAGTATCCACGCGTTCGACACTGTTTATCCAATCACTATGAAACCAAATATGATTTCAGTACAATAAATCTCCGCTATACTCGCGGTATTACAGCGAAGCGTGTAACGAGCGACGGGATTCATTTGTGCGGTACAGTGCCTGGGCAACACAGCTCCACAGATATATCGCGACAGTGGCAAGCCGTTGGAAACACTGTGTTCGATTTAAACAGCCCAGTTTTAATCGAACCCGAGACCTCCTGCACCGATAGCGCTGCCTCAATCTCTCCGCTAATCGGCCGGTGTCAGTGCGTTCATGCACAAGCAAACCGCGGGTCACCAATTGCGGTTCATTTCAAAAAATGAGAAATTCTCAGCATGATGAAGCGAGAAACCCACCGAATGACGCAGTGGTTAAGACGCGGGAGGTCTTGGGTTCGACTCCTGGGCAGGTTAAAGCGGATACAGTGTCGCCAACGGCTCGCCACAATTCTTCAGGCTGCGTAACTGGTCGCAGATTTGCCATTTTTTCAGGGGTTATCAAACATACTTGGACCGAACACCGTCAAATGGATGGTTGTGCAGCCAAAAACTTCACCCCACCTCAACATGGCGTCCACTTGTCGTTGTTTGTGCAGTGGAATCCCGTTCAATTTGTCGGAAATCGAGTCATATATATTCTTGCAATTCTTCTCCACAATTTCCTCAGTGGACAAAGGCTCAACTACAATGGAAAGAAAACAAATCAAGGTAAAGCTTTAAAAAAATGCACAACAATACAGTAAGCAGGAACATATAGAGAGACAAAGGTTCAAATCGAATTGATTGACTTCTTCATTTTTATTCTCTTGTCACGAGAAAGCGGCGGAGCGCTATGCATAGAACGAATCTAGACTCGCTTAGGAGCTGTCTTTGTTTCTCAGCTTTCCTGTTGAGTTTTGCTCCTGACTTCTTTATTTTGCTGCTTGTTAAATCAAATCAATTAGCCAGCTCAACAAAACCTACTACACATCAAGCTATAAAATGTTTTGATGAACTCGATTTTAAGACACAATGATTTGTGTTAGAAAAGTTTCGAACCATTCTGACGAGGTGCTGGAGGATGGAACAGAGTTTTACAAACCATGATCGAACGAACCTGTTTCTGGGTAAACTTGCTGTTGCACGTAGTTCAATTCGTTGTGTAACGACACTTTTGAAGATGCGCCAGCCTGAGCAAATCACATGTCAATGACATATTTTGTATTTAGTTGCACATCTATTACGCGAAAGCGATCAAAGCGTTATAAGGAGCTCGCCTAGACGTTGCCGGGCATTTTTCTACCATTCTAAAATGCGGGATCCCGCAAAGTGCCTTTCCCAACGGCACAACAAGTAGACTAGCCGAAATGCTCTCCACACTGTCCCTTTAATGTTAAACGTTAGTTAGTTGCATATTTATCCTCTTATCACTAGAATGCGATCAATGCGCTATACGAGCTCGCTTAGGAGTTGCCGGCCATCTGTCTAACACACCAAGATAGGGGAATCCCGCTAAGTGCCTTTCCCAACGGCACAACGACTAAACTTGCCGGCTTGTTCTCCACACTGTCCCTTTAATGATGAGCGTCAAACAGGGAAGCTGTGAATACCAATTTTAAAGTCATTGGTTTGACCCGACTCAGAATCAAACCCGAGTCTACAGCTCAAGAAACACACGCTCTATACCTCTCGGCCATCTGAGCTGTAATGCTGAATATTAAGCAGAGAAGCTGTGAATACCCATTTTAAAGTCATTAGTTTGACCAGACTCAGAATCAAAGCCGAGTCTACAGCTCTAGAGGCAGACGCTCTTACCATTCGGCTATTAAGCTGTGTCTGCAAGAAAATATAACAACGTGTCAAACCTGCAACTTGTTTCTGACGACGGCGCAAACTTGGCATTGAAGACCAGCTTGTCCGGATGAACTGAGAATTTCTTTGCATTTCAAGCTGCTGACAACTGGAGGAAGTGAAAACGAATCAAAGTATTCTGCCTGGAAATTAAAGTCGCTGTTGCAAGAAACTACGTTAATCTGACATCACTACTAGACTCAATTTTTGACAGCGATATGGACTGGTATGCTCATCATAGGATACAGATCCTATGTGACCGGTTGGTTTCATGGCTGGAGCTGATCACATATGACATATTATACCAAGTGCTGCTGACTTGAAGAGTGCAAGACTGCAAGCTCACTTTAAACTTTACAGTCTCCTTCAATGACTGTTGAATTTTCAAATCAATATAATTTGAAAATAACTTCAGTTATAGTTATCCTCATTTTATTTTGTTTAAATTTTTTTTCAGCTTTACTTTCGAATGATGTGTTGGTTGCAATCCAAACATTGAAAGAAAATAATTGCAGTGCTATGTGGTTACAGAAGGAGACATGATGATCACAGAGCAGAAATTCTGGTTTTTGCGCCCAACCTTGTGGTGTAAAATTGTCGAAATAGATGGCCGAAATAGATGAACTACCAGAAATGACGTCTAACAAATTGTTTCTGAGACACTTACTCTGTCCACATCTCCAATTGTCACGAACTTCACGCCCGAAGTTCGTAGTTAGTTCCGCATCATATTCACTTTTTTTTAATTATAACATCAACAAATTGAACATGAACCACTAACTGCAACCACTGTGCACTAAACGCGGGCCTAAAGTCCCGAAAAATTGGCAATGTAGACAGTGAAAAGAAATACTTTACCATCAAATTGAATGAACAAATGCAAAATGAACAATGTAAATCATTGAAAATCTGTTTAAAATGTTACCAAATTTATTTTGATCAAGCTGCGGACACTTGGCAGTTGTTTTGACCTAAGACAAAAAAACAGACTTATATGAATTAAGTTGTCTCATATAAAATGTGCACTTTAAAGTGGGACTTCCCCACTGACGTCCAGACGGCACATAACACATTATCGTGTAAAGCCAGATGCTCGTGATGTAATGACATTTAAAGCTGGACTTCTCTGCTGATGTCAGCAAAGAACTCCCGCTTTAAAATGATCAGTTTTAAAGAGACGGCTTAATTCAAACAAGCCCCAAAAACATACTCCAAAATAAAGTCTCCTCGTGTTGGCCACATCCCTAATAAGCTGACAAGCAAAAAATTTGGCTCCATAGCACAGCTATCAAAAGCCAATATTTCATGTATCTAGAATGAAAAAATATTAAAGTATTAGATTTTAAATCTAGCCCATCTAAATATTCAACTGACCAATCGACCATTAATATCTTTGGGATCTTCTAAAAACATTTTGTTGAGAATATCTTCAAGCCTTTCAGGAACTTGATTGCTTGCATAATATTCCGCAGCTTTCTTCTTCAACTCATCAAAATTCTCTTCCATTTTCATAAAAGAGGTGAATAAAGTTTAATGCTTAAGTTGTACTAGCTCAGTGCTTACTGACAGTCTAAAATCATAACCCAAAGGATTTATCCCATTAACTGGTTCATCAGTTGCAAATGTTGTTAGCCTAGTACAGGGATGGCGAACCTTTTGTAGTTGTTGGGTCATGTACGAAACCTTAATTTGAAAAATGAAAAAAGGGTCATGCATTTAATGATATTAATGAGAGACTTGTCGGGAATGAGCAAAAATTGGTCTTTACTACACAGAAGTTCCTGCAAACAGTGGGCATAAGAACAAAACAAAAGGTCGCAACTGCCAGAGAAAAGAAAGTTACACCTTTCGCTGTTATTTAAATGTTTAACATTTTCCTAAAAATTTTGAAACTGCAAATGGGTCACTGGAATCTGCAAGTGGGTCACGGTGTGACCCGCGGGTCAGTGGTTTGAGGTTTCATCTAGAGTATTGTCAGCGACATGGCCTAGTGGTACCGCGCGCAGGTGACAGATCCAACGTGACGAGTTCGATTCGCGGCTGGAGCCGATCGCAATTGACATATTTAACGGGTGGCTGCTGACTCGAAGAGCGCAAGCTCACTTCGCAGTCTCCCTCAATTACCGTTGAATTTTCTCAAATCAAATCAAATCTTCATTATACTCGCTGGAATACGCCGAAGCGTGTAACGAGTGGCGGGGCCCATCTCCGCGGCTTAGCGCCTGGGCTACACAGCTCCGAAGAAGCGTCGCAGCGGTGGCGAGCCGTTGGCGACACTGTGCCGATTTGACCGGTTCGGGAATCGAACCCCAGACCTCCCGCACCGAGAGCGTGCGCTTAGCAACTGAGCTAACGGCCGGTGACCGTTGAATTTTCTGTTCAATATAATTTGAAAATAACCTCAGTTATTTATTTTAATTTATTTATTTATTAAGCTGTCTACGTCTTTCATCGCCTTACATGGACGGCTTATTCTAGACGCGGACGACTTACTCTACATGAGACCCAGTGGTTTGCTATCCCTGATATACCGATAGGTTATGTTAATCATGTGAACAGGTAATGCAAAGGTGCAATCACACTAACTGAGACTCCAAGACTCAACTCGAGGACTGTTTTTACACAATATTGAACATACAGTTGTTACTTCTGCTCTAAGCCAACCCAACCCTTAATTTCTACTATTCTAACTTCAGACACTTTTGAATGGTTTGCAGTTCTCTGTTAAGAGCTCTCCTACCCGCTGATCGAGAAGCACTGCTCTATGGCCAAAAACAGAGAAGTAGCCTAACCTCATGCCTCACCAATTCGATGTAGCAATGGCTACTGCTTTAAAATACTTTTCTTAGCTCACGTGTAATAGATATGCAGTTATTGCAGGCTTATAGTCTAAATACTGATAGCCAAAACGTAATGTGACAGCAAAATTAGAGAAATAACATTTTTTAAACTTGGAGAAGCATACTAGTAACCAGTGGGTGGGGGGAGGTAGCTAAAGCTTTTCCTCCGCTAGCTACACTACTGACGATAACGATGGTGCAGAAGATTGTAAGCACCATCCAAGTTTACAGCAGGTAGTTTGGCATACCAATATAATGGGAGGAAAGAATTCAGCCCCCCCCCGCAGCAATGCTACTGACAAAAATGATGGTGCAGCAGTTTGCAAGCACTATTCAAGTTTACAGCAGATAGTTGGCATACCGGTACCAATGGGGGGGGGGGGGGCTGTAGATAGTTTGGCATACCAATATAATGGGTGGAGAGAATTCAGCTCCCCCCCCAGCTATGCTACTGACGAAAACCATGGTACAGCAGTTTGCAAGCATGATTCAAGTTTACATCACAAAGTTGGCATACCAATGGGGGGTGGGGGTGGGGGAGCTGTAGCCTCTCCACCCCAAGCTACGCAACTGCCGTTCTCTATGACATGACAACTGCAACTGTGTGCAGAGTTATTGCCCAAGACACACTTTACCCAACTGCCAATCATGAAGCTGCGAGATAAGCAACAAATTTGATTCCCAGCTACATTTGTTTCAACTAGACTCTAGGCCTACCGGTACAAACTGACGACAATACTCTCATGAAAACAAAAGAACCTGTCACTACCGAGCTTTTATTTACTGGTTTATATTTATGTCTGCGGTAGAATTTCTCCATAAACCGAACACTGTTTTTGTGTAGGCTATGTCGTAACATTTCTCATCAGCCAGTTGACTGTCAGCAAACGATAAGGTTAGCAAAATCCTATCATCAATATTAAAAGCTACCCGTAGCTGCAAGCTTTGATTTTGAGAGCCAGTCACTGGCTAACAGCGATGACAGTTATTAGACTAGACTAATGGCTTGTTTGAATTACCGTAAGTCGTGGTTTGGGGTTAAGCTCTAACCCCTGCTAATAACTCACTAGCGCCCCTAGCCATCCTTGTGCTCGTGATATATCCGCCTGTTATAAGATGCGGCTTAATTCAAACAAGCTCTGCCAATTACAGAATTATCGGTGCCACGTTAATGAAACGCAGAACAACTTTACTGTATAGGCAAGTTGAAACTTCGTGTAGTGTAGGTTAGTCATAGCAACTCCTCGAGAACTTTAGCGTCCTCCAGCGGAAATTTGAACTTCACGAAAAGTTTTGAGTCTTTACATCTTATTCCTTTACTTCATTTCAAAAAAGTTTTGAGTCTTCACTTGAAATTGAAATGCACTTCAGATTACAATAATATACAATTTCAGAAAATTCATGTAAAATTTGCGATCAATATTTCTAACAAACGTTTTTTCCTTTCACATTACGAAATGTTTTCACTCACAAGTCCTTGTGGCGAGCTTGTTTCAATTTCGTCTACTACAGACGCTGCATAGCAGGTTAAGCCTAATCGTCGTGAACATTTTACTTCAATTTTTTTAACAGCTCTGATGGCCGAGTGGTAAGAGCGTCCGCCTCGGAAACTGTAGACTTGGGTTTGATTCCAGGTCGAGTCAAACCAATGACTTTAAAATTGGCATTCACAGTTTCCTTGCTTGACAGTGTGGAGAACAAGCCGGCAAGTTCACTTGTTGTGCCGTTGGAAAAGGCACTTAGCAGGATTTCCCCATCTTGGTGTGGTAGACAGATGGCGGGCAACTCCTAAGCGATTGAACAACTAAAAAGCAGTGTCCTTCCTGGTCTACCGGACGGGAAGTCATGACGACTTCCTCTTGTTGGGTCAGAGGCTATTACAGCACTCCATCACCAACAGTGCAAAGCACTCAGTAAATCGTGCCGTAGAGCGAGACAGCGCTCTTTCTGGCTATTAGACTTCATCAGCCGCCCTCAGGGAAGAAACATTCATCTTCCAGGACAAATGATCTTGCCAGGATCACTCATCCCTTCGGATAAATATTTCTTAAAAAATTTAACCTTTGTGGTACGCATATCCACTCGTGTGGCTACGTCACCATTCCAGTCAAACTCTTTACGTGGCCAGGGTGAAGAGCAAACAATTAAAAAGCAGTGTCCTTCCTGGCCTACCGGACATTCGCAAGATCATTCGTCCTGGAAGATGAATGTTTCTTACCTGAGGGCGGCTGATGAAAGCTAATAGCCAGAAACAGCGCTGTCTCGCTCTACGGTACGATTTACTGGAGTGCTTTGCACTGTTGGTGATGGAGTGCTGTTATAGTCTCTGACCCAACAAGAGGAAGTCGTCATGACTTCCCGTCCGGTAGGCTAGGAAGGACATTGCTTTTTAGTTGTTTGCTCTTCACCCTGGCCACGTAAAGAGTTTGACTGGAATGGTGACGTAGCCACACGAGTGGATATGCGTACCACAAAGGTTAAATTCTTTAAGAAATATTTATCCGAAGGGATGAATGATCCTGGCAAGATCATTCGTCCTGGAAGATGAATGTTTCTTACCTGAGGGCGGCTGATGAAGACTAATAGCCAGAAACAGCGCTGTCTCGCTCTACGGTCCTATGCGATTGTTTGCTTTCTCGTAGTAAGAGGGTAAACATGCAACTAAACTAAGCTCTAAGCCGCTAAATAATAAACAGCAAGAGCATAAAAAACAGAAGAACAGAATTTCATTCGTTGCTCATACATAACATTAATAACCATACAAATAACTGACGCAATTTTGAAAAAAAAGGAGCAACAGGCTACTGCGAAGGGACCATAGGTCTTCAAGTCAAGCAGCAGCCCTATTATTGCAATTATTGAATAGTCCACATAAATATCAAAAGCCTTAGTTATGCCAGGAATGGAATATTTTCTCGATTAAAAGTTAGCTGTATAGTCACACAACTGTAGTGTTAATTGAAGTAATAGCAATAACATATCAAACAGGTTATTCGTAATCACTAATAAGGTAATATTTGTACGATTTTTTGAAATTTCGTTACGTAGAATGTTGCTTGATGTTTTGAGGAATAGAATTCCATATCTTAACACCCAAGTATTTAAACGAACGTTGTGTTCTATTAGTTGAATAATGAGTCAAGTATAACGACTGGTTTGTCTTGGAGTTACGAGTAGAGTAGGAAAATACATCAGAGAAGACGTATAGTACCGTAGTGTTTAAATCTATCAGGCATTTTGTTATGAATAAAAAGTTACCGGTATATTAATTTGGCAATTTCAAAGATAAATAAATCATCTAGCTTTAATATTTGCAATTTCTTGTGTTGAGGTGTGATACTTTCAGTGTAGGCTACTTTGTTTTAGTGACCCTTTATTCTGTAATTTTTTTACTTTGATTAAATATGTTTTGTATGTTGCACACCAAACGGGCAGTGCGTATAGCAATTGTAAATGTATGAGGGAATAATATAAGTTCAGTAATGCTTCTTGTGGAAGAAAATGACTTAGTTTAGTTAGAATTTCAACAGAACAAGCCAATGTTTTTTCAAGTAACGAAATATGATATTGAAATTTAAGTTTACTGTCAATTATAATTCCTAAGTATCTCGCAGTTTCTGTGGTGTTGATCATTTCGCTGTTGAGAGTAAGCATAACTTGTGGACTGCTAAAATCATTTCGTAGTTGTGGTGAAATTAATAACGCAAGAGTTTTTTTAGGATATACGTTATTTTATTTTTATTAGGATTTACAGTTTTTTTAAGATAATAGCAGGGTAGGAACTTTGGTAGGAATAAGGAAATAACGACAATAGAGATCCTACCGATAACATGTGATTTTGGTTTGTATTTCTGTAATGGATATACTTCACTGGGTTTTTGTTTCAGTTTCTTTTGCAAAATATTGCCGCATAGGCATTAAGGTGTGTTTACACAGAATACGATGAAATTTTTCGTACGTACGATGAAATTTCACGTAAACTACGAAACTGTTAGAGGTTATGACGTAAAGCTACGTCACTATCCGCGGCATTCTAGAATACAATCGTTACGGGCTTCGCAAAACAACCGGTAGGAAGCAAAACTGTTTGAGTTTGAATTGTGTGAAAGACATTTTCGTCAACTGCTTACGTCAAAAATCTGATGAAACTTCGTACGACAGCAAATCGGACTAAAATCGCATTTAGTGTAAACAGACCTTAAGGCTGCAGAATCAGAAATTTATTTGACGCTCAACATCAAAAATCAAAAGCCACCCAACGTACATACTAAAACACACACAAAAAAATTAGGCAAAAGCACGATGATTAGGCCCAATAAAATGTTCGCAACAGGCAGCTGCGAAGTGACAATAGTCTTCAATCAGAAGGGACCGGCAGGAGTGATTGCGACTCGAGGACTTGGGGTCATTTGCAATCACTTCTGGCCTCCATTCTATAATTGGCCTGTTCACATGTAAAGTTTATGTGGGCATTGCGCCCACGGGCTTTCTGCATCACAATTAAGTTTTTGATGATATAATCACTTTTTTCAATCATGAAGTCGAAGACTTAATTGTGCAGCAGAAAGCCTAAGGATTTTGGTCCACGTAACTCCTTAAGCTGGACGATGCTTGTGGACTGAGCAATTGTGGTGTCACAAACAAATAAAGCACACTTGTACGATACAACAATGCATGCAACAGGAAATACAGTTTGTTGGAAAGTTAGCTGGGCTGCTAACACTGGAAAGCTTAGCTACTTTTTGCCTAATCTGAAATAATTTTGGTGTGGCCTGCACTTGTTAAGAGAAAGAAATAGAAACAGTTTTTGATTTTAAACGCATTTTGTGTTGAGTGACATACCGTACGCATATTTTCTATGGTACGTCACCTACGGTATATTATTGACAGGTTAACCCAGAGTATTAGCCTAGCTCAGCTGCTCAATACAACTGGTAGGCTAATGCAGGCTCTGCAGTTCCAATTTCAATACAATTGGTAATGCAGGCTCTACAGTTCCAAATTCAGGGTAACGTTAACGTCTAGTATCAGCCCCCAGGTTTGGTTAAGGTTAGTTAATAATTGAAGGTACTGGTAGCGTCTAATATTAGCACCCAGGTTCAGTTAGAGTTAAGTGTGGTTAGGATTAGGTTTGCTTTGAGTTAAATTTAGTTTGGGTTAGGTTCGGTTAGGGCTAAGCTTGGTTAGGGTCAGGTTATAGGTCAGGTTAAGGTCATAGGCTAAGGTTGGCAGGCAAAAAAAGGGTGGGGAGTTACAGAGTTAGGGTTAAATTTAGGTTAGGTCTAGATTTAGTTAGGGTCTGGTTATAGGTTAGATTAAGGTCATATAGGTTAGGTTAAGGTTGGCAGACAGAAAAAGCGTGGGGGTTGATACTACCTCTAAATTCTTACAATGTTAGCAGAATAACATTTAGCCTAGCACTTATAGATTAAGGTTAACAATGAGAAAGATGTAAATGTTTTTTTTGTGCTGAACTTGTAATCCTACAATTTGTAGGATTGTTTTGCAAGATTAATAGGCCTATTTTTGAGTACATGCAAAATGGGCCTAATCCAAAGATTGGTAGGCCTAAAAATGCTGAGATAACTTGATGGCACAAAAATGAATTTATTTTTGTGGTTGGTTTTATTAATCTTTTCAAGTTTTAAAGTAGCTGATGGCCAACAGTTAATTGGATATAATTTTGGTAAGTGCAAGTGTTAAACAGGTAAAGAAGATCTACTGGGCAATATTTACTGCTATGCCGGTATCATACCGTATATACCAATATTGGTGCAAAGTTGCCTTGGTAACTTATCATTACTTTAAGGCAGTGTCTGTTTTGCCATTAACGGTAAGATCCTGATTCTGTGACTGGCTTTCATCTATATGCATGACTGTTAATTGGCTTGCATCTATACACATGACTGGTTTAGGGCAAATTAGCTGATCAGGATCTAATGCCGGCAAAATAGTAACAGAAAAATAGTCACTACGTACTGGTACGATACTTCATTTTGTTTTCACCATCCAGTTAGTTTGTTGAGTTGCTTATCATGTTCCAACATTTTATTTTTGAACTGATTTACCATTTTTTACTGCAGTATTTGATTCTTTTACTCTTGGTATGAAAGATTCCAGTTTAGGTCCATCAAAATCTTCACTTTAATTACCGGTCACTCTCACTATAAATGTTCAATTTGGTGCAAAGGAAAGGTGATGGAAAAAGTTCTATCCTCTGACCTGACACGTGGAAGTTGTTATGACTTCCCATTCTGCAGGCCAGGAAGGACGACATTCGTTTTACTAAATTTTCAATTTGATAGTGCTTGTAATAATTGGGCAAGTTATATCATACTCGAACTCACACCCAAGTCTTCAGCTCCAGAGGCATATACTCTTACTACTAGATGGCTGAGTGGTATGAGTGTCCGCCTCTGGAGCTGTAGACGCAGGTTAGATGATGAGTCAATCCAATAACTGGAAAATTGGTATTCCAAGCTTCCCTGCTTTATGCTCAGCATGAAAGAGCCTGAGACATTGTAAATTGAAGAAGCTGGTAAATCCACTTGTGTTGCTGTAGGGAAAGACATTTAATGTAATTGTCCACCTGTGTTTTGTAGATCAGGGTTGGTACATTGCAACATAAAACCATCAATAAAAACACAGTCGAAAAGTTTGGCTGAAAAACAGTTGAAAATTATAAAAAAATGTGTTGAATTACTCAAGTGCTGTATGACAGCTCAGATGGCCGATGAGAGCATCCGCCTCGCGAGCTTTAGGCTTAAGTAGACTTGAGACCCGAGTCGGATCAAACCAATGACTTTAAAATTGGTATTCACAGTTTCCCAGCGTCACGCTCAGCATTGAATGGACAGTGTGGAAAACAAGCCAGCAAGTTTACTTGTGCTGTTGGAAAAAACACTTAGCGGGATTCCCCTCTTCTTGGTGTGGTAGACAGATCGCTGGCAACCCCTAGGCAAGCTTCTTATAGCACTTTGATTGCTTTCTGGTGATAGGAGGATAAATATGCATCTAAATACAAAAAAATATATTATATTATGCACTTTTACATGAAGTTGGTAAATCTTTGAAAACTTTAAAACCGTTTTTCCACGTTGTTGTACATGTACTTTACCAGCTGGTTTGCGTCGATACTATTAAGGACAATAGTGTATTCAGTTGCGTATTTGTCATCCTATCACGAAAAAGCGATCAATGCGCTATACCAGTTCGCTTAGGAGTTGCCAGCCATCTGCCTACCACACCAAGATGAGGGAATCCCGCTAAGTGCCTTTCCCAACGGCACAACGACTAAACTTGGCGGCTTGTTCTCCACACTGTCCCTTTAATGCTGAGCGTCAAGCAGGGAAGCTGTGAATACCAATTTTAAAGTCATTGGTTTGACCCGACTCGGAATCAAACCCAAGTCTACAGTTTCCGAGGCGGGCGCTCTCACCAGTATCGAAGTTTCATCGCTGATGTGTTGGGAAGTTGTCATGCCAACCGGTCGGTTGACGTAATGGTTAACGACTCTGCTGACGGTGCGAAGGCCATGAGCTTGATTCCCTGCCGAGTCAAATTGGATGCAGTGTCGCCACTGAGCAATGTTTCTTCGTAGCTGTGTTGTCTAGGCTTTAAGCCAAGGAGATGGACTCGTCACTCGTTACATGCTTTGGCTTTATAGTATGATGTAGATTTGATTTTGATTTGTAGTGTTTGAAATCTCTGCTTTTGTTGCAGTTAGTCCTGTACATTGTGGTGGAACTCGAAGTGTGGTTTCTAAAAACAACACAGTCCTTCGTCTTCTAGGAAATGGCTTAGATGCAGAAAAAGCTCGAGTTGTTTTAGTCCAGGACGAGCTAACTCCTGGCCAGGACTGCGACGATGCAATGCACTCAAATCCATTCTTTCTTCAAAATTCCTCTGAAAACTCTGCGCTCATCACTATCAACGTTGAAGTCGCCAAAAACACTTTGTTCTACTTTTGCCTCAAGTCAAATGATTCATCACATTTCTATCACCAAGGAACATCATCATGGCTTTCTATAACTGCACTTCCACCACCTGCTGTGCAACGAAGTACTCTGTTGCATATCGAATTACAGGTAGCGTCAAATGTATATTAGGGGACTTGCGGAATAAATATTGCACTAAATACAAATAATCAAATCTTCATTATTCTCGCGGTATTATGGCGAAGCGTGTAACGAGTGGCTGCTTGGCTCCTGGGAACACAACTCCAAGGAAACGTGGTAGCGGTGGCGAACCCTGACTGACATTGCGTCTGGTTTGACTTGTCTGGAAAAGGAAGGCCAGACCTTCGGCGTCAATATCGATGTCCTTAACGATTACGTCAAGCGACCGGTATCTTTCCTAAATGTCGGTTGTAAATGTTGACGCAGTAATTGAAACTCTGTGATAATTATAGCATTAGGCCTGATTTCAATGATTCTCATCTTGCTATGCTTTCATCCTTACATCTTGCTACTTTCAGATTTTCATCATTATTTTGCTGCTCATCTTGTCTGGGACATTTTCGGGTTTGACTTTGGGTTTGATGTCCTTGGATCTTTTAGAAATACAATTGTTGATGAAAACTGGGACGCCAAAGGAGAGGCAATATGCCAGCATGATCTACCCTATCCGCGCAAGAGGAAACTTCTTGCTCTGCACACTGCTGATTGGTAATGTGCTGGTCAATACAACCATGACTGTCCTTCTGGATGACCTCACTTCCGGTGCTACGGCCATTGTTGGTGCCACGATAGGTAGGGCTGGCCTTCATCTGCTTGTCAAAAGTCAAGTCTGCATTATACTCGCGGTCTTACGCCGAAGCGTGTAACGAGTTGCGAGGTCCATCTGTGCGGCTTAGCGCATGGACTACTTAGCTCCGAAGAAACATTTCAGCGGTGGCGAGCCGTTGCCGTTGTTGTGTCCGAGTTAATCGGCCCGGAATCGAACCGAGAACCTCCCGTGTTGTTTTCGAAGTCTTTACCCACTGACATAAGCTTAGAGTTGTGTCATGAATAATTTCTAACTTATTTTTTCAGGAATTGTGATATTAGGTGAGATCGTGCCGCAGGCATTCTGTTCCAGGTACGGACTTTCTGCTGGAGCGCACACAATTTGGCTCACAAAATTTTTTATGGCCGTCACCTTCGTGGTGTCGTATCCGTTCGGGAGGTTTCTCGATTTCATACTGGGCCAGGAAATCCGAACTGTTTATAATCGGGAAAAATTATTGGAGCTGCTCAAAGTGAGAAGATTGATTTAAAGTTGTTCGCATTCGGATGCTTTAGAAAAAGATTATTGACTTGATAGTTGAACACTTCGGCGCAGGAGGTTTTCGTTTCGATTCCGGGGCCGGTCTAACAGGACACATCTATAATGTCACATTCATCTTCAGGGAGCGGAAGAGTACGTTGATCTGCGCAAGGATGAAGTGAATATGATTCAAGGCGCTCTTGAACTTCGGATGAAGAAAGTGCAGGATGTAATGACCCCAATCGATAATTGTTACATGGTTGATATTTCCCGCACATTGGACTTCAAGGTAGCTTTGAAATAGTTTAGCGTTAAAGAGTGCTTAGAGACACCAGTAGTGGGCGAAAGGTTTAGGGTTCAGTTCCGGGGCCGGTCAAATCGGACACAGTGTCGTCAACAGCTCGCCACCACTGCAGTGTCGTCAACATCTCGCCACCGCTGCGATATTTCGTCGGAGCTCTGTCGCCCAGGCGCTTGTCACACGCTTCGGCGTAATACCGTGAGTATAATGAAGATTTTATGTGAAGCACCTGCCAAAAGCGAACCTGTTTTCACAGCTGAATATCGAACCTTTGACGGGTTCGATTCGCGGCTGGAGCTGATCGCATACATCATGTATACGGGATGGCTACTGACTCAAAGAATGTAAACTCAGCTCGCAATCTCTCTCGATAACTGCCGGCCATTCCCATGGAGCGGGTCCATCTCCGCGTGCTAGCACGAGGGCAATGCAGCGGTGGTGGGCCGTCGGCGTCTCTTTTCGATTTGAACGGGCCGAGAATCGAAGCTCAGACCTTCCGCGCTGATGACGATGTCACTACGCGAAGCGACCTGTTATTTGAAAATAATCTCAGTTATTTCTTCAGACAGTGACTGAGATTGTGAAAAGCGGTTTCACGCGCATTCCCGTATATGATAGAGAAAAGAATAATCTTGTGTCGATTCTCTTCGTCAAAGATCTTACATTTGTCGATCCGGATGATTGCATGCCGTTGAAAAGTGTCAGTCAATTCTACAAACATCCTCTGCATTTCGTTGATCCTGACATCACGCTCGACAAAGTTCTCGAACAATTTAAGACAGGTTTGGATTTATTTTAATAAGAAATGTCTTGATAAAAATCGGGAGCGTGGCGTAGTAATTCGGAGCGTCGTTTTCACAGCGACCAAAAGGTTGATGGTTAGCTCCCACCCTAGCCTCGTTCTTTCCTTGGTTTAGTTACTTCAGGATAATTATCTCTGCTTGGTGGAATCTAACAAGCAGAATATTTAAAAAAGTCAAGAGCAAAACTCCTAAGGTAAACTCTGAAGCGAAGACAACTCCTAAGCAAGTCTAGATTCGTCCTACGTAAAGCGCTTCCGTCTACATTTCTTCCCCTTGATTTTTGTGCCATGTTTTGGACTTGGAAGTTGTGGCGACAACCTAGTGATCTATTGCCTAGGCGAGTGACATTTCTACTTATCCTGGAATGAAATCCAGATATTTTGTATCCTATTTGTTCCAGGTGCTTTCCACATGGCCATCGTTCGTAGGAAAGTTATCGATGACGTCACGAAACCGATAATCCTGGGCATTATTACGTTGGAAGACGTCATAGAGGAGATAATCAAAGCAGAAATTGTCGACGAAACAGATGTTTACAGTATGTAGAATCGAGTCTGCCGTAAAATGACTCATTTTTCTTGCTACTATTTTTCTTCATCAGTTGAGGAGTAAGCTCGCTCGGACATTTGCAATGTTTTAGCAGGGACGCATTAATTCTGGACGAACCTTGTTAAAACCGGTTCGCCAATTTTTATAAAAACCGGTCGGCCAAGTATTTTCTTTGGCACGGCAGTATATCGTTATCGCAGTGAGCATGGTGCTGCGTCGATTATTGTGTTGTTTTCAACCTCAAATTAGTGAGAATAATTGTGCGCTGGTTGGCTGCTGCTTCATCCACTTGATTGTAACCACGAAGGTACACCTTTGTCGAGGACATCTTCAACTTAACATTCAGAGTCATGTGGAGCTATGATGGCCTACCCTGTGGGAAATTGTGTACTCGAAAAATAATCAGTGCAAGAAGGTATGCAAAAAACATGGTCTCCCCGAAAGGTTTCCACGAACCCCCACTCAGTTCTTATATGGCCCTAATGCAGACACTGGTATGTTCGGTTGATGTGTTTAGCGGACAATCGTCGAAAGAAACTCAATCTAGCTCGTCAAGTGACGCCTGTCGATCTGTCGTTGTTCGCTAATAATGAAAATGATGGTCGGAAGCCCTTGATGTCGTCGCAGCATTTAATGGCGGTCCACCGGTTCATGATGTCAGAAATCGATCCTTTCAAAGTGATGTCGGAGAAAATCCTGCTGATGTTGTTGAAACAGGATGTGGTTCGTGTCATCAACATCCACACACTCGATTCACAGGAAGAACGAAAACAGATTTACTTCAAAAATTGTTTGGCGGATTTCTTTGTCTTGATTTTAGAGGTAGGTTTTCTGTGGTAATGCGGGACTTCACTCAAAGCGTTGTTCTGCTTCTATTTCACAAATTCTTGTTTTATTTTTGTATTTAGTTGCATAATTATCCTCCTCTTACGAGAAAGAAATCAAAGCGCTATAACGAGCTTTCTTAAGAGTTACCGGCCATCTATCTACGATTCTAAGAAGGGAAATTCCGTTGAGTGTCTTTTTTCAACGGCACAATCAAGTAAACTTGCCGCCTTGTTCTTCCACTGTCCTTTTAATTCTGAGCGTCAAGCAAGGAAGCTGTGAATAACAATTTTAAAGTCATTAATTTGATTCGACTCGTAGTGTTGCCAGAGCGTAACTTCTTAGACAGACGCTCTTACCACTCGGTCATGTGAGCTGTGGCGTAAGATTCGAGAAGATGAAACCGCTCACGGATTTTCTCGACAGATTTTAAGATTTGTAAGCCTGTTGCGCCACTTCACGTACAACATTCTTGTGCTTCACTCACCACTTCACGTACAACATTCTTGTGCTTACTTCACTCACCACTTCACGTACAACTTCTTACCAGCGCCGGCGCCAAGGGGGCCTGGCCGATTAACAGAACAGAACAGATTTATTTCGTCGCAAAAACATACCTTTAGTCAGTTTATACGGTAAAAGCAACTTAATACAACACAAAGTACAGGATATGGCGACCGGGAAGTTGCGAATGGACCCTGCGGTCATCGAGTCAAGCAACCACCCAGTGTCAGTAATATATAAAAAAGAATTTTGCTTTATTTATGAATTTCATATAAGTTTGTTCAAATGCGTGTGCGACCACGTCAGACGTAAAATGGAGACGCGAGCAGCGCCGATCACATAAGTGCTACGTTACAATCAAGTCGTTGGATGCGACAATGTGCCTTACAAATTGCATTAACAAACTCGATTAGTGTTAATCACCATTATAGTTTGAAATTATTAATTCTTTCAAACGGGTCTTGAAAGCTTTAAACTCTAGAGATTTCAATTCTTTTGGAATGGAGTTCCAAACCTTGACTCCCTGATACTTTATGCATCTCTGTAATCTATTAGTTCGATATCGTGGAATATATAAATTTAAGTTATCAATTGAATGTCTCGTGGTTCTATAAGCAACGTCGTTAATATTCAAAAAGTAGTTAGAAAAAGGCTTTGGAGCTTGTTTCGAAACGCAGGAGAAAACAAATTTGGCGGTTTCATATCTAAATAAATCCTCTATTTGCAATATTTTGAGATTCTTATAGATGGGGATAGCGTCATCTAGATAGTTACATCCAGAGATGATTCTCATTGCTTTGTTTTGCAATGTTTTTATTTTCTTTAGATATGAAGGATAAGTCGCCCCCCAGATTAGAATTCCATATGCTAAGATTGGATGTATAAGCGCATGGTACAGCTGTAGTAAGTTTTTTTTGGGGAAAACATGTTTTAACTTGAACATGATGCCTATAGACCGAGCCACTTTGCTTTCCACTGTTTTGATATGGTCCTTAAAATTTAGCTGATGATCTACAAACACTCCTAGATATTTAACGCTATTTACTATATCAATTGGGATGTTGTTACTTACTATATGTCTCGGCTGCAAGTTGATGTTCCTGTTTAATTTTGGTGGCACTATAAGAATAGAGGTTTTGGAAAGGTTTATGGTTAATTTATTCACTGAACACCATATATGGAGCCTCTGCAACTCAGCAATTATTTTGTTTTGCATACTTGGTAAATTATCAGCAGAAATCATTAGACAGGTATCGTCTGCAAATAATCGTGGTTTACTTTCTAAGGCATTAGTCAAATCATTAATATAAATGAGAAAGAACAGTGGACCTAGTGAGGACCCCTGTGGAACCCCGAATGTTACGTTTTCAAGCTTAGATCGAGTTTTGTTGAGGGAAACAAATTGTTTTCTGTTTAACAGATAAGATTGTATCAAATTGTACGCCACACCACGAACACCATAATTATTTAATTTCGCTAAAAGTGTGCTATGGGATACCGTGTCGAATGCTAATGCTGTGTCGAATGCTGGCCGATTAACAAGCTTTCTCGTTTGAAGACAGCGTCCCCCCCAATTAACAAGCTTTTTTTGAAGACAGCGTTTTTTGTGCTTAAATTCAAACTTTGCCCCCCCCCCTAATAAACGCTTGTCCCCCTTATGTCGATTGCTCTGGCGCCGGTGCGAGAGCCGCCATCATATTACTGTAGTTCAAACCTTTCTGTGGCGTAATAATGTCTATTGTCACTTGAATAAATTATTTTCTTTAATTCCAGAATTGTGCAGTGAATTTCAAACATTATTATTATAATTGTATCCGGTGATATTGCTTATCGATATTGCTTATTGATAAGGGGGGCCGAGCCCCCCCTAATTGGCATGCTTGGCCCTCTCAATCAACAATCTTACTCTTTTGAAGACAGCGGCTTTTAAGCTTAATTTCAAACTTTGACCCCCCTGATAAACGCTTGCCTCCCCTTAGTCGACCGCTCTACCGCCGGCTCTGCTTTCTACTCTCGAGTAGTGTAGGACTGCATGACTGTTAGGTGAATCATCATCATATCCACGTTCAATCCGGTTCTTCCATCACCGAAGGTGGCCTGATACACCTCATCCCCTCCGCGATTGCTCTCACACCTTCCCTTCATCTCGTTCGATCTGCAGCTTCCTGGATCTTCAACTCGAGCTACTCCACAGTTTCTTCCACCTGCCTGCTCCTTGTCGTTTTTGGTCGTCCTCGCTTTCGTATCCCATTCACTTCCAGCATCATTGCCTTCAGTATCTTATCATCATTTCTTCAAATCACATGTCCGTATTATCTTACTCCATTTGCCTTTGCCATTCTATCCAACGTTTCCTTTAAACCCAGCATCTCCATCAGCTCCTCCTTATTCTTTCTATCCACTAATTTCACTTCACACATTGACCTCACCATGGCTCTTTCAGTTCTTCTTAGAATTCTTATTTCACTCTCCCTGAAAACCAAACGACTTGGTTTGGATTGTTAGATGGAAATTTGTACAAAATTTTTTTATGCTCAGGGCCAGGTGAAAGTGATAGTCGGCAAAGAAAACCTTGAATTTCAAGGAGGTCCTTTCTCGTTTTATGGAACTTTAGCCTTAACTCATCCAACGGCAGGGTTCAAGCGACCAGCTTCACATCTCTGTAAGTGGATTAGTTCGCTTGGTTTGTTTGTTTATCTTGATGGTTATAGGTTGGAATCCCGGCACTTCTGTCGTGGAACTGTGTGGTTTTTACCCTGGAAACTAAGAATTACGCCTAAGCCTGGTAACGAGTGGCGAGATCTACGGCTTAGCAACTGGACAACACAGCTACGAAGAATCATCTCTGCGGTGGCGAGTCGTTGGCATCGCTGTGTCCGATATTACCGGCCTGGGAATTGAACCCCAGACCTCCCGCAGAGCCGTTTCGATATGTACGTTCGCTTTTTGAAGTGCTGGTGAACGGATGTGACTAAAGCGCAGCGTGTCAAATAGCAGCGAGAAATTCTACAGTTGAGACAAAGTGTTCAGTTGCATTTCGTGCACTAAAAGCAAAAGAACGTCTTCTACAGAGGTTAGTGCAAATTAGATCAAGTTTTAAAAGCAGTTGACAAGCTTAATAAAAGAATGACAATTTATACAGTAAACTTGAAGATCTCAACTTGCGCTTAGCCATTTAGAGGATAAATTCAATACAAGATTCGAAGAAATAGAAACGTCGGTAAATTCAAAAGTTGATACTGAGGCCGTCTTTGCTACAAAAGCTAATTCAACTGATCTCGAAAAAGTATATGGCAGACTTGAAAAATTAGAATCCTAAGAACGAGAACGTCAAACGCAAGCTGTGATGAGAGAGTCTTACGAAAAACGTGTGAATATCTCAATCCATGGCCTACCTGAAAATTTTACATCGGCATGGTAGACACGCGAAACTGCTAAATCACTTATCTACCATTTTATGAGAGAAGGCCTGAAAATTGAAGATTCCGAAAAAAATATTATGGCGGACTATCACAGGCTCCTTCAAAGACCAATATTTAATGCCAGAAAAAGAATATATCGCCCGGTTATTATAAAATTCACTAACGCTCTTGACAAGCATACAATTTTTTCACATGTAAAAAACTTAAAAGGATATAATGAAGCTCGGCGTCTCGAAAACTGGCGACCTCAATATATTACTGAGCACTTGTCCTAGAAATTCGTAGAAGAGCGCAAAAAGTTAATGCAGGCTTTTTAAAAAGCTCGACTTCAAAATAAGAAGACCACGTGGAGAGTAGAGAACGGTCAGTGTGCATTATTTATTGACATTCAAAGAGCTCCACTATCTGTGGACTAACCAAGCATAGAGTGTTGCATTAGGCAGTTACGTAAACGCGCTAAATTAATATTACTTGTTTTTTTTTACTTGATCGAAAGTTGAAAGAAGTGCGTGTTTATTTTGTAAACAATTTGTTTTTGTTTTTTCTTGGGCTGTCTCTTTATGTTGTATAGTCCAATCAAATCAAAATCAAATCTTCATTATACTCGCGGTATTACGCTGAAGCGTGTGACGAGTTGCGGGGCCCATCTCCGCGGTTTTGCGCCTGGGCAACACAGCTCCGAAGAAACGTCGCAACGGTGGCGAGTCGTTGGCAACTCTGTGTAGATTTGACCGGCCCGGGAATCGAACCCCAGACCTCCTACATCGATAGCGTGCGCTTAGCAACTGAGCTAACGGCCGGTTATGTTGTATAGTATTACTGCTAAATTATTCAGTGCTGTTTTCTGCCAACCTTGCCTTTGTGCTAACGTTCTATGGTATCTTAGTTGTTTTTGGATGATGAATCGAGTCAAGTAGCTACCTCTAAAGATAATGCTATAAATGAACAAAGTGAACTTCCCAAAGTCCTGTTTCAAAATTTGTATGACAACGTTGAACCTTGTAAAACGTACAATCTTGAGCAACATACCTTTGACTACGACATTTCTTCTTTTTTCGTCCCGCACACCAACATATCTTCACTCCAGACCCACTTTGATGACTTTAAGGAATTCCTATCTAACTTTCCTCATCCACCTTCTATAATATTAATATCAGAAACCGGTATTCATGTAGACCCCATTCTCAATATTAAAATACCTGAGTACACCTTTACTCATGTCCCATCATCCACTAGGAGCAGAGGGTTATGGCTTATGTATTGAAGCTATTAAATTTTACCGTTAATGACAGGTTGTCTTTAAATATGGACGGTTGTGAAGATTTATGGCTCGACGTTCATATTCCTGGCTTAAAAAATAACTATACATTCGCAGTAATTTATCGACAACCATGGAATAACCATAGCGCCTTTCTGGAAGCCTTAGATGCTAATATGCAAGCCCTTAATAGTAAAAGAAATAAAACCATGTTGCTGGGTGACATTAACATTAACTTAGATTCTGATAATAACGTATCCCATTTGGCTGACTATTCCCTTATATAATCTTAAGTAATGCCTTCCTCTCTTTTATAAACCAACTGACTCGGATAACCTCTTCTTAAACTGTGATCGTTCATATACTAACCAATGACCGTGTGTCAACCTTAACTCCTGGTGTTATTAGATATAAACTAGCTGATCACTGTCCTACCTTCTGTATCATTTTCAGTTCTAATTTCAAATATCCCCGAAAAGAATCCCTTTTCACCTTTCGTAAATTAGCATCAGTCAATCAAGATAATTTTTGCAATTATTTAATCTCTTCTATCTTGCCATTGCATGATAGATTTACGTTAGCATGTGGTAATGAACTATCGCCTAATGCATTTAATGATCACTTTACTCAACTAATATCTCGAATATCTGTTGTAATTGACAAATACGCTCCCTTGCAACAGGCCTCGAGAAGGCAAAAACGTATTCAGCGCAACCTATGGCTAACCAATGGAATTTTGACCTCTATCAAACAGAAACAAAAACTTTATCGAACCCACTTCTTTAATGGTGATGCCATCAGTATTAGCTTTTTTAAGGTATATTCCAACAAGCTTACACGTGTTAAAACTCTATCTAAATAACTGTGCTATAAATCTGCCATCATTAAGTATAAAAATAAGCCAAAAGAGTTCAGGAAATTTATCAATTCGGTAATCCCTGACAAACGTTCGAAAAGTTTGTCAATTCCAAAATTGATTAATGATGGTCTCGTCACTGATGAACTGACTGAAATGTCCGAACAGTTCAATAACTATTTTGTAGAAATTGGAATGACAATAGCTAATAGTGTCAACAAATCTGATGATAGTAATTTTAAAACTTATCTCAAAAATTCCATATCGTCCACGATAGTTCCAGATCCTCCTCAACCTGTGGAAATTTTTAATGCAATCAACTCTTTAAATTCACATAAAGCAAGTGGTTATGACAATATCTCTGCTTATTTTTTAAGATTGGGTAACGAACTTCTTACACCCATATTAACAGTTTACCTGTGCCTTTGAAGAGTGAATATTTTCATGCACCTTTAAAACCGCTAGAGTAGTTCCCATTGAAACCGGCAACAAAAATAGCGTCAACAACTACCGTTTTATCTCCTTACTCCCAAGCCTGTCAAAGGTACTGGAAAAGTTTCTAAAAATTCGTTTTGTTAAATTTTTTGAGAAGCACGACATCTTGTACGATTATTAGTATGGATTTAGAGACGGGCATAGTGTTCTGCATTCACTTTTAGATATTACCTCTTTTGGCATGTGACTCTATACAAAATATAGAACGTATTTCGGAATACAGTAAATATGGGGCGAAAATAGTGTAAAGGAGGAAAAGTAAAGCCGTTGTAAATCTCGAAACTGGACGTTTCGACAACAGAGATTCAGCTGTCATCATCAGCAGTGTAGGCAAGGCAGTACAAAACTGTCTTAATTTGACTGAGCACGACACTTAACGCAAAGCAAGACACATGGACAATCCTGATCATAAATGGGACTTTACCAAACCGGACATGCTTAGTAGCGCTGGTGATTCTGCACGCTTATGAATTCAAAAATATAAGCCAATGCTTAACGTTGACTCCACTCCGCTCCTCTTTACTTCTTTAATTCTTAATTTATCTCCGTCAGTCTTTTTGTTAGCTTTTGGTTTATGACGTTGTAATTAGCCTAGATTACATATTTTAACCTGTTGCCTGGGTTACGCTAATACTTGTAGTTAAAGTTGTAAATTCTAGTTCTTACAGTTTTGTACTGTCTGTTGATTAAAGGTTGGAAGGAACTTCTACTTCTTGATTTGCTTGTTCACTGGTGTGCGTGACCTCAACCAAATTGAATGACCATAGAGTAGGTTCACACACCGTTTTCTATTAAAGTTGTAAACACAAAATTAATAAACATATAAACAAATAAACAAACACGCAATAACTTAAGCCAAGTGCAGGAAAACATGTAAACAAACACGCAATAACTTAAGCCAAATGCAGGAAAGAAATTTCGAGGCGAGAACTGACATAAACGTACTATGCACAAGTGATCAATCTTGGAATACAATTCATCAAAATAATCGCTATAGGTTATGATTAATTATCGGTTGATTAATTATATATACCACATATCAAAGTACAAACCGTGTGTATTGTCGGTTGACACTGAAGTTGGCTAAGAAAGTAATTAATAGATTGCTTATTAAACAACGAGCTATTCAGTATGTACAAATTAATTCGACTGCATAACAGGGATTTATAGTCACAAACGTATAGAAGAATATTACGATATTGGATTAACCTTTCATTTCATGTAGAGTGCAAAATTAATCACAAACCAATGGTTAAGAGAAAGAAAACGTATTTCGGTGAATTAACTCAAACTATATTTAAATTCACTCAATAAGATAACATTATACTTTAAGATAACAAACAATCTTTAACTCACCAATTGTGTTCAAACCAAGAATTGTTTCGTTCAAACCAAGGACTGTCTCATAATCGTCAGTATTTACAATAAAATTCTCAAATTTAAAGCTAGAAGCTCGGTCGTTCATTAAGTTCCATCGATTACGCAATGATCAAACCACGTGCATTTGCCGTAATTTCACGAGCCAAATATGTGTTGCCAAAATAAAACGTAATTCACAAATACACGAACTTATCAAGAAATTGTATGGGATTTAGAAGTGAAGTGGCGTTTGTCTCGTAATAGATTGAAGAGGGTAATCATATTAGGGAAAGTAATTGGGATCTAACAAAATCGACAAGAAAGTTAACACTCCCCACCCAAAAGAGACTGTCACACAGTATCGCAAACAGAAAAAAAACACCAAATCATAAACATTCAAAGTCAAATTCACATCCAAGCATTTAAGAAACAGAATCTCTCTCAGCATTCACGCAGAGTTAGAAGGAAGAATGAGACAAAGTTTCGAAATGGGCCGTTTAACTAGACCATCCTTTGTCTGCAACACCACTGTCCTTACATAACCTTTCTTGTCAGGGAAGACCTTCGTAACTTTAGCCAATGGCCACTGACCTCTGGGAGTATGGGATTCTGTGATTAAAACGACGTCTCCTAAAGCCAAGTTTCGACGTTTCTGGTGCCATTTTCCACGCAGTTGAATGGTTTTGACGTACTCGACGACCCACCTTTTCCAGAATTCGTCTGCAGCAAATTGTACGACTCTGAAGCGTTGTCTCGAATAGTTGTCAGATTCGTTTGATTCAATCGGTGGAGGGACGATTTCTGGGTTAAGTCGAAGAAGGTGGTTTGGAGTCAATGGATGAGAAGACTGACCTGCATCCGGAACGACTTCAGTCAAAGGACGAGAGTTGACCACAGCTTCAACTTCAGTAAGCAAAGTCTGCAGTTCGTCATCATTCAAAGCAGCCTTAGGCATGATGGCGAGTAAAACCTTCCTCACTGATCTGATCATCCGTTCCCATATTCCTCCCATATGGCTAGCATTGGGAGGATTGAAAGACCAGGTTGTTCCTTGTTTTCGTAGATAGTTGTGAATCTCAGTATTTTGGTTCTCGAAAAACGAGTGATTGAGGATTCGCTGAGCACCTACAAAATTTGTGCCGTTGTCCGAGTAAATGCATTTCACTGGACCTCGGCGAGCCAAGAACCTGCGTAGAACGTTGATGAAAGAAGAAGCGGTCATATCATAAGATAACTCCAAATGAATAGCACGTGTGGTTGTGCACGTAAAGAGACACCCATATCTCTTCATCTGCGATCTCTTGACTTTGGCCATTAGAGGCCCAAAATAATCCACACCTACGTGCGTGAAGGGTGGCTCGTGAATTTGAAAACGTGCTAAAGGTAGGTCGGCCATGTACTGGCGTTCAGATCTGGCATTACATTTCTTGCAAGTGACGCAGCTGTTTACAACTCGGCGCACTGCAGCTTTGGCATTAATGACCCAGAAACGTTGACATAAGCTATTTAAAGTAGTATTTATGCCACAGTGTCCCACAACCTTGGAATGTACATGATTAATGATTAAGAAAGTAAACTGTCCAGATTCTGGTAAAATGATTGGATGCTTTAGATCAAATGCCAGACTGGCATTATCTAAGCGGCCACCAACTCGCAACAGACCGTCTGCCATAATCGGATCGAGTCGATATAAGCAAGATTTTCGAGAAATTTGCTGGTTCCTTTCAATGCAGGACATTTCGTGAACAAAGCTGTTCCGTTGAACGTACTGAATGAGGTCTAATTCAGACTTTTCCAACTCTGCAACTGATATTGGTTGTTGAGGTGGTAGATTTGTACCCGTCATTTGGCGGTGTAAGTAAAGCTTAAATCGAGCAAGCCATGCTATAGATAATGTTAGTCTGTTCAGAGAAGAAAAACTATCAATAAGAGTCATCATTGGTGACTGAGTGTTAGGCCGAGAGCTACTTGTTTCATTGGTAGAAGATGCTGTAGTGAAAACAAGGTTCTTCTCGAGGTCAAACTTTCGAGGCAGCTCTGGAGAAGAAGATTTCGATGGGAGAATAGGCCATTGATCTGGTGGATGCTTGAGAAACGGAGGGCCTTCATACCACATCAGATCTTTAGCCAACGATTTTGCACTCAATCCACGGGTGAGTTTGTCAGCAGGATTTAACTTTGTACCAACAAAATTCCAATCATGCACTTTAGAATGTTGCAATATCCGCTGTAGACGATTTCGTGGATACAAAGAAAACTTCTTTACATCTGCTCGTAAACTCTGAAGAACAATAGTAGAGTCAGTCCAAAATAGACAAGGTGCATCTGGGATCTCTAGTTCTCGTTTTATTGTGTTTGAGAGTTTGACAGCATCAAGAGCGGCTTCCAATTCGAGCCGAGGTATGGTATGTTGTCCAGACCCAGTAACGTGACATTTTGCCATTATCAGACGACAGATTATTTTAGAATCTTGACCAATAATTCTAGCATAACAAACTGCACCTCTCGCTACATTGGACGCGTCCGAGAAGAAATGAAGCTGTAGCTGGATTGGCTCATGCGAAATCTCCTTGAAACAACGCGGGACTCTAATATTCTCAAGACCCACCAAGCTCTGAATCCAAGACTCCCATTGCTTGAGGTTAGCACCAGTTAAAGGTGCGTCCCAATCTAATTTAGCTTTACATATTTCACTGTAAACGAGACGAGCCCGAAGCACCACAGGTAATACGAAACCTAGTGGATCGTAAAGAGAGTTGGTTATGGAGAGGATATTTCGCTTGGTTGCACAAGAAGTTGGTATAGAGATCTTAAAGAAGAATTCGTCCGTGGCAACGCACCAGTCGACGCCAAGTACACAATTGCGAAGGGTAGTAGAAGGCATTGCATTTAGAGGAGATTTAGCTCTATCCTCTTCAGAAATATGCTGCATTACAACGTCATTGGTAGACATCCACTTCCTGAGTTTGAATCCTCCCTTTAGTAGCAGAGCACTTAGTTGTTGCACCACTTCGATCGCGGTTTTTTCATTTTTGACACTAACTAAACAATCATCTACATAGAAGTTTTTGTGGACAATTTCAGAGATGAAAGGATCAAAATGCCTACCAAATTCCTTGGCAGTTTGTCGGAGGCAAAACGAAGCGCAACTGGGAGAACTCTTAGCGCCAAACAAGTGAACTGTCATTTGGTAAACAGATGGTTCTGCATTTAGATTGCCTAGAGGCCACCAGAAGAATCTTAAGGCACCTCGATCCGAGGAAGGCACTCGTATCTGGTAAAACATGGATTCTATATCCGCTATAATAGGGATCTTTTCTCTCCTGAATCGCAATAGTACCCCCACCAAAGAGTTCATGAGGTCAGGCCCTTTCATCAAGAAATCGTTAAGGGATTTGCCATCTGCTGAGGCAGCGCAATCATAGACGATCCTGACCTTATCCGGTTTTTTCGGATTTAAAACTGGGTGATGAGGAATGTACCATTCCTTAAGACCACAAGATGGGCTAGTTTCCGTCACCGGTATTTGCTCAGCGTGACCCATTTCAATTGTCTTTTCCATTTGCGTGGTGTAGCGCTGATGTAAAGTTTGGTCCTTTGATAAGCGCTTCTTTAAGCTATCAAGGCGTCGAAGAGCCATTTTACGGCTGTCCGGCAATGAAGCAGCAGCATTGCGCCATAAAAGTGGAAGCTGATAATGCCCATCTTCGTACTGCAGATTTCGGGACATAATATCATAGGCAATTGGGTCTTCTAATGCGTACTTGCATCCAAGCTCACCAATTTCTTTGTGCTGTTTGAGCAATTTAAGAATATCTTCCATGTCACTAATTTCTGGAGTTGGTGAAGTTGAAAAGAATTCTCCTTCATCGGTCACGATTAGGCTCTCCAGATCGTGCAGGTCAGGCGGCCACTGATATCCCCGCACAAGTAAGTTGGTAGATGTCTCTTGAGAAAAAATATCATTGTCACCAGCTAAAGATGTTCCACGTAACATCCATCCAAACGGAGTCAAGACTGCATCGGGGCTTAAGTCGGGGTCGGGAGAGAACCTGCTCTCAATGCACCGATGCGCAGCAGCATAGTCACTTCCTATCAGCAGAGTAACAGAGCCCCCTTCAATCTCGGTCAAAGACACATCACAAAGATGAGAGTGCTTCTGAATACTCTCTGAACTAGGAGCAACAGATGGAGCTACAGGGATATTATCAACGACTACTACCTCGGACAAATTCATAGCGTAGTCGTCGTTTAAAGAACAAATGGAAAAGGAAACAGCTATGGTATTAAGAACATAAGGGTTTCCAGGTGACAAGGTCTGAACGGCCAACTTCGCTGGAACTGAGCTTTCTAAGTCTAACCTCTTCGCTAAACATTGCTCACAAAATGTCCTATCGGATCCCGTATCTAATAGGGCATAAGTGTACACGACATGGTCATTGCTTTTTACCTTCACAGGAACAATATCCAAATAGGCTCTACTACTAGTAGTAATGCCAGAAGTACGAGAAGACAGCGCAAGAGTTTTTGTCTCGACTAGTTTGGCTGAAGGATCAGGATCGGGAGCAGAGTTGCCACTTTTGGAGTCGCTTGAACTCTCCTTAGACAAGGAGTACGGAGTATGCAGCAAACTATTGTGATCGTCACGCTTATCACAATTCTTCCTCTTGCACTTTATATTAAGAGTACAGCCTTTAGCATGGTGCCCAGGATTAAGACAGCGTTTACACAACTTATGCTTTTTAACTAATTGAGACCTGTCCGAAAGAGGCAATTCGCGAAACTTGCTGCATTGGTAAAGTTTGTGCATCTCCGAACAGCAGTGGCATTTCGGCTTAGGCAAAGATTTTTCGACTTCGCTTTCACTCTTTGTAGTCGTTTGAAGTGTAACGGCTTTAGTTTTCTTAGGAGGGTCACTTCGTGATAAACTCGGACCAAAAAGTTTTAAACCGAAAGTGGAGTTAGAAACCTTCGCTTGAGTTTCCACGAAAAGTGCTAGGTCCTTAAAGGAAGCATTGCGACCAGATTCTTCGGTGATTTTTACCGCTGTGTCAACCCACTTACGCTTAAGATCCAGAGGAAATTTACTAGCAATTGCAGTGAGAAAGGGTACAGAGTCTAAACTGGACGCAACTCGGTCATCTGCTAAAGCATGGCAGCATCGTTTCATCAGAACAGAAAGCTTATTCAGTCGATCAGCTGTGTCCTTGTCAAGTTTAGGAAAGGAGGTCAACCTTTCTTCACATGCTTGTGCTATGATGTGTGGCTGGCCATATCTGTACTTGAGCTCCTGCCAAGCCAACTCATATGCATACTGGTCATCATGAAGATCCGCGTAATGCTGGATATTATTGGCCACTTCAGCAGAACAGTGCTGCAATAAATAAGAAAGCTGTCGTTTTGGAGACAGCCAGTCCCCAATGTGACCTCGAAAACGATTGTAAAAGGCCCAATAATCCAAAGGGTCACCTTCGAATAACTTGATACTGGGCTTAGGCAAAAGCCGATCTGGGTCTAGATATCGATTATAGGTACGGGGCGATGTGTACTCAGGTCTTTCCCAACGATCGGACTCGTAGACCTGGGCAGCCGGTATACGATCTGGTACCTCCATCCCAATGTCACGAGCTTGATGTGAATTTACTCGCACAGTTGGTCGAGAAACTTGCTGATTTCCAGTATGCAGCCTGGGACATTGCGTTTCGGTGTAGAGATGGCCAAGTCCTAACCGCGAAGGATTAGGGTGAGCTTCCCGAGAAGACTTATTGAAAGCAGACATTTGCGAACGTTGTTTCCCTACCGCAAGATCAAAGGTATGCAGAGAAGAACGTTGAGCTACTCCAACATTTAAAGAATGAGTGGAAGAAAGATCATCGTATTGACCTTCAGCTCTACGAAGGGTAGTTTCTAGTCTTGCGGCCTCAATGCGACGCTCATCCTCTGCAGCCAGCTTTTCTCTTTGCCATTTTGTTTGCATTTCTTCCTGTCTATTTTTCAGCTTTTCTTGGCGTCGTTTCATCTCTTCTTCCAACTCTGTCTGCTGCCGTTTCATTTCTGCCTGCTGCCGTTTCATCTGCTCTTCCATCTCTGCCTTCTGTCTTTCCATGTCTGCCTTGACCCGTTGAATCTCCTCTTCTTCTCGTAATCTTTCAAGGTTTTGCATCTTTGTCAAGCGAGCTAGTTCAAGCTTAATCTTTGCTTCCTCCAAACGACTAACAGAAGTAGCTGTGGTAGAAGTCTTAGATCCTTTGGAAGACTTGGATGATCTGTGTGATTTTTTATAAGATCGAGATTGATAAGGCAAAACGTCCTTTTCGAAACAAGGCGGAGAAACATCAGGAAGTTGAACGTCAGACGATATACCAGGAGGAACATCGTGCGAAGAACCAGGGGAAACACCAGCTGGTGGTGAAAGAAGCAGCCCAGGGGGATTTCTTGCCTGAAGAGTAGCTTTCGCAGAAGAGTGGACCATTCCTTCAGTCTGGCCTATGCTAGGCATACTTACCGCAGGTTGATTTCTCGAAGAGACCATTTGGCCACTAGAGACAGGAGACCTAGCATCCCTTCTGTACTGACCAGAATCTACATTGCTAGAAGACGCTTTATCTAACCAGTGCTGAACTTTCGCTTTGAACCCCCAATACCCTGCATCAACATCTAGCTTGCTAAGGGAAGTACTCGGGATCAGGTCATTATCATTTAAGTTAGAACATAAAGAAACTAAGCGATCATAAGCGGAATTAACGTCAGGTAAGAAAGATTGAATATCATTAACATTACTCATATCAGTCATGAGAATATCAGCTTTCCTGTACAATTCTATCAGAGAAGCAACAGCTTCTGAAATAACCTTTTCATTAACAGGATTCATAGCGTGACATATACGCCCACTTCTAAGTTCCATAAACGTAAATATAAACACCACACTAATAAACAGCAACGAAATTGCATATAATATCAGCGTCGAGTAACATCCGGGCAAACTGCTAAACCCGTAATTAGTTTCGTAAAACGAAACCTTTACAAATTGGAAAATGGACGAAGTCGAACCTTTCAAAGGTTATTATAATAGAACGCAAATCCACAGTTCGCTGTGATTGCCGAAATTGCTGTCGAAACGCAGCACGATTGACAAACGTGCTTTTTACAGACACGAATGCGTATAATTCGTCGCTCAATCGCGAGCTATTCAGTGTTCACAATGGAACCGCAATAAAGAAAATACCAGCGTCTATTGCAACTTGTACCTTGATTCCGTTAACTTGAATTTTCCTTCCAAGTAGAATTGAAAACTTTGTTGATTAAAGGTTGGAAGGAACTTCTACTTCTTGATTTGCTTGTTCACTGGTGTGCGTGACCTCAACCAAATTGAATGACCATAGAGTAGGTTCACACACCGTTTTCTATTAAAGTTGTAAACACAAAATTAATAAACATATAAACAAATAAACAAACACGCAATAACTTAAGCCAAGTGCAGGAAAACATGTAAACAAACACGCAATAACTTAAGCCAAATGCAGGAAAGAAATTTCGAGGCGAGAACTGACATAAACGTACTATGCACAAGTGATCAATCTTGGAATACAATTCATCAAAATAATCGCTATAGGTTATGATTAATTATCGGTTGATTAATTATATATACCACATATCAAAGTACAAACCGTGTGTATTGTCGGTTGACACTGAAGTTGGCTAAGAAAGTAATTAATAGATTGCTTATTAAACAACGAGCTATTCAGTATGTACAAATTAATTCGACTGCATAACAGGGATTTATAGTCACAAACGTATAGAAGAATATTACGATATTGGATTAACCTTTCATTTCATGTAGAGTGCAAAATTAATCACAAACCAATGGTTAAGAGAAAGAAAACGTATTTCGGTGAATTAACTCAAACTATATTTAAATTCACTCAATAAGATAACATTATACTTTAAGATAACAAACAATCTTTAACTCACCAATTGTGTTCAAACCAAGAATTGTTTCGTTCAAACCAAGGACTGTCTCATAATCGTCAGTATTTACAATAAAATTCTCAAATTTAAAGCTAGAAGCTCGGTCGTTCATTAAGTTCCATCGATTACGCAATGATCAAACCACGTGCATTTGCCGTAATTTCACGAGCCAAATATGTGTTGCCAAAATAAAACGTAATTCACAAATACACGAACTTATCAAGAAATTGTATGGGATTTAGAAGTGAAGTGGCGTTTGTCTCGTAATAGATTGAAGAGGGTAATCATATTAGGGAAAGTAATTGGGATCTAACAAAATCGACAAGAAAGTTAACACTGTCTTTCATACTCTGCTGATGATGACAGCTGAATCTATGTTGTCGAAACGTCCAGTTTTGAGATTTACAGCGACTTTATTTTTCCTCCTTGAACATATTGCGATGCTGTTCATGGATCTACGTAAAGCCTTTGACACGGTTTCTCAAAAATTTTAAGCTCAGTTTTCTGCGAGAAACTTACAAGCACAGTCTATAGTTTATTTGTTTCAAAGCCCTTAGGTGTAGTACTTCACATATTTTGATTGTAGCTTCAAGCTCTCCACGAGATGGCGCAGCAGAACCACCCAGAAATCGGAGCGAGAGCAATTTGGCGCAAGGTTACCGACCTGACTTCGATCTGATTGCGACATCAGACCTGAAATATGTGAAGGTAAAAGTTGATGGGAGCGAGGCAGTTTGCGTCTGTTTAATATAGACTGAACCAAGAATGTGATCTTCCTTGATGAACATTGCGCTATTTTCTGCATTTCGTTTTTCTGTCGCGAGAAAGCGATCAAGGATCAAGGCCAACGAGCTCGCTTAGCTGGCCACATGTCTACCGTTCTAAGATTGTGGAATCCCGCTAAGTGCCTTTCCCAACAGCACAACGAGTAAACTTGCCGGCTTGTTCTCCACTCTGCCTTCAATGCTGTGCATCAATCATGTTTTATTTTGTGCAATAGTTTCAGCAAACCTAAATGCACTCATTGACACACATTTAAAAATAAAGCACAAGGAGATGACCATACGGCCTTCTCTGTCAGTCACCACCTTATCTGCCTACGTATAAGGAAAAAATAAACAACGGTACGTTGAAAAGCAAATTACGGTTTCGTTTTGTTGGAAGAAATAAACATGAAAACTGGCCCGAAGAAAATAAAACACAAATCAGGAAAAACAACCGAGAAAAAGTTCTTATGTACATTGGTTGTTGCTGCTAGAAAAAAACACAAATCAGTTGTTGCTCTAATAACCACTTTGATTGGTTTGATCCGACTCGGAAGTACACCCCCGAGTCTATAGCTCCATAGGCGTATGTTTTACAACTCGGCCATTTGAGCTCTTAGAATTGATCGCTTGGTCAATTGACAGGGTTAGCAGAAGTGGCAAGCGCACGTCTAGTTAATAAACAGAGAAAAAAGTTGCGAAAATTTTCAGTTGTTGATGATTAACTTCTCCGCTTGTGTATTAAGCTCTGTTGATTTTCACGTCCGTAAGGTTAAGGATAGGTTTAAGAATAAGACGAGTTTAATCTGGTGTCGGATCACCACAGACGCTGCTAGATCAAGACCAGCTTTGCCTCCCCACGCTCTTAATCTGTCCCTGACTGTGTTGTTCATGCAAATAGCTTGAAGTAGGAAGTATATGCACTATGCATATAAATTACCAGCGATGCAGTTGTGCGAGGCTAACATGCCCAGTTTGTTGACAGATCGCACGAAGCCAGTATCTGCGAGCAATGAATGCGACGAAGTTAAGTGAGTGTGAGAGCCTCAATCTGCACAGTTTGAGAGGAATAGATATTCTACAAGATGGAGTAAGAATCAGGTATTTTAGCTTTCAGTTGAGCAGAAGTTGTCAAAAATCAAATCTTCATTATATACGCGGCATCAGGGGCTGCTCGTAGCGAAGGCAAAAAAGGCTGCAGCCTATCCAGGTTTCATCTCGTTATTTTTTTTAACAAAGCAAAAATTTTTTATCTATCCTTATGTACACAACTATCGACATGTACACAACTATCGACTACACCTTTTTTTTTTTTTTTAAATCATTTTTCTACAAAAAATAGCAACACGCAAAAGGCTTATCTGCTACAGCCTTTCTCAGCAAGAACTAACTCTGTAGTGTCACGTCATCAATGCTTTATCACAGTTTGAATTAAGTTCAATGAGGCGTGTTAAGGCTGTGTCAAAGTAACCTTTTTGGTGCTCATTGAGGTGTAAAGCTTTTTGGTTCTGCATTAGTTGCAATTATATCGAGTTGCTGGGTTAAATGAATATCAGCTCAGATGGCTGAGTGGTATAGAGTGTCTGTCTCTTGAGCTGTAGACTAGGGTTTGATTCCAAATCGAGTCAAATAATGACTTTAAAATTGGTATTCACAGCTTCCCTGCTTGACGCTCAGCAATAAAGGGACAGTGTGGAGAACAAGTCGGCAAGTTTACTTGTGCCGTTGGGAAGGGCACTTAACGGGATTTCCCCATCATGGTGTGATAGACAGATGGCCGGCAACTCCCAAGCGAGCTCGTATAGCGCATTGACCGCATTCTCGCGATCGGAGGATAAATATGCGACTAAAATAAGATAATGGATGGTGCGGGTAGCTAATAGTTTAGGCTTGTAATAAAGCGATAAAGGCTGGTAGACTCTTATTTGAGCTGATAGATTGCGTAAAAAGAAGAACTTTAAGCTGTTGATTAACCGGTACCGCAGCTTAGCTAGCTAGGTTTGTAGATTAGCTTGTTTGCAGCCCACTAGGCTTAGTTGACTAGGTGCAGTAGCGGAGTGCCGGCACTCTATCTAAATGGAAAAACTTGTGTAGGCCAAACTTGTATTTCATTGCTCATGTAGACTGCAGCTGCAGGTTACCCAAACTACGGTACAGATACGCGCTGCTTGTACAGTGCTATGATAAAAAAAAAACGTGCAATAATAATTCATGGGACACTTGCCGATATACCTTTGTTTGTGTATAGCCGAAAGCCTATTACTTTGCTGATGGAATAGAGAGTTTTATTCATTTCAGAGCGAGTATGGGGCCAGCTTTTTATAAGAGTCATGCAGGCTACCCGTCTATCATGCTCACGAGCCGCCACTGCGCGGTATTGGCGGTAACGAGTGGCGGGATCCATCTTCATGGGTTAGCACCTGGGCAAAACAAAGAAACATCGCAGCGGCGGCAAGTCGTTGGCAACACTATTCGAATTGACCACCTCAGGAATCGAACACATTGCCGAGACCTGCTGCATTAACAGTGATGTCTTTCACTACGACGCTAACCGACTGGTTCTAATTTGCAAGTGTTTTTAACAGGAAAAAAAGTGATGACAGTTCAATTCCCACGCAGCACTACGTTAATACTAGTGATTACTATGACATATTAGGCATACAAGAAGAAGACGAAGTTCATCTGAGTTCAACTTCCATCGATGGCAAGAAATTGTCTGCTGACTCAGCGCAAGAGCGTAACAAGAGGGCAGAAACTAGTGTCACGTCTGCCAGGGGGTCGCCTTTATCAGTGGGATCATTGCAGGTCATTGCTAGGCTATCTTCAATGCATTCCCAAAATACGACAGAAAAAGGAAGCAGCGTCAGTCTGGAAGGCGATGGTTAGCCTCTCTCATTTGGTTTTGCTCGCATTTTGCCACTTATAATTTTTTTGGCCTTACCTTCCAACATTATTGAAGTTTTTTAAAGGTTTTTCCAACTTTTCAAGTGGTCGGTAAAATATCCATACGTAAATATTCACTGCTGATTTCTAATATTAGGTTATTCCGGAAGATTTTTTGGCTGTTAGTGTTTAAATTAATTTTTATGCAAACGTTTTTTGCGTTTGTTTTATCGATCTGATTTCGGTTGGTGTAACAACGAATGATTTTCACCCCACCCACATGCCCAGTTTTCATTGGTTTTAAACCCGCGGTCCTGGTTCTTATAGTTCCTGCAGCATAAGTCAATTTCATGATACCACGTGTAGGCTACGTGGGGCCCAGTTAATTGCACATTTGTGATTGATTAGCTATGGTTTACATCGCAGTAGGCTACAGACGCTCTCAAATACGTTTTCACGATGCACTTGTTAACAGCTGTCCTTGCAACCAACTTAATTGAGAGTGTTGAATTAAGCGCTGGCTACATATGGCGATGTGTGTCATGCAGTCTACATTATAGCCTCGTTTGGCGATTGTCTATGGAAAAGTTTTGTTTCGACTTTATGGGATGCGGTTGTTACTGCCGGTTTTATTTCACAATTAGCCTGCAGTTAATGCTCATATCGTTTAGCCTGTTTGTTTTTTGTTGTAGCACACACTGTGCTACACGCTATGAGACAGCTACGATGGCGAGTGGTGAGAGCGCGTTTGCTTCTGGAGTTGTGGACTCAAGTTTGATTCCGAGTCTGGTCAAACCAATGACTTGAAAATTGTTATTTAAAGCTTGCCTGCTTGACGCTCAGCATTAAAGAAACAGCTAGAGAGCAAGCCGGCAAGTTCGTGCCGATTGTTTCGTTGTGAAAGGCACTAGGTATATTAGTGAGATTTCCCCATCTTGAGGCGGTAGACTGATGAATAGGGCAAGTTTTTGTTGCTCTTAAATTCGAAAAAAGTTGCATTTTTTTGAAAAAACGAGCAACCCTGGTTCTGACAATGGTACAGTTGAACTTCTCCAGGATTGTAGCTGAACTTAAATAATACAAACCAACTGCTGCAACGTAGATAACATTGAGACATAGACCATCCGTCACAAAGCTCATTATTATACAAATCAAAGAAGATGTTGCAATTAAACTAAAATTCTGTATCTGTTTCAAAGCATAAATTTTCAAATCGCATTTTCACTTTTACATCTTGCTCAAAAATTTAAAAAAGTTGCCATGCCACGTAAGATCGAAAAAAGTTGCAAAATAAAATTTCTGGAAACAGTTTAAAATAGTAAATTACGTAGTAGAGTCTAAGTGTTTTCAAAGCTGTAAAAAAAAGTTGCAAAAACTTGCCCTACTGATGACCCTCATCTCGTAAGCGAGCTCGCCATAGCGCTTTAATCGTTTTCTGCAGTAATGGGATGTTCATATGCTGCGCTACTAAAATGTAGGCCTACTTGAACCCTATAAACCCTATAAGAATGTTGCCTACTAAGCAGTGATGGGATTCAGGGTGTTCGCGCGAACCCGTTCTTGGAATGTCAGAATAATCAGCGAACCCGTTCTTGCTTTTTCTTACAGACATTAAGAGATTTACGAGGGAACCTGTTGCTAGTAAATACGATATAAAAGAGAACCTGTTCTTAAAATTTTGAATCCCATCACTGCTCCCTAAGTCTTTTTGAAATGTTATCAGAGCTACAATCAGCTACGCCTTTGACCGTTACATAAGTCAGCGAATACTTTACCGTTATACTATACTTTGCAGATTATATTCGTAAGCTAACATAATAATCACTTTGGGAAAATGTAGGGAAAGAAAAATTATAAACCGGGAATTTCGACAAGATAAACTCAGCTGTCATCATCACTGGTGCAGCCTAAGCAACTCTTCAGTTTTTCCTACCTGTGCGTTATGGTAAAACAAACTTTAAACTGGTTTTGCACTGCTTTACTTTCACTGCCGGTGATAGACACTAGGCAGCTGCATCTATGTCTTCAAAACGTCCAATTTCAAGAGAATTTCCTGTTCTGCGGCTGTATTTTTCTTCCTCTACCATAAATGCTTCACAAATCAATCACCAAAATGCAGAATCGTTTAACTAGGCCTGTAAAAAACCAGGGGCGTGACCAGAAATTTGACAAAGGGGGGCGCAATTTCCTGTTAAAACGTTTCTACTGAAAATATCGATGAAGACCCCCAAACAAATCGTCTTCCGACGTCTAAATTACCCCCCAAAATCATGTGAAGACCAAAAAAAAAAAAGGTCAACGCGTCCTCAGGTGTCCTGTTTCGCTGACTGCAAATTGTGGGGAGGAGCCGCGCCCCCCCCCCCCTGGAAAAACGAAATCTTTGAAATGCGACCACGATAGGCTATGGATCAGAATTTGGAATATAATCCTATTCCGCGTCAACTCACTATTAACCATAACGCCTACTTGCGTTTATCCATGAGTGTGAGAGCCTTAATTTGCACAGTCTGAGAGGAATAGATCGTCAGTGACATGGCCAAGCGGTACCGCGCGCAGGTTACACATCCTACAGTGACGGGTTCTATTCGCGGGTGGAGCCGATCGCATTTGACATAATAGGCTATAACCGTAACGGGTGGCTGCTGACTCGAAGAGCGCAAGGCGCAAGCTCACTTCGCAGTCTCCCTCAATTACTGTTGAATTTTCTATTAAATATTACCACTGCAATTTCCCAAAACCATCTCTTGATGGCTTTTTCTTGATAGGAGGATAAATATGCAAAAACTGAACAAACAGAAAAGACCTTACGATAGGACAGACGGACAAGTTTATTTTCATATTGCAACTACAAGCATTCAAAAAAAACTTTGAAAAGGAAAAAAAACAGATTTAAGGTAAACATGCAACTGAAGCTCATTTGCAATATGAGGAAGCCGTGAAGTTTTTGAGTCAAACGACTACCTTTTGTTTGCTTTCATGAGCAGAGTAATGCTCACATTTAATTCTCGTTGAAGCAGCAATAAGATTGGACGCTAAATCGCCGGAGTCGGTTATTTGGTCTTGAAGTGATCACATTTCGGACAAGGGTCTAGACTAGTCATAGTCAATGGTCTGGTAGACTGTCCATAGGATGACAGTGGACGCAAGTGCTTGTCAATGATTAATTGCAAATTATCTACCAATCGTCTCAACAGTGAGCATGAAAGGTAGTGTAGCAGTTACTGTTGTCTTTGAAAAGGTCTATTTCAAATATGAGTACAGCAATATGTTACAGCAATAGGTAATAGCCTAGACAGCAATATGGTTTCTTCATTTTTATCCTCCTGTCACGAGAAAGCAACATAGGCGCTAGGCTATGCATACCGGTACCGGTAGGACGAATGCATACTCGCTTAGGAGTTGCCCTTGTTTTCAAGTTTTCTGGTGGAATTTCGCTTCTGACTTCTTCAATTTGCTGCTTGTTAGACTCCACCAAGCAGAAGTAGCCTAATTAGGCTATCGTGAAGCATCTTAGCGGCTTATCCAAGGACGCAGCAAAGAGGCTCGGGGAGAGTTAAACCACTGACTGACCTTGCGATTGTGGCCATCGTAAAAACAACGCTCTGAACCACTTGGCCACATTGTTTACACTTAATGCTATATACAGGCCTGATATCAAGCAAACAAAATATTAAACTGATTAACTGTGGTGTACCACAGGTCCACAAGGTTCTATTTTGGTACCGGTACCAACCTTATCTGTGTTAATGGAATTGTTCATGGAGGAGTTAGGGTCAAAGGGGTTGAAGTTAGGGCCAGAGGGGTTGTGGCCAGGAGATTGGTGTCATGGGGGTTGGGGTTAGCTGGTTAGTTTCGAAGAGGTTGGAGTTGGGGTTATCGAAATTAGAATGTTTACTGTTGATGTCAAAGAGCGCAATGCAGCAAAAGCATAAACACATGCACAAATGTCCTAAAAACAACTGAAAGAAATAGTTTATTAGCATGTTTGTTACACATACAGGTTTTTAGTGACCGAAAAAACAGTTCTGCTACTGCAAAACTCAAACTACAGTAACTGAAAGTTATGCCCGAAATATGGCAAAATTTATGGTTATCGTAGTTTGAAAATCGTAGTTGTTTTTCGGTGAAATAGAAGCTTTCATAATTAAACTACAACTATTTAATCTTGGAAGTTTGAAAATCAAACTTTCGAGCCCCCTGGCGCAGGCCTTGCACTATTTCTACTCTTATTCAAATGCATTGATTGCTTTATTATTGCACTAAGTGGCTTTCTTCCCTTTAGAATTTCTATCCTACTTGTAGCACATTGGAAAGACGTCTTCATGCATTTTCGTAACTTGATCTTGTGGTGCAAAGCAGTAATTTTGACCAATCAGAATCAAGTTCGTTTTTTTTCTTGTAATCATGTGATTATTAGTAGTAAATGCTAGATATCGATAAAAAATCTGAATTGATAGCTGTTGGCGTTGTGGTATATACTAGAAAAAAGTTTCAAAATTGAAATGGAAACTTTTACCTGGCTGAAGTCGGGTGCGCTGAAAAATGAGTCTCTGAAATGCTGCCAAAAATGCAATTAAAAACAGTTTCACGTGATTTTGTTAAGGAAGGAATAGATATTCCATATGTAGATTAACAAAAAAAAAAAAAGAATTTAAGTTGCTAAAAGGCATGATTGCGCTTTTTACGTTTTTTTTGTATTTTGCGCATTACTCTGCTTTACTACAATTCGTCCAACGCAGTCGAGAACGGATTTCGTACGAATGCAGCTGCTTGTTCTTTAGGCTTAGGAAAATATCGTTTGAACTCGGCTTCAAAGGATTGAAGGTGCTGTGTTACTGATGTCTTCAAAAGTTCATCCAGTTTTTCATTTTTAATAGCACTGGACAAATTTTCGAACATTGCAATATTTCCACGTATCACTTTTCAATACCAGTTTTGCAATTTTGGGTAAAAGGCTTTTGCCGTCATTGTGAAAATTTCAGAAATCTTTTCGATTAATAAAATATTTTATAAATAAATTTACAACCCCTCGGGAAAGACCTTTGCAACCCCCAGGTTGAGATACCCTGCTTTAGACCACTATTCCCCCTAAAATTTTAACTAGTGCAAATTAGCTCAAACATTTAAAGAGTGTAACTCAAGGTCTGGAATAATTTTTGCTTATAATATAATAAGAATTTCTGTGGTAAAACACTTTCATTTGACACAAAAAAACTTGAGCACTTTCAACTCATGTGCTTTTAAATCATTATAGCAATGCGCCAAAATTAAAAAAATTTTACCCAAATGATCTCATTTTTGTTAAATTTTGCACCCTAGAAGGAACACTGCTTTTCACGATATGCGATTAAGCTTTTGTATATATATTATTTCTTTTTCATTTTACTAACTGACATTTAAATGCAAATTTTTATTAAGTTAACTAAGCCTGCAGAAGTACTTACGAGCAGGATGGTGTGGTGTGCTCTTTCAATACACCAGTGTTGTTCTATTGTAATAACTGATGTCGTTTTTATATTAGCTTATTGACACTAATAAATCTATGTCAAGTAAAACTGAAAAACCAGCCTCAGATAAAATTTGGTAAAAAGTATATCAAAAACTAGTAAAAGATAAAATCGATTTCGACCTCAAAGGTCATCGTCAGTCATCTAAAAAACAAATATATATATCTCAGTAACTTAGTACACTAGAACAATATGTTATGCTCAAAACTGAATACACTGACTCGTCAAAACGTTACACTCAATTTGGTAAAATATCTAACCACAGTAAGAAAAGCCTGTAATCTCGATGTGTCACTGTCGAGATTACAGGCTTTACTGTGGTTAGATATTTTACCAAATTGAGTGTAACGTTTTGACGAGTCAGTGTATTCAGTTTTGAGTATAACATATTGTTCTAGTGTACTAAGTTATTGAGATATATAATTGTTTTTTAGATGACTGACGATGACCTTTGAGGTCGAAATCGATTTTATCTTTTACTAGTTTTTGATATACTTTTTACCAAATTTTATCTGAGGCTGGTTTTTCAGTTTTACTTGATATAGATTTATTCATGATACAAATGCTGAGAAACCGCTTCTATCTTATCATCACTTTTTTACAGTGGAGTTCTAAGTTGAGGGTGATTCAGGAAACCAACCAAAGTATTGTCTTATTGACACTAATAAACTTACTTTCTGTTGGGTATGGTTAGCCTTGTGTGGTTAGGTGGGTAATGTACAGGGTTGTCCGTGAGTATGAACAGTTTCGAGTATGACATCATATATAATAACTACATCAACAGCTGATATGGAACATTACCGGATTAACCTGAAAATTACAGTTTTGGTCTATTAAGTTGTTTAGTGCCTGATCTAAACTGTAAACAATATATAACTGCAATCTTTGCCGATGTAGGAAAAATTGAGGTGAGACCTGAAGTGGCACAAATTTCGGCTGATACAAAATTTTAAAAAATGACTACCAGCGATATTTGTGCAACAACTCTTGTTTTAGACAAAAAATGTGATGGTGTTCCTGCGCAGTTACATTATAGTTATATAATGTGTGTCGTGTCTACAAGATTGTGCTCATGCACAAGTACAAGACCTAGACGTAGCATTGACATTCCTACAATATTTTTCAGAATTACTTAATTTAACTGAAAAAAAAAACATTTGGTAAGATTGTAACGTATTGATGCAAATTTTGCAATCACGATTGAGTTGATTTGACGTTCTAACTGCTTCAATTAAGCTGATGCAAAATTATGAACAACGTTGTCGACGATACTGAAAAATATTTGACAAAATCGTCAAAGAAATTCAAGTCAAACGCAAAACCAACGAAGCAAGTTAGTGTTAACCAGTTCTTTTCTTTTTTTTTTTTCAGTTTAATAATAACGGTATAAACCATGAATATAAGTTCAAGGAATGTTATGAGCATAAATATATTTGAATTTAGTTGCATGTTTATCTGCATATCACCACAAAGTGATATGATGAGCTCTCTTAAGAGTTACCAGCTATCTGTCTATCACTTTAAGATGGGGTAATCTCGCTTAGTGCCTTTCCAACGACACTACAAGCAAACTTTCCGGCTTGTTCTCCTCAATGTCTTTTCTAAGCTTAATGCTAAGTGTCAAGCAGGGAAGCGGGAATACCAATGAGTTGCTGGTTTGACCTGACTCAGAATTAAACTTGTGCTCTATCCACTCTCGGCTTCAAAAATTGCTTTTGTGCTGTAGTGTTTTGATTAATTTCTTTCCATGCGACTATACTTATGGTTTTCTGCATTGGGCTTTATTCCAGCAATGATTTTTATTGAGTTGTTTACCAAGCATTGATTTTTACCAGCAAGTGCAGCTATGAAAATTTTAATCCTTTTTTTTTTCCACACTTTGAAAATACTACCTGTGCTATAGGACTAGGCTACTGCTTCATTGCAGAAAAACATGTTTTCCGTAAACGCTTTATATTGTGATGCTAAGAATAATAAACACCAGTAGGTTATAAACAAAACCCGTCGTTGGCTCAGCTGCTAAGCCCACGCTATTGGTGCGGGAGGTCTGGAGTTTGATTTCCTGGCCGGTCAAATCAGCATAGTGTCGCCAACGACTCGCCACCGTTGCGACGTTTCTTCGGAGCTGTGTTGCCCAGGCGCTAAGCCGCGGAGATGGGCCCCGCAACTCGTTACACGCTTCGGCGTAATGCGGCGAGTACAATGAAGATTTGATTTGAGGTTTTTAACAATGAAATTGGTTAGCATTTTTGTTAAAGACAGCCTCCGCTGTTGGGGGATGACTGGTAAGTTAGTGGCATATGTTTTGTTGCCTCCACCCACGTCAGCGTAAGTTCGTTCTCATGAGTTAGCAAACGCGGAAATATGTAGGTCGCATCAGCACAAACAACAAATATCCTAGTGGAAGGCAACGGACTTGACGATGAACTTTTTCCTTCCTCTTCGGTGCAGGATGGGATACCAGGCATGGAAGGTATGTTCTAAATATGCTGAGATTCAACTGCTGATGCTGTTTCAATCTTTCCGATCTCATCAGTTGAATAGTGATCAACATTTTGTTTATTGATAAGCAGAATTGAAACATTTTCTCACATGCTTGCAGTGAACCACATGTGCATTGCTGTAATAAGCTAAATTTTATAGGGTTTTGGTAATTGAACTAATTTTTATAAAGTTATGGAAATGAATATCCCATGAAACAACAGCCTAAGGACTATTTGTGTTCAACACCGGTAGGTCGAAGGCCTAGAGACCTTCCCAGAACTCGATGGCGAGATTACGTTGAAGATCTTTGTTGGTCTCGCCTCGGCATCCCACTACGGCAGGGATGGCAAACCACTGACCCGCGGGTCACTAAGTGACCCACTTGCAGATTTCAGAGACCCACTTGTGGTTTCAAAAACTGTAGGAAGAAATGGTAGTGAACATTTACGTAGTGAAGAAAAGTTTATCTGCCTTTGCTGTGGCATTAAAGACCTTTTATTTGCTGTTTACACCCAATAGCCTATTTGCAGAAAGCTGGGAATTTATGAGGTAAAGACCTTTTTTTTGCTCTTCGCATGCATTTCGGCGGAATTTGGGAAATCGGAAGGCGCCAAGACCTTTTTTATTTTAATTTTTTGCTTTGCTAGTTGAAGCCCCTCATCAATATCATTACATCCGTGACCCACTTTTATTTCGGTCTACGACCTTATATTTGACCCACCACTTAAAAAGGTTCGCCATTCCTGCACTACAGCATCTACCCTTCGTTTTGCGTGGTAGAGATCAGGGTGCTTATTTTTTCATCAAAAAATACATTTTACTCTCACCCTGTGTTTAAAGTGTTCCTTTTGGGGAGAAAATAACTTTTGATAAACCCTTTTTAAATATTAATCCCTAGGAGGACCTCCCGAGCGATTTCATGAACCGGTGTGAAAATAAGCATTTTGCTTGCATTTTCTTATTTTTTGGTGGTAGAAACATAATTCTAGTGTCTAGTTCCTCAAAGTCGACTGCAAGGATGCCATTTTTGCCTATAATCGGTTCCAGCGACAATGCGACATGCATTAGTAACAATTTTTACATTTTTGAATTTTTGCTGGAGAACATAGCTATCTGTACCTGAAGCAATCAATGTCTTACCCATATTAGTACGAGTAAACTTGTGCTAGTAGAAGTAACATACTGTTTATGCAAGAGTACTAACCATATCAAAAATAAGATACAATGCCTTAATTTGCACAGCGATCACATATATCAAACGCTTTCACGAATGTTTTAAAGATATCTTCGATCGTCTTCTACCACTTGCAGAAGATTTTGATAATGATCTTCAGATCGTGCGTATGGTGCAAAATCTGCGCCGAGTTTTACTACGCGTTCAGCGCAGTTATTGAGCACATTTACAGCACCAATGTTTGAGCTAGAAAAAGAAACAAAGCTCCTAAGTCAGGGGTGGCCAACCTGAGGCGCATGCGCCATGCGTGGCGCATTGGCTACTTAAAAGTGGCGCATTGTACCTTTTTGATGACAAGCCACTTCTACTCACTAATATTTTTTTTTATTTGCCCTCCACCGATATTTTTCAGTGGAAAACAAAACATCTGAGGGCGTGAAGATCTTTTTTTATGTTTTGCTCCCCACCGACATTGTCAGTGGAAAACAGGACGTCTGAGGGCATAGGCGCACGCAGGGAGCCATCTCCTGCTCCCTTTGGCCCGGTAATAAGGTGCTAAAACTTAACTTTCAGTCCATAATTTCTCAACCTAATAATGGTTGCAGCCTCCCTTTTTCGATAAAAAAGCGTGCTAAAATGAGTGCTTTTCTTAATGTAAAAACCGTAAAAATTCGTTGGCAGCTGGGGGGTTTCACCTCCAGACCCCCGGTTGTGGCCCCCCTTTGCCAAATCCTGGGTACGCCACTGTCTGAGGGCGTGAAGTGAAGACCTTTTTTTGCACTTAACCGATATTGCTAGCTCTTATTTTAAAGAACTGAAAAAAAATGGATGCTTGATGTGGCGCATCTAAATTAAGGGTGAAAAAATATTGGCGCATGGAATCAAAAGGTTGGCCATCCCTGTCCTAAGTGAAAAAATTCCCACTGTGGCCTAAAAATGCGTAAATTCAAATAACAAATGAACAAGACATCAAATTTTTGCATTCCATGAAAACTGATCGAATTGCAACCTTTGGTAGTTTTGACAGAATCCACAAAATGACAACAGAAAAAAAGAAGAATATAGAAGTTCAAGAACAACGCGAAGATAGATCAATTCAACTACAAAGACTTGCTGAAGAAACGGTTTTGCTTTCCTATAGTAGTGAAGAAAATTCATCAGACACAGATGACACATTTATAAGCAATGACCCTGCTGAGATATTCATATCATCTAGTTCTAGACCATCACTAGCCAAGCATTACCCACAGCAAAAAAATTCTGGTACCGCAGGTTTTTTTCAAGCAATTATGCTTTAATGTGAAAGACTTACATCTTTAGCAGCAAGAATAGAGATGACTTCAGCTCAACAACGAATTTACACCAAAGCTGTTGTTGAAGAAAGTGAATGTGACTCATCAAAACTTAATATTTCTTACAGTTATGTTGACAAGTCTCGACGCAAAGTTGTTCAAAGTATTGCTTCCACACTTCAGCAAAAGAACACTGGATTCCACCAAAAATTGCGTCTTTACATTGAGACTCCAAAATCTTGCCAATGCTGAAAAATTCAAACGTATCAGAAGAACGACATACCATTGTAATCGACACCCTGCAAGAAATAAAGCTGGGGCTAAAATAGCCAATTTGAATATGGAGTTTCTTCAGTCATGGAACTTACTGAACTTCGAGTATTGCTTGTATGGTGTATGACACCACAGCCAGCAACACAGGTCATTTAACAGCAGCATGTGTTTGCGTCCAGCAGCAAATGGACCATGCGCTATTGTGGTCAGGATGTCGACACTACATCGTAGAAGTTATTCTGAACCAAGTTTTTCAAAATCTTAAAATTGAAGCATTAAAATCAGCAGAAGTGTCTGCGTTCACAAGATTTCGAAAGCACTTCAATTCATTAGATACTCCTACACAGCTGATGAATATCTCAAGCTATGAAATGAACACCGAGAAAATGCCCACTGTTAATCGATTGAAAGAGGAGTATTCTTAGTCAGTATTGCAAAGTGATTTTATCCAGCAAGAAACGAACACGGACAGCTGACCGCGAGTCAACTGACCGTCTTGCAAACTGACTGCCGCGACAACTGACCGCGAAAAACAGCTCCGTGCGCTGTATCGTAGCGAAAATGCGCTTCGTGCGCTGAATAATTTGACAAGGCTCGAAAACAGGTTCACAGCGGGGAGTAGTTTCGGTTAGAGTTAGGTTCATTAAGTAAGAGTTGATTTCGGTTAATTAGAGTAAGGTTCGGTTAGGTTTGGTAGGTTAGCGTTGGGTTCGGTTGGGATTAGCTTGGTCTGGGTTAGGTTCGTTTAGGCTTAGGTCCAGTTAGGGACAGGTTATGTTCGTTCAGGATTTGTTGTAGTTCCACGTGGCGAAAGTTCTTGTTAATGTATTAGGCGTTTTTGGCGGTCAGTTTACTCGAGGTCAGTTGGCGGCGGTCAGTTGTCGTGTACCGGCAAGAAACGACTACAAGGAACTGTGATTAATCTCTGTATCAAGTTCTTGTGTGGAAAAATATCTTTTAATTTTAGAACACCTGGAGCTTTGAATAGAGCTCTTGGGATGGCAAAGCTTTTGTACAGTTTTACAATTTGCCTTCTTCAATCTGCAACTGAAGAATTACCACCAGGTACAATTACAACAATGGTGCAGATTGCAAAATTGAGGCGGTTCATAATCTTTTTAGCTCTGATCTATTGCCATATTAGTTTCTAAGCACTTCGGCTCCAGATGCTCTTTAGAATGACTTGATGTTGTAGAAATCTATCATGGATTATGCTGAAATGGATAAACTCATGTCAAATATAGCAGAAAAGGCGCTTTTGCGACATTTTTGATATATTGTGCCAGAAATTATTCCTCTTTCTCTTTTCAGTTCTGTGGTTTCCTCCACCAAAAAAAAAAAAATTGCAGAAAAGCTTTTGGTGTGTAAACCATTTGAACCTGTGGTTTGTCCATCCTCCCGTTTTGGTGCAGTCTTTGGAAAACCCGACTTTCCTTTCAATGTGGATAATCCTGCGTCATTGAATGAACTAATTTTGCCAAAGATTCATATCATGCAAATTGACTCTACTTTCCTACTTGAAAATCCTGCAAGTTGGCGAAGCCTCAATTAATACCAAAGTGGTCTAAAAAACATTGTTGCTGTAAATGTACTAAATAACTGTGCTGAACGCGTAGTAAAACTCGGCGCAGATTTTGCACCTTACGCACGATCTGAAGATCATTATCAAAATCTTCTGCAAGTGGTAGAAGACGATCGAAGATATCTTTAAAACATTCGTGAAAGCGTTTGATATATGTGATCGCTGTGCAAATTAAGGCATTGTATCTTATTTTTGATATGGTTAGTACTCTTGCATAAACAGTATGTTACTTCTACTAGCACAAGTTTACTCGTACTAATATGGGTAAGACATTGATTGCTTCAGGTACAGATAGCTATGTTCTCCAGCAAAAATTCAAAAATGTAAAAATTGTTACTAATGCATGTCGCATTGTCGCTGGAACCGATTATAGGCAAAAATGGCATCCTTGCAGTCGACTTTGGGGAACTAGACACTAGAATTATGTTAAGCGAGTCTAGAAAAGTTATATATATAGTTAAAATGATGGAAATAGTTAGAAACTTGAATCTGCTAAGTCTGTAGTCAAATTTGGTGAAAAATCTTGATTTTAAGAGCTTGTCCTGATTATGTTGCCGCCGCCATTTACAATAACATGCCTGAATTTTAGGTGATTACGGTGATCAGGTTGTAGTGACGTTGCTTCCATCTAATGATAACTCTTCAGTGGAAATGGTAAGTTCTCATTTGATTTGTATCTCGCACGTTCCTTAAATCTTTTATTTATCTTAGACTGACGATTTAAACTCGGCCACGTCATCAGGAGACATATATCTCACACCGTCATATCCTTCTGATGAAAATTCTCAACTGTAAGTGTTGTGTATTGGCTAAAGACCTTGCTATCGGTACAAGAGGTCATGGGTTCAAGTAACGATTGGCGCGGTCCATATCGGCGTTCTAGCTCCTGGACAACACAGCTCTGGAGAAACATCAGAGCGGTGACGCCACTGTGTCGGATTTGATCAGCCCGAAAATCGAACCCAGCCCTCCCTCGCCGACAGCGATGTCCTTACTACGCCAACCGACCGGTTCAAATCCATTATTTTGTTTAGTTCAACCTCTCCCAGCAGTGATAACATGATATATGCCGAATTACAAATTACGTCAGATTCACCGGAAACCAATTATGACGTCATGGACTTTAATACTTTGAAACTTCAACCGAAACGCAAAGAAAAGACGGAAGTGAAAAAAGCTGGAGAAAAAGTGCCGGTGTGTTGGGGGGCTTCCGGGCTATTGTGTTTGTAGTTCAGCAAATGTAGGTTACGTCAGTGCTGGAACTTCGATGTTCCTGACAATTTTGATTTCTTTATTTTCATCCTCCCGACACAAGAAAATGACGGACATTGTAGTGTATACATATGGCGAATCTAGACTCGCTTAGGGTTTGTCTTCAGAGTTTTCCGGTTGAATTTTGCTTCTGACTTCTTTTAGTTTGCTGCGTGTTACATTCCACCACGCAAAGATAATTATCGTGAAGCATCTTATCCAAGGTCGCAACGACGAGGCTTGGGTTGGAGTTGAACTGTCAGCCTTGCGATGATGATCGTCGTAAAAACGACGCTTCGAACCACTGCGCCACGCTGCCGATAAAAATGTGGGCTTATATTGTTTGCATTGAACGGAATATTCCACAATAATGGAGGAAACTGCCAAATTAGCTTGAGTTCTTTGAGTCAGCAACCACCCGGTGTATATGTTGAATGCGATCGGCTCCAGCCGCGAATCGAACCCGTCACGTGGGATCTGTCATTTGTGTGCGGTATTGCTTGGCAATGTCGCTGACGATCTATCTTTTGCCCTCCACTATGTAATAGAACACAAATATAAACGTAATGTGTGGGAGGATGAGCTGCAATAAATTTTACATCACAGCTTCCAGCCACCATTGAACTGATGGAAGATCCTGTTCGAAATCTCTGGGTGACATCCAAGTCTCACAAAGAACAGTTGAAGGAATGTGGACATTCGTGGAGCACTGGTATGTGGAGCAAAGAAGAAAGTCGGATCCTGAAAGAAAACATCGACAGATATTGTCTGGTGAGGATGGTATAAAGGTTGCTGATTTGGTTGCAATCGTGCTCACATATAATCGTTCAATTTGCTGGTTTTCCGGCTCGGAGGAGCTTCTGGAGATGGCGATATTATGAAGCAAAGATCAAGTGCAGTTTGAAGAACTGTTACTGTGCCTAAATAAAAAAAATTCCTGAAGCGTGTAACGAGCGCCGGGATCCATATCCGCGGCTTAGCGTCTGGAACACACAGCTCCGAAGAAACATCACAGCGGTGGCGAGTCGTTGGCGACACTCTGTGTGATTTAACTGGCCCTGGAATCGAACCGCAGACTCCATCACCGATAGCGATGACCACTAAACTACTATATCACCGAAGCAAAGCAGTACGAAGTGGGAGTTTTGTATTGCCTTGCCTACAGCTCAATCACTTTTGTCGAAACGTCCTGTTTCAAGAATTGCCGTACTTTTCCTCCTTAAGCAATTTTCGCTCCGTGTTTATTGCAAGCCTCGTGTCATGATCTCTTCCATTTTGACAGGAACGCGGCATCAAAGATCCAAACGACATCATATTCCGCGCATCGAAGGAAGACCGCAGAGACTTCTACCCGACAATATCGCATGGTTTGAACCGACCTCTCTTCGCGGTTTATCGTCGCGTGAAGAGGATGTACGACCAGCGGAACCACAAAGGAAGGTGGGTAGCAGCAGGCTGTCCACTCTCAGTTTTTTTCGTGATTCTTCATTTTTTTCATTTTTTTTGATTGATTTACTTGATTCTACACGTGGAAAATTGATTCTACGCGGAAAACTGCGGACGTGATGACCTGTTTCTTTGCTCTTCATTTGATTTTGCGGAAAATTGGACTAGATATGTCTTTTCTTTTTTTCATTGTTTTTAGTAAATCGGTCATTTTTATTCATTTTTTCCACTAAATTGCCGTCTTTTTATCGATAGCTGGCTGGACAGCGTGTAGCAGCAAGGACCACCAACTCGATGAATTGGCTATTTTTTCCCCTACTCGAACTTGCAACACATGATTGTAAAACTCGAACTTGCAACACATGATTGTAACTCGAACTTGCAACACATGATTGTAACTCGAACTTGCAACACATGATTGTAACTCGAACTTGCAACACATGATTGTAACTCGAACTTGCAACACATGATTGTAACTCGAACTTGCAACACATGATTGTAACTCGAACTTGCAACACATGATTGTAACTCGAACTTCAACGAAACACAAAAATCTCGAATTTGACTCGATCTCGAGAAAAGCTGATTGAGTTTTGAACTTTTTTTAGACAGAAAATTGCTTGAACTTGGCATGAACACGATTAAACCTAGTTGAATTTAGCATCAACCTGGTAAAATTACTAAGCTCGAACTTAAACTGGTAAAATTACTGATGATGAACTTCAACTTAGCTCGCAACTTTTTGGTGAACTCGAACTTGAGCGATAAATACTTGCGAGTTTGCGAAACCATTTGGAACATTGATGCAACCGATCCATGTCTTGCAATTCATGGACTCGTTGAAGCCAGGATTTCTTCCTTGAACTGATGGTTTTAGTGCTAGAATTGTTATAGCTTCGGCATCTTTGAAACCGACCTTAATTTTGTGAGTCAATCATTGCGATGCCTTGCTTGAGAATCGAATCAATGATGGAGATGGTAGTAGAGCCTTTCCGCATTGTCAACTCGATAAAGAATACTTTAAGATGAAGGAAATGTAACAACGGCGATATACCCAGGCGTACACATTGGTCCTGAGCTCGATTTCAAACTCCACGTACAACTTTTACACAATAAACTTTCTTCGGAAAAATGTTCTGTTTCCTCTATATCATGCCATGTTTCACTACCACCTTCTTTCTGCATCGCAGTCCGGACCTCAACATTTTCAGTTATCTTAACTCAAGTCGTATCCTCCAAAACAAAGCTGGTGAACTTCTAGCTGATATTGATTGGAGACTCTCCAGTGCTCATCATCATCATTCAGTTTCGATCCGGTTCTTCCCTCGTCACGGAAGGTGGCCTGATACACCTCATCCCCACCGCGATCGCTCTCACACCTTTCCTCCTTCTCGTTCGATCTGCAGCTTCCTCGATCTTCAACTCGACTTCTTCACACTCTCTTCCACCTACTTCTTCCATGTCATTTTTGGCCGTCCTCGCTTTCGCTTCCCATTCACTTCCAGCATCATTGCCTTCAGTATCTTGTCATTATTTCTTCGAATCACGTGTCCATACCATCTCACTCCATTTGTCTTTGCCATTCTATCCAACGTTTCCTTCAAACCCAACATTTCCATCAGCTCTTCCGTATTCTTTCTATCCACTAATTTCACTTCACACATTGACCTCACCAAGGCTCTTTCAGTTCTTCTCATAATTGCCATTTCACTCTCCCTTAAACACCATGTTTCACTTCCATACAACATTGCCGATCTTACACAACTACGATAAACCATCCCTTTCATTCTCAGAGAAAACCTTCTTCCACGTAACAACTCTCCGTATTCTCTAAATTTCATCCATCCTATCCTTACTTTTGAGGTCGCGGCAGTTTCACATTCACCACTAGCATTCAGCCTGTCTCCTAAATAACAAAATCCCTTCACAGTCTCCACTTCATCGCATGATACCTCGACTGGTTCTTCCGTGCCATCTCCAACATCTGTGCATCTTCTACATACAAAATGCTTTGCAGAACTGCAGGTCACCTTTTTCATTTTCGTACATCTACCATGTATCTACTTGGTACACCTAGTGCAACACACAGCGTTAGACCCGACTCTTGCACCAACACTTCGGCCAATCCTTTCTTTCTTACTGCCCATTCCATCACTTTTCTCGGTAACCTTTCCAATGCCTTTTCCAAGTCCACAAAACATATGTACAGCTTTTTCTTCCACGAAACTCCTCTTGCATTCTGCTCAGCATAAACGACGCCTGAGTCGTGCTGGTGTTTATAAATCGCTTGGTATTCTCAAGCTCGACGACATGATTAAATTTCAAACTGCTCTATTCGTCCATAGTCACTACAAGAGTAAGCTACCTCCAAATCTACAGAGTTATTTTACAAACGTTAATACATGTCATTCAGTTGCAACTCGCCAGCAAGCATGTCTCAACAATCACAATTCAGGGTGTAGATCTTCGAAACTTCAGCGCTCAATCAAATACAGGGGGCATAAAAATTTGGAATTCAATTCCTATAAAATGAAGAAAATTCTGCTTGAGAAAATTTGAAAAATCTTTGAAAGATTTTCTCTTAAAAAGTTACTGGTTAATCCTGTAGTTCATAAAGTACTCCTTGTAACTGGAGGCCATGCCACGGGAAAGTCTTTTGATATCAAGATTCAAACCAGGATTATTGTTCTCCGACTGCACATTTCTACCTATAACAGTAAATATAATTCAATAATTTAGTTCTAAGCGTAGCTGCACGACTCGAAGACCCGAAGGTCCTTCGCAGTCTCCCTGTCCTGTCCATTTTTTGTTTATTGTAACTGTAATCTTTTTGGTGTTGTTGAGGACAAATCAGTTGTGTGAATTCAGTTGAACGGTACAAGAAAAGAGGCAACAAAACAATTAACGTTATGGCATGCAGGTAGGAGAAGAGTTGTCAAAAAGAGTAGGTATGGTTGCAACGCTCACAAGACACTAGTGCTACCTGAGCAGCACCGTAGAATGGTGTTCAGGATGTTCGGTTTCTGTGCCTCTCATCAGCGTAATATTCAGATATTCTCGAGAAGAAGTTGACAAATTGAAGAGATTAACCAAGATTCATGGTAAGGATTGGAGCACAATTGCTCGACAACTTGAACGGAGTTCTGACTCCGTTAAGGACCGTGTTCGTTTACTCAAAGACGATCGAACATCCGGTGAGTTTCCTTGATTCCTACATTTTGTCCTTTTGTGAAGAGAAAGTGACCGAGACTATATGCGTAGGACGAATCCAAACTCGCTTAGGAGCTGTCTTTGTTTCCTAGTTTTTCGGTTGAGTTTTGCTTCTGACTTCTTTAATTAGCTGCTTGTTAGATTCCACCAAGCAGAGATAATTGTCGTGAAGCAACTTATCCAAGGACGCAACGACAAGACTTGGGTTGGAGTTGAATCACCAGCAAAGCGCTGCACCAACGTTCGTATAAGTGGTGGACGAGTGGGTGCATCTGGCTTAGCGAGTTACTTTTGCCAACTCTTGTTATTTTCCAGGCAAATGGACTGAAGCGGAGGAACAGAGATTAGCCAACGCTGTGTACTCTGTGATGAGAACGAAAGTGGGAGATTCTGTTACCGAGGGGATTCCTTGGACTGCGGTTGCCAATCGGGTGAGAAGTTTTGTATTTAGTTGCATAAATTTGTCTTCTATCACTAGAAAGCGATCAAAGCGCTATAACGAGCTCGCTTAGGAGTTGCCGGCCATCTGTCTACCACTCTAAGATGGGGAATCCCGCTGATTGCCTTTCCCAACGGCACAACAAGTTTTTTTCAAACTTGCCGGCTTGTTCTCCACTCTGTCACTTTAATGCCTACTGTCAAGCAGGGAAGCTGTGATTACCAATTTTATGGTGGCTGGTGTGACCCAATTCGGAATTAGACCCAAATCTACAACTTGAGAGGCAGACGCTTCATCCACTCGGACATCTGAGCTGTGGTTGTGATTGAAAGTCGGTGAAACTGTTTCTTGTCAAGCAGCGCTGCGAACTCGATCGAATTTTATTCGTGTTCAAGTTCGAGTTCAACCTATTTTAGCAAGTTCGAGTTCTCTAGTTTAATTATTTACGAGTTCGTTAAAAATAAGCTTTTTCGAGTTCAAGTTCGAGTTCAGGCAGATGAATATCTGAAATCGAGACAACTTTTTCACCGCCGGGGCTCATGCAATTAAAAGGATAAAAATATTTCGCTCGTGCAGTAGGTTCAAGACTATAAACCTCAGCTGTTTTGGTACCATCGAAATTATATGTGTTGTGGTCACAATTGAACAACAAACTATATTTCGTAGTGATCTTTTATTTCTTTTGAACAATTTAAATATCTTTCCAATGAACTCGAACAGTTTTATTCGAGTTCAGAAAAAATATTTTTTCTAGTTCGACTTCGCAGCCCTGCTGTCAAGTAGTTTTAAATTCATCAAGCTCACGAAGTAGCATGACTCGAAGTGTTTATCGCGTCGTTGCGCTCCAACTTCGTTGATTCGCTCGCACTTCATCTTTCGCTTTCTTTTATCAAAGCTGCGTTGTATGCATCACCGTTTTCTATCTACTGGCGGGTTGCCACGTTACTGGCGGGTTGGCACGGTACTGGCGGGTTGGCACGGTACTGGCGGGTTGACACGGTACTGGCGGGTTGACACGGTACTGGCGGGTTGGCGCGATACTGGCGGGTTGGCGCGGTACTGGCTGGTTGGCGCGGTATTGGCGGGTTGACGCGGTACTGGCGGGTTGGCATGGTCGTAAACTATCGCTATCAGGACGAGAGGTGTTGGGTTCCATTTCCGGGCCGGTCAAATCGCCAGAGTGTCGCAAGCGGCACGCCACCGCGGCGACGTGAGTATAAGTAGATTTGAATTTAAGGTTGGAAGTCGTACGCAAAAGCAATGCAGAAGCAAATGGCTCAATTATCTCAACTGGAAATTGTTCAGAGGAAAGGAATGGACGAAAGAAGATGACAAGCTTCTTGTGCAAAAGTATGATCGATGTTCTCGCTTGTTTGTTCCTAGTATAACGTCATTGTGTTGTAGAATCGCTGCTCTGCACGTCACAAACGAAAATGAAATCAACTGGAATGACATCAGCAGCGGCTGGTCCAGCGTTCGATCCCCCACCTGGCTGCGAAAAAAGTGGTCCGACCTCAAAAAGATATTCCAAGAATGTGGTCTGGACGATATCTCGTTCACAGGTCGCTGATTGGTCGCTCGTTTTCGCGTTTTTGCTCGAAGTGAGGAGCAGAACGGTTGTTACGTCAACATTAGCTCCTTCGTTGTCCTGCCTATGCCGCTCGGGCGTGTGAAGTAGATTCTGTTACGCACCACAAATGTTAAGTTCTTTTGTGTATACAAATCCAGAGTGTGATTGTCGCACCGTTGGTCAATCATATTGAAAGGCTCCTGTGCCGGTGTGCGGCTGATGAGAACTAGTTGCCCGAAACAGCGCTGTCCCATTCTGTGGTTACCTAATAGGTTATCATCCTTTAGAGATGGCACGGCTAGCTATTTCGTAACCCGGAGCCTCTAGCCCAGTGACCGGCCTGCCCAAACTCAAACTTCGTATGAAATTTTAGTCACAATTAACGTAAGTTTGAAATAAAATACCTAACGAGCCATCTCCACTTTTCCTGTCCCCAGTTCCTCAGTAACTTGATTTGTACTTATCGAATGATGGAAGGATTTATCTAAACGGGAAGTTCTGCGCGGAAAGGAGGTGTGATGGAGAAGTTGAGAAACGTGGCAATCGTGCCGGGTCGGGCACCTATGGGTCCTGAAACCCACTGACGTAGAATAAAACCCGGGCACGTCGTCGGGTTGTACTGCCATTTCATATTCATGTCTCTATTTGGAAAATGCTTTTGTAAAATGATCTAGTCGTAAGGCCGGTTCACACAGAAGACATTCGCGATAGCGGAAAGCCTTTGGCCTTTTTCCGCAAGGCTAACGCTGTGCGCGGAGAAAAAAGTTTAAGGCTTGGTCTTTAATGTTCACACACAAAGCGATGAATACTTCAAATCGTTTCCATAGAAATAGCCGCCGGTATTGAACAAATATCGTAAGTTGCTGTTGCTTATCACAAATAAGCTAGACTACGATGGACAAACAAAAATTCCTCAATCTTGCAACATTGAACGAGCATGAAACTTTGCAGACTGTGTACGCGTAATTAGTCTACATGGTACGTAGTTTAATTACGCTAGTACACACTGGGATGGCTGTATCTATGGTAGCAGTAGTGAGTGCTGTAAATATTTGTCTGTTTGACAGGATATGTTTATGCCGTTTAATTGGAAATTTTGTAATGCCCTTTATCTGCATTTCTTAAAATTAAATAATACCAGAAGACCAGTTGCTCACAAACACATACGTAGCTACCCATAGGCATATACAGGGTGTCCATAAAGTCCGTGTGCACAAATAAAGTTAAAATTTCACAAATAAAGTTAAAATTTTCTAAAGTGCACACGGACTTTATGGACACCCTGTATAACTTACATATATATACCAGTAGCCTACTGGACTAACAGTCACAACACCGGTATGTTTACGAATGCCCACCACAGCTTGTTAAATTCATCTTAATTTTAAGCATTCAACTATCAGCCTACTGATTTGGCTATTACCAAAATTGCACTGGTAGTCTACGGCCTAGGCAACTATTTGCAATCGCGTAATCTGCAAAATATACACAAACAAAGCAGATGCAGGTGTGATTACCTATTCCGTCACTCAACTGGCCGTTAAACTTAAGTCTGCGCTAGCGAGAAGGACATTCAACCCAATTGACCATCTGAGCTTTTGAACCGTTTGGGCCAACCTGTAGCTGTGCGATACCTATCGGCCAAAACTATTGTTATAAAACAGCCTTGTTGGATAATTTGATGTCTGATCCTGCAAAGTCGTCCTACACCACTCACAACGGATATAATAGCCAAGCATAATAAAATTATCCCTCATAGTAGGCTACAGTCAGTAGCCTACCTACCCTATCCACTGGCTGTTCATTTATCACTAAGCTAGTTTGCGAAGCCTCAAACGGAAGAGTTGAATTATTTCAACTCTGCCGCTTTAAACGAGGAATTCTGCCGCTTTAAACGGGGAAATCTTTATGTAGCTTCAGACGCAGAAAACTAGCGCTAACACGTTTGGCAAAGGCCTGGAGCTTCTGTGTGACATTCCTGGATATTGCCGCTTCCGCTAACACTTACGGTTTTCCGCTCACGGCGTCTGTGTGAACCGGGCTTTATGCAGATGCAAAAAAAATCTGAACCTAGGGAATTCTGTCTATATGTTCAGTATAAGTTGTTCCAGAAACCCACTTTCTTTGATTATGATGTTATAAAATTGATTGTGATGCAACTGGATATTTGGACAGGATAAGAGTTGAACCCAGGCAGTTATTTTTCATCGTTGTACTATTGTACTAGGTTGATTAATCGTAACTTACCATCGGTCATCGACGTGATCTAGCTTTACAGCGGATAGGTGACAGATCCTACGTGCCGGTTTCGACTCACAGCTGGAGCCGATCGCATTTGACATATGTACCGAATGGCTGCTGACTCGAAGAAAACAAGCTCACTTCGCAGTCTCCCTCAATTACTGTGGAAACCTCCGTTACTATCATCATCACCTTTGTTAATGTTTGTTCTCACAGATACAGTCCGATTACTCGACAAACTTTTCTCCGAAGATATTTTCAAAGTTTGGGAGAAACCTCGGCAGTTGGTCAAGTTTTTGGTCGGAGTTCAGAAAGCTATTAACTTGTCCGAAGGTGAGAATCCGTCGATATCCGCATGTTGTAAAACACGGAAGGAAATTAATATTCGGGTGGAAACTGTGAGCGAGCAGCCGGTTAGCTCAGTGTTTGAAGCATTGCTATCGGTGCGGTAGGCCTGGGTTCCAATCCCGGGCCGATCAAATCTGCTCAGTGTGGCCACCGCTACATGTTTCTTCGGAGCTGTGTTGACCTAGCGCTAAGCTGCGGAGATGGATCCCGCCACTCGTTGCATGCTTCGACGTAATACCGCGAGGATGAAGGAGATTTGATTTTGAAATTGCAGCTGCATTCTGAAATCAGTCAAAATCATAATTGCTTTCTTATTAAAATCGATTTCACTTTTTGCGCTTTCTTAGTTAATTTAAATAGAATATCGTCCAGTAAATTGAACAAAGTGTAAGCGTGGATACTGGATATTTTTAACTGATTTCGGCTGCAATTCCTACCAGAACATTAGCTTTCTTGCAAATTGGTGCGATGGTTTCATTCAGGTGTGGTGATTTTTTGGGTCATTTTTACGATGAATGTTAGCATCAGAAACACGTTTGAGTTTTTCGTCACAATCCTTGTCTGGTTGGTGGAGCGCGCGATGACATTTCTTCGGAGCTGTGTTGTCCAGACACTAAGTCGTGGATATGGATCCCGTCACTCGTTACACGTTACGGCGTTATGTCGCGATTATAATGAAGATTTGATTTTTTTTCAGCTTCTCGAAAAACGATCGACGATGTGAAGAAGAAACAAGCAAATCAAGATACGTCTTCTACTTCCAGGAGCGTCAATAAACCGCGCGACTCTATTGTCGACGCTCCACCGCGCGAATCCACCTCAGTGTTCACTCGAAGTGGGGAAACTGATGAGCTTATGACGTCACAAATGCTCACTTTATCAGCAGATCCAAGCATGAGTCAGCAAAGCTTAAATTCGATTGTTCGTCCGCGAACTGGATCGGTGGGTTTCAATCGAATCTTCATTATACTCGCGGTATTACACCGAGTGTGTAACTGTGTAACGAGTGGCGGGATACATCTCCGCAACTAGCACCTGAACAAAACAATTCCGAAGAAACATCGCAGCGGTGGCGACCGTAAGTGTGATTTGACCGACCCGGGACTCGAACTCATACATCCCGCACGTTTACTGATGCATTGAGCCACTGCAAAGCGGGTTCGAAACTCACATGTTTCTCTTCTAAACTGTTCATTGTTAGTTAGTAGAAATCAGATTTGTATTGTTAGCACCATGGGTCTGCGTTTGATTCCTTACAAGTTCATACAGAGTTGTTGTTTTGTAGGAATCCACACAAGTCAAACAAGATTTCGATCTTCCATCCAGTAGCTCAGGTCAGTCCTGCAACACGATTGTTGATTTACTCGAACAAAATCTCCATCTGCTTATAATTCCTTGTTTTCAATGCTAGCGACGTTTCGCAGCTTCCAGTAGAATCCTCATCATGATCCGCTTGTGAGGCTGCGTTGTAACTTCTTCATTGGTGTCATTCCCCCCGCCGTCCATATGGCCAATACTTGCTGGTTTTAGGCCCGCAATTCTTGGTTCTGGGTTTTGCTTCATAATCATGACATCAGAAATGACCACATTAGAAGTTGCCAGCCATCTGTCTACCGCCCCAAGGCCGGCAATGCCGCGAAGTACTTTTCCCAAAGACGCAATAAGTAAACTTCCCGTTTTGTTTTTCACACTGTTTCCTTAGTGATGAACATCGAGCAGGAAAGATGTGAATAGCAATGTTGCAATCGTTGGTTTGACCCGACTTGCTCCAGAGGCAGACGCCCTAACCATTCGGCCATTTGAGCTGAAAGGACAGTAATTTGTTCAATGCAATGCGAGCTCCAGACACTGCAAACTATGTGGTAATGTTTCAGAACTTGTATGTGAAGCGACGGAAGATGGCGCTATTTCCCTCCCCCAGGGCACCTACCATCTGACCCCTACATCATCAGAAGGGGTTTACATCATCCACACAGCCGATCAGTCCAACGCTGAGGTCAGTATCACTCCTCTATTGGTGGTTTTATCGTTACCATGACCGGAAAGTGGCAATTTTCCAATGAACGACATAATAATGTTTACGAAGATTATTAAAGGTACCCGATTATGACTCGTTGTCATACCAACCAGTTGATGTGGCTGAAGACATCGGTGCGATAGATCTGGCTTCGATTCCAGACCCGGCCAAATCGGACGCAGTGCCGCCGCTGCCATGTTTCTTCGGAGCTGCGTTGTCCAGGTGCCAAGTCGCGGAGATGGTCCCGACACTCACTACGCTTCGTCGCGGAGATGGTCCCGACACTCACTACGCTTCGTCGCGGAGATGGTCCCGACACTCACTACGCTTCGTCGCGGAGATGGTCCCGACACTCACTACGCTTCGTCGCGGAGATGGTCCCGACACTCACTACGCTTCGTCGCGGAGATGGTCCCGACACTCACTACGCTTCGTCGCGGAGATGGTCCCGACACTCACTACGCTTCGGCGTAACGCCGCGAGTATAATGAAAATATAATTTTTTTAATTTGTAACGTCATTGTATTTTCGCAATTTCGTCATCAGGATGTGAACCTTCCGGATGACATGGGCCGTGTCGTGAACATCACAGTCACCCCGGAGGTACTCAAGTCCATGCTTGCAGACCCTGCCACATCTGCCGGTATCACATTCGCAGATGACACGGATCAAGGTTGGTGGAATGGAGTCAAAAATATAGCGCGGAGTCGTGTGATGCATGTGAAAGTGAACACCAAATCTTGAATTGATATTTTATTGTCCTACGTTGAACAACAGATGACCGAGTGGTAAGAGGTTCTGCCTCTGAAGCTGTAGACTGGAGTTTGATTTCGAGTCGGGTCAAACCAGTGACTTTAGAATTGGTATGCACAGCTTCCCTGCTCGTCGTTCAGCATTATAGGGACAGTGTGGAGAACAAGTCAGCAAGTTTACTTGTTGTGTCGTTGGGAAAAGCACTAAGCCTATCTTAGAGTGATGGACAAATGGTCGGCAATTTTCACGCGAGCTCGTTACAGCGCTTTGACCGTTTTTCGTGACAGGATAAACATATGTAGCTAACATCCTATTTGCCTTCCAATTAACGGCCCCTGGCGGTTCGGCAAATCTCCGTTTATGTGAATTACGTGTTCGCAGAATACCTCTCGCAGCATCCATCCAGCTCCGCTGATAACCCTGTGTTAAGTAGTGTCGCTCGTGACGTCATAGTGAATTCGATGGAAAGCGATGACGACATATCATTGTATGTCACGTGACCAAGTTGCGCCATTTACACTTTGTAAGTATTTTGGTGTTGGGGTGTGTAGAATACTACTTAAACACAACGACTATATACGAGCAAGGCCGCATGAGACTTGGGCCCCAAAGCGAATTTTAAGGTATCTGATTTTGACGTAGCAGCTGGAAAAGGTGATTTACCCTAGGCCCATGGCCCATGGGATATTGTTCTAAACACTGCCATATCAACGACTAAGATTAGCGTTATTGCGCGAACGTGACAAATCCTATGTGACGGGTTCGATTCACGGCTGGATCCGATCGCATTTCACATATTTGCCGGGTGGTTGTTGACTCGAAAAGTGCAAGCTCACATTTCGAATTCTCTAACTTATAAAACTGCCACTCCTATCGTGGACAAATTTTGAGGATCTTCGCAAAAAGAAACAAAATCGAGAATGTTGGCGACCGATTGCAGGGAATCTGTTAGAGTGTAGCTGTGATGCTCCCCCCCTCTTCCTTTTTGCCCGTAAACGATGAAGTGATAGTTCGAATTAGCGACAAACTATGACTTCACAGTTATAATTTTTTTTTACGCATTGTAATTGCAGCTGAGGATTTTAGTAGTGAGGTATATGCAGTTATGCACCATGGCAGATGGCCTAGCGGAGCATCGAACCCGCTAAATCGTCTCCGTAGTCCAATGCAGCAACCACTCGGTCAGCTCTGAGCAAAGTAATGAAATGTTGAAACTTGCATTAATAGATTTATTCGTTCTGGCCTTGCGTAGAAAGAATGGTCGATCTAAGCCTGCTGCTCCACCTGGTGGACACTTCTGCGCACTCAATTTCGAAGTGATTTCAACAAAAATATCAACAGAGCTCTTAACTTCTACAAAAGAAGCCGACTTCAATGAGAATAAAACCCAGGAGCAGAATCGAATTCTAAACCAGTGGTCTTGTCAACACGCCATGCCAATGGTGCCTGGTTCGAGTGAAACACCTTTGGTCTATTGAACCGGTTGTTTTTTCTATGAAATCGTTTGCGCGATTTGAACTACAAATATTTTTGTGCGTCTGACAATAATATCGATCCCCCCCGAGGGGGACGAGGTTGCTGCACCGACTCGCTTTATATCTACGTATGTCGTACGGTGTCACAAAAATTTTAACCAAAATAAATTTACAAAATGAATTTATTGATGACGTGTTAGTGGCAAGACCCTAAAAACCAGCCATGATCTGCTTTGAGAGGTACCTGTAGGCCGTGAACTAGCGCGCTTTTAATTAAGCTTTCTAATCATTGATTTGGAACCCTTGGCCTATGAGCCTATTTTTGATTGATTTTCTCTTTTTTTTTTCAATTACCAAAAAGTGACGGAGGCGCTATTCGTAGGGTGAATCCAGACTCGCTTGGAAGTTGCCTTAGTTTCCCAGTTTTCCGAATGAGTTTTGCTTCTGACTTCTTTAATTTGCTGCTTGTTAGATTTCACCAAACTTGGCGAGGCTGGAGTGAAAGCCGGAGAGTAGAAAAATCAACATTGCGATCCTGGCCGTAGAAAAAACGACGAGCGCCGAACCGCCACGCTTGGCTGCTGCGCTGACTATGGGAAAATTTTGTAATATCGCAACGAAAGGGTGACTGAAACTGACATAAAATTGTTAAAAAGGTGAAGTTTGAAAGAATAGGCTAGCCAATGTTAGGAGCAAGTGGTTTAAAGCCGCAGTGGAGTAACGTTATCGTAGGTTTACTCAGAGCTGGGCAGCCGCTACTTAAATAGTAGCGCCGCTGTCGCTATTTGACGAAAAAAGCAGCGGCGCTACCGTTACTTCAATTAAAGAAGTAGCGGCGCTGCCGCTACTGCATGCGAAAACAGCGGGCGCTGCCGCTACTTTAAAATTATGAAAGTGCGAAAGTTTTCGTAAAAACTAAAAGTCACGAAACTTACGATTAACAATGACATAAAAGTGAATTTCCTCCGTCTCAGTCAATGATATTTTCATTAAAAACAAGTACTGGTAATAATAGACGCATATTCACAGAAATCTGATCAGGGGCCAAGTTGGGGGGGGGGCAGGAGAGACAAAGAGTCAATTTACTTGTGCTATTTTTTTTTTTTTTTTTTCGATATGATTATATTTAACGAGCTCAAGACAAATTCTCGCGTCATAAAAATGATGTAGCCTACTGTACTGAGAATATTTTCACCCAAATCAAAATTGGATACATTAGATACTTTAAAACACACAATCGGGGGTAAGTACACAAAGTAAAATCAATTTGCGCCCCCTTGAAATTTTTTCTAGGCTACGCCACTGATTTGTTATGAATCACTTTAAATAATAATTATCTATGAGACTTAACTTTACTTGGCCTACTTGTTGTTATGCCATACTGTCTTAACAACTTTTGGCATAAAATCAACAACCATTTTTTTTACTGCTGTAGTGGTTCTGAATTTGTTCAAAATTTTCAAGCTAACTTGAGTTTCGTATTTTTGTTCCGGTATATCATTTTTAGTCTACCACCGCAATGACTGATCAGTGATTTTTTCCCATTAATGTCTCATCGAACAGACAATGTTTTCGCTTTTTTTCCTGAGCGGGTTGTAGTCGTTGTGTTAATGAGGGAAAACGATTCAAGATACTCGAATCAAAGAAGTGAGAATCCAACGAGCGAGGGGCATTACTGAAATATTTGATTTCAGATGGCGAGATGCAGCTGTCTTTATGAAGCAGCAACTGTCAATCAGGATTAGTGTCTGACGATGAGAACGATGAAAATGGTTGTAATGAATTAATGGAACATCGCTTGCGATCTCACACTATCACTTGGCTTTAAGTTTTCATTTATTTGTTTCATGGTATTAATGTCAAGCTGAGCGAGTCTACATTTAAGTTGCGATTTTATTATTTAATGGCTGCATATTACACTGTCTTCAAAATCTTTTTTTTTTGCAGTAGCGACAGCGGCAAGTCAATTATCTTCACAGAAGCGCTGGTCGCTACTACACCTCAAAAAAAGCGGCGCTGCCGCTTTTTGCTGTTCGTAGAAAAAAACAGCGGCGCTTCCGCTACCGCTGCTGAAAAAACAGCGGCGCTGCACAACAGCGCCGCTGTGCCATGGCCACCGAGAAGAAGTGGCCATGGCTGTGCCCACCTCTGGGTTTACTTAACTTTGCATGATATTTCAGGAAAAACAAACGTAAGTTGCGTAGGGCAGGACAACTTAAGGAAATATTGGATAAAAAATTTGCATCCAAATAAGAACTTTTCCGTTAACTTCAGATGTCACAACTCACAAATCGGATTAAAACTTTTTTCGATGATAACTGCTGATACACACACTCGGGGGACGCCAGTGCGCTCAGCCGCAGAAGAAAGTACATCTCTCTCCGATAGTCATCACACTCATGCATATGCACAATACGTCACAACTTTTGCGGCGTCGCCTGCAATTTTCTCCTTACAATAACGTCATTCCTCACACTACTGAACAAAGTTCTTCCCGCAGCAATAGCCATGTCCCACCCTTACCCCGATATTGGATTAAAAACCCTTTGTCGTATTTCCGAATGATTGAGATCATTTTTGATGAACATGCCGTTACTTCTGAGCGTGCCAGATTCACTGCTCTTATGTCAGCTTTAAGCCACGACGAGCGCACCCTTGATGCTGTGGCCGACGTGCTCCAACAGTCGGATGCGTTCTTCAAGACCCTCAGCCCGATTCAGTCCGGGTTAGCAGCTGCTCATACTGATCCATGATTCATGAGTTGCTATCATCTTCTCTCTATCTCATCCGATTCCCTGGATTTTCGACCTATCCTAGGAGGTAACTTCTTTTCACGCATTCCTGTTCTTGTCTGGATTTCTGTCGCTTTCTCCACAGCTCTACACACAATTTCAGCACATTTGTTCTCCTATCATCACACAAGCGCTACATTACACTTCAACACTTCACTCCTGACATAGGAGAGGTAGAGATTGCCATTTGCTCCTTTATCAGTTTTTACACCACACCACAAACAACGCAGCTCCCGCCCTCTACTTTTTTTCTCTACTCACAGAGAGGAAGGGGAAGCTAAGGCTATTCTCCCCTATCCATAGCATTGACAGAGGCACACTTAGCGTTACACGAGGTACACACACGCAAACACACATTTAGCGCAACTGCATTTCTCCGTCAAAGACGGTAGAGGAAGGAGTTACTCTGCCGAGGTTGGATGCATCTCTCTAGGAAGTGTGGGCCAGTTAAGTCATTGTTTGCTTCTCTATTTTTTACTTGCATTTCCCAATTTTCTTTTCTTCAATAGGCCTATGTCTACTGCCCAGCGTGTCATTGCGTGTTTTTTTTACACAGATTAAGCTTACGCTCGTCTAGAATTTTGTTTTTGTTTATTCATAATTAAAATTGATCTTGCGAAGCTGCTGAAACGTCCGAGCTGAATAACGAGCCAGCAAACAAACTGCTACGAAGTCATGTTTGTGCTTCAATTGTTCTCAGATCCGTTGCATATGCTGTTATTCTTTTTTTTTTTTTTTTTTTGCAAAATTGTTTCTTTGGATGAAGTCAAGAAGAGGAGCAGCAGATATTTTAACGATATCTTGCTTTGCTTTGTGCATGTGTTTGATTAATGGTCTATGATTTGCTTGCTTGCTTTCATTATCTGCCGCTGCCTGTGTTGCATTTTTTGCTACCGCTAATTTGTTTATTTTTTTTGGCTAAAATAACTGAAGAATTTTTTTCTCTTGTTTTTATTAGAGGTGGGGAGGATTGTAGCGATAGCGCTTCAGTTTTTGTGACGTCACGCTTTTCGCTTCGCATATGTTCTATCCTTTGACAGTACATTTGTAGTATGCTTCGATGTACAGGATGCATTTTCCGATTCATTAATTTCTAATCAATCTCTTGTGCTTCGAAAAGCGCGAGTTGTCCACTTCGAATTTTCTCATAAGTTTTATAATTGAAAGTGAATCGCTAATGGTTTGATTTTCTCTCTAAGTATTGTAGTGTTTCTGATAACTAGAAAAGCGTATTGAGCGGGGTTCTACAATTGTGCATGCGGTGTTACTATGCTTCTATTTGAATAAGTTTTCAGAATCTATTTGAATAAGGCGATAAGACTTGTTTAATGTTAATTAGCTTGTGTTGACTTGACCGTGTGGCCTACTAAGAAAAGGCGAAGTTTATGGCCTATTGGATTATTTCATATGGTAGACTACCAAAGCTGTTGCGACCTTTCCCATCATTACAAGAAGGATTTTAATGTTAGCTAACTAGAGTTGGTGAGTCATACGTTTGCGTATCGGTAATACCCACCCCTCTAGTGTTCGCTAAAGTAGGTTAGAAATAGAGTCGAGGTCGATAGTCTGATTTTGTTGTAGTTATACGAAGTCTTATCGGATTTGTAACGCCTCAAGCAGTCAAGTGGACTTGACGAAGCCATCATCCACAGAGTTTGACCGAAGATGGTTTTACAGTTTGTTCAATGCTTTTTAAAAGGACTGTAAGAGTTCGAGTTTGTTTTAGGCAGAAGCACGATACTGAGTCTCGATCACACCGATGGTAAGAGCCAGAAAAGAGAGAATGGTATATTTCAAGCAAGCACGCGAATTTATATTGCAAGCAAAAATAAAAACAGAATACAAGCATTGCCACTTTGGATTGCTGGAAATCACACCTTCTATTTCGAAAAAACCTGCCTGTTCCAGGACGGAGGAGGAGATGATAAACAAATAACGAAACGTGTGAAAAAATTGAAAAAAGATAAAAAATCGCACTATCGATGAAACATGTTGAGAAACAGCCAGATTTCGTATGGGAAATAGATTGCACGACGTCCAGCAACGTCCAACGAGCACGTCACAGGACCACGCTTATTACTTGCCGCTCGGGACACCCTCACATCGAGCCAAGAATAAAAAGAGCGTATGCGGCCCATCGCCGCCGATCACTCATCCCTGGACCAAACTAACCACGATTATAACTAACATCAAGTTGGTAGTCCGTTTGGAACGTTGCCTATCGTAAAATGAATTGCGGGAAGTGTGCGGCGTGCGCATCAATTGCCGCACATACTCACGCACCTGCACACGTTTCTCCGCACACATCAAAGATGTCCACGGATTTGGATTAGAATTTAACTGGACCGGATTTTCGTAATTTTACCGGATTTGGACGAATTAGGATTTTAAAGCTTTTTGCCTTTTGGATTTGGACTTAAGTTAAAAGCAATGAAGTGTATAGGCCTACTACAGTAGTTAGAATTTTTAAGGACAAATCTAAATTCAACCCAAATATTATTAGGCTAAAAAAAATCAAATCTTCATTATACTCGCCGTATTACGCCGAAGCGTGTAACGAGTGGCGGGGCCCATCTCCGCAGCTTAGCGCCTGGGCAGCACAGCTCCGAAGAATCGTCGCAACGGTGGCGAGTCGTTGGCGACACTGTGCCGATTTGCATGACCGGCCCGGGAATCGAACCCCAGACCTCCCGCACCGATAGCGTGCGCTTAGCAACTGAGCTATCGGCCGGTCTATTGTTAGGCTGTGGTATTGTTATTTTTTCAATTTCGGATTATTTAGGATTTCGACTTTGTGCTTAATTGGATTTAAGGACGAGAAGCTAAATACGCGAAAAATCATTTTTAACAAAACGGCTACAGCGCTTTTGAGAGTCACGTGATGCGTAAAGAAAGTTTAAGTACAAAAATTTTACGTGTGATAGGCAACAGTGAGGTGGTGTAGGGGATAGTGAGATGGACTCCCACTCGCTGGAAAAGGGATCAATGCCCTCCTAGGTTTTGATTTTTTGAGTCGCTGTAGCTGTAGCGAAGCAGCTCAGATGGCCGAGTGGTATGGAGCGTCTGTCTTTTGAGCTGTAGACTCGGGTTTGATTCAAGAGTCGGGACAAACCAATGACTTAAACATTGGTATTCACAGCTTCCCTGCTTGACGCTCGGCATTAAAGGGACAGTGTGGAGAACAAGCCGGCAAGTTTACTTGTTGTGCCGTTGGGAAAAGCACTTAGAGGGATTCCCCCATCTTAGTGTGGTAGACAGGTGGCCGGCAACACCTAAGCGAGCTCGTATAGCGCATTGATCGCTTTCTCGTGATAGGAGGATAAATATGCAACTAAATAAAAATAAAAAATTCTGTGAAAATGATTTTTCGCGTATTTAGCTTCTCGTGATTTAAGGTACTGGCTATGGATCGGATGAAGATTTTAAAATATTAAATCCGCATATCTCTGGCACACAATCACACCAAAGTCCGTATAACTTCGTATAAGTTGCGCGGACAGGAATGGAGCAGAGATAATGGGGCAAAAAATGTGTCCAAAAAGACAATCGCCTGCCTATCTTTTATAATGCAAAAACGTTTGAAAGTGTTAGAAAAAAGGTCATAACTTTAGTTACGTTCGTTCGATTTTAAAAATTTCAACTGCATCGTAAAGCTCCTGATTTTAGCTATCGTTTAAAACAAATTTCAAGAAAATTGCTGGTGTTTTAAGCACTCTAAATGGTTAATAATTTGGACATGCTTAGTAATTTTTGAAGCAATTTTTACGCTAGCAGCATTTCTTGCTGTTTTAAATGCATAAATATAGCACAGATTTGCAAAAAGTAAAAGTTATTGTTTGGTTTAAGTTAACTAGGTTCAATTACAAAAATTTGAACTTCAATATGAAAGTCGCCTAGCTATTGATCGTAGTTTTCCAAGCCTTCAAAGATTTGTTGCAAGAAAATGATTGCGTAAATTGTTTTAAACCTCGTGTAAAAGTAGGTTTCACTATTCGTGCGTAGAACTAGGTTTTGCAACCATGGTAGATTCACCAGATTGGAGTGAGGTTGTTAACTTCTATCATGATTCACCCTTGGACCATGTGTAAAACGAGCCTCCAGTTAATTTTATTCTGGCCCACAATATTTGATTTTAAAAGCCCGAGGTTTGAAATTCAAGAAGCTGCGGCCACGAAACGACGTAGACCTATGTTAATGGATATGAAACAGTAAAATCGAAAAGTAAAATAGATACGGGTATATTTCTCCCGCTTAAATTTTGCTTATTGAATTTTTCGTTTAACAAATGGTCCAAAGCCCGAGGGTGAAGCACGACAGAAGTTAACAACCACACTACCAACCTAACACGGTTGTAAAAATTTAATTCTATATAGTGAAGCCTTATTTTACATGAGGTTTAAAACAATTTATGCAATCATTTTCTGGCGAAAAAGTTTTAAGGGTTTGAAAAACCACGACCAATAGCTACGCTAATTTCATAGTGAAGTTTAAATTTTTGTGATTGAACCTATTTAATTTGAATCAGATTAACTCTTTGCAAATCTGCCCTATATTTATGTTTTAAAATGACAAGAAATGCTACTAGTCAAAAAACCGCTACAAAAATTTTTATCTCTGTTTAAATTATTTACAATGCAGAGTGCTTAAAACACAACCAATTTTCTTGAAATTTGTTTTAAACGATAGCGTAAGTCAAGAGCTTCATGATGCAGTTAAAATTTTTAAAATTCAACAAGCATAACCGAAGTTATGACCTTTTTTGTAACACTTTCAAGCGTTTTTACATTACGAAAGATAGGCAGGCGATTGTCTTTTTGGACACATTTTTGCTCCATTGTCGCTTAACAATGTAACGAATGATTCGCTCAACTTATACGTGAGTTATACGGACTTTGAATCACACATGTTGCGTCAACTTGCGTGATGAGTTGTGTTTTGTTTGGCTTGTAGATTAGTCGAGTTTCAACCGTTCAGGACTAGGGAGACCCGTTTATGCTACAGGGGTTGTGATCAAATTAGTCACAGCTGTCAGTATTTTAGTGCCAGTATTTGACAATTTCAGATGAGAGACACCATAGAGTTACTAAATTATTTTCTCGGACCGCGGCTTTGAATATGTGGTGTTGTGATATGTGGATACTGTATGCTGTGCAGTGTGTTATCAGGTTATAGCATGTAGATTACCAGTACTACAGTAGATAGGCTATACTTGGTTGCTTTTGTATTTCAAATAACATTTAAGCATGGCTGTGAATGATGAATTAATATTGAGCTTGTATAAAATTGGTGCAATTAAGTTTGGTTCGTATATTCTTAAAAGTGGAATTGAATCCCCAATTTATGTTGATTTGAGGGTGAGTTGATTACGTATTGGTATTTGACTAGTTTGTGTTGTAGGTTTGTATCATCATGTGTGGGAAATCAAGAAAATCTGCTAGACTTTTCTGTGAAACATCAAAATTCTGTATAAAATGATTGGAGCTGGTTTGAATTAAGCCACATCTTCTAATGGGCGGATATATCACTAGCACAAGGATTACTAGGGGCGCTAGTGACTTACTAGTATGGATAGGGCCAAACCCTAAGCCCCAAATCCTAACCTTGAATAACGGCTTAATTCAAACAAGCCCCTAATAATTTCTGTAGGGGCTTAGGCCTAGCAACTACTTTTCTTTTTGTGATGCAGAGTTTGACATATTTTAATGTAATGTTTTTTGCTATAGTCAACTGAACAGCTGAAGGAGGCTAGCCTAGTGATTGTACGTCAAATTCAGCCAAAATCAAAGTGTTAAATGTGTTGGTACTAAATGAAATATCATACCCAGGAAACTCAAATACCGTATCGACATGACAAAAAGTTGAATCAAACTATCTAAAGCTCTTGCTCTTGAAAAACTATGAAACTCTGGGCCCATTTTATTGTGATTGAAATTTGGGCCAATTTGCACTTGCTAAACCCTTACCAGCTTACAGAGAAGAGTGGTCATTTGATTTGTGATATCGTTTAATTTTAAAAAATTAGGGTTTTCTATTTTTGTAGTGTTTAGTAACATGAATGCAATTAAAGAGTTAAACATGGACCAGTGCTTTGACGATTTTCATAGTTCCAAAACACAGAGTATTTACTACGATCAAGGTTGCCTTGATTCAATTGTCCAAACTGAGTATAGTTCAAACTCGTAAATTGAGGCTAGAGCAGTTGGTCACCCTGCCCAGATGTTTAGTTTAAGTTGGCAAACAACCCTTGAGTTCTCTGCATCATAATTGAATTCTTGATATCATAATATTTTGCAATTATGACATTAATTGTTTAATGATGTCAAGTTGAAAAAATTCTTTTTGTCTAAATTCAACCCAAATATTATTAGGCTATGGTATTGTTATTTTTTCAATTTCGGATTATTTAGGATTTCGACTTTGTGCTTAATTGGATTTAAGGACGAGAAGCTAAATACGCGAAAAATCATTTTTAACAAAACGGCTACAGCGCTTTTGAGAGTCACGTGATGCGTAAAGAAAGTTTAAGTACAAAAATTTTACGTGTGATAGGCAACAGTGAGGTGGTGTAGGGGATAGTGAGATGGACTCCCACTCGCTGGAAAAGGGATCAATGCCCTCCTAGGTTTTGATTTTTTGAGTCGCTGTAGCTGTAGCGAAGCAGCTCAGATGGCCGAGTGGTATGGAGCGTCTGTCTCTTGAGCTGTAGACTCGGGTTTGATTCCGAGTCGGGACAAACCAATGACTTAAACATTGGTATTCACAGCTTCCCTGCTTGACGCTCAGCATTAAAGGGACAGTGTGGAGAACAAGCCGGCAAGTTTACTTGTTGTGCCGTTGGGAAAAGCACTTAGAGGGATTCCCCCATCTTGGTGTGGTAGACAGATGGCCGGCAACTCCTAAGCGAGCTCGTATAGCGCATTGATCGCTTTCTCGTGATAGGAGGATAAATATGCAACTAAATAAAAATAAAAAATTCTGTGAAAATGATTTTTCGCGTATTTAGCTTCTCGTGATTTAAGGTACTGGCTATGGATCGGATGAAGATTTTAAAATATTAAATCCGCATATCTCTGGCACACAATCACACATGTTGCGTCAACTTGCGTGATGAGTTGTGTTTTGTTTGGCTTGTAGATTAGTCGAGTTTCAACCGTTCAGGACTAGGGAGACCCGTTTATGCTACAGGGGTTGTGATCAAATTAGTCACAGCTGTCAGTATTTTAGTGCCAGTATTTGACAATTTCAGATGAGAGACACCATAGAGTTACTAAATTATTTTCTCGGACCGCGGCTTTGAATATGTGGTGTTGTGATATGTGGATACTGTATGCTGTGCAGTGTGTTATCAGGTTATAGCATGTAGATTACCAGTACTACAGTAGATAGGCTATACTTGGTTGCTTTTGTATTTCAAATAACATTTAAGCATGGCTGTGAATGATGAATTAATATTGAGCTTGTATAAAATTGGTGCAATTAAGTTTGGTTCGTATATTCTTAAAAGTGGAATTGAATCCCCAATTTATGTTGATTTGAGGGTGAGTTGATTACGTATTGGTATTTGACTAGTTTGTGTTGTAGGTTTGTATCATCATGTGTGGGAAATCAAGAAAATCTGCTAGACTTTTCTGTGAAACATCAAAATTCTGTATAAAATGATTGGAGCTGGTTTGAATTAAGCCACATCTTCTAATGGGCGGATATATCACTAGCACAAGGATTACTAGGGGCGCTAGTGACTTATTAGTATGGGTTAGGGCCAAACCCTAAGCCCCAAATCCTAACCTTGAATAACGGCTTAATTCAAACAAGCCCCTAATAATTTCTGTAGGGGCTTAGGCCTAGCAACTACTTTTCTTTTTGTGATGCAGAATTTGACATATTTTAATGTAATGTTTTTTGCTATAGTCAACTGAACAGCTAAAGGAGGCTAGCCTAGTGATTGTACGTCAAATTCCGCCAAAATCAAAGTGTTAAATGTGTTGGTACTAAATGAAATATCATACCCAGGAAACTCAAATACCGTATCGACATGGCAAAAAGTTGAATCAAACTATCTAAAGCTCTTGCTCTTGAAAAACTATGAAACTCTGGGCCCATTTTATTATGATTGAAATTTGGGCCAATTTGCACTTGCTAAACCCTTACCAGCTTACAGAGAAGAGTGGTCATTTGATTTGTGATATCGTTCAATTTTAAAAAATTAGGGTTTTCTATTTTTGTAGTGTTTAGTAGCATGAATGCAATTAAAGAGTTAAACATGGACCAGTGCTTTGACGATTTTCATAGTTCCAAAACACAGAGTATTTACTACGATCAAGGTTGCCTTGATTCAATTGTCCAAACTGAGTATAGTTCAAACTCGTAAATTGAGGCTAGAGCAGTTGGTCACCCTGCCCAGATGTTTAGTTTAAGTTGGCAAACAACCCTTGAGTTCTCTGCATCATAATTGAATTCTTGATATCATAATATTATGCAATTATGACATTAATTGTTTAATGATGTCAAGTTGAAAAAATTCACTTGCCTTAATGCATTGATAAATGTCTTTCAATTTATGGATGGGCCTAGCCAAATGTGTTACTGGTATGTATTTATGAGGTGTGGTGAACAATCGGCCGTCAGTGTATGCTTGGCTGTCCATGACTTCTTGTTTCATGTTCTTCTGACGTCAGACAGCGTCAAGCAACTCTGAACTAAGGAGCTTTAGAAGAACTTGAATCGCTTGCAGACGGTTGATTGTGCACTACACCCATTTATGTTCCAGCACATTTTTTCGTGTTTGTTATATTGTCATACACTAGAAAAATAACAACAACTTCAGAATACAATAACTATGGAATGAAAATAGTTTAAGAAAGACAAAATAAAACCACAATTATTCTTGAAACTGGACGTTTTGGCAACATAGAACCAGCTCTCATCATCGGCAGCGTAAGCAAGACATTACAAAACTGAGAATTTGCAGCCTTACTTACACTGCTGATGGTGACAGCTGACTCTATGTTATTGAAACGTTAAGTTTCAGGAATTAACAGTACTGTGACAACTCTCTGTCCAAATATTTGTGTAGTAATGTCTGTTTCAGGTCATCATTTCCCATCCGAATATTTTGATGAAAGTGAGTGAAGTTTTGTGGAATCTTTCCTCTAATCTCACTTTCCAAACTATTTGTGGTGTTCCTTACACTGCTTTGCCCATCGCAACATGTATGTCCACGATGCATAACATGCCCATGTTAATTCGAAGGAAAGAGGCAAAAGATTATGGAACAAAAAAAATTATCGAGGGACAATTTGAAAAAGGTACTCTATTTTGATTGGACGTTTGTATTATCGTGATCGTTTTAGAAATTTGTATTGGAAAAAAATTTTGTGAATTCCCATGTTTTGCAAACACAGTGCACTTGTGTCTCTTTCGTAAAAAGCTATGTTGACAGCTCAGATGGCCGAGTGGTAGGAGCGTCTGCCTCTGCAGCTGCAGACTAGGGTTTGATTTTGAGTTGGATCAAACGAATAACTTTGAAGTAGGTATTTACAGCTTCCCTGCTTGACGCTCAGCATTCAGCGAGCAGTGTGGAGAGAACAAGCCGGCAAGTGTACTTGTTGTGCCCTTGGGAAGGGCACTCAGCGGTATTCCCATCTTGGAGTGGTGTACAGGTGGCCGGCAACTCCCAAGCGAGCTCGTTATAGTGCGTTAATTGCTTTCTCATAATAAGAGGATAAATATGCGGCTAAATACAAAAAAATTAAGTCTAAATTATCATTAAGATGCAACATTATTTGCATCGATGTGGAACATTGTGATGATTTATATTTTCAACTTCGCAGGATCAAAATGTTTGATTGTTGAAGATGTTGTTACGACCGGGTCAAGTGTCCAAGAAACAGCGACGATTCTTGTTGATCATGGGCTGCAAGTCACCGATGCGGTGGTTTTGCTGGAACGACAACAAGGAGGTAGCTCGGGGTGTAGTAAACAATCTGCCGTCTTCGACTTTTTTCGTTTTGCGTTCTTCTGAGAATTTGGGCTAACCCTCAGTCACTCGACGTCGCCTGACGTCAGAAAATGTGAATCGAGAAAAGTGGCGTGCGGTCGATTATTCAATACACCCGTAGTTTGTCTGCGGGTTTCAATTTTCTTTTTTTTTTTTTTTTTTTCAATCAAATGCATGTTTTAGGAACTGAAAACCTGAGAAAGAATAACATTAAACTGAAACACGTCCTTACATTGTCGCAAGTTGTCGATTGTTTGTGCAAGAACAAAAAAATTGACGAAGATCTCACTGTGAAGGTGAGTTTTACTCATATAGACTGAGTGTTGCAACCATACCTACTCTTTATTTTTTTAACTCCTCTGCTCCTACCTGCATGTAATAATGTTAATCGTTTTGTTGCCTCTTATCTTGTGCCGTTGTTATTTTTCTTCATCTTATCTATTCTTTATCGTGTTGACGATGCGGAAACTCTGCTGCTGTTTAACGTAGAGTTCCGCATATCACTAAGTTTTTGCCGCCCGGTCAGCGCCGTAGTTGACGACCTCGCTCGTGGCTTCGATTCCCCAGCCGGTCAAAACGAACACAGTGTCGGCACCGTTACGATTTTTCTTCAAAAGCTGTGCTGACCAGGGGCTAAGCCACGGAGATGGGCCCCACCGGCCCGCCACTCGTTACACGCTTAACTGCAATACCTCGAGTATAATGAAGATTTGATTTTTTTAACTTCAATCTTTTAGAACCTTTGTTTCTCAGGTCAAGAAATTTTTGAACCAAACTTCTTGCGAATCAAACGGGGATGCTTCGTCACACGGGGACGACAATGTTGAGTCAAAAGGAGATGGCGTCATTAATTTTTTCGTCAAAGAGCCGGTGACTGCTTCACCTCGCGCTTACGGCTGCCATCATGCGGGCTCATTCAAATCAAGAAGCGAAATGGCTGAAAACGCGGTGGCGGCAAAGTTGTTCGAAATCATGGAATCAAAGCAAAGTAACCTCTGTTTGTCGGCCGATGTTGAGAACTCAGTCGATCTGCTCGAACTCGTCAATCTCGTCGGTATGTGTGTGGCAGAAATTAGTTGTTAAATTGATATAAAAATGCTCAGTTATCTCCATTTTGAATAATCAAATCTTCATTGTACTCGCGGTATTACGCCGAAGCGTGTAACGAGTGGCGGGGTCCATCTCCGCGGCTTAGCGCCTGGACAAAACCGTTCCGAAGAAACGTCGCAGCGGTGGCGAGCCATTGGCGACAATGTGTCCGATTTCACGGTCCGGGAATCGAAACCTGACTTTCCGCACGGATAGCGATGTGTTTGAGCACTCCATCAAACTCTTGGTTATTTAATAGTCATTAGTTTGCTGCGAACTGTGTTCATGAAGCTCTCCATATTTGACCAGGTTATTCTGGGTTTACTAACCATCACTGTATTGGCCCATATTCAGCGGTGTGGCTTACGGCACCTCGCGCAGGTTACAGATCCTGCGTGACGGGTTCGATTCTCCGCTGGAGTGGTTCGGCATTTATACCAGGTGGCTGCTGATTTGAAAAGCGCAAGCTCACTTCGCAGTCTCCCTCAATCACTGTTGAATTTGTTCTGTTTAATTTGAAAATAACTTTTATTCATACTACAGGTCCGTTGGTGTGTGTCGTCAAGACCCACGTCGATATTCTTGATGACTTCACGCCTCTGGTTGCTAAGCAACTGATGACGTTAGCGCAACAACACAATTTCCTTGTTTTTGAAGATCGCAAATTTGCAGACATAGGAAACACTGTTAAGCACCAATATGCAGGTAATCAGACTGGGGGTTTCCCGATCTTGATGTCAGTGCTTCATCACTTTATAATGTCATCATTATAGTGACTAGTACAATACAAGTAACTCATTATTTGAAACTAATATCCCGATCAGAAGGTCAAAGTTTCAAGTTTTTCATACATCTCGGTGACATGCGTTTTGCACTGAGTGTTATTACAACCACTCCTTCTGTTTTTGTAGCTCCTCTTCTGCCTGCATGCCATAACGTTAGTAGTTTTAAAAATGTAATGGAGTTGTACACCAGGCATCTTTAATGTAGAAGCAAACAGTTGTTCTGGTGTAGGCTTGAACTGAACTAATTGACTTTCAAAATAGAAGTTAGTAATTTTGTTGCCTCTTGTATTGTTGTTTTATTTCCTTCATCTTATCATGTTGACAGTGTGGAGATAGAAGACATTACTACTACTAAGTTGCTAGACCAATAAGCTTCACATTGGCTCCAAATTAATGTGCTTCACTCATAGCGTGCTTGCCAATACATCTGAGACGCTTGTCTTGTAGGTGGGACATTCCGTACAGCTGAATGGGCTGATCTAGTGAACGCCCACACGGTCCCCGGGCCTGGCGTGGTCGCTGGTTTGAAGGCGGCATGCAAGGATCGCGGTGATCGGGGATGCCTGCTCATCGCCGAGATGAGCTCGAAGGTTGGTGGCATTTCGCGTAGTACTGTAACATCACAGTCAGTGCATGAGGACTGCGGTTCGATTCCCGGGCCAGTGTCGCTAATGCTGCGATGTTTCTTCGTAGCTGTGTTCCGCGGAGATGGATCCCGCCACTCGTTACGCGCTTTGGCGTAATACGGCGAGTATAATAAAGATTCGATTTTTGACTTCTGGCTTCGATCACTAGCTTTTTGTATGCAGGGCAGTCTGGCGGTGGGTGAGTACACTCGCGCGTCAGTGGAGATTGCGAATCAACATCGCGATTTCGTGGTCGGCTTCATCTGCACATCGAAGGTATCCGACAACCCGGCACACATTCATTTTACACCAGGTCGGTTGTGTTCACGATGTGGTTCACTTCATTCGCGGTGTGGTTCACTTCATTCGCGATGTGGTTCACTTCATTCGCGATGTGGTTCACTTCATTCGCGATGTGGTTCACTTCATTCGCGATGTGGTTCACTTCATTCGCGATGTGGTTCACTTCACTTGAATTAATCTTTACTTACTTTTTTATCCTCATGTCATCAGAAAGCGATCAAAGCGCAATAACGAGCTCGATGAGGAGTTGCCGACCATCTGTCTACCACTTTATAATGGGAGAACCCCGCTAAGTGCCTTTTTTATCAGCAGATTTAAGCGAGCTCGTTATATGCGGCTAAATACAAGTAAACTTGCGGGATTGTTCTCCACGATGTTCGCTTTAATGCTGAGCGTCAAGCAGGGAAGCTGGGAATAGCAATTTTAGAGTCACTGGTTTGACCCAACTCGGAATCGTACCTGAGTCTACAGCTCCAGAGGCAGGTACTCTTACCACTCTGCCAACGGCCATCAGAGCTGTTGAAATTAGGTTGTGTTACAAACCGTTAACACGAAATAACCGTAAAGCATCCAAGGATGCAACCACGAAGCTCTTGCGGGAGTTGGAGCAGCGACTTGACGAGTTTTATGGTCGATTCGAGGCTTGGTCGCATCTGCTGCAAGGGGACGAGGTAAGCGCCGCATTTTGCCCGGTGTTTTGTTGTTTGACATCACTCGCCGATAGAGCGTAGGGTTTAAGTTCGCGATTATTGCTTCTCGTTTTTGCATCTTTTTTCGGCCCTAATTGACGTCATGATTACAAAGTGATCATGACATTAAAAATTGATTACGATGTAGATTGTAGAAACTAGGACCGGGAATCGCGGGTCTTCGAAAATTTGGACAGGACAGACGTCATCAGCATTTCGATTTTTTTTCCGTTACCAATCTAGATTGAAATTCGACATGTGTTGTGTTGCCAGGCGTCAAACTGAACCCCGGGGGAGACGGTCTCGGTCAACAGTATCTCACTCCCGATGACGTGGTCCGGAAGCGTGGTTGTGACGTCATAGTGGTGGGGCGCGGTATTACGGACAGCGAAAACCGCTACAAGACGGCAATGGCTTATAGAAATGCTGGATGGGCCGCATATGTGGCGCGTATTGCCGAATAACGTGCACACCGCTCTCTGCCGCGTACTCACTGCCCCATTCTACGGAAATTGCGCTGATTTCTTCCCGGAAAATCTGAACGAAATTGCGGCATAATTACCGATGCTTTTCTCGATTTAACCGCTTTCTGCCAATTGAGTGTTTTTCATTTTTTTGCGGTGCTCGTCTGTTGTGTTGCAATATTTTCTGAACAAATTTGGGTGTGGTTTCGTTTTGCGCTGCTTCGTAGCGGATGTGCACAGCATTTATTAATTATTTTATTTATTTAGTTGCATATTTATCCTCCAATCACGAGAAAGCGATCAATGCGCTATACGAGCTCGCTTAGGAGTTGCCGGCCATCTGTCTACCACACCAAGATGGGGGAATCCCGCTAAGTGCTTTTCCCAATGGCACAACAAGTAAACTTGCCGGCTTGTTCTCCACACTGTCCCTTTAATACAGAGCGTCAAGCAGGGAAGCTGTGAATACCCATTTTAAAGTCGTTGGTTTGACCCGAATCGGAATCAACCCGAGTCTACAGCTCAAGAGACAGACGCTCCATACCACTCGGCCATCTGAGCTGTTGTGAGTCTGAATCACAAGGTCGGGGTTCTACTCCCGCTTAAACAGCGGCAACTTCAAAGCGAGGCTGGACATGCATTACTCTTGTGCAAGCGGACGGCGTGACCGGTGGAGCGTGGTTTTGTTGTCATTACTGCAAAATCTCTCGTTATGTTCGGTTCAATTTCGCTTCGTGTAAAGACGAAAACTCCAGATTATGATATTTTGCTTTTACGTATATCGAACACCGCGAAAAACCTTCCAATTTACAAAAAGCTGAGAAAGCAAGGCAATGTTCTTCAAGTGCATGAAAATCGTCTTCACTTTGAGCTGGATCTTAGTTTGTTTTAGTGATTTGATGACGAGTACAAATCCGCCATTGTTTGCGAAGAATTCGGCCCAATGAAAGCATTGCGCGTCATGCACTGCGTCACACTATAGATTCACCTAATTTGTTTGATTCGAAGCGCGTTATACACTTGACCGTCGTGGAATTTCCGAATGTCATTTCGTCCTACAGTAGGTAAGCTCGTTTGCTGTAATGACACACCAAAAATGGAATGAGTTCCATCGGCGGTTTTCATGTTGAAGATCATTTTTGATCAAACTTTGCAAACGGAGAAAAAAAGTAATTCGTGAGCCTAGACGTTTCGACAACATAAATTCAGCTGTCATCATTACCGGTAGAAGCATTTTTTTTTTTGATTGGCTTACATGTTGGGCCTATTGTTTATGCTCCTGTCATAAGAAAGCGATCATAGAGCTATCACCAGTTCCCTTTGGAGTTGTCGGCCATCTGTCTACCACACCAAAATAGGGTAACCTCGCCAAGTGTCTTTCCCAACGGCACAACTAGTAAATTTGCCGGCTCGTCTCCACACTGTTCCTTTAATGCTGAGCGTCAAGCAGGGAAGCTGTGAATGCCAATTTTTATGTGATTGGTTTGACCCGACTCGGAATCAAACCAAAGTCTGCACAGGCGGACGCTCTTACCACTCGGTATCTGAGCTCTTTGGTGACGATGACTATTTTGCTAAAAACAAAGCATTGTTTTTTGCGGGATTTTCTCGAACCTGAGATTATTACTCTCGTTGCTTGGTGGTGAGCCGACCATAAAATATTGTAGTAGTGGTGTCTTTTATTTCTGCACCGTCAAAATAAATTAATACAGCAATATAGGATTTCAAATACAAACGGACACAGAAAAGGGAAGAAGCGACAAAACGATCAACGTTGTAACATGCTAGCGAGAGTGAAACTTGAAGATGAGGGGATTAGTAGGCATGATCGCAACACCCGATTAATTTAAAATAGGGTAAAAAAGAACATAAAGCAAACATATGACGGCGAGATAAAAAAGACACTGGAGAGACCACAGCTCCAACACCGCTATGATATAGTGCAATGGTAGGAACCATAACAGTGTACGGCATTTCGAGGTTACTCAATGTCGTCACAGTGCAACTAGAATGAACAGAGTCCCAACCTAACCCCATACCAAGCGCCGTTGAGACCATAGAGTAACCACAAAAAGCCAGACCGGCAAAGAAACCTACCTAAAGAAATCCTGTCCAGCATGACCGCAGATTTACGACAACTATCACAAATGAAAATAAAAAAAAAGATTATATCTCGTAATTGAAATAGTTTTATTAGGATTTTAACCATGCACTATGACTATGCATCCCATGCAGGAGTGTGTACAGAGATTGTGTAATAAAATTGACAAGATCAAGTTGTTTGCGAATCTGGGGGCAAGACTGTTTCAGGAAACTGGTGGCCTCTCAAGATGGCAAGAGCTAATAAACAACGAAAAAATAAAATAATAATAAAAAATTAAAATAAAAAAAAAAGGAAAATTGTTATGCTATTTGAGAGTGAGCCGAAGGCATAGCAAGAAGAACTGAGTACAATTTGGCATGCAATAGATCCTGCCATCTCACCATATCTAGGCCTAAAGTAGCTAAATACAAATGTCCAAAAGCGACGGTGGGTTTGAAGTTAGGTGAAGTCACAGGGCTCGACGTAGGTTACCTGAAAAAAAAATAGCAGAAAGCAGTTTTCTGTTCGAAACAATTTAACCTATGCAGGCAGGGTTAAGGAAGAGCTAATAGCTATTTAAAAGGTGCTGTTTTAATTTTTTCTTAAACGCGGCGATTGTCTTAGATTCTCTAATAGGTAGCGGGATATTATTCCATGTTTTGGGACCAATATATCTAATTGATTGCTGACTGACAGTACTACGACAGCTTATTGGGATTACGCGACTATTGCTTCGAGTTGTAATTGAAGTAGACTTGGATTGGAAAATAGGATCGAAAGCCGATGGTAGAGTACGGTTATGGAATCTAAACATAAGTATAGCCATTCATACTTAAATATATCGTTAATTGTTGGTAAGTTGTGCTGTTTCATCAGTGGCAAGACGTCTTCATTACGGCTTATTCCTAAAATCAGTCGAATGAATTTATTACAAATACTCTGAAGTTGATTTAGGATTGTCGAATTACCATGGTTCCAGTTAATTATACAATAGCGAATACGACTTATTATCAGAGAATGATAAATCGATAATAAAAAATGTTTATTGAGATAAGGTTTGACTCGAATCACAGCACCCAAGGTAGCACGCAATTTACTCTTGAGAGCTAGCATATGCTCCTTCCAAGATAAATTTTCATGAATTATTGTTCCTAACACTCGCACTGACGACACTCTTTCAATTGGAATGTTTCTTATTACTAAATTTAGATCACTGGGGGGAGTCTTGGAGTTAGCAGTCTTGAAATATACACACTTTGTTTTGTTAGCATTTAGGAAGAGCTTGTTGGCGACCAGCCAATTATCGATATTACAGAGTTCGTCGTTCCCTTTATCGAAAAGCGTTCGGGCCGTTTTGCCACTGATAAAAATACTTGTATCATCAGCAAACGACAAACTAGTTCCGTATTTCAAGCAATTAGGGAAGTCATTGACATAAATAATAAAGGGCCAAGAATCGAACCTTGAGGCACCGATAAATTTATCTCATTAATATTGGAAGAAGCAACACCGTTGTAACAAACCTGTTGAGTGCGTCCAGTCAGGTAACTCATAAACCAGTTTAAGGCTGTGCCTCTAATGCCATAATGATCAAGTTCATGCAAGAGAATTTTATGGTTAATAGTATCAAAAGCTTTCGAGAGGTCAAGAAAAATTCCGAGAGTACAAAGCTTTTTTTCGAATGATGCAGCGACTTTGTCAACAAGCAGACAATTAGCATGGGAAGTAGAGTGACCTCTTCTGAAACCAAACTGGGAATTAGAAAACAAGTTGAAGCGATCAAAGAATGAATACAGCCTCCTGTAAACGATTTTTTCGAGAATCTTAGAGAAGCTTGACAGCAAACTAATTGGCCTATAATTGTTTAAATTCTGAACATCACCCTTTTTGTGAATTGGCACTACTTTAGCGTGTCTGAAAGCGGTGACAAATTTACCCTGACAAAGAGACAGATTAAAGATATACGTCAAAGCGTTAATGATATTATCAGGCAAATACTTTAATACAACAGGTGGTATTTCATCCCAGCATGAGCTATGCTTCGGGGATGTTTTGTTAATAATCTGCTTTACTTCATAGGGGGAGGTGGGATAAAAGAAAATGGAAGAAGGATTGGCTGGTGCTAGGTATTCTTGAAAGGGTATAGATGGTTTAGGAAGTTGGTTTACGAGATTAATAGCAATATTAGAGAAAAAGTCATTAAACTCATTTGCTATTGGTAAAGGGTCACAAGTTTTCTTCCCATTGATAAAAAAGGATGAAGTGGCACTGTTTAAAGACGTTCTACCAAGAAGACTGTTTATATACTGCCACGTTTTCTTTACATTATTATAAAAGTTCTTGAATTTTTTTTGATAAAACTCTATTTTTTTTAACTGGATAAGATGAAAATACATATTTGTAATCTTATGATATTGGTTCTTAGAAGTCAGGTCACGCCGTAGAAGATATTTTTTATACAATCTATCTTTTTTTAACATTAGGCGTCTCAGTTCACGATCATACCACTCAGAATGTTTGGTTGTTTTAGAAGATTCTTTTAGGGGAATGAATTTCTCAAATTTTTCAATTAACAAATCATATAAATTCTTAAAACAGTCATCAGGATTATCTTGATTTTCTACATTGCAAAGGTCAGCATTTTCTAAGGAAGCACTAAATTTTTTAAGGTTACTTAGAGCATAACACCTTACTTTAGAAACCGAGTTGGTTTTGATTTTTCCAAGATTTGATACTTGTATGACTGGTAGGTGATCAGCCACACAATGCGCAATTATACCACTTTTGATACTAGTATTTGAGACATTGGTCCATATATGATCAATGGCAGAAGAGCTCGAGTCAGTGATTCTAGTAGGTTTGTTGATCTAGTAGGTTTATTGTTTGCTTCGCAAGTCCAGTGAAAAAAAAGTCATCAATCCGTGTATTTGCTTTCGCCAAACACAATGCGATTGGGCGAGGTAATAGTCCGATGACAGAGTGATAAGTCGATTGTCCAGAACCAGTGAGATTGGATAAGAAATGTTTGAGCGAAAGGAAGCGTTTTTTTAAAGTATAAAAGTTAGAAGCAATTTCAAAATCAAATCTTCATTATTCTCACGGTATTAGGCTACGCCGAACCGTGTAACGAATGGCCAGGGACGGGTCCAGAAAATTGTAGTGGGGGGATGAAGTTTTGAATTAGGTTGAATGGAGCCTACAAAGAAATTTAACCCAAAAGAGGCGTAATTAAGTCCTATGAAAAATGTTTTCACGTCTGTGGCGTAATCAGAAATTTTTTCAGGGAGAAGGCACCCAATTTCGATATAAACCTACTGTATTTTTAAGCACAGTTTTTCGGCAGAATTATTTGAAAACAAATTGAAAATAAAAACGGCTCTAGGGAGGTCCGGGAGCATGCTCCCCCGAAAAATTTACATAGTCTTACTGTAGTGGCTATTTTAGTAGCCTACTTTTTGAACAAACTTTAGGAAAATAGTTGGTTTAAATTTTTTGCCCTTAATTCTGAGTGTTGCACCAAATGATGCATTTTGTTCGTACATTTTCAACTATGCGTGCTTAGGGCGTAAATTTATTTATTTAGTTGCATATTTATCCTCCTATCACGAGAAAGCGATTGATGCGCTATACGAGCTCGCTTAGGAGTTGCCGGCCATCTGTCTACCACACCAAGATGGGGGAATCCCGCCAAGTGCTTTTCCCAACGGCACAACAAGTAAACTTGCCGGCTTGCTCTCCACACTGTCCCTTTAATGCTGAACGTCAAGCAGGTAAGCTGTGAATACCAATTTTAAAGTCATTGGTTTGTCCCGACTCGGAATCAAACCCGAGTCTACAGCTCAAGAGACAGACACTCTATACCACTCGGCCATCTGAGCTGTTAAGTAAAGCTTACTGTTATCGAAAAGGTTCGAAATTATGGAAAAGTTTTATCAAAAACATGTTTGAAAATGGCTGGTTGGGGGATGCATTTCTTCCTGGATCCGCCTCTGCGAGTGGCGGGATCCATCTCCGCGGTTTAGCGTCGTGGGCAACACAGAAGCGTCGCAGCGTTGTGAGCCGTTCGCCCAGCCCGGAAACCAAACTTTTGACTTTCCGCGTCGACAGCGAAATTATTAACCACTTTCTCCGGCCGGTTGAGGCAGTTTTATGTTCAAAATAATCAGATTCGAAAACTGTGCCAATGCAGCGGTAGTAATAGTCTACCTCAAAGTTAAAGCCATTGACAACATGAAATCAGCTGGCATCATCAGCCTTGTTTACACTGTTGATGATGACAGCTGAATCTATGTTGGCAAAACGTTCGAATCGTAAACTTACCGGTAGTGTGGGTTTATTTTTCCTACTAACTGTAGCCTAAGTTATATTTGTCCCATATTCAGGCTATTTTAACCGGGGCTGTTTTGACACGTTCGTTATTGGTTGTAAAAACAAGTTCAAGTTTATTTCGTTACATATGTTAAATCAACCACAAAAAACATGACAACGTAAAGGCACACCGTTAAAGTTATGTGCAGTGTTGTTGAGATTGTAACAGGAAGCTACGAGGGGACCTTTTGGTCATCGAGTGGAGCAGCCATTTTAGTCATTGTGTAGGGTGCTAGTCGAATTTAGTGCATCTCTAGGTTAATTTATAAAATTTGATGAAGTGTGGATATATCAATTTCGCATCGACCTATTGTGAGTGTTGAGTGATTTTTATTGACATATTTGTTACCAATATTATGCAGTAGGCCTACTGCAGTAAATTAGAGAAAAATATTTTTGCTAGCGCGCATTCTATAGTTAGAAAGTACGATTTTTTTGCATTTGATTTTAAACTGATTGAAAGAGAGTTTTCTCAGGTCATTAGGTGCAGAGTTCCAAATTTTAACCCTTTGAAATTTGAAACTTTTTTGCAATTTGTTTGTTTAGTATCTTGGCAAATACAGGTTGTTGCGTAATGAGGCCAACCGTGTTGTTCGTGTGTATATCGAAATGACTGGAGTAAAAAAGGAAAAAAATGCAATAGGAGTGGTTTTATGAGCATATTTGAACAATAGTATAGCTATTTCGAGGGTATGTACGTCATTTAACTTTAATATGCTAAGCTAAGCATTATTGGGATTAGCGTTGCTCTGCCAATGGCAACCGACAATTTGTTTAATCGCACGATTTTGAAGGGTGGAAAGACGCTTTAAGTAAGATTTGAATGTCGTGCCCCATATTGCGATGCCATAAAGTAAGTGTAGGTGTATCGTGGAGTAATATGACTCGCGCAATGCTTTTACAGGTAAATCGTGTCTAAGTTTAGTCATTATTCCGATAGATCTAGAAATTTTTTATTCTGATAGTTTGATGTGGATTTCAAAATTTAATTTAAACGATTGGTTTGTGGTACAGAATTTTAGTATAGCAAAGTATAATGATTTCATCTCGAAGCTTTTCGTCTGACACTCATCGGGAGAAGATCGTCAGAAATCAGGAAACTAAAATGCTAGTCTTATGTATCAAGAGAGAGAAAGAAAGAGAAAAAGAAAAGAGAAAAGGAAAAAGAGGCGGAAAAGCACTGATTGGCCAGTCTGATCAGCTGTTTCGACGCGTCAATCAGCGATAGATCTTAAGACTGTAAACAAATTCTTTTTGCTTGCAAAGGTCGGGATTTGATGTTTTAATAAAAATAGATTCCAAAACAGAGAGATGGAAGGAAGAGCGACCTCTGGCGAGAATGCGGAATCTGTCTTGGTGATAATGTTTAGCACACGAAGCGTTTAAAAGGAGATGGAGCCCAATTGCCGAATCACAAGTCTGGGTGGGGTTAGGGGTGGAGGACTTACAAGCACGTGATGGAAGGCTACGTTTCAAAATGGAATTGGCGTTTCTGATTGACTTTGGAATATGTTGGTTTATTCTGTCCAGCAACCTTTGGGATGTACGACCCACATACCGACTATCACAGTGGCATGAATATTCGTAGATAACATTGCTTTGTTGATGGGCGGGTAGTACATCTTTCTTGGTGGCTGGAACCAGTTCCTTAGTTTTAAAGATGATACGTACGTGGCTACACGGCAAAGAAGCAGTTACTTACGGCGGCTTTCACTTGCTTTTCGAATTTCGTAGAAATAGACCCCAACCACTGGAGACGCAAGTATACTGGGCATTTTTCCGGACCAGATGTTATAGGTTTCTGAAATTGCTTCAGTTTCTTGGCTATTGCACTTTTAATGACGTCATCTGGGTAGCCATTTGCCAGAAGAATAGATGTGATTTTATCTAACTCTGGTTGCAGCTTGTCAGGGGAGCAAATTTTGAGAGCACGGTGGGTAAGGGTAAGGATTAAGTTAAGTTTTCGCTTTTGGGGAGAGAAGGAGTTCCAACGGAGGTATTGGCCAGTAAAGGTGGGTTTCCGGTAAACAGCGGTAAAGAATTCAGACTCAGTCTTTCCTACTAAAACATCTAGAAAAGGAAGGGTAAGGTTACGTTCCTTCTCGTGGGTGAACTGGAGTGCGGGGTGGAGAGAGTTAAGTTTGGAAAGAAAGGAATCACAATGTTTTTCATCGTGAAAAATGACAAAAGTGTCATCAACGTAGCGGTAGTACATAGGTGGTTTGTCCGTTGCTGGAAACAGTTTTGATTCATAGAATCCCACGAAGATGTTTGCCAGACAAGGTCCAAGCGGGGAGCCCATAGCGACTCCGTCAATCTGTCGATGCATTATGTTGTTGAAGCTGAAATCGACTGAGCAATTAGCAAGTTCCATAAGCTCCACGAATACGTTGCGTGGGAAGGTTGGAGGAGTAGGAAAAAATTGTAGAGTGAGTCGGCACAGATTTGAATAGTCTCAGCTAAAGGTACATTGGTGAAAAGACTGGATATATCAAAAGAGCACATGAAAGTGGAAGCAGGTTGTAAATTGGAAGAACGAATAGCATCAACAAAAGAAAATGAATCTTGGATGCAGTAAGAAGAGTATAAAGAAAGGACGGGTTGGAGGACAGAAGTAAGCCAAGTTGCCAGTTGATGTGGGGCTGAGCCAGTCATGGATAGCATGGGTCGGAAAGGTACGTCCTTCATGTGAATCTTTGGTAAGCCATACATACGAGGACGTTGCGAGCCAGTGGGCCTGATGACTTCGTAGACTCCTGTGGGTAGAAGATCGTCTTTGTGCATTTGTAATAGTCGACGTTGTATTTTCGACTCGATTTTGACGGTGTTATCATTGTCAGGTGCGGGGCCGAGTCTGCATAATTTAGATTGATCGTTTAAAATGGACTCCATCTTAGAAACGTAATCCTTTTTGTTTATAATCACCACACCTGACCCTTTATCAGGTTTGGTAATTAGAATATCCTGATTGGAACGAAGTGACTTAATAGCTTGCAGGGATTCTTTGTTCATTGAAAAGTCGCCGACATCAACTGGAGTGTCACAATATGCATGAGCCAGGTCACTCAGTCTCGCTTTCAATGCAGAGAGCCTTTCATCAGACTGCGGCTTGTGATGTAGCAATTGGCTAAACAAGACTTCAAACTCAGCAAAAACTTCTTCGCGTTGGACGGAAGTGGGTGGTAGGCAAAAGTTAAGCCCATGTAACAGCACGAATTCTTCAGTGTCGGAAAGTTGATAGTCTGAAAGATTGATTAGGTGTGATTTGTCCGGTATGGATTGATTGCCAAAGCGTCGTCGCCTGAGGAAACTAAGGTTAAGTATCTATGCTTGTATTGAAAAAGCACGTGTCAAACATAGCCATTCAATGGAACGCGCTTTCATGAAGGATGATATTAGAAAACAAGTTCTTCTTGCTGCAAATCTGAAGAATTCTAGCCGCAGTCTCTGGTCAGACATCAAATCATTTTTGTCCTTTTTCGACTTCATTTATTATTGTCGTTACGTTTCCATCATCGACAGAAGCAAAGCAAAAGAAACTCAAAACAAACATGAACGCAACCTTAGTTTCCTCAGGCGACGACGCTTTGGCAATCAATCCATACCGGACAAATCAACTTTCCGACACTGAAGAATTCGTGCTGTTGCATGGGCTTAACTTTTGCCTACCACCCACTTCCGTCCAACGCGAAGAAGTTTTTGCTGAGTTTGAAGTCTTGTTTAGCCAATTGCTACATCACAAGCCGCAGTCTGATGAAAGGCTCTCTGCATTGAAAGCGAGACTGAGTGACCTGGCTCATGCATATTGTGACACTCCAGTTGATGTCGGCGACTTTTCAATGAACAAAGAATCCCTGCAAGCTATTAAGTCACTTCGTTCCAATCAGGATATTCTAATTACCAAACCTGATAAAGGGTCAGGTGTGGTGATTATAAACAAAAAGGATTACGTTTCTAAGATGGAGTCCATTTTAAACGATCAATCTAAATTATGCAGACTCGGCCCCGCACCTGACAATGATAACACCGTCAAAATCGAGTCGAAAATACAACGTCGACTATTACAAATGCACAAAGACGATCTTCTACCCACAGGAGTCTACGAAGTCATCAGGCCCACTGGCTCGCAACGTCCTCGTATGTATGGCTTACCAAAGATTCACATGAAGGACGTACCTTTCCGACCCATGCTATCCATGACTGGCTCAGCCCCACATCAACTGGCAACTTGGCTTACTTCTGTCCTCCAACCCGTCCTTTCTTTATACTCTTCTTACTGCATCCAAGATTCATTTTCTTTTGTTGATGCTATTCGTTCTTCCAATTTACAACCTGCTTCCACTTTCATGTGCTCTTTTGATATATCCAGTCTTTTCACCAATGTACCTTTAGCTGAGACTATTCAAATCTGTGCCGACTCACTCTACAATTTTTTCCTACTCCTCCAACCTTCCCACGCAACGTATTCGTGGAGCTTATGGAACTTGCTAATTGCTCAGTCGATTTCAGCTTCAACAACATAATGCATCGACAGATTGACGGAGTCGCTATGGGCTCCCCGCTTGGACCTTGTCTGGCAAACATCTTCGTGGGATTCTATGAATCAAAACTGTTTCCAGCCACGGACAAACCACCTATGTACTACCGCTACGTTGATGACACTTTTGTCATTTTTCACGATGAAAAACATTGTGATTCCTTTCTTTCCAAACTTAACTCTCTCCACCCCGCACTCCAGTTCACCCACGAGAAGGAACGTAACCTTACCCTTCCTTTTCTAGATGTTTTAGTAGGAAAGACTGAGTCTGAATTCTTTACCGCTGTTTACCGGAAACCCACCTTTACTGGCCAATACCTCCGTTGGAACTCCTTCTCTCCCCAAAAGCGAAAACTTAACTTAATCCTTACCCTTACCCACCGTGCTCTCAAAATTTGCTCCCCTGACAAGCTGCAACCAGAGTTAGATAAAATCACATCTATTCTTCTGGCAAATGGCTACCCAGATGACGTCATTAAAAGTGCAATAGCCAAGAAACTGAAGCAATTTCAGAAACCTATAACATCTGGTCCGGAAAAATGCCCAGTATACTTGCGTCTCCAGTGGTTGGGGTCTATTTCTACGAAATTCGAAAAGCAAGTGAAAGCCGCCGTAAGTAACTGCTTCTTTGCCGTGTAGCCACGTACGTATCATCTTTAAAACTAAGGAACTGGTTCCAGCCACCAAGAAAGATGTACTACCCGCCCATCAACAAAGCAATGTTATCTACGAATATTCATGCCACTGTGATAGTCGGTATGTGGGTCGTACATCCCAAAGGTTGCTGGACAGAATAAACCAACATATTCCAAAGTCAATCAGAAACGCCAATTCCATTTTGAAACGTAGCCTTCCATCACGTGCTTGTAAGTCCTCCACCCCTAACCCCACCCAGACTTGTGATTCGGCAATTGGGCTCCATCTCCTTTTAAACGCTTCGTGTGCTAAACATTATCACCAAGACAGATTCCGCATTCTCGCCAGAGGTCGCTCTTCCTTCCATCTCTCTGTTTTGGAATCTATTTTTATTAAAACATCAAATCCCGACCTTTGCAAGCAAAAAGAATTTGTTTACAGTCTTAAGATCTATCGCTGATTGACGCGTCGAAACAGCTGATCAGACTGGCCAATCAGTGCTTTTCCGCCTCTTTTTCCTTTTCTCTTTTCTTTTTCTCTTTCTTTCTCTCTCTTGATACATAAGACTAGCATTTTAGTTTCCTGATTTCTGACGATCTTCTCCCGATGAGTGTCAGACGAAAAGCTTCGAGATGAAATCATTATACTTATTAGCTTTAGTCCATTTGTAGACATTTCCTAGTTCTCGATTTACGCTATTCTGCAGTAACGATGGGTTAGATGCTTGAATCACCAGGCACGTGTCATCGGCAAATAATCTGGGTTTAGAGAACAATGCGTTGGGAATGTCGTTGATGTAGATAAGGAATAATAAAGGGCCAAGGTTACTCCCTTGCGGAACACCAAATCTATTAACTGCGTCGTTGGTGCGTGAATTTTGGTCGGCAACGAATTGTGAACGATTAGTTAAAAATGATTTTAACAGCTTAAGATCAATTCCACGAATTCCATAGTGCTCTAGTTTACTCAGTAATATGCAATGACACACGGTATCGAAAGCTTTTTTTAAATCTAATATATATAACTATGGCAGTGTAATCATTACTCTCAATGTTATCATAGACGTTCGTAAGAACATCTGAGGTAGCATGAGGAGATTAGTTGTTTTGAAAGCCATATTGCGTTTCGGCTATGACAGAATGTTTTTGAAAAAACGAGACCAAACGCGTATAAATTAACTTTTCAAATATTTTCGAAAGACAGGTTAGTATAGATATTGGACGATAATTATTTACATCTTTTTTCCATACTTTAAATAAGGGAATGATTTTTGCTATTTTACAATTTCGCGGGAATACACCAAATTTTATGGCATTGTCAAAAAAATAGCAGAGTGATGGAGCTAAAGTGTTTGATGCAACGCGTAAAAAATAAGGGGCAATATTGTCATGACCTACAGCTTTACTTAAATTCAGGGGAATTAATCAAATTTATCACTTTATTGATTCTAGAAGGATCAAAGTATATTGAGGATTTTACCTTGTTGCGTAAAAAGTGCGCAAATCCACTGTCGTTCGAATCAAAATTCTCAGCCGATTTCTCTACGGTCGTCGAGAAAAACTCATTAAATTCATTTAAGATTTTTTGTTTATCAGTGATTTTGCAATTATTAACAATTATCTGCGAGGGTAGATTGTTATTGGAGTTAGACGTAGCAGAAGGAATCAACGAGCGAAGAATTTCCCACATTTTGCGAGGTTTACATTTATTTTTTTCCAGTTCTTCCGCAAGGAACTTCTTTTTTGAATTAGTTTTAATTTTCGTTAATTTGTTAGAAAACTTTTTGTATTTTAACTTCATGGCTGCATCACCCTTTATGTAGTGAGTTCTATGCATCTTGTTTTTGAGACAAATTAATTGGTAGATGTTCGGAGTAATCCATGGCTTCTTTTTTTATTTTTTTTTTTGCTTTCGAGACCTGCGTTTCAGTGGTACAAGTTTGTCGATTGTGTATTGAATGATTGACACAAATGCCTCAAAGCTATTGTCAAAATTCGTTTCAGTTCTTCCGAATCTAGCATGAAATTAAATATGGAATCATTTAAGTCAGTACAGTACCTATCAACATCAAAGTTGGACCTATCTTTGAATGTGTTATGCATCTTCTTGTTGGTAGAAGTTGCGTACGCAAAAACTTCACAAAATATTGAGTAATGATCAGATATATTAGCATTTTGAATAACCCCAGGTCTAATACAATGAGAAGTGTCATTAGTAATTACATGATCTATTACTGTGGATGAAGTATCAGTGACTCGGGTAGGAATTGTGATAATGGGCACGGAACCGCAGCTAATTAAGCTGTTTATGTAATGGGTCGAAGAAGGTGTTCTTGCTTTTGCAGATATGTCAATGTTCATATCACCAAGGACGTAAAATATTTTTTTCGACAATAAGTTAATGGTATTAATAAAGGCTTCGCAAAAAGTTTCATTTTTGCTTGACGAGTGACGATATAGGCTACGGCACGTATTAAAAAACTAGTTTGATTAGTAGGAACAGTTACTTTTAACCATAAATCTTCACATCCATTTAAGTTCATGATATAGGATTGGACTAATTTTAACTTGTACTTAGAGGAAATGTAAATCGCTACTCCACCTGCATTTGTAACTGAATCAGTTTGTGCAAAATTGTAGTCAGGAATGGTGATATTTGTTAAGGGTTCTCCATTCAGTCGGGTTTCTGATACACACACGATGTCTGGAAGGCGGGGTAATGAAGTTAAAAAACAGTGTAGGTCGTCAAAATTTTTGTTTAAAGATTTAATGTTAACTTGTTATAGGATTAAGGTGTTTCGTTGTTCACGAACGAAAGGTAATTCAACATTTGGTGTTTCTAAGTATTTGCACACGATGACGTTTCCAAACATTGCAACAAAGCTAGATTCATTTACATCGCAGAAATTCTCGGTGTTTTCAGTGGCCACTCGACTCGCGAGAAAATCGAGCAACTTCCTGTTGTCAGTAGTAGCCATTATTTCAATTTACGCAAAACAGAATCAAGTCACAGGCAACCCAGAAGCACAAGCGCATGCAGATTCAATACTTACGCATGCTGCTATAAGTCTAATTAAACGACTTCGACATTAGGTTAGCATAATCGTGAAATAGACAAACCAATATTGCCAGAAACAAGAAAAATGGTTCAACACAATTTTCACAAGAACAATTACAAGTCACCTTAGCAATTGGCAAGTTACAGTACATGCCTTATCTTTAAGAATGGGTAGAACGAATGCGTTTATTGTTGACGTACAGACAGTATTCACCTTCAAAAGCGCCCGAACGAACCAATTTTTTATCACGTTTGGCAGCATGAAACTCTGGTAATAATACCTTTTTTTGATTATAAAAGACCTTTGGTAAGTAAGTGGTCAGTAACGAATACTGTAGAGTCTCTATCTTCATTGAATTCCTTCAGTTTGGCAATGTTTTGATAAAGTTCTTTATCGAAGGTAGTCAAGACTTTAAAAATAATTGGTCTGTTCATTTTTTTGCCCTCTCTTCTAATCGGGTGTTGGGGAGGCGATACAAGTCCACTACATCGATATCGTCAGGTGCCAATCCCAATGCTTTAGTGAAGAACTTGTCAAAAATGGCTTTAGTTTGATTTTTAGTTTCGTTCCCTTGTTTCTTCCAGGTCATGAACAAGCAAATTCCACCGTTTATCGTACGATTTACGCATTAAATTTTCAATCTCAAGGTGTGCAATTCTGGTCAATAAATCAGCTTGCTTCTCTGCGTCAAAACCCGTGTTCAGTTCAATTTTTTCCTCCATTTCGTCAAATTCAGAGATCATGGTACCCTGAATAATTGAAGCACGCCTGCCTATTTGTTTGATTTCAAGATCTAACGAATTGATGTCAGTTTCCAATCTTGAACATCTCAAGGAAAATTTATTATCAATTTCTTTCAATTGACTTTCAAAACTGCAAAATTTGGTTTCTAAACTTGATAACCTGTGAGATACGTTTTCCTCAAACCGGAATATTCTGTCCAGTTTTGAATTTAATTCTTTGATTACAGCCATCGTTTTTCAACTCGTTTAACAACAATGTTTAATTCTCAGATTTACGCTCTGTAGCTGTGTAAATTTGCCTGATCTAACTATCTGAAAAAACGCGTCCACACGCCAGATTGACTATAGTTTAAAAATATTTTTTCAACATTTTGTTTGAATAACACAGCTGCAAACTTCAGTAACTTTCGTTTAGAATGAAGTGAATGCCGACAGCATTTCATTTGGTACCGGAACGATGTTCTCGATCAAAATTATGCTGCCGGAAGCCGAAACGCCGTTCCGGTTAGCCAGCTAGGTTGCTCATTGGTTTGTGAGCAAGGGTGGAAGCCTAAACCTTAAACCTGAAAACCCGGTTTCAAAGGAAATTTCGGAAACCCAAACTGAAACTGACATCTACTCAGCCAAATTTTTGAAAACCTAAACTTGAACCACAACCGTATATTCTTGAAACGTCAAAACCGCAACTGAAACTAAAACCTGTTAGAAGTTTTCTGAAGTTTTGGGTTTTAAAAATTGTCATCACCATCATTACCAGAACAGTTTCTTTAATGCTGAGTGTCGAAGGGAAACTGTGAATACTAATTTTTGAGTCTTTGGTTTCACCGGACTCGGAACTATACCCAAGTCGACAACTTCTGAAGCAATTGCTCTCCTCACTCGGCCATCTGAGCTGCTACTTATTATCGTAATGTAACGAAAACGCTAAGAAATAGAGCATTTAAGTAATCCGTATTCAAAATAAAAGAGGTTTCTTGGATATAACTTAAACCGAAACTAAAACCCAGAAACCGAAGCTGCGCGTAAGCAAAACTGAAACCGAAACTAAAACCTATTTTTCAACAGCTGTGAAACCAAACCAGAACTGAAACCTGACATCTGGGTTTCAACACACCAAACCTGAAGCTGATACCCTAACGCCAAGTAGCCAGGTTTCCACCCTTGTTCGTGAGGTCGGTATCGGGCCGCTGTGATCTGACTCCTGTAAACAAACACAAATTGAAGAAACATCACATTTTTCAGCTTAGCATATTTTAAGTGAAAAATAATTATTGAATCGCAGCTGCAAAAACTACGAAATGTGAACAACTCAGGCTGCAGCATAACTGCACTCGACTAAGCAAACGAACTCTACACAGCCTGTCAACAACTTTACGATCTAGAACAGGGTTTCTCAACCTGGGGGTCGCGACCCCCAAGGGGTCGCAAAGGTCTTTCCAGGGGGGTCGTAAATTTATTTATAAAATATTTTATTAATCGCAAAGATTTCTGAAATTTTCAAAATGACCTCGACATTCTGAATACCTTTTACTCATAATTGCAAAACTGGCATTGAAAAGTGATACATGGAAGTATCGCCATGTTTGAAAATTTGTCCAGTGCTATCAAAAATGAAAAACTCGATTAACGTTTGAAGACATTGATTACAGAGCACCTTCAATCTCTTGAAGCTGAGTTCAAACGATATTTTCCTGAGCCTTAAGATAAGAGAACAAGCAGCTGCATTCGTACGAAATCCGTTCTCAACTGCGTTGGATGAATCACAAGACCAATTTTGTGATCTTCAAAATGATTCGTACGCACATGATGCTTTCCACGAAATAACAATCTCTCAGTTTTGGTGTGCTATACACGAGTCCTACCCACAAATATGCGAACTGACTTTTCAAATATTACTTCCATTTGCCACAACATACCTCGGCGAGAGCGGCTCTGCAGCTCTTGTACCGGTACATATCAAAACGAAAGCACGAAATCGAAGGAAAGTTGATGATGGTGTACGATTGGCTTGATCGAACACTGCACCACAAATCTCTAAATCGGCTGTGCGGTTGCAAAGTCAGCCTCTCATAAACAAATGTAAAATTACATCTTTGAAGTGTTTTTGTGGTACCGTAATTTTCAATCGTTTGAAAAGCTTAGTAGGAAAGGGGGTCGCTGGCTCCATGAATTTCTTAAAAGGGGTCGTGAACCACGAAAGGTTGAGAAATGCTGATCTAGAAACTAACGACAATGCGCAGCAAGCAAAGAGACACAAACGAATAGTCATATCATAGGGCCTACACTGTGACGTAATAATAATCACATTTCTACACAAGTCCCTTAACTTGAGTTTGATATTATTCAATTCAAACCTTATTGAAACAGAATTACGTTAAACACTTCACAATTCTATGTCAAGCGGAAGTCATGATTGACAGTAATATCAGAATACTTAAGCATTATCTTGCGTATTCTTTTGCCAGGGCCAGGCTTGCCAGTTAATCAGCAAGAAAAAAGTCCAAAATTAACCTCAAAATAGTCCAAATTGAAATTGGGTACAAATTTTCAATAGAAAAAAAGTCCAAATTAATTTCAAAACAACCCAATCGTCACTGCGCAAAAAAAAGGTCACCACGTCCGCAGATGTTTAATTTCCTCCCGAAATCAAGTGAAGAACAGAAAAAAAAAAAAAACGGTCTAAATTTCGCGAACTTGGACCTACAACAGTCCAATCTGGCCACCATGGGTCGTACTCGTTCAGACAGTGTGAACATATTATACAAACTCTGGTTGCATTATTATGGTACTCTGTATTTCCATTTGATAACTATGAAACACGTAGGCTACTGCAATTATAATTGCAGTCACTGCAGATGGTACGTTGCGTCAGTTCATTGTTTCTCTCCTTAGCGTTCACGCAACGTTAATTCATTTAGGCTATGCTAGGAATTGTACGGCTGACAGATTATGGTCACAGTTCGTGCTCCGGTGGAAAAGACAATGTGACGTAACATTGTAACGCTCAAGCAGCAAAGTTCTGCAGAACTGAAGGCGTGGAAGTAGGCTACAAATAACTGCGTATGAATCGCAAGGTTGAGCCAGCAGCCAGTTTTGCCACAGGAAATAGCAGCCACTGCGTAGGCTACCGGTATTGTTGGGCTAGTAGGCGGTAGAAATATTTGGAAGGTTTAACTTGCTATCGAAGAGGTACGAAGTTATGGAAAAATTGTATATACATCACTAGCGTAGCCAGAATTTTGCAATGAGAGGGGTTTTGAGAATGACGTCACATTTGACCATACGTTTTATACAGGAACGGATCCAAAAAGTTTTGGTGGGGGGTCTAGTAATTTTGAATTGGGTTGAATGTTAACTAAATACAACGACGTTTAGACCCGGAAACGGGCGTGAATAAGCCTTTTGAAAATGTTTTATATCAGGGGCGTATTCAGAAATTTTTTCAGGAAGGAGGCACCGATTTTCGTCCCTATTTCAAGCGCAGTTGTTTTCGACAGAGTTAATTTTAAGCAACTTAAGTAACAAAAACGACTCTAGGGAGGTCCGGGGGCATGCTCCCCGGAAAAATTTTGAAATTTTGCGCACTGTAAGCTAATGGCCATTTTAGTGCTTTTTAAAGAATTTTTCGGAAAAGTTTGTCACATTTTTGCCCTTTAACTTTAAGTGCTTCATCAATGATGCATATTATTCGAAATAAATATCAGAAAAAGAAGTATGTATGGCGTCATTTGACGCTGAATGAGGGGGGTTGTAATCCCCCCCCCCCCGTGGCTACACCACTGGTATACATCAAAAATATTTTTGAAAATGGCTAGTGGGTGGATGCATGTGCCCCTCATCCTACCCGCCGGATCCGCCCCTGGCCATAAATTACTGAAACCATCAAAAGACTTTGGCATATTTCGCTCACTTGGCACCAGTAGTTTCGTTCTTTTTTACTAAAAGCAGAGACAAAAGATGGGGGGGCATGGCACAATGCCCCCCCTAAATACGCTTCTGCCTAAGAACCTGAGACTAGGAGCTTGTGAGCGGATAATAAGTTCATTTAAAGGAGGTTAACAGGTTTACAAACGTCGATCTGGCTACTGTGTTTATGCTAGCAAGAGGAAAGCTTGAGTTCATCAAGCAGTCTCCGAGTGACTTTTACTGATATAAAGTGAGCATGTTGCGCATGATGTATGTTGCGAAATCAAGGAGAGGCTGGGGTCGAAGTTCTCCAGACGCTGGTGCGGTAACACAAATTTCAGCCCCCTCCCCCTACTTAAAAGTACTTCCAACGCTATACTGGGCACGAAGCAGTCCTACTTTTAACGTTAATTCATTTATTGGGATTAGTCAGGGCCGTTGAGAGAATATCTGGGGCCCGGGGCCGTAGCCAGCCTTCACGGTTTGGGGGGGCTGAATGTATTTAGGGGGGGCTAAATAATCAGCTTATATTTTTCTGATTTTTTTATTTTATTGCTTCCCAAGCCTGAACAGATCAATTTTAGTCAGGTTAACCGTAATGCAGAAAGAAAGAACTTGTACGCGGAAACGTAAAATGCAAGTAATAAATTTGCGCTGATGTACTGGTATCAAAACTTATACCGGTAGTCAGAGATGGGCATTTATCGCGATAATTTATCGGCGTAGTTATCGGTCGTGCCCTTCTCCGCTGGTAGTAACCATAAAATATAAAAAATATAATGTGCTAACCAAATAAGGACAGAACACAACAACAACAAAAAAAACATAACGTATCTTACAGCAAAGTTAAACCGCGTGGTATTCAAATTCGGTTGTTTCTATTCAGTGGTTGTGTTTTGATAATGCGAATTTCGTTGACAGCGTTCAAGCACAGTTGGACAACACTCAGACATCAGTCTGCTTAACAGTGAAAATCGAAACCCTTTGCATTATTTAGTTAGCATAAAGACGCGAATCAGAAATTAGTCCCGAGATTTAAACTTAGGCAGAGGCTAAGGTTACGTGACCGTAACATTTGTGTCTTTGGTTTATTTTATTATCCCTTCACGCTTCCCTGATTGTACGAGAGCGTGACGAAGTAATAAAATAAACTAAGAGGCAAATGTTACGGTCACGTAACTTTAGCCACTTCCTTAAACTTAACATCGATTGAAGCGGCTATCTTCAAAAAAAGTTATAAACCATTGAGTTTATATACCGGTGCCGTCATCATTTCGATATAAATATTTTTAGAGGGGCTAAATTAAATTCTGGGGGGGGAGGCTTAGCCTCCAATTGCCCCTCCCCCCCGTGGCTACGGTCGCGCTGGGGCCTGGGGCAGAGATGGGTACTTTGGCGCCTGTGCCTTTTCGACTTTTTTTGAAATCTTTAGGATAAGCGTTTTGTAGTGACTTCAACCACGGGCCGTCACCCCTTTTCATAATCCCAGCAATACGCGACCGAAATGTTTAAAATATTCTTTCGGTTGTAATTTTCACGCGACAGTTTTATGTCGCTCTAAGTCCTGATTAGAATTATATACTTTGAAGTTGTGAAGCCGTTTGCTAACTGCAAGTTCATGGGTGAGACATCGGACATGAACAACTTTAAAGTGAGACAACACAATAAAGGCAACAAGAGATAACAAATCAGACCACTGGAGCAGGGTAGGCCTATAGTAAAACCCTATGGAAGTGAAATGACTGCAGTCGACTTATGCATGATGTGGATGGCCAATTGGCCATTAAACTGCATGAAGTGCGCAGAAGTCAGTTGTAGAGTTTTAGAAAGATTGTTTCCAACCAGCGGGCATGTACGGCTACGTAAGAAAGTTTTTCGAGCATAAATTCGGCCGGGCCTCTCAAAATACTGCGGTACTCTGTAACCTCTTCAGGGACGTACCCAGAGGGAAGGCGTTGTTGCCGCACCCCTCCCCTTTCCCTGACAGACACATAAAACTTTCATGGTGTAAAGCTGATTTACCGGTACGTAATTGTTAAAGTTAACTGATATGCAGAGCCGGATTTACCAATAAGCTAAGCAGACTGAAGTCTAGGGCAGTCGCGTAACTAGGCCTTTTTGGGGGGAAAAATGCCTATGGTCTTTTTCAAAATGCCCGGGGTCTTTGCGGCTTCAGGGGTATAACCTGGGGGGCGCTGGAGCCGCGGCCCGCAAACAAATCCTCAAAACAAGAGCGTATTTAGGGGGGCCATTGTGCCATGAGCCCCCCTCATTTTCAAAAATGTTTTTGATGTATACAATTATTCTCTAATTTCGAACCTCTTCGATAGCGATAAGCTTTATGCCTTAGAAGCATGCATAATCTAAAATGTGCGAACAAAATGCACCATATTTGGCGAAGCACCCAGAATTATGGTCAAAACATTTAAACAAAATTTGCGTAAAAATTATTCAAAAAGCACCAAAATAGCCATTACAGCATGTAAATTTTTCAAACATTCTCGGGGGAGCATAACCCCGGACCCCCCTAGAGTTTTCTTGTTTCTCAATCAGCTTCAAATTGGTTTTGCCAAAAATAAATACGGTTGAAAAAAATGTGAAAATTGTGGCCCCCCTTTAAAATTTCTCGCTACGCCACTGGCAAAAAAGTTTTGTGATGTAAAAGTGATATACGCATAAAAAACAATCTGAGGGCGTGAAGACCTACCTTTTTGCTCTTCACTTGACTTTGGGTGGAAAAGTGGACGTGGTGATTTTTAAAGAACCTCTCTTCTTTTTGCGCATTGAAAACATATACGGCCCTGCTGGCATGGTTTTAAATTGCGGCCCACCCCCCTTTTAAATTCCTGGACACGCCCTTGTTAGACAATGCCCAGGGTCTCAGCTAATCCTAGTTACGCCCCTGGTCTAGGGCCTCGGAGAAAATAGTCTTCACCTATATTTTCAGTTGAAACAGAACATCCGAGGATGTGAAGACTTTTTTTTGGTCTTCATCGATGATTTCAGTGATAGCCTAGGGCTTCTCATTGTCTAAATCCTAAATTGCGCCCCCCTCCTTTAAATTCCTGGGCACGCCCCTGCTTTTGCCCCCCTCTCACCACAGTCCTACCTCTAGTTGTTCAAGAGTTAAAACTATCCCCGGATTACGGCTCATTAACGACGTATGTTAACCGATCCAGAATTTTTTGCATTGGGGGTTGAGTTTTGACTTTTAAGGAAACTGAGCGGTAATGCGTAAGTAGGTGTAGCCAAGTGCTTTGAGGAGACGTGATTATCAACCCTTTGTCAAGATTACCTATGAGTAATGCTCTTGGCTGGTGTACTCAACGAAAAATTTCCGCATTCACGATTGGTGACATGCTTCAATTTAAAGAAGCATTACATATATAAACTTCTCCGGAAATCTTAACCTCGAAGCCGACCAGTTGGCAGACTGGTAGCGTCATCGGTATCAGAAGTCAAAGCTGAGGTAACAGATGGTACGCCGCGGATACGGAGCAAGACAATTTGACGCGGACGATTTGACGCGAACAAACTTGACGCGAGCGATTTGACGCAAGGACAACTTGATGCGAAGACGATTTGACGCGAAACGTGTGAAATGGTGTTGGCGGGTTAGAAAAAGGTGGAGGTCGGGAGACTAAGGTCAGGGGGGGTAGGATCGGGGGAAATGGGGGTTGGGGTCCTGGACCGTGACACCATCTCTTCCTCTCCAAATCCCACCGTTTTCCAAGCTGCCGACCCCTACTCCACACGTTTCGCGTCAAATTGTCCTCGCGTCAAGCCGTCTTTGCATCAAGTCGCTCGCGTCAAATTGTCGTGTATCCCCGCGGATATGACCTCACCACTGGTGACACGCTTCGAAGTAATACAGCAAATATTAATAATAAGGAATGGTTTGAGTTTTGATCTAAGTTCTAAATGGGTCTGAATTTGTCTGACACAAAGCTTATCTCTTCGTCAGCTTAGGCGTACAAACGCTCAGGCCGGTGTTTACCTCATCCTGATCTCACACACCAATGAGCTCTTCATTATTTTTTGCATATTGGAAGATATAAACGTCGAGAACGCTTTAAAAAAAAAACAGCTACAACATCAGCTACACTGACACTAGTAGATTGATCCATATTCTGAAGCACAAAAGAGGTCAGTCTATTATTTCCCATGGTCGACCTCATGGCAGTCTATGCAGAGTTGTCAATCGGGCTCGGGGTCGGGCTTTTCGCGTCGGGCCAGGCCGGGCTCGGGCTTAAATTTTGTAAATCTATCGGGCTTCAATCGGGCCCAATGCCGAAGCAAAATCGAGATTTTCGGTGAGTGATATGGTTTTCGCGATCGCTGAAATAAAGCAAAAGAACACCTCGTATAAATATTACTGTTTGTAATTGGTGTGACTGTTGATGAGTAAAAGTCGCTTTCTTTTGAAATTAAAATTTATTCAAAACTTAAAGTGTTGACTTTGATTTCGGGTTTAAATCGGGCTCAGACTGACTGATAAATTAGGATTCGGGTTCAGGCTTGAAACATCGGGTCGGGCTCAACATCTTCGGCCCGTTCACAACTCTGGGACAATGTCTCCGTATAGCATAAAACAATCTTTCTGCCTCACAGCTCGTCACCGGTATAACGCATGGCAGTTGAAAATGAATAAATTTGGAAATACCGGTAACTCCTTTTTACAAACATAAAGTGCGTCTAAAAAAAGTTTGACTAGGACAGAGCCGGTGCTGGAGCAGTCGACTTAGGGGGCCCAAGCGTTTATCGGGGGGGGGGAGAGGGCACAATTTGAAATTTCAAATTAAGCACAAAAACCGCTGTTTTCAAGAGAGAAAACTTGTTAATTGGGGGGTCCAAGCCTGCCCTGGAACAAGGGTTGAAGAATGTACAAATTTGGCTCGGCAGATTGCCAATTCTGCACCAAAACTTTTATAGAATGAAATAACTTTTAAATAAACCAGCTGCGTTTTCCATTTTATTTCACCTGGATCTTGAAAATAGTTAATGCTCTCCTCCTTTCAAAATTTCTCGTTACGCCATTGGATGACGGTTAGTAGTCGCTCATTTATCGACTACTCAACCAAGCTCGGGGGGTCCGGACCCCCACAACCCCCGTCTTGGATCTTCGCCTGGGGATCCGTGCACGCGATTTAGCGCCGCAGAAGCATCGCAGAGGTGGCGAGCGCTTGGCGACACTGTGTTCGATTTGACCGGTCCTGGAATCGAAGCCAAGACCTCGCGCACCGAAAGCGGTGGACTTAACAGTTGAACTGACTGGCCGATCGTAATTGACGCATTTTTAGAGAATAAATATGGAAGGAGAAACAGATTTTTTTGATTTGCTGGTAGCGAGGGTGGTGCAACTCATTGACCACACCGACCCCAATGTTCGTCTCATTTCGAATCTGGGATTGTTGATTTATTCTGAATTAAAATCGAGCAAAGAACTTTGGGTAAAAACCTACCATGAACTTTCGAACATCAAGGAGGAGATCGCTCTTTTTCAAGAGCAGTTTTTTGCTTCCAAAAGCCCTCTTGGCGCGCCCAAGTCTAAGAAAGATCTTGGCGCGCTCAAATCTAAGAAAGATCTTGGCGCGCTCAAATCTAAGAAAGATCTTGGCGCGCTCAAATCTAAGAAAAACCTTGGCGCGCTCAAATCTAAGAAAGATCTTGGCGCGCTCAAACCAAAAAAATATCTTGGCGCGACCAAAACTAATCAAGGTCAAGGGTCATTTCGGAGACGCAAAGCTACAGAGCCAACAAGTGTTGGGAAGAAAAGAAAGTTTTCTCAAGAAAACTTGGAGACAAAAATAAGAAAGTTTTCCATAGACAGCAGAAAATCGGAATCTAAAGCAGATCGTGTTACTGAGACGATAGATCTGGTGGCGGGTCGCGCCAAAAGTTTTTCCGCTGAAGATGAGTCAAGTTTTCAACAAGTTGATACGAAACAGCAAGAATCAAAGCCGCTTTTTAAAGAATTTCAGAGCGGAGGATCGTACCCCGGTTCTGTGGGTTCAGGAGATGCCCACAATGTAGAAATGTATTTGAGGTTTTTAGCTACAACAGAAAAACCTTTGGAAACCCTGCATGAAGCCTCCAGCCAAGCGACAAACACGAAACTAACTGGCACAAAACCAACTGGCACAAAACCAGACATCGCAATTAAGCAGGAAAACAGAGGCAATACATCCCCAAAAGCTTTTGTTCATCGTCAACAAAACCCTCAAATACAAATGCCCCAAAGTTGGAACCCTCCATTGGGGTCCTCGATTAACAATTCCCCAACAACTTCTTTTGCCAAATTTGGGGAACAAGTTTCAAAACCAATTTCAAAAACGGATTATGTCCCGGAAAACATTGACAAACCACTCAACAAAAAAACAAATGATGCAGGTGACACACTTTCAAAAAAAGTTGGTGAAAAATGGAAACCCAGTATAGATGTGAAGACTCCTTCGTCGAACAAAGTATATCTCTGTGAATTCTGCTTGAGACCTTACAAACAGTTCCAAGGCGGAATTATCAAACATTTGATTGAAGTCCACAAAATTCCTGAAATTTTGCTTCGTGATAAAGAAAGCCACGAACTCCATCAATTTCTCAAGAATTTATGAATTCATGTTCTTCCACCTCTTAAAGTTCAACAGTTCGCATGGTCGAGTGGTTGGAGTGTCTGCCTCCATACACTTGTAGACTCGAATTCTTTAATTCTAATTTTGCATTTTTTATTCTCCTGTGATGAGAAAGCGACGGAGGCGCCTATGACTAATCCAGACTCGCTTAAGAGTTGTCTTTGTTTTCGAGATTAATTTCCGGTTAAAGTTTGTCTGACTTCCTCAATTTGCTGCTTGTTAGGTTCCACCAAGCAGAGATAGTTCATCGTGAAGCATCTTATCCATGGACGCAACGACGAGGCTTGAGTGGGAGTTGAACCATCAACTTTGCGAACATGGTCGTCGTAAAAATGACGCTCCGAAGCACTGCGCCACGCTGCCAAGTCAGGCTGCCGAGTCAGGTCAAACCAATGAGTCGCAATGACTTCAAAATTGCTATTCACAGCTTCTCAGCTTGACTCTCAGCAATAAAGGGACAATGTGGAGAACAAGCCGCAAGTTTAGCCTATTTGTGTCGTTGGAAAAGGCACTTAGTGGGATTCCTCAGCGTAGAGTGGTAGAGAGATGGGCGGTAACTCCTAAGCAAGCTCGTTATAACGCTTTGATTGTTTTCTCGTCATAGGAAGATAATTGTGTAACTAACTACAAATACAATAATAAACTTCGGAGGCTATTGGTATGATTTTTTGAGAGGGGGATCGAAGTTCAACAAGAATCAATTCATGGAACTAAAAACTTCAAAACTTTTCGATTTTCTTCCTTTTATGTGATGTGGTCCCTGAATGCTTTGTACTGCATGCTTGGACTAAATGCGTTTGTTCTTCCCGAAACAGCGCTATCCCGCTCTACGGTTACGTTATTACTGGAGTTGCGTTGCAACTGTTGGTGATGGAGAGCTGTTACGGCCAGAGATGGCCATTTATCGAGATAACTTGTCGGCGATAAATTATTGCCAATTATCGTTATCGCTGAAAATAATTTTGATTTATCGATTACCGATATCGCTTTTGTAATATATTTCGTTATCGCCGATAAATTATCGCAAAAAACGATCTTTTATGCACACAGTGATCAAAGTTAGTGACTTGGCGCTATGGAAAAAATACACTGTGTTCCTGAAGTGCTGATGCAATTTAAAAACATCTCTTTTTGTTTTATTTAATGCCACTGCAGAGTCCATGAACTGCTCTCTTTTCTTGAAAAATCTAGAAACACATTTTTGCTATGTGACTTGCAAAAAACTTCGTCAAACGCATTGAAAATTGACCGCAACATTTATCGGAAAATTTTATCGGCGATAATTTATCGATTACCGATATCGCTTTAAAAAATTGAGATTTATCGGTATCGCCCAGGGCTTTTTTTTAAGTTATTGACTATGGTACTACGGCTTTATACAGAAAGGTTTATCGTGGCCATATCTGGTTATAGCCTCCGACCCGACAAGAGGATGCCGTCATTACTCCCTTTCAGTCGGCCTGGAAGAACCTTACTCTATAGTTTGATTTTATTCACTCGTAAAGCATTTGATTGTAACGCAACAAGCGATATCGAAAACTGATTCATTATATCATAGCAAAATTTCAAAGCCATCGCAAATCCGTTCGAAGCAGCTGTGGCAATTGTATTGTAAGTTTAATCTTAGTCTGATAAGTTTTTATGTGTGTTTTCTTTTTCACCTTGTAGATGTGTGAATTCTTCCGTTTTGTGCTTTTAATGCTGTTTAGTTTTTGTATGGTAAGTGCATTGTAACACATCTCTGGGGGAAAAATTTGTCGTTCAGAAATGCAACTGTGTATTTTTCTAAGGAGGCAACACAGAGAAATGATTTCTGAGCAATATCCTAACGCTTTACACAATTTGAATGAGTTTGTAAATGGCATCGCTGGCGGTGCGCGAGGTCTGGGGTCAACTCCTGGGCCGGTCAAATTAGACTCTGTAGCCACCGCTACGATGTTTCTCTGTTGTCTATGCACTGAGCCGCGGAGATGACCTCAGGGCCGCGGAGATGACCTCAGGGCCGCGGAGATGACCCCAGGGCCGCGGAGATGACCCCACAGCCGCGGAGATGACCCCACCACTCGTAACACGCTTCGGCGAGTATAAGAAAAATCTATTTTTTTTTATTTTGAACTACGTTTGCTAGATTCTATTTTTTCCAAATATCGTCGCCGCGCCGCCTCTTCGAATAAAATGCTTCAGGAATCGCAACTTGACTAGATAACTTTTTGGTTTTTCGATGTTTCCTATCCTGGTAGCGTGTGTGTGAGTTGAAATACTGCGTTCGTATTAGCCTGCATTGTTTTTACCAGCTCGTGAAATAAATCTTTGACTTGTACATCATTAGCTTGCCAGAGCTGTGTTGCCCAGACGCTGAGTCGCGAAGATGGAGCCCGCCACTCGTTACACGCGAGTGTAATGAAGGTGTACCCCTAAAATCGGTGAAGGCCAAAAAAAAGGTTTTCACGCCCACGGAGTCTTGTCTTTCCACCAAAAATCGGTGAAATCCAAAAAAAAGGTCTTAACGTCCAAAGAGTCCTGTTTTTCCACAAAAAATAGGTGAAGACCAAAAAAACTCCCAGAAGTTTAAACGATCAATAAAACTTCTGGGAGTTTTATTATCGCTTTCTCGTGACATTGATCGCTTTCTGGCGATAAGAGGATAAATATGCAACAAAATACAAATAAAAAGGTCTTCACGTCCAACGATAAAGAGTCCTGTTTTTTCCGCTACAAATTTAAAAATGAGCACGGAAGCACGAAATGGTAACTCTGGGTATGCAGGACATTCAAAGACGTAAAGACTTTTTTTGGTGCTCTTCCAATCGGTGCGGCCCTACCTTACCCCTAATTATTAACATCAGGTAATAAAAAATATAACTTAATGTAGGCTACCCCTTGAAAAGTCGAAATGTACTCAGGGGGTAGCCTACATGTAGGCCTACCCCAGTTTGGAACCCTTGCAATGGAAGAATAAACGCAATGACTTATTCTTCACGATTGTGCTACTTTCTCCTGTAGTAAAAATTGCTGGGTTTGAAAGTAGCCTTAAAATTGGTAACTAATTACAATAAATGATGTTCATCAAAAATGACGCTTCCAAATATTTTGGGTCGCGTGGATTTAGGGCAATTTTTTTTGGGTCGCGCCGAAAAGTGTTTGCGGATTCCTGCTGTAGGCTATAACGCAAAAAAATCTATTATTTTATATTAGATGTTTTTAAACTGTTTTAGTCACGCCCCCTGTGGCGTTAGTTATTTTTGTCCACGCCCCACCGCCAGTGCCGTTTGTAGACTGTTAATTGCCCCCCCAAAAAAGTTCCAGACGGGCCCCTTTGATATCTACAAGCATTTTGGCAGTTTCACGCTTTTTCGACTGGGTTACTAACTTTCCTCATTAGCTGTATTATTTCACGGGACGTATCCAGAAATTTCCTCCGGTGGGGCACCCCACACGTTCGTACACGCTGTTTTTTTACGGTGTGTGGCAAAATCAGAGCAAATTTGAAGCAGAATAAAATTCAATGATGACTCTAGGGGGGTCCGGGATCATGCTTACCCGGAAATGTTTTGAAAATTTAATTGCAATTTACAACATTGCAATTACAATGCTTTTTCAGCAAAGTTTTGACGAAATTTTCTTTTAAAATTTTCCCTCTATTTGTGAGTCTTATACAACAATATTGTGGGGCTGGGACCCCTACAAACGCCCGCTACCCCGACCGGGGAGACCGAACTTCAAAGATGCCTTGATACGGCACTGCCCACCACGCTTCAACAAACATGCTCATGCAGAAAATATAACGATTTATTTGCAATGTCTTAATCGACTTAATGGGAAGGATGCAGCTGTTTTGGGGAAACAAGTTTTGATGTTTGACGAAAAAAAGATTTGAAAATACACGTTCAATCATTAAGTCACTGCTATGCTCACGCCCCGCTTGCAAACCTTTTACGACATACGTTCACAAGGACTTGGCCGATTTTAAGAGCCCCCTGCAATCAGCCCCCCCCCCCACTAAGGCAACCCGGGCCAACGGTGCAGGAGTCGAGTCACCGTAGCAGACCCGTTGCATAGGAAGCAGTTTTGGTCCGAATTATTTTCTGTGAGACTCGCTGTGTCTGGCAACATTGTGGCATGAAGTTACGTGAACGGACTAGCAAAATAGTTTGTTTGTTAACCAAACAGTTCATTTACGATCAGTCGAGATGCTCACAGCTTGAACTATCAGGTTTATCGATTCAGCAATGAGAACTGTTTATCAGCGAACAATGAACATGATTGCGCGAGCTGCTCAGTTGGTGCTGGTAATCGTGCTGGTCGCGTGGGGTTCCGCTGAAAACGTGAGGGGGTAAGTGCTGAGTGTGGAGGGTAAGTGCTGAATGCATAGAGGTAAGTGCTGTGCTAAATGTGTAGGGGTAAGTGCTGAATGTGCATGGAAGTGCTGAATGTGTAGGGGTACGCGTAGGGTAGTTATGCATGTGCTGAGCGTGCAGGGGTAGGTGCTGAATATGTATGAAGTTAGTTAGTTAGTTAGTTGCATATTTATCCTCCTATCACGAGAAAGCGATCAATGCGCTATACGAGCTTGCTTAGGAGTTGCCGGCCATCTGTCTACCACACCAAGATGGGGGAATCCCGCTAAGTGCTTTTCCCAACGGCACAACAAGTAAACTTGCCGGCTTGTTCTCCACACTGTCCCTTCAATGCTGAGCGTCAAGTAGGGGAATTGTGAATACCAATTTTAAAGTCATTGGTTTGACCCGACTCGGAATCAAACCCGAGTCTACAGCTCAAGAGACAGACGCTCCATACCACGCGGCCATCTGAGCTATAAATACCCGGTACGGTAGCCTAAGTGCTGAATGTGGATTGATTTTACGCGAAAGATTTTGTTAGAGTTGAACTATTTTCCTGTTAAAAGTGTCTAGAGCAGCGGCAGCTTTTTATAGAAACAAACAAGCAGTCCCATTAGCGCGGGAAAACCGGTCCCACGTGGCAGCGACGTCTAGGCTTACCATACGTCCTCCTTTTGGAGGACATGTCCTCCTTTTTGCCCCCAAAAAATTTGTTCTCCTAGGACCCCAAAAAATGCCTAAATGTTCTCCTTTTCAGCATTATGAACACTGAAAACATGTCAAATCATTCTTCCACGAAAAGTTTTGGGAAGTTTCAGTGCAAACTACGGTCTGCGGACGTCTTCACTTGCTTTTGGGCGAAAAAATGGACATCTGCGGACGTGATAACCTTTTTTTTGGTCTTCACGTGTTTTGGGACAGATAACGGGACATCTGCGAACATGATGACCCTCTAAGAGCCTGTCCTCCTTTTGCGTAATGATTTATGGTAACCCTATTATAGAAACAAACAAGCAGTCCGGGGCAGCAGCGTTTTAATTATGGAAACCGGTTCGGTGCTCTACACACTGCCTTCATTGTTTTGAAGTTCAATTGTTAAAGCAAATTTTGATTAATTTTGTAGAGATCAGGTTTGGAGGTTCACTCCAAGAAACGAAGAAGAATTCAATTTTCTCGTAGAATTCTCTCATGATTTCCCTAAGGTAAGTTTGAATTCTACTGGCTGGTTAATTGTTGTGCAGGTTAAGACATCATTATCGGCGCTGGAGGTCTGGGGTTCGATTACCCGGCGGGTGTAATGATTGTAATCCAACAGCTTTACCAACGTTGCCAAGGCACTTAGGGGTATTCCCTTTAGAGTGGTAGACTGATGGCCTGCTACTTTGAAGCGAGCCCGTTATAACGTTTTGATCGCTTTCTGTTGATGAGAACGCAACGAAGCGTAACAACGCAAAATGCGTTGCCTTTTTTAGAACAAAGTTTGTTTTTAGTTGGATATTTGGAGAAGTCCGACCCATATCGGGAAACCAGTCGATGTTTTAATTCCCGAGCAAGAAATTCGAAGCTTGGGTGATTTCATCAGGAGACGCGGAATTTCGCATGATGTGATGATTGAAGACGTTCAAAAGCTAACACATTCATATCATCATCAGTTCAGACGCAGTGCCGTCATTGAAGACGGCACAACCATCGCAAATTTTAATTACGAAATTTATCATCCGGCTGAAGTTGTGAGTATATTTGCGCAATAGAGCAGCGTTAGCAACTTTGCGGGCGCCATCTGTGCGGGAAGTTTGGGTTTGATCTCTGGGCCGGTCAAATCGGAAACAGTATCACCGACGGCTTGCACCCCTGCGATGTTTCTTCGGATCTGTGTTGTCCAGGCGCTAAGCCCCGGAGATGGACCCGCCACTCGTTACGTGCTTTCTTTGTAACACTGCGAGTATAATGGTGACTTTACGATTTTTACTGGAAAAGTTTTTGTGTTAAGATCGATTCTTGGATGAATATCGTTGCAAATGAATACAATTTTGTTGAAAAAGTTCAAATTGGTGTGACGTATGAAGGGAGGCCGATTCATGCGCTAAAGATTATGGGGGGCGGGAAAAGGGCGGCGACGATTTATGTGGATTCCCTCATTCATTCGAGAGAGTGGATCGCCGGAGCCGCATCGATGTTCGCTTTTAAACAAGTGAGTCGTCACTGGTTGTGACGTATTATTACGTAATAGTTATCGCTCACAACCGACTTGCGAAATGAAATATGTATTCATAACTGCAGTTGGGTATACAACACATGCTTGCGCTTTCCCATTTGTGTTACAAACATACATATTGTATCGGCGCATTACTATTCACAGCTTCCCTGCTTGACGCTCAGCATGAAAGGGACAGTGTGGAGAACAAGCCGCAAGTTTACTTAATGTGCATTTGAGAAAGGCACTTAGCGGAATTCCCCCATCTTGGTGTGGTAGACAGATGGCTGGCAACTTCTAAACGTGTTATGGCGCATTAATCACTTGGCCGATTTTTGAAGGTATTGAAAGAGCTGAAAATAAAAGATAGCCCGCTATTATTCTTGCAGAACACCTACTTTCGTCACCACTACCCACGCCATCGAAGACCAATTATACTGAGCCACAACTCGCAAAAAGTGAGCAACGACTCACTCGTGGCACAAGTGACGTAGTGACTATACCGCATGATGGCGATAAAGCAAATAGTAGGCTAGAAAAGCCGGCGCTTAATGAACGTGTAACACCATCTTAGATTGGTAGACAGACGGCCGGCAACTCCTAAGCGAGCTCGTTATAGCGTTTTCTCGTGGCAGGAGGATGAATATGCTACTGAAGACACACTTTTGCGGATCTTAGGTCAGAACCTCTGACCTAAAAGGCTGCAAAATTTTTACAAAGCAATAAAAAGTGCGACAATCCCCCATAATGACGTTTGTCAGTATTAGGAGAATGCTGCAGCAGTGCCCACCACTAGTTTTCCTTTTAACTCAACCCTGATTATTACGTCATAATGTTTAGATTCTGAGCAACGCGAGTTATTCTTCGATGTTAAACTTAAACTGGTTTTATATCCCCCTCATCAACGTGGATGGATACATACACACTTGGGTGAGAACCATGAGAGTTAGAATAATGTTCTGGTTTGCGAGATTGTAATTGTGCGATCCGATTCTAATGTCCAGTGAGCCAGATGTTTGTGATTAAGAAGTTGTTAGGACATCAAAATTATGTTTTTGAATGCAACAAATATGGGAAGAACATAGGTTAAGGAGGGAAAGAAAGTCGCTGTAATTTTCAAAACTGGATGTTTCGACAACATAGATTCCGCTGTCATCATCAGCAGTGTAAGCAAGGCGGTACAAAACTGCTGATGATGACATCGGAATCTATGATGTTGCAACGTCCAATTTTAAGATCCAAAAAATTGTTATGATTACGCAAAGAGGTGACGTAGTTGAACGGACGAGTGGATGGAGAGTTCAAACGAAATCGTGAAACGAGAAAACTTACATAAAAACCGGAGTAACTTCAAACCTTTTTTTTTACCATGTGTTGTCAGCGACATGGCCTAGCGGTACCGGGCGCAGGTGACAGATCCTACGTGACGGGTTCGATTCGCGGCTGGAGCCGATCACATTTGACATATATAACGGGTGGCTGCTGACTCGAAGAGCGCAAGCTCACTTCGCAGTCTCCCTCAATTACTCTTCAATTTTCAGTTCAATATAATTTGAAAATAACCTCAGTTATTTATTTATTATTTTATTTGATTCTTTCAAATTTTTCTTAAGTTTCTCCTCCAGCAGAACTATCAGGGGGTCAACTTAATTTGTTTTAGGGGGGTCTGAGACTCAAAAAGTGCTTATGGTGTAGTTTAGCGCGTCTGTCGAAGAAATGTATTAATATGCCTGACTAATAATTTCCGTGGGGGGCTTCTTCCCCCTCAGCCCCCTGATCGACCTGTGATCCCCCTGTCAAAAAATATTGTTTTGCAGACGAGCAATCGATTGTGGAGGAAGACTATGAGCGAACAAGCAAGTGTGCGTTGCCAAGGAACTGATGCCAACCGCAACTTCGACGATCACTGGAACGGTGAGTCGAGGGATCGGTTCTTTGTCGGGTTAGCTGCATATATCGTCGCAAAATAGTTCTTTGAATCTGCCTAGCCGCTAAAATTGACGGGCACCCTGGTATGAGTCAGCATTAATTGACCCCCGAACCAGCTCTGAAAAGTTATATTCATATTTTATTATGACATCACTAAAACGTTAAAGTACGTCATCAAAAAATTATAATTTATTGTCAGGGTCGTATTGCAACTCGGGGTCCAGGGGCTAATTTTCGGGGAAGCCACTTTTCTTGTAGACCTAATTTTAGCATCAGCAGGAGACCTTGGAGAACGCGACTTTTCGGGGCGAGTTCCCTCCCTTAACCCGATCCTGCTTGTGGTTACAGATTATAATCAAATCTTCATCATTCTCGCGGTGTTACGAGAGGTGGCATCCGTCTCCGCGGCTTAGCGCCTGGACAACACAGCTCCGAAGAAACGTCGCAGCGGTGGCGAGTCGTTGGCGACATTGTGCCCGACTTGACTGGCCCGGGAATCGAACCCCATATCTCTCACATCGATGCCCTTATCCACTGCTCCGCCCGTGTTACAGAATTAAAGAAAATTCTGAAATTTCAGATCCACAAGGTTCGAGTTTGGAACCGTGCTCTAGCACATTCCGAGGACCATTCGCTGCTTCCGAATCTGAAACTCGACATGTTTCTGACTTCATCAAATCCAACAATGACGTCATCAAAGCAGTGGTGACTTTGCACTCGTACGCGCAGGTCGTCATCTATCCTTTCAATTACAATTTAGGGGAATACCCGACAAATAGTGACGAGCAGGTGAGCAACGCGAGGTGGGAGGAATGACGTAGCAGGGGATGGTGGGAACGTATTAGATCCGTTGTGTGGCCGGTTTAAGACAAGAGCCCCCGAAAATAATTTCCGGGGGATATCACGTTAGTAGCAGGAGGACGTGATTGAACGACCTTTTTCAAAGAGTGGCACGCTCCTGACCCGGGGGGGTTTCGACGTTGTAGTCCCCATCCTGCCTTGTCGGAAACTATGTTTAAAAATGTTCTGGCAGGTTTTAATATTTGTAGAACAATTTCAGCAACTATCAGAGTCCGTTATTCTCCTGCTGGCGGGTTTACAGTTGCGCCTACACCGCTTCAGTTTCATGTTCTTGTAGAATGAAACCGCTGCAGCGATGAGCGAAGCCATGTACAGCTTGTATCATACCAGGTACGAATATGGTCCAGCAGCTGAAACCTTGGGTAAGTTGACCAATGGACTAGTTGCCAGGAAACGCTTCAAAAAACAGCTTTTTCTCTGTCCTCATGTCCAGTTGAAGATGATCAAATGCTACCGACTTTCTGCATCATAGTTAAATTTTGATGTCATAATCACTTTTTTCAATTGTTGCATCAAAAATTTGGTTGTGAGCTGTTGGTCCTCTTTAACTGGACATGTGGACAGGGCTGTTGCGACCCAGGGTGTTTTATACTGCGATTCGGTTTCACGCTTTGATCTGCAAGCGCGGAAAGACACGTCATAATGGAAAGCAATCAGTTTTTATTGAAACAAATACTGTTGTCATGGCAACAGATCGTCATTCAAACAAATATATTTTTTCTCGAAAGTCGTTTGTAAAAGTTTTACTTGAATTCATGTTGTTTACTTGTTTTGTTTGTTCAAATCTGTTTATTATGCGCGCAACAGCTTTATTACGCGACAAACAATTGCAGCAGTCGCAACCGGAGTTACTACGGATTGGAGCCAGGCGAAAGCGGATATTGGGATCAATTTAACGATCGAACTCCGTGACACTGGGGAATACGGATTTTTGCTTCCAGAGGATCAAATCATTCCGACCGGGGAAGAGTTGCTGGCCGGGCTTCAAGTGTTGGCCGAACGCGTGAATTCGAAATACGAAAACGATTGAAATTGAAAAAGTTCGGAATGTAAGAAATATGGGACGAAAATAGGTTGGGAAGGAAATATAAAAACCACAATAATTCTTGATACTGGACGTTTCGACATCATAGATCCAGCTGTCATCATCAGCAGTTTTGTACTGCCTTGTTTACACTGCTGATGGTGACAGCGAAATTTATGTTGGTGAAAGCTTTAACCATTACTGCCGCAGTATTTTTCTTTGAATTGAAAATGTGTTTTTCCAATTTTGCCTACTCGGCCTTGTGCGTTGGGTTGTTGTGCGTTGGGTTGTTTATTTTGAAGAAGGCCAAGTCTAAACCATTGACGTAGGAGGTCGAGGAGGTCCCCAATGCACAAGTGAGCTGCAGACCATGCAGCCCACACTAGCTTTGATAATTACGTAATTTTTACACAGAGCAAATAATTTTCTGGGTGAGTTGAATATTGTGAAGCTTGACAATTTCTTGTAACCAAGGTTCGATTCCCACCTACAATGCACAGATTTCACCGATACACCTCCATATTTGTATTTTTACAATAAAATTTTGAGATTTTGTTTGTTGTGTGATAAAAAAATCAGACTTCATTATGCTCGCGGTGTTTACGCCAAGCGTCTAACGAGTGCCGGGATCCATCTCCGGGGCTTAGCACCTGGGGAACACAGCTCCGAAGAAACATCGCAGCGGGCAGTTGGCTTCAGTGTACGATTTGACCTGCTCTGAAATCGAAGCAAAGACCTCCTGCACCGACAGCGATGACGTCACCTCCTACGCCAACCGACCAGTTTGTATCTTAAACTACTTTTCCAGGAACTGAACCCTGATTTCATGATCACGGTGAGATGCTGCGCATCAGGTTATGACCAGGGGGAACAAAAGTCATTAAAGTTATATTTTTTTAGTAGCAAAAAAACTTATGAAACCGATAATCGCGAAAAAACTACGTTGATACGAAGACTATTTAAGGAGTTATAAAGTCATAAAAAGTCAATTTTCTTTTAGTTCATAAAATATGATCACTGATTTTTGTTATGAAATACAAATTGTTGAACCCCTGTACCACCGTAGATAAACCTCCTGTTGACTTTAAAACTGATAATTTTATGCTAAGAGGGGCAATGAGCATTTTCAGGTTTTCATACCGACTTTCACAAAGCATTTGAAGTGACTTTTTTATAATCAGTTTAGAAAAAGTTGTGCTAAAACCATTGTGGAGACGAGTAGACCAGATATTTTTCCAGCATTGCATGCCAATGTGTTAACATACCAGCTAGCCTACATCAGCATGTGTAGTAGAATGGTCATTTTCGATGTTAAAGTCCATGGTTCATGAAACCGAAATTTTACCGATGCACACGTCGTATTCTATCATAAAATTGTGTTCAACATTTGAATATCTTACTTGTAGTAAGATGCACATTTGAATTTTTTTTACTAATTTTCAAGTGAATTCTTCGTTCTTTTGGGTATGTTCTTGTTCAAAGTGCATGTTTAGACTTACATATTATGAGATGTTAATCGCGGAAAACAGCATAAATTTGCTGTTTTAAAAATAAAGTCATATGTTTCGAAAAATCAAGTCATATTTTTCGATTTTATAGGTATAAAAAAATTGCCCTAGCTATGACGCAATTGACCCTGGAGCGTTTTTTCGCCACTCGCCCGGCAAGTTTCACAAATTACGTCTCGAACAAACGTCACAAATCGTTTTCGACGTACAGATTTATTTGTGACATTATAAATTACTAGCTTGGTTTTTTTAGAAGGATAGTTTTAAACCAGCGCCATGGCCAAGTGGTTAAGAGCGTTCGCCTTAGAAGCTGGTAGGCTGGGTTCTATTCTCCGTCGGGTCAAACCAAAGACTTACTGGTATCTGCTGTTACACTTGCTAAACGCTCAGCAATTAAGTGTAGCGCGGAGGATGAAATAAAGAGAGAATAAATATACGTCAGTGAGTTCTTTACAAAATTTAGTTGTGGCGCTAAAGGACCTTAGTAGTTATAAAGCGCCATAAAACACACAACAACCACATTTATAAGAGATGAAGGTAATGGATAGGAAAAGCAGTTGTTAACGTGGTCCCATACGAAAAATGCTGAGATCTTCAGAAGGACGAGCAGAGAGCTGTAGCCTATGCAGCTCTGATGCCTGAGTGGTAAGAGCGTCCGCCTCTGTAGCTGTAGACTCAGGTTTGATTCCAAGTCGGGTAAAACGAATGACTTTGAAATTGGTATTCACAGCTTCCCTGCTTGACGCTCTGTATTAAAAGAACAGTGTGGAGAACAAGCGGGCAAGTTTACTTGTTGTGCCGTTGGGAAAGGCACTTAGCTGGATTTTCCCATCGCAACTTCTAAGCAAGCTCGTATAGCGCATTGGTCGCTTTCTCGTTATAAGAGGATAAATATGATGCTACATATAAAAAAACGGAACACTGGATCGTACTTAATTTTCATGTAAGCAGCTCTAGTGCGGTCGAGGAGCCCCAAGCTGGTGTTTTTAAAAAGCAGAGGTTAGAACAGAAGTTTTCAAACGTGGGCCATTGGTTCCTCGGAGAGGCTACAAGAGCAAGATTTATCAACGGTGGTTGACCACTTAAGACCAGCGGAGCGCCGCAGCTACCACGAATGAAATACAGACAAACAATTTTATCGCTGAGCTGGGCCGCTGATGTTGAGAGGAATTTCTAGAAGGGCCACACGTCATAAAAGGTTGAGAACCAAGCAATGTTTAGTGTTAATTAATAACAAAGGTCAATCCAACTTGTCTAAAAACTGAAACAGTCAGTTCATCATAAATTTTTACATTTTCTCGTTCTTTTTTCGTATTAGTGTCTTTTATTTCTGCACCGTCAAAATAAATAGCACACACTATATAGGAATTCAACTGCAAACGGACACATAATCGTTACTCGATTAGTGGATTTGAAAATTAAGCTTGGCTGATTTTTCTAAATCTTCAACAAAAAATAAGTTTTAAAAGATCTCATAAGTCGAAACAAGAGTTTTCACGATAACAATAAACCGATAAACCATACGTTTTTCTCACCAAATACTTTGGTTTCATCGATTATCCAATAGCAACTATTACATTGACCTGTTCTACCTCTTGAAAGTATTTTTTTGAAACTATCAAGGTGGGAATAAATATATTTGTATTACATTATAGTCATAAATAGATTGTTACTTAGTTACTTCTGGACCAGAGATTCTTATCCTTTCCATCAGTCCATGGGACCATTATACGATATTGACTTAGATGCCCCTTAGGCCTATGCTCAACCTGCAAAGCAGCTGCATATTGAAAGAGCAAACAAAATAAGACTGGGGCCCGTCAATGTTCTGGGCGTTTTATGTAGAGTAAAACCCTTCCCTAGATTTTTCTTTGGGGGTCATGGGGTCTCCTGGAACCCTTTTCGGCGCTCCCCTCCCCACTCCTAACAAATCCTGGTCCAGCGTTCTGAGTTGTTGATGTTATCGCGAGCGCGACAACCTGTAAACTGTGTTAATTGTCTTTAGGCTAAAAAGTCAAATTATTTCTCCGACTTCCTGTGACCGAGTGGTAAAAGAGCTTCACTTTTACGCACAAGGTGCTGGGTTCGATCCTGAATCTACCTGATAAGTGGTCGTACCACAAAACTAGTCGTAGAATTGGTTTTTGCTGCGTTTATTTGGCAAGTCTTCTGGCCTACCGTAATATCTTTTACGCGTTCAGATATAACTCAGTAACTGCTTTCATCCTAAAGGTACCGGTAATCTAAAAAATATTATTAATTTTCTTTTCCGGTGTAAACTTAGATCTATTGTTTTGCGTTTCCTCTCAAGACAGTCCCGATATTTTCTGACTCATGAATTTTTGGGAAATCAAGAAAATTGATCAAAATGGTTAAACGATGTAAGTATTGTGCGATGACGTAGTCGGCTAGAAATTGCGGAGAGGGGCAGTTGCTCCCTGGATTTCCCCCTACTAACGTGTCGAAATGTCTCTGTATCAAAAAAAATTCGCTCTTTGGATTCTTGCATTGAATTTGAATGCATAGTTATCCTCCTACATTGCAAGAAAGCGATCAAAGCGCTATGATGAACTCGCTTTGCAAGCAGGAAAGATATGAACACCAATTTTACAGTCATTGGTTTGACCCGACTCGGAATCAAACTCTCTTACCACTCCAGACGGACACTCTAGTCTACAGTTCCAGACGGACACTCTTACCACTTGGCCATCTGAGTGGTTTCATGAAAGCTGCAGATTGCGAAACGGAGATTCTAAAAAGTCGATTGTTTCATGAGACTACCAATTTAAAAAAAATTGCCAAAACACGCATTGGCCCCAGAAAGTAGATGGGGGCTGGGCCGTGATTCCAATCGGATTAAAATAAAGAGTTGAAACTGGAGGAAAAAGTGTGCAGAGCTACCCCGTTGAAATAGTGGACCAACCGTAATGATGACAGTGGTGATTAAATCTCGGAGTGTGGAAGGTGTCCGGGTCGTGCTTTCAACAAGATAAAATAACCAGATCGAATGGGGGGGGGGGGGGCAGGGGTTATGGTCCGCTTCCTTGATCCAAGGACCAGCTGGACCAGCTTTGTTGACATCACTGGTAACCGCCACTTTTTAATGATAATGCGTTTTCACTATTACGTCGTCGTACTTGCTTGATTTCACTATTACGTCAACATACTTGCTTGATTTTACGACATGATGTCCCAGTTAGAAGCTTGTCGGCGTGGAAGTTATAGGCATCGCTGTCGCTGCGTCAAGTCATGAGTTCGATTCACGGGCCGGTCAAATCAGACACAGTGTCGCCAACTTAAATGTTGCAAATTTAAATAAACATCAAATTTCAAAAATCAAATCTTCTTCTTCATTATACTCGCGATATTACGCCGAAGCGTGTAACGAGTGGCGGAATCCATCTCCGCGACTTAGCACCTGAACAGCGCAGCTCCGAAAAATCGTCGCAGCGGTGGCGAGCCGTTTACCGACACTGTGTCCGATTTGACCGGCACGGGAATCAATCCCATGAACTTCCGCGCCGGTAGCGAAGTCTTTTATCACTTCCTCAATCGGCCTCCCATCGTGAAGATCTGATTTTCTTTCCAGTTCAATGCGGATTAAGCGGATCGAAGGCGAGCGTCCTGAAAATCCCCGACAATATGTCTGTGAAATGCGAAGCACAATCTTGGATTGTAAACCCGGGAACAAAATGCAAAGTTGAGTGTGCGGGCACCGGCAGCCCCAACTACAACAGCATCCAGTGTAAGACCGCTGGGTGGCGCCCCACGAATAACGTGAAGTGCGAAGGTGAGTCACGTCATAAAGGCTAACAAAAGTTTTAATTTCGCAGTCTAGTAGCAATATTTTGGAACTTGTAAAAAACTTTTACTTTCGGTTTTGTATTGCCTTGCTTACTCTGCTGATGATGACAGCCTGAATTTATGTTGTCGAAACGTTCAGTTTCGAAAATTGAAGTCCGTTTGCACTAAACGTGATTTCAATCCGATTTGCTGTCGCAAGAAGTTTTGTTAAATTTTTGACGGATGCAGTTGACGGAAATATTTTCCACACAATTCGAATCCAAACAACTTTGCTTTTTATCGGATGTTTAGCAAAACACCATATTGTTTTCTGGAACGCCGCGCAAAGTTTACGTCATAATGTCCAACTGTTTCGTAGCCTCCGTCGCTTTATGTACAAAAAATCGTATCGTATTCTGTGCAAAGTGCAAACACACCTTTTCTGTGGTTCTATTTTTCCTCCTAAAAGTTTTTCGCATTTTTGTTTTTAGTTGCATATTTATCTTCCTATCACGAGAAAGCGATCAATGCGCTATACGAGCTCGCTTAGGAGTTGCCAGCCATCTGTCTACCACACCAAGATGGGGGATCCTGCTGAGTGCCTTTCCTACTGACACAACAAGTAAACTTGCCGGCTTGCTCTCCACACTGTCCCTTAAATGCTGAGCGTCATGCAGGGAAACTGTGAATAACAATTTTGCAGTCATTGGTTTGACCCGACTTGGAATCAAACCCAAGTCTACAACTCCCGAGGCGGACGCTCTTCCCACTCTGTCATCTGAGCTCGTTTTGCGCGCGTCCGGTAGACTTTGCATGGAATGCAACCAACCAACTTTGGAAGAAAAATATGTCAATCTCGTCAGAGTTTCGCTCGAAGCTCGGAAAATAAGGAGAAGTTTTCGTTTGTCCAAGTTGTGAAAACAAATTTCTGAATTATTTTCAAAGCCACGAAATTATTTGCACTTATTGCAAGAAACGATTTGATGAATGAAAAAATTTGAAAACCATTCGTCAAACGTGTTCGAAAACACAGCTGCGAACTCGAAAAACGAAAACCCCTGAATTCAATCTCAAAAAAGTTGATCGAGTTGTGAATTCTGCCCAAACCCGATAAAAACTGCTTGAACTCAGCACAAATCTGGTAAAAATTATTGAACTCGAACTCGCAAAGTGAAGAACGAACTCGAAGTTGAACTCGATTAAGAAAGCGTGCGAGCTTGCAATCCTGCTTGAAACTACACAACTTTGAACAAAAAATTCATCCTGGTGTAAAGCGCTTGGACGACTCTGCACGAGACTGGAGGATGAAAAGGTGAATCGGCTGGGTTACTGGTCTAACACATCGTTAATGGTGAGGTAGGGCTTGGGTTTCATACCCAAACCCGTCAAATTGGACACAGTGTCGCTAACGCTGCGTTTTCTTCGTAGCTGTGTTGCCCAGGCGCTAAGCCCGGAGATGGATCCCGTTACACGCTGCGGTGCGATACCGCGAGCAGCCTTTTATGAAGATTTGAATTTTTTATCCTGTCTGATATTTCGTAGTCTCCAGCAGTGGAATCACTGTCGGTGCGTTGATCTCGGGGATCGCCGGAGTTGTGCTTCTCGCTTTCGGTTTCGCGAAATTCAGACAGCACAGAAAAGCCAAGAAGGAGAAACTGCAGAACGGGAAAATTAACCCAAATCTCCGGTAAATAATCAGCACATTTTGTTGAAGTTTTTGATCATTTACGGTATTCAGTTTTGAAAATTTTTTGTGTTTTGAATTTGTTTACGAGTGGTTTTTCTGACAAACAAAAACTCTAGCACAACTGCTGGTCAAAACAAGAGCCTATTATAAAAAAATCACCAGTAGGGCTAGTGATAAGTCAAGGCAAAAAATTCATACGTTGGCGAATTTTGCAAAATTGGCATTTTACGTTTTGAACCGGTTCGATATTTCAAATTTTGCAGATTTTTTTTGCTGCTTATCTTGTAGCAATAGCTTGAGTATTACAGCAATTGATTTTTTTAAAGGCAAGCTGACCGGGTAGTAGTCGGCCCTTACCAGCCCATGACCATGCCAAGACGGACCCAGTCCATGTCATCTGGTTATGTTGGATCAGAAGGAAGTGGATTTAATAACGGATCGTGGAGAGAATCAAAAAACTATCAATCCGTGAGTGCAATTATTGCGGTTGGTGTTGATTTCTTCATTTTTGTTCTCTAGTCACGAGACAGCGAAGAGGCGCTGTACGCAGGACGATTCCAGAATGCAGACTCGCGTAGCTGTTTTGTTTGTGGTGAATTTGACTGACCGGTGAGCTCACTTGGTAAGCCATTGCCAGGGTTGGGAAAAATCGATTGTACGGTAATCGATATTCTTTACTTTTTGTTCATCGAATGCATTGGAGATTTTACTTTTTTGAATGAGCATCGAATATGACCTTGTCTTTATTTATTTTTTTCTTTCGGCGCAATTCGATATTCCATATTTGATTCTTTTTGTCCAGGTTACTTTATCTCACTTTCGTAAATTTAAAAATATCGTCGGTAGGCCTATGTTATTACCTTATTTTTGCTGATAATTTTTTTTTTGTGCCAAAACAAAAAGATTTTTAATAGCAAAGTTGCTTCGCATATACTATGTCCGTCGTTTGTCTTTAAGTTACCGCATGAATGTGAGGACATCACAAAAAATGCTTGGCGTACACCGCTAAATGCTCAGTGTAATATCGAATATACTATTCTTTACTTTTTTTACACTACAATCGAAACCGATTATTTCTTTACTTTTTGGTGAACTATCGAATATCGATTATTTCTTCACTTTTTTGGGTATCGATTCCCAACCCTGGCCATTGCTATCAGTGCAAAAGGACTGGGGTTCAAATCCCGGGTCGATCAAATCGAGCACAACGTCACCAACGGCTCGCAACAGCTGCGATGTTTCTTCGGAGCTGTGTTGCCCAGGTGCTAAGCCACGGAGATGGATCCCGCCACTCGTTACACACTTTGGCGTAATGCCGCGAGTGTAATAAAGATTTGGGCGGCTACTGCTCAATTTCTTGTCGATCTCTTCGCATCATAGAGATAATGAACAAACAAAATCAACGCACTGCGTGAAGTGCAACAGAAGTTGAGCAGCATAGGCTAGCACCCTTGATTTTTTTCTTGATTTGACGGTTGACAGACACAGCAAATCCATCTAATGTGGTCATTGCCTTAGATCATCTAATTTTCAATCACCATTATCAAACTTTGAAAATAGTAGCCGAACTTCCGGTATGCAGTTAAGTCGTAGTCTTATAGATAGCGGGGCCCAAAAATTCCCAAGTACGCTATAGAGAAGCAAGTCCCAAAACTAGATAATCACTTCAAGTGGAAGTTTCATTATTCCTTATCATTTCAGTACGATCCTGACGTTTATTTGAAGAAAGAGAAGCTTAGTGCTACTCCGTCGTACAGCGGTTCCACCCACGAGTTTGACGTCCCTCCTTATTCTCGGGGCTACAACCCCAACTATCAGTACGATGAAAGTCCACCAGGGGTCGACAACGACAGGTTCTACGATGAAGAATTCAACAGCAGTTTCCCGAACACCCAGCAGCCCCCAAATTTTCATAGTCCTCGAAACGATTACAATCCACCTTATCACGTGACTACTTGAAAACGATCCATTATTCGATTTTATCATACCGCAGTTTCTCTGTGTTTCATAGATTGATAATTTTCCTAAACCTCGAGAGTTGGTCGAAGACGATCGCTCGGTTTCGGCCGATAACCCTCGAATAAAGTCGCGATGAAAACGAATAATTTGGAAGAAAAAACAAAGCCGCAGTAATTCCTACAACTGCGTTTCCACTCATCAACGGTGTATCTTTCAGTTTTAGGCTTACACTGCTGATGACGACGACTGAATCTATGTTGTCGAAACGTCTAGTTTTAAGAATTACAGACGCTTTATTTTTCCTCCGTAATCCCATGTTGACTGTATTTCGAAGTTCATTAGATTACGTTTTTTTTTCGGAATAGCGATGGAGCACTGAGTGGAATGGGGCGGAACTTAACCTGACACTCACACAACCTTCGTACGGAAAGACAAATTGACTGCATACTAAAAGCACAAAAACAAACAAATAAATATTTTGTAACATTATGAAGATCCGAGATTGTGGATAACTGCAGCTGTGAATTCAGTGGTCGTCGCGTAGCCCTTCAAATCAGAAGTTCGCACCTGTCAATCAACATAATTAATATAACAGAAGTTTCCAACAGACGCTACTAACTGCAACATACTGGTAGTTGGAACACTGAAAAAAAAAAATTGCTCAATTTGGCGAATAGTAAGAGCGTCTGCCTCTAGAGCTGTAGTAGACTCACTCTGGTTTGATTCCAAGTCTTGTCAAATCAGTGACGCAGGTCTGAATATCGTTATTCACAGCTTCCCTGTTTGACTCGGCAATAAAGAAACAGTGTGAAGAACAAGCCAGCAATAACATAGGGGAATCCCGCCAAGTGCCTTTCCATCGGCACAACAAGTAAACTTGCCGGCTTGTTCTCCATACAGTCCCTTTAATGCTGAGCGTCAAACTGGGAAGCTGTGAAAAGCAATTTTAAAGTCACTGGTTTGACCAATGACCAGACTCGGAATCAAACCAGAGTCCACGACTCCATAGAAAGATGCTTGAATCTCTCTGCCACAATACACGTCAACATCTTTGATATACGGTAATGATTAAGTTCTTTACCAGAACCATTTGCTACGCGAGTCAGCAAATGAGCAACCTTCAAAGGCTGACTGCACCCAAATTGATTCGCATCTGTAAATAGTCTAAATACATGTTAATTTTTTTTGAACACTTTCGCGAAAATTCGATCACGATATGTGGTCTCGGTAACGAGAAAACCGGTAACAATATCGTAACTTTACGAACGCTTCTGATTGGCTGATCGTAACATGACGTCATTGACCGGCAGGACTGTTTTCTGGTTTTTGCAAACTGTTTTAAACAGCAAAAACAGTTTGAGTTCAATTTAACTTGCCAATATGTGATATGTACAGAGCTTATGACACGATTATAACCTGGTAATACTAAACAATAGAGCAAAACACATCCAATAAACTGGCATGCTTTGTCTGAAGACAAATATCAAAATAGATTTGATGTGCGCTGTGGAATGTTCAAATAAGACACTTGTTTTAACATTCTTACGGAGAATGAATAAAGATGATAACATAATAAATCAAGGGTATGGGTAGTAGTGACCACTAGTTTATACTTTGCATTACTGAGTAAGCTACCACTACATTACAGAGTAGGCTACCACACGTTATGCATACGTCACTTGCATATCTTACACTGTTACATGAAACAGTAGAACGGGCTAATCAACAACCGGTACCAGCATTGCTAGTAAATTTTGTTGACCTAATATCGCACACAGCAGTCACACCTTGGATCTGCTGACCTGTGCATTAGCTGAACCGCATGCAGTAGTACCAGCTAGCCTATTATCCACTGGTGAACTTCTGCTCATTTTCAAGCACGTGCTGGTAGTAAAAAGAACAAGCAAATAGCCTAGCAGCTACCCTACCAAATACATTGATTGATTTCTTCATTTTTATTCTCCTGTCACGAGAAAGCGACGGAGATGCCATGCATAGGACGAATCCAGACTCGCTTAAGAGTTGCCCTTGTTTTCCGTTTGAATTTCGCTTCTGACTTCTTCAATTTGCTGCTTGTTAGATTCCACCAAGCACAGATAATTGTAGTGAAGCATCTTATCCAAGGAAGCACCAACGAGGCTTGGGTGGGAGTTGAACCATCAACCTTGCGATCATGGCCGTCGTAAAAACGACGCTCCGATCCACTCGGCCACGCTGCCGACATGTGCATTGTATTGCTGATTACGCTAGCCTACTTTGTACCGCTAAGTGTAAACTAGTGGTCACTATTAGCCTAGGGTATTATGTCATTATATTTAGTCTTACACTATTGAAATGTTAAAACAAGTGTCTTATTTGAACATTGTCTACAAACAAAGCATTCCAGTTTATTGGATGTGTTTTGCTCAATTGTTTAGTATTACCAGGATATAATCGTGTCATAAGCTCTGTACATATCACATATTGGCAAGTTAAATTGAACTCAGCTGTTTTTGCTGTTTAAAACAGTTTGCAAAAACCAGAAAACAGTCCTGCCTCTCAATTATTGCACTGCTCAAGCTCTTCAATCAGCAAGTCTAGCCGTCAATGACATCATATTACGATCAGCCAATCAGAAGCGTTCGCAACGTTACGATATTTTTACCGGTTTTCTCGTTACCGAGATCAAATATCGAGATCGAATTTTCGCAAAAGTGTTTAAAAAAAAAATTAAAAAAATATAAACACGTATTCACAGATGCGAATCAATTTGGCTGCAGTTGGCCTTTAAACTACCGTGACAAAAGCGATCTGTTCAAACTGTCGACCCTGACCAATATGCAAGCCATCGCTGGTGATGCAGGAGATCCAAAGATCAATTCCCGGGTCGGTCAAACAGCACACACTGTCGCCAGCTGCCCGCCACCGCTGCGATGTTTCTGCGGAAGTGTGTTGTCCACTGTCCAGGCGCTAAGCCACGCAGATGGATCCCGGCACTCGTTACACACGTAGGTGTAAGATCGCTCTTCGAGAGTTACTCACACGGTTGTAATCGAAGCAACAATTACACTCACAAGTCACCGCCATGGCTTCGACACCCGGGCAACTTACTTTTTTATCAGCAAGCACCTTCAATGTAGCATCTCGTACAAGGCCGCCATATTGAGATAAACTGAAATATATCAAATATTCCGATGAAATAATGTCGTAGTCTCGAAACAATCTAACCAATCATAACGCGACAACTCATCAATGATCAATTCCAACGGTTATGGCAGAATTACGACTAAATGATACAAAATTGAACCAATTAAAGCAGCACTGGTCATGATTGAACAAGTTTGCACTTCAAGCAGGGCAGCTGTGATAGAGGAAAATATTGCTGGAACTTGAGTCACAATATATTAAGGCACTATATATTTTCGCGAAAAATTAAAATGTTGGCTACAAAAATTAAACTGTGAATCGGCTGCAAAATGGTCGTCACACGCGAGCCACTTACTTCATATGATGCAACATATTAGAAGCACAGAGCAACATCGCAGTAGGGTTGGCAATGTTACGACCCACCGCTTGCGCGTATGAATGACGAGCTCCCTGAAATAACATCTCGTTATTTCGAACACGATGCTCCGCAACACAAAACACCCTCACAGAAACAAGATCATTTTTAACACATTTTAAAGCAACACAAGGATTATTTATGAAAAAATCAAATTTTCATTATACTCGCGATATTACACCGAAGCGTGTAACGGGTGGCGGGATCCATCTCTGCGGCTTAGCGCCTGGACAGTGGACAGCTCCGAAGAAATGTCGTAGCGTTGGCGAGCCGCTGGCGACGCTGTGTCCTATTTGACCGCACCGGGAATAGAAACCCAGACCCTCTCCTTCGATAGCAATGTCTAAAACCACCACAGCATCAGAACAGCTTGAAGCCAACGGTTTATGGTGATAATCGATTAACTTTTCCGTCTATCTATGATGTCAACAATCAATAGAACTTACCGCTTCGAAGACGACACAGTCGGGGCTGTAACTCTCCCCCGGGACGACCCCCGCTCCCCCGACCAATCCCGCCGACAGGTTGTCAATAATGTTGCCATAGAGATTCGGCATCACCATTACGTCAAATTGTTCCGGATGTGACGTTAGCTGTAACGAATAAATCAGCGAATGAACACTGACGTCACACAATCGTCATAAAAACAGAGTTTGCACCGGAATAGTTACGTTCAATAACAAACATAAAATGTCTGCATGGTAAAATATATTCTTGCATCCAAACAATATGCGATTCACTTTCAACATGTTAATAATAGGTTCAATGGTTCATAAGTGAGATAGTCTGACCTAAACGGATCTTCCAGTTGTAACTAAACAAGTTGAACACCGTCAGACAATGTATATCAGCCGTCATTTATGCATATTCAAGGTTTCGGTCGGCAGGCTGCACCGAGCATCATCAGAAATGAGTCGAGAAGCAGCAACGCTTCCGCTATAGAAATCAGCGAGCATGGTCACTCACAAGCAAGCAAGAAACAAGAAAGAATTCTTTGTATAAATTAGACCAAACGCAAACAATTATTACGGAATGTCCGATCTAGCAACGAACAACATGAGAATGAAACCCAGGTTTTTGACCGACCTGCATGCACGTGTTATCTACGATCATTGATTCGAACTCAATCTTCGGATAAAGTTTAGCGATTGTCTTGCAAGATTCTAGGAACATTCCATCTGCAAGCTTCCTGCAGAGTTCAAAGCTGTTTAGTATTTGATGATCTCACAATGTGCGGTGCAAGGGGGTCACCACACATTTTCGTTTTTAAAAACCAAACAGATTTTAAATACAATGAACTTGGGACAAAAATAGCTTAAGGAGGAAAAATGCAACCACAATAGTTATCACATTTCTAAAGATTTTGAATAGTAATTTCCCAAATTAACATAAAACCATTACTCTGAAGTACTAAAAAAAAAAATGCACAACTGGAATCAAAATGACCTAACAATCTTAATTGTTTGTCCAGATCAATCGTTCTATCGCCTGCGTCACCATCGTCTTACATGATGTTTGCTTTATGAACTGCAGTGACCTTGTGTCGGTCATGCTTCATCGCATAATCGAAAGCAAACTTCGCGATTCTTTCCGATTTTTTCCGAGTGATAATCTTCAATGATTCAACAACACCAGAGGTGGTCTGAAAAATAACACAACAATGCATTGGGGGAGACTGAATCCAATACTCCAGCCGGAATCGAACCCACCATAAAACTCCGATATTCGCATTGCAAAACAGAAAATCTTGAAACAACTCAGACGACCAAGTGGGAAGAGTGCCTGCTTCTGGAGCTGTAGACTTTGGTTTTGATTCAGAGTCGGCTCGAACCATCGACTTTAAAATTGGTATTCACAGTTTCCCTGCTTGACGCTCAGCATCAAAGGGACAGTGTGGAGAACAAGCCGGCAAGTTTACTTGTGTTGTTGAAAACTTTGCGCAACTGAACGTAGTATTTTATTCGAATTCTTCCATTTTCACTAATTTTACGCATCACCTTGTGTTCGAGTGCGCTGTATTCCCCCTCTGTTTGTTCTCTTATGACAACAAAATCCAGGTCATTATGACGTGTTTTGATTCCGGGCAGCGTTTTCACGCGCACAACATTGGCGAAAAGATCGAGCTTCTTCCTAACAAAATTATCATCATCACTAGGTAGGTCACTTGAGGGTCGAGACACAAATAAGGAGCAACTTCACCGAGGTCAAGTGGAACTGCTATGGGAACTGAACTCGGTTTACATAATTCACACCAACTCTTATTTATACTTGCCTGCCGTTACTACTGACAAAGTAAAGCAATAAAAACTAGAAAGTAAATTGATTAAATACTCTGCTAGCATATCACAGGAAAGCGATCAAAGCGCTATAACGAGCTAGCTGAGGAGTTACTGGCCATTTGTCTACCACATCAAGATGGGGGAATTTCGCCAAATGCCTTTCCCAAAGGCACAAGTAAACTTGCCGGCGTGTTTTTTCACTGCCCCAAAACCCGAGTCTCATCTCAAAAGGCGGAGGCTTCACTCGGCCATCTCAGCTGTTGATATTTAGAATTTGCACCGAATTATTTCCTACCGTATCTGCATATTGACGGTCTGTAACTCTCCGATGTCGTACCAAGATGGAGTCGACAGAATTCCTTAAATGTTCAACAAAATTATTGAAACTAAAGAAAGCTTTTGAACATAAGAACAATTATTTGTTGCTGGATCACTAAAATATGTGGTAATGATATGAAATCGTGAACATATGCAAGCAATACCCCAATAATATTAGAAGCGGCACCATCAAACATTAACTGAATCCAGTAAAACTTACTTTTATTAACCAGCTTATCCTTAGGAAGTTCGCGGGGGCAGCTGCTACAATTGGAGCTTACAAGCATTTTGATCCTCTGCGACAAAGGGTAGATGTTCAGGTGAGAACAACCGAGATCTTCAACGTGATCTCGCTATCGAGGCGCAGCAATGTAGACGCGATTCGAACAGACGCGAGATTAAATCCACAAATGTCTGACCTCGGAGTTAACAAAGCTCTGTATAAAGCAAATGAGAATCTTACCTTTTATAGCTACTTTGTTTCGGTTGACTGAATCAATCATTTTATCCACTTCATCTGACGAGCGTCGATCTTGAACCTCACTCACCCAAAATTCCTCGAATTCTACCGGAACATCAGCGGACTTAAATACTTCCTGAATGAAATCAAGTTGGTAGCGTCACAACAAGTAATTTAAACTTGTGTTGTTAGTTGTAATTATTTTGCTTTGGCAAGCATGCAGAATTAATGAAAAAATCAAATTTTCATTATACTCGCGGTATTACGCCGAAGCATGTAACGAGTGGTGGGATCCATCTCCGCGGCTTAACGCCTGGGCTACACAGCTCCGAAGAACCATTGGCGACACTGTGCCGATTTGACCAGCTAGGGAATCGAACTTGGCACATCCCACACTGACAGAGATGTCTTTACCCACTACTCCAACCTGCAGGTAGCACTTCAACTTACTTTAATGGAATTCATCAGTTCTGGTCCGATGCCATCACCAGGAATCATTGTCACTCTGAGCTTCTCATGAGGAGCAGGAATCGGGGAAGTGGCAGCAGAAGCATTGCGATGGAACTGAAAAGATCTTCAAGTCAAGCACATAGGAACAGTTGACGTGGAGTATAAAATTTAGATTTTGCCCGCATCATGTTGCTGCAACATGCTTTCATGCCAGGGTTTGCTTGCAAGCAGTTTTAACCAAGTACGAGAGAAAGTTTTTCATTTTTAATTTTGCTCGAGTTCAGTAATTTTTACCGATTTTAAGCTAAGTTTAAGCAATTTTTGTCAAGTTCAGGGGAAACTCAGTCGATCTTTTTCACAAATCAGTTCAAGTTTGAATTAAGAAATTTTGATTTTTCGAATTTAAATTCGAGTTCGGCAATAATGGATCAAGTTCAGCGAGTTTGAGTCGAAATTCGAGTTTGCAGCCATGTTTCAGACTGAACCACTAAGCAAAATTCAATTTCAATTCGAAAAAATCACTTGATGAACACACGATTATTTTTGATGAAAAATATCTTTGTAACGCTGAAACTTGCTACTTTAATATGCAAAGCTGAACAGAGCTAATTTCAATTACATTCATCAAATTTGTTCATTATTTTGCATTAAACCAATAATCGCAACTCCATATTACGTCAATGCAATGTCATTTGTTTGGTGCAGATATCCAACCAAACAGGGATTACACTTTGTGTGAAGTCGAACAACTGCAGTCTAATTTCTACACAAAACTCAACAGAAATCACAATAAACAAACCGAAATGAATGGCAGTGATCGTTCCACAGATGATCTTCCGAATGACTACAATAAATATAAAACCGGGATAAGTATATATAAACCATTCAATATTTAATCTGACATCTGAACCACACTAATTCACTGGGCCAAAACCTTTTTGACAGGGTCTAGAGCACTGCCAGTTTTTTTTTGTGAAAATGCTACTTGTAAACACCCCCCCAAATGTTACATTAACTTTAGATCTCTGACTTATCCCCAATCTTCCCACCCCTAACTCTACTCTAATAACCTTTAATTATTACGTTTTAAGTTATTTCTGATGACATCATACCAGCGTCATGTCAAGAAATAATCAAGCAGTCCGGCGCAGCAGCGTTTTCGATAATGGAAACTAGGTCGGTGCTCTAGACCAGTGGTTTTCAACCTTTTTCAAGTCGCAGACACCCACGTCAAGCAATTTGTTGTTGTGGACCCCACACAAATCAATGCAAATAAATACAAATCCAATTTTCCACCCAAAATCGAGTGAAGAGTAAAAAAAAGTCTTCACCTATTCAGATGTCCTGGTGAGGGGTAAAAAAAAGGTCTATCCTTGAATCGTTCATAAAAAATTCTTCGTCAAAATACATCAATAAACAGCGGTACTGCGGACCCCTTACGGAGCCTTTAACCCTTGCGACACCCTTAACACTAGAACGACCGGAGAAGCGGCAAGCCCTCAACGACCAACAGCGGTCATTTTGACCACTACTTTCGATTTGCGTTTTTACTAGTATGTGCTAGGTGTGGTTGCAATTAAAGTTTCGGAAAAATACTCAGTTCACTTAACTCAATCCTCAAAAAGCAGTTGTATAGGAAAAAAAAAGGCAAAAACTGAACATAAATTTGAAAATTGTTCCAAAATATAAATTGCTGCACCTAAATCCCATTTAAAAAATAATAAGAAATGCGCATATTTTTAAAATATAGTGAACTGAAAATTCAACAGTGGTTTAGGGTGACTACGAAAAGAGCTTATGCTCTTCCAGTCAGCAACCATCCGATGGAAATATGTCAAACGCAATGCGCGATGTTCTTCATCCGTAAATCGAACCCATCGCGTAGAATTTGTCACCTGCACGAGGTGCCGCTAGGCCATGTCACATGAAATAAAACTCTGTGACGGTGCACTTGTCACATACAGTTTTGTTGCACTTGAAACAAAGTTTCACGGTTTTGTTATTGGTGCAGCTCACTGCTACTTGACACTGTTTTAGCGTCTTGGCTTCTATTTGCGAGTCAATAATCAATGCTTCAAATTGTGGTACCCCAACAGGTTAGCATTAATTGAGCAGGTTCACGATGCTTTCATTACACAAAAATTATGATGCACTTGTTTACGCATTTTTTCTCTCCTTTTTTTTGAAGGGAACTGCGAAGGGAGATTGTGCTCAAGAGAGCAGCACCTGGTGTACACATGTCAACTGCAATCAGCCCCAGCCGCAAATTGAACCCGTCATGCAAGATCCGTCATCCACGCGCGGTACCGCTCTAGGCCAAGTCGCTGTTGAAGAATTTAGCTTGTACGCTCCACGCTGCTTTTTCTACCTAAAGAAGTGTGAAGGGTACTCTTTGGGTAGGATATACCTGTCCATACAATTGGCTACATACTAATGGTTCTAATCAAGTAAGTAGGGCTTAGTGGAAATTCAGCTTTCGGCACCGACAGCCAGAGATGGGCAGTATCGAGATACTTGTATCGGTGATACGTTTCGCGCGATACTTTTGTATCGATATCGGTATCGATTAAGTGTTTCATTACAGTATCGCGTATTGGTATCGATTAAGCATGTTTTTGTGCATCACCGATACAAGTATCTCGATATTGTTTTTGAGCACGATCAACCTTACCAGGTGTTGACTGCATGTTCATTTACGGTTTCTGAAGAATGTGAAATGAAGCTAAATTCCCTCATTGATTCAAAGCGACGTACTGTCCACAAATTTCTCTTATCACTAACGTATATTTGCAATTGTTTCGTAACGCCATTGAACGACGTTAATTGTGAAATTATACCATGTCCCAATTAACAGCTCAGATGGCCGAGTGGTAAGAGCGTCCGCCTCGAGAGCTGTAGATTGGGTTTAAATTCCGAGTCGGATCAAACCAATGACTTTAAAATTGGTATTCACAGCTTCCCTGCTTGACGCACAGCATCAAAGGGACAGTGTTGAGAACAAGCTGGCAAGTTCACTTGTGCCATTAGGAAAGACACTTAGCGGGATCCCCCATCTTGGTGTGGTAGATGGCTGGCAACTCCTAAGCGAGCTCGTATAGCGCATTGATCCCTTTCTCGTGATAGGAGTATAAATATGCAACAAAATAAAAATAATAAAAAAATTTGTGTAATTTTTTCGTTTTGCAATTGTTCGCAGAGCGCAAACTTGTACCAGTTTTTTTAATTTATTTGTAAACCAATTTTTTTAATTGATTTTTTTCCTGATATTGTATACATCGAGATACTTGTATCGACAATACGAGTATCGATTTAACACCTCCTCAAAGTATCGTGTATCGGCATCGATTAACTCTATTTTCAAGTATCGTGTATCGATTAACTCAAAAATTGAGTATCGCGCCCATCTCTGCCGACAGCCCACGGTGCTGAATGCCATGGATGAAAGTCCATATTTGTCACCGAAATATTGCATTGTAGCTCGTTTCTGTTTCACAAATTCCTTCATAACCAAAAGTCCTTCATATTTACAGTGGAAACTGAAAAACTTATAACTGTTTTTTGAGTTGAACCTAACTTCCAGGTGACAATACAATGTCACAAATAAAACTCATTTACCAAAAAAATCAAATCTTATTATACTCTTTGTTCTATATGCCGAAGCCTGTAACGAAGGCTGGGGCTCTGCGGCTGAGCGCCTGGGCAACACAGCTTCGAACTACAAAAACATATCCTATTAGTGGCGAGTCACTGGCAACACTGCGTCTGATTCAACCGGCCCAAGGAATGAACCCCAGGCCTCTCGCAGCGATAGCAATGTCGTTGCAACTGAGGTAACCGGCCAGTAAAATACATTCGTCTAAAAGTAGAACGGATATGGCCTTATAAAGTATCGCAGTAAGTTCAGAACAATGATTTTTCTATAGCCGTCAAAATGACCGCTAATGGTCGTTAAGGTGAAACATCTTCTAAAATATTTGTAGAAGCAATTTTTGGCTTGATACTCAGCATCAGAGTTCCTGCCTGCCGCCTAGGAAAAGTCAAGAAAGTTTACACCAATGCGAGTTTTGTGCAAGAAATATCTCACCTTAAAATTGGAAAACTGTCAAAATGACTGCACCGGCCTTTCTAGTGTTAAAATCATTCACAGACCACTTGGGGGTCCACAAATCCCAGGTTGAATACCACTGCTCCAGACACTACCTGATTTTTTCGTTGAGTTCATTTCACCCATCAAGGCCATCATCACCAATCAATCACAGAAGAGCAACCATGAGGGAATCAAAAATACAGAGGACCATGAGAACACAATTTACCGTATATACCCGTGTATAAGGCGACCCCGTGTATAAGTCGACTCCGCAATTTGCAAATATTTTGGAATAATTACTAGTAACTTGAAGCACACATCGGGTAGCTGATTGAACAATTTAACACATGCATTAAGCAATCACGTGTTTGCTACCGTATACTGTGTACTTAAACATATTTGTATATTGCATGTATGCCAGTATTTATGATGTATGGTAATAAAGTACCGGTAACAATGGAGTGTTCTTTTCATACCACATACAACTCGACTCAGCAGCAACATGTCCAAAAACATTACCCGTGTATAAGTCGACCCCTGAAATTTTACCTTAAAATCGGGTCCCAGAAACTCGACTTATACACGGGTATATACGGTATATATACAATTGTAGTTCCATAATCACGTAAGATTAATCAAACACAGAAATTTTCAACTCTAAGTCGAAAATATGGAGACCCTGGGACCAGGAGGTAAATTAATATCAGGGTTGCAAACCCAAACTTGTTGAACTCGATTTTTTCTGCCAACTCAAAAATAAAAATCCCTCAACTCAAACTCAACAAAAATTGATTGCGCTCACATGGACTTATTCTAGACATAACAAAACAGTTTGACCTTACTCTAAACCTTGTAGTACTGAACCTGAACTTGCAAAATTAAAAACGAAGAACTTCAGTTCGCCTAAGAAATTTTAAGTAAACTTGAACTCGACTAAAAATGTTTGTGAGTTTTAGCCCCAGTCATAATCCTGTAATCAGTAGCATCCTGACGTTTTGTGGTTTGACTGAGCAAACTTGAAGTTCTTCCTTCACGTACAAATGTGATGCTGTAAAAATGCAAAGCTCATGCAAATTACAAGCTCTTGAAGCATCATAATCAAACCAACTTACCGGTACTGCAATTGTGACGTTAAATATTCTCGATAAACATCTTAACGATGTCATATCTTGCCAATTCTTATTTGATATCCACAAATCTTTCAAAGTAAAATCTTCCCACAAACAGCAACTTTATCCAGTTACTCTATCACTAAACTTTTCAACAGGGGTAGTGATCAAAATGCCACATGCCTTAAAATATGGGGCATATGCTACTAAATACGAGGCACATGCAACAAAAATTTGAAGCACATGCCACAAAAATATCGGGCACGTGCCCCCAAAAATGGAGCACATACCACAAAATGTGGTGGCACATGCCACAAATAGTTGTGACACATGCCACAAAAATATGGGGCATATGCCATCAATAATTGTGGCACATGCCACAAAAATATGGGGCATATGCCATCAATAATTGTGGTACATGCCACAAAAAGTTGAATTATTTGGTCTATAGCTTTTTGGTCTATAGCTGCTTCTTCCATAGCTTCTTCACACCTAACATGCAGATAATGCGTCATATCTTTATCCCTATTGTTACAGCAGCACGTACATGCCCCATTTTTTTGTAACACAATCCTCGTTTTTTTGTGGCATGTGCCACAACTTTTCGGGGCATGTGCCTGTGTGTCACAACTTTTTAGGGCATATGCCACAACTATTCAGGGCATATGCCACAACTTTTCAGGGCATGTGCGACAACTTTTCATGGCATATGCCACAACTTTTCAGGGCATTTGCCACAACTTTTCAGAGCATGTGCCACCACTTTTTAGGACATTGTTCCACAATTCTTTGCGGCATGTGCTGTGTGCCACAACTTTTCTGTTTCATGGCACGTATCCTCGTGGCATATGCTCCACTTTTTCATGTCCAACAACTTTTTGGGGCATGTGTCACAACTTTTGTGGTGTGTGCCCTATATTTTGTGGCATACCGGTATGCCCTTCTTTCTGTACTGGTAGGACTTCCCCATTTGTTGTGGAATGTGGCATATTGGTCACTACCTGAGCACCCCTACTCAAACTTTTATCTGTTTATCAAACTGTCAAAGGTTTAACAGTTTAATTAATGGAAGCTACTATTTCATCAAAAATTTCTGGTTACCGAAGTTCGAAATTTTGTGGTTGTGGAACTGGAAACTTCCCCTCTGGCTCCCCTACTGTGAGAACCGCACTAAGGGAACCGAAAAACAGTAGGTGTTTCTATTTATGGTAGCTGTTAGGGTTGGTTAGGATTAGGTTCAGCTGGGGGTTAGAGTTGTAACTGAACCAACACCCAACTAAATTTCACCCAAATCGAACCTAATCCTAACCAAACTGCCAAACCTGGACTGTGGAGGCTGATACTAGACATTACCCAGTTACCCGTTTTACGATATACCGGTACTGTATACCAGTATACCGATACTTGTATGAACCAGAAACAAGCATTAACTAGAAGTGAAAACGTCAGGGTTAGGGCCTTAGGAGTTACAGTTCGAGGTTAGGTTTGAATTAAGGCAGAGGCTAAGGTTACGTGACCGTAACATTTGTCTCTTTGATTATTTTATTATCCCTTCACGCTTCCCTGATTGTACGAGAGCGTGACGAAGTAATAAAATAAACTAAAGAGGCAAATGTTACGGGCCCGTAACTTTAGCCACTTCCTTGAATTAAAGGGTTTCATTTTTCTAACGCCGTTAACTTTGTTTGCATGGTACCAAACTACCAACTCTGAACTGCAAACAACCCTGAAGTGGGAGAAATTATGTGTAAAAACATTATTCGAAAAATACCGTAAAACGACTTAAAAACAATTAGCCCAGACTACTGGACTATCTACAGATCTAGCCCAGAGTCTATCAGCCTAAGGCTCACAAAAATATTTTTAAGGTCACCAGTCAAGCCTACAAATCCTTTGTGCACTAGGTAACATAACCTTGCCAGCTTATTCTTTCTAATTTGCATTATTAGGCCTATTTCTATGATCTACCTATCCATAGTTTTTTTAAAAACTCCGATCCTAGTATATCTGTCACACACCGGCATTCAGCATTCAGGAATCTCGCTCTGATCCTACCTACTGGCAATGTTATTAAAGCACCGGAACAATGCGTCGCTGCGGAAACGTTGAAGTCAAAAATCCAAATTAGCTTATTCCGTGGGTAAGCCTAATCTCATACAGTACATGGTCGGCATCTACTGCATTGATATATCAACATAGATGGGCAAGTTAATGCAGAACGTTAATTCGTTAACCACTACTTCGTTAACACAATTAGGCCTATGTACCTCCGTTAACGTTAGTTCGTTAAATTCAGCTCCAATTAACGGAAGTAAATTAAATTCGTTAGATCGTTAATTTTGACTTAAAACGGCATTGTTCGGAGGTGGACACAATTTCGTTAATCGTTAATTCGTTGATAACGAAGCTAACTTTTTCAGTAACTAGTTAATTCGTTTAATTTCTTTTTGAAATTAACGGACTAAAGAACTTCTGTTAGTGCTTGATAACTTCCGTTAAATTTTTGTAAACGCTTATTTCTCTTATTGTTGGTAAAATTTGACATCGATAAACTAACAAAAATACGACCAATGAAGTCAAAAAGCGAGTGAAAAACATCAAAAGACATTGCTTGTGAGCAAAAAATCGTTTAAAACTTTAAATGCTTACGCAAACATTGATAACAAAAAATTTCCACCTAATTTTTTAAACAACTGCCGTTTTAAGTGAAAATTATCGATTTAACGAATTTTATTAACTGCCGTTTATTGGAGCTAAATTTAACGAATTAACGTCAACGGAGGGACATAACTGTGTTAATGAAGCCAAGGTTTTGCAATTAATTGCCCATCTGTGCAACTGTTTTTTAAAAAGGCTTAAGGTCTGTTTACACTAAATGCGATTTTAGTCCGATTTGCTGTCGTACGAAGTTTCATCAGATTTTTGACGTAAGCAGTTGATGAAAATATCTTTCACACAATTCAAACCCAAACAGTTTTACTTCCAACCGGTTGTTTTGCGAAGCCCCTAACGATTGTCTTCTAGAATGCCGCGGATAGTGACGTAGCTTTACGTCATAACTTCTAACAGATTCGTAGCCTACGTCACTGTACGTACGAAAAATTTCATCGCATTCTGTGTTAATACACCTTTAAAATTTCTTAATATCAATGTTTGCGTAAGCATTTAAGCAATATGTCTTCTCCCAAGCAATATGTTTTTTATTTTTATCTCGCTTTTTGATCTCATTGGTCGTATTTTGCTAGTTTATCGATGTCAAACTTAACCAACAATAGCCTATGAGAAATAAGCGTTTACACAAATTTAACGGAAGTTATCAAGCACTAACGGAAGTTCATTCAGTCCGTTAATTTCAACAAGAAATTTAACGAATTAACTAGTTAATGAAAAAGTTAGCTTCGTTATTAACGATTAACAAAATTGCGCCTAACTTTAGCTATCAATATAAACTTTGGGAGGAAAAATGAAGCCGCGTGCACTGTTGATGATGACAGATGAATCTATGTTGTCAAAACGTTCAGTTTTGAGATTTACTGCGACTTTATTATTCCTCCTTCAGCTATTTTCGTCCGATGTTATTGTATTACGAAATAAAAACTTTCTTTTCTTCTTTTCTGCTAAAAACCGTATCATTTATTTGTCCAGTACTGCGAAAGAACACAAGATGACCACAGATGACAAAAAACGTAGCCTAAGAACTTGCAAAATCCAATTTATGGTGAAGCGTTATATTTCGAACCTTTTCGGCGAAATGACGAAATAAATATATATAAGTAATTCTACATCAGACGAATTCAAACATTTGTAACGGATTACTGCTCATTGATGATACAATCATTTTGGATTGACCAATCATTGATAAGGTCACAGGTCGTCGTATCACGTCATCACAAGGAAAGAAATTTTTCAGGAAAATTCCGTCGCTGTTGTGGAGTGAAATCCTGAAATTATGACGTCATAGAAGTGTTTAAGTGTTTCATTATTTAAGCTTACCTTTTCCTTTCTCGAGAAACCGATCAAAGCGCTATAACGAGCTCGCCTAAGAAATTCCAGCCATCTGTATACCACTCTAAGAAGGGAGAATCCCAATCCCGCTTAGTGCCTTACCAAAAGGCACAACAAGTAAACTTGCCGTCTTGTTGCCGTCAGCAAGATGGCTTAGCGGTACCGCGCGCAGGTTGCAGATGTTACGTGACGGGTTCGATTCACTGCTGGAGCCGATCGCATTTGACATACCGTAGCCTTGCCGGATGGCTGCTGACTCGAAGAGCGCAAGCTCACTTCGCAGTCTCCCTCTTTATTGCTGTTGAATTTTCAGTTCAATATGATTTGAAAATATACTCAGTTCTCCACACTGTCCCTTTACACAGTTTAATCCAGAGCGTCAACCACGGCAGCTGTAAATATCATTTTTAACGTCATTAGTTTTACCCGACTCGGAATCAAATCCGTATATACCGGAATCAAATCCGAGTCTACAGCTCAAGAAGCAGACGCTCTTACCACTCGTCTTATGTTTTTAACTCAGAGTCGATTAAGTCGGATCTTAAGGCCATGAAAACTTCATCCGAAATCTACATGCCTAAGCCTGTGGGCCAAGTATAGCAATTATTTAAGTGGGGCGTTCGCAGAAAAAGTAAGGAAACTTAAAACAAGAACCGTCATGCAAATTGTGAAACTGAAAACTCGCGAAAACACGATGTAAAAATTACTCGGCCTACAGGGCCCGGATGTAGACAAAGAGAGGCCCTAGTCTGTTTTGATTTCATGTTCACTGCCGGTGATCAACGATGAGACTCATCTCTGAGTAAATAACAGTCTGCATGGTCGATTTTCGAAAACAAGGTCTTCCGTGATAGTGTCGAGTTCTTTTGTTTGCCACCTGGGCCTCAACCTGCAGAGCCTGTTGATAAACCCGGCCCAGCTGCAGAGCCTGTGGATCAACCCGGCACAGCTGGATTTGAAAATTGCTTACTCATTTCCTCCGTAATCAGCGACCAGTATATTGCCACAGCAATCAACCGCCAATCCCATCGGAATTTGGAGATGATTCCTCCGAGACGGAGAGATCAAAGTCCGGATGTAAGTACCGTGTTTATCGAATGAAAAGATGCAGTTCCTGGAGGAGTCGCTGACTAAAATCTGAAACGAAAAATTCGTGTCCGATAGAAGCGCGGTCAGGGAAAAATTAAAGGTGGTGGATTTAGACCTGGGAGGCCACATTTCTATTTGCTTTTAATCATCGATCTCTAAGAAGGTCTTCATGCATCAAAAGTGGGGCAGTGCCGCGCTGTCACCCCTTCCCTTTGGTAGAAAACGCGGCCAGAGCCAGTTCTCCCTGGTAGAAAACGCGGCCAGTGCCAACGCGGCCAGGGCCCCTTCCCCCTGGTAGAAAACGCCCCTTGGTTACGTCATTGTTGTCCACGCAATCTACTAACTTACACAAATTTACAGCCGAATCATCTCTTACTGTGATGTGATAAATTGTTTAATTGCGTCACAGTATATTCTACTGACATTGTCTTTATGATCAACGGTCACGTGATAAGGACTCCCGAATTTTTCCTGATTTCGAATCCTCAGAGACGAGATGACTTGTCCGCTGTCGCTGTGAATCGTCACTGTTTTGTTCTCGATGTCGGAGACGATAAAGCTGAAAAAAGAAAGTTCAAAACTTCTGTTAAAAGTTACGGGAACAAATGTGTTTCAGTTGGTCAAATTTTTATCTTTTTCAACAAACATTTGCTTCGTTAAGAACAATATGATGTTGCAATACGATAGACATAGAACGAAAATAGCTGCAGAGAAACATAAAGCCACGGTACATTCTAAGCTGGATGTTTCGACAACATAGATTCAGCTGTGATCATCTGCTGTAAGTTTCGTACTGCCTTTGACACTGCTGATGATGACAGCTGAATCTATGTTGTCGAAACGTCCAACCAGTGGAAATACTGCGGCATTATTTTTCCCCCTTAGTTTATACTGCACGACGTAATCATGAAAACGCAAGCGGTCACAGCTGGGAGCTGATACAAACTTTCTCGTTTCAAAATGAAAATTCAGAAACAAATTCCTGAATAATTCGAGAGCAAATTCACTCCACTTACTGGTTGTTGCGGTCGAAGCAGACTCCCCTGCACAATCTGAAAAAATCTTCGCCGAAAATTCCCTGTTTGCCCCCCGTTTCGTCCCACAGCACCACCTCCCGACCACAACAAACAGCCAGATTGCGGCCATCTGCTTGACATATTCCACCTAGTACAGTAGTTGGTTCAATTAAAAATCTTTATTATATGCGCGCGGTATTACGTCGAAGCTGCAAAGAGTGACGAAATCCATCTCCGCGACTTCGCGCCTAGACAACGCAACTCCGAAGAAACATGGAAGCGGTGGCGAGTGTCCGATTTGACCAACCCAGGAATCAAACCCAACACCTCCCGCACCGATGACAGTGACGTTAACCACTAGATTAACCTACCTACCTGGGGAGGATAGTCCGGTGGACATGGAGCGGATTAAATCTCCTGATTTATTGAAATAATGAAGGCACTTCATGCTTGTGTCGCTGACCACCAGAGTCTGGAAAATATCACGTCAGTGACCGGATTGCTACGTCAGTGACCGGATTGCTACGTCACTATTACGATCACAGTCCGTCGTTGTTGGTGATGAAGTTATACGCAAGCTGAATAACGTCAAACGATTCCAAAAGTGACACAACAATCCAATTACTATTTGTTTTAGTGACGTCACATTGATTCGTTTTACCTCATCCATGCGGGTAATCCCCGGAAAATACTTTCCCACATTCCCATTTTCCACCAGAGATTTTTCCATCAGTGACCACGATTGGTTGATCTGTTTTAAAACCCGGAAGTCGAGCCACCCGTGAGAAAGTTGCCGGCTAAATAGAAAACACAACAGCTGCATCAAACATTCTTGTCACGTGACTGACCTTCTCACCTTTCACCAGAGTATGACCCATGAAGTGTGACGTCATCGCCCACACGTTTAGGCGTCTTGGTTTCTAAGTAAAAACATGGCGTTGGGTTTTTTTATTGAGATTTGGTATTGAAGTCAGAGATGAAGACAAGAAAATCAAATCTTCATTATACTCCCGCTATTACGCCGAAGCGTGTAATGAGTGGCGGGGTCCATCTCCGCGGCTTAGTGCCTCGACAATGCAGCGGTGGTGAGTTGTGGTCGACACTGTGTCCGATACGCTGGTCCGGGAATCGAACTCCAAATCTCCAGCACAGATATCGATGTCTTCAACCACTACTTTAACTGGCTGAACACAATTACTTTGAAACAAACTTCTTGAATACTTGCTCACCTGCTGATATTGAAGAATAATCGCTTATGACGTCATAATGAAGTCGCGGAGGAGACCAGCGGGAAAATGACGTTTCTTTGGAAGCTTGAGGGGGAAGTGGGAAGTCCGGGGGGAGAGGAGTCATGTAGCAGCTGCTCTGTTCACGAGGTGGCGTGCTGGGGTGAGGCAGGCCTGTTATTACTGGAAGTGACCAAGAAAATAGCGACCTCACGATAATCAGATCCGAGTTCGATTCCTGAGTTAGTCAGCAAGACCGTATTATAACTTTTTCGGGCCCTGGGGCTAATTGTTTTGGGAGGCTCCATGATTTTTGGAGACCAACAGACCCCCTTAGTGTTGCCCCGTCAGTCAGTTCGCTGAGTGATAATTAATCGCACACCAATAATTCAAAAACAATTTATTTCCAGTTTTGGGCAGTAGCCTACCACGGTACTTTTTTAGTGCCGTTACTAGTAACGTTAATACTGTTTTAAGACGTAGGCTTACCGGTTTTGGTACCGTCGTTACTTTTTTGACGTTTTACTCGATATTTCGGTAACTTTTTTTGGACCAACCTTAACGGCAAAAGCAGAAAATTTCTTGCAGTGAACACAATTTTCGCTTGCCCTTAACCAATTTTACAAAAAAATATCTTAAAAACATGCAAAATTCAAGGCCATACGCACTATCTTCAACAAAACCCGACAAGAAAAAAATAGATTTGTAAATTAAGTTTAGGCTAAGACATTTGTCTTTGCATTTTTTGGCTTAGTCAACTTTCCTTAAAAAGATTCTGGTTACGCACGTCTTCACAAGCAAAATATTTACGATTGGCTAAAACATTTAACGGTCAGCAAAGATTGATAATTTTAATGCACCACCTCCGCTGCTGCGGTAGACGCGTGGAAATCATTAGGATTTCTGACACACTTTTCTATCTTACGAAATGAGCTTCTAATAGACAACACTTTCGCTGCGCGTTTCATGAAACATCAATTTAATATAGCACAGCGTCTTTAGATCAAATGTAATCGCAGCTGGTACGCGCTTTATCTCAGGCAAAATTTTGCTGAAAAAAAAGCAAAAGGATGTTTTCGTTTAAAAAGTATCGAAAACCGGTACCGAGTATCGTTATCGTCGTTACTTTTTAAAATATACCGTCATGGGTACCGTCATTACTTTTTTGCAAAATATTGGTACCGATATCGTCGTTACTTCGAGAGTGCCCAGTTCTGCTTATTTAGCATGTCACCTAATTGTGACGTCAGTTTAGACCGGAATAATTTTTTAATAAAATGCGTTTTAGAAGACCATGAATATGGGACGAAAGTAACAATAATAACACATTTCTATAGCGCTATTTCCTGAAGGAAACTCAGACCAAAAACGCTTGACAACACCAGTTCATCAATAAAGATGAAGCGATATTATGAAAAAATCTCCACAGCGACTTACATAATTGTGAATTGATTCGACCGCTAGGGGGCGGCGACAAGTTCATCACGTGTTCATTGACGTGTTCAGTAGCGGTGGCAGCGTTGCGCGGTTCCCGACTGATGTTAAACAAACACTCGTATTCTTCGGATCTGAACAACACGGTTCATCGAGTTTGACACATGTGTACAGGTTGAAACACAATTGCATCGATCGTTCACAAGAGGGCGCTATGCAAAACACAACGAGCCCCACTAATTGATGGAAAGTTTTATCAGTGCAAATTTGGAAAGCATGTAGCTGAAGCAACTACACAGGAAATAACCCCCCCAAATGCAAACTCGATGAAGTAATCTAAAAAAATCGAAAATGAAACCTTCATTAAACTCGCGCTATTACGCCAAAGCGCGGAAAGACTGGCGGGATTGATCTTCGCAGCTTAGCGCCAGGACAGCACAGCATGAAGAAACGTCGCAAAGGTGGTGAGCCGTTCGCGACACTGCCTTCGATTTGATCAGCCCTGGAATCCAACCAAAGACCTACCGCCCCGATAACGGATCCACTACACTTGAAATAATCCCCCCGAATACAAAGTCGCTTCTCACTTGTGTTCAGCAGCTTGCAGCAATGCGATTAGGTTTCCAATTGTTGCGTCATCTTTCTTTGACTTCTTCCATTCCTGGAGAACATGAAGATTCGCGTTCCATTCCAGCTCATGGATTATGTCTGTGTTCAATCTGAATCGAAATGATGCATTTTTTATTCCAAGCAACGGAAACGCGATTATGAGCTGGCGAAGAAATAGGGCCAGGGCTGCCCCAAGGGTAATCCCCACCGTTTTGATGCATCAAGATGTTTTTAAAAGTCGTTCACTGAGAGTGAGTGGCGACGGAGCCTCTCATTGCTTAAACCCGGCCCTTGCCCTCCTAAATATTTCACGGCCAACTACCCAGGCCATCTGTCACTCAGAGGTCGGGAAATTACACGACTTGTGCCAACGACATCGAAGATTGGTTTTCGCTAAACTTTTGATTATGATTGACAGAATCATGATTCGCATTTGGCTGACGCTTATTGTCAAAAATTATTTTTAAAATGCAAGAAAAAGCATAAAGTTGAATTCAAGTCAAGCAGTTTGTTCAATTTAAATCAAATCTTCATTACAAAGCCTACTTGCGGTATTGCGTCGAAGTGTGTAACGAGTAGCGGGACCCATCTCCTTGGTTTAACGCCTGGACGACACATCTCAGAAGAAACATCGCAGCGGTGGCGACACTGCGCCCAAATAGACCAAACCGGAAACCGAACATACAACCCCCCGCACCGACGGCGATGTCGAGTCGGTTTGTTCAACTTACTTCAGAGCAGTTGTCAAAGGGTTTGAAACAGTCGGCAGACAACGAGCAAGTTTCTCCAGAATATCCACCGTCACTTTCCGTTGCAGGAGAATTTGTTTCCGGGGGTCGTCTTCCGGTTCATCTTTTTCTTTAACGACCCGCTTACTCGCCGAACTACCCATGCTGGCAAGCTGTTAATCGCTGTGAGGGTTTTGACCTACAGTAGTAAATTTTTCGAAGCTAACAAAATAACCCACAAGTAATTTTATTATGATTCCTACGTCTTTGCACCGAATGTGAGGGAAATTCATTGCTCGACAGAGATCCGGCTCCGTTTTTATCGTCGAGCTCGAATAATATAGACTCTACTGACAAAAGCCCCGAAACTCGAACTCGATCCCGCAAAGAATTGATCGAGTTTTGAACTTATCCTAAACTTGACCAAAGCTGCTTGAACTTAACCAAAACCCACTAATAATTACTGAACTCACAACAACTAAAAATAAAGAACTCAACCTCGGCTTGTAAACTTTTAGCGAAGTTGAATTCCATGAAAAATGCCTTGCGGCACGATTGTGCCAGTTTAACGACTAAACTATTTTAACGTATCTCACATTTCCCCTGTCCACATGCATAGAGCCAGTGGGCTTTTGGCCGAGTAAGCTGGACATGCGGGCAGCGTAAACCTCTAAATTTCAACTGAAAACATTATGCCGGATAAAAATCAAAAAACTGGGAGTCTGTTCTCTGAATGTCAAAATGAAAGTGACCATACGCTGCCGAATGTAACAAAATATTTCTTGCAAAAGCAAAATAACCCTACGGCCTGTTTCGCGCGATCGCGCTTAAGGGGTTCTTGTTTAAATAAAAAATATTCAATAGAAGTTTATTCTAAAAGATTATATTTGAATAAGAATTCCTGAAGAGCCCAATCGCACGAAATTACTGTCTGTAGAGTTATTTTGCTTTAAATAATCTGTCTTTATTAATAAGCTGTGGACTGTACATTGATCTCTTTTTTGGTTATGCGAACAACTCTTTCACCTTTCCTGTTTTAACAAAGCAAATATTTTGAAGAAGTTGTTTCTTTTAACTGAAGTATTCTTGAAATATGAAACAAAATTCAAGATATTTCAATTTTTAACGAACAACTAATTGACTTCAAGAACCTATTGTTTTCAAATCTTCAAGATCTGGGACAGCACACGCTTGCGCAACTACTCATTATTATGATTACATCAACAGAACTTTATAAAAAAAACGCTTAAAACTTGTAAAAAATGTAAGCTTAGAAATGCGAACTGGCGCACTACTCTCAATGGCTCGAACTCACACTCGCTGACTCGCTCATTTTTGCCGAACTTCAAACTCAAAAATTCCTTAACTCTAACTTGAACTCGAAAAAATTTCATTACGTCTTAAATTTATTTTAAACTTGACTGAAATTGCTTGAACTAAGCACAAATTCGGTAAAAAACAACTGAACTTGAAAAAAGGAAGCAAATTTTTAGTGGGCGGTAACACGGTTACAAACGCTTGTGAATCGCAGTCCTGCTCACCACACTGCAGCGCCATTTCTTGCGCAATTTTTGCGACTCAGCAGCACAAAGTTTTGTAAGATCTACAACGTCATCACAAGCGGTATCACAATGAAAACGCGCTGGAGCGGTTTCCAACCCGTCCGCTGTTGATCTCGCACAAATTTCAACCATTTATTTGTTGAGCAATTGTTTGTTACGATATCAATTGTTTGTAAACAATGTAACAATATTACAAAACAAAATCATTGACAATGAGCGATTTGCATGAAGGCCACGGCGCAACGATCAAGATTCCAAATAATCCGGCTTCAGCAGAGACGCAACCTGCCAAAAATTCGTGGGGCAAGACAGTCGATCTCGCTAAAAACGGTGTTCCATGGTTGATATCTAAGAAAAGGTGCTTGGTGGCAATAAACTGTCATCTGTTGCGCACTTGGGTCAAGACAAACGTAAATATTTACATCGACACTGGTACTTGAAATATTTCGGGGATAAAATTCCCTCTTTTGCCCCTTCCCCCCCTGGGTCTTCAGCAACAATTTGACCCTGGTTCTTGGATTGCATATTTTAAAAGCTGCTGGTTATAGTTATCCGAGAATTGGACCGCTGCTTATAGTTTGTTTATGCAACAAATAAAACACACTTTTAACATTCTGTTGGCTGCATATTATTCAGAGCATAACGATGCAGTTAACGATCTTCGCTGTCGTACATAGGATCAGCCCAGGGAGTTGCGAAGCGAGAAAAGGGGGGGGGGAGGGGGCTTAACCGTCAAAATCAAGAGAGTCTGGCATTTTTCAGTTACTTAGCAACATCTGTTCTTTTTTTTTTTTTACAAAAAGCAGAGTCAAAAAGGGGGGCGGGAGGCACAATGTCTCCTAAATATGCCACTGATCCCAGGGTCGGATTGGCAGAGTGAGAGGAGTTCGTCCGAGCAAGGGTCAGTTCCGTTGGATGGGTGAGGCTTTGACTTGAATAATCACACCATTAGATGCTGGGTCAGCAGTTGACTGACTGACATTTCGACATTTATCAGCGAGTCCAGTGACATCTTCAGAACCTTTCCTGCTTCCATATCCATTCCTCCATTTATCGGACACAGGCACGGAGTTGCTGCGTCCTCGATTTAATTTCTTCGCAGCAGTTTCGATTTTTTCGCTTTGAGTACTTGATTTTCTCTCGCCCAGAGGACGTCGATTGCATAATTTCAGTTTGAAACTTAGAAAGCAAAATATCAGGGCAGTAATGGCGATTCCAGATAGAACACCGAAGATCAGTAAAACAATAGGGGGTAGACGTTCCGTTTCAACTTGAGCAGTGGTTTTACTCATGTCTAATTATTATCTCAAATATTTTGTCCTACACACAAACACATTGGTTACATATTCGTCAGTAGCATGATTACGAGGCCCAGGTTCAAACCTCCATAGAGCTTCATATGTCTTTAAAAAAAAAAATTAAAAAATAAATTATTTGACGAATTCGTCCCAAGCAGTAAATTTAATAAAGTGCTGATCTGTGACGTTACATTCATTGCGTTTCGAAGCAAGAATCAAATCAGTGTTTCTGCAGTACGTTGCAGCGACATGGTCTAGTGGCACCGCGCGCTGGTACAGATCCTACGTGACGGGTTCGATTCGCGGCTAGAGCCGATCGCATTCGACATATACACGGGGTGGTTGCTGACTCGAAGAGCGCAAGCTCACTTCGCAGTCTCCCTCAATCACTCTTCAATATAATTTTCACCGGCCGCTTATAGCGTTATAGTAGTCTACGGCATTACCATCAGCGCGGAAGGTCTGGGGTTTCATTACCGGGCCTGTCAGATCGGACACTATCGCCTTCGACTTTTAACTGCTCGACGTGCGTGTGTTGTCCGCCACTCGTTACACGCATCGGCGTCATATCGCGAGTATGATGAAAATGCGATTTTGATAAAATTTGAAAATAACCTAAATTATTTTATTTATTTAGTAATTGAACTCGTGTTCACTTCAAACTTCCTGTGCCTGAACCTTACAACTTAGCTAACTGTGCTCGCATCACACGACTTAATTGAACAACTTCGAAGCCAATGAATCATTAGCTTACCTGTCTCAAACAAAAATAACTTACAGAGGAAATAGTAATCCATGTCATCGCGACGTACGCCAACGGCTGGATGAGACGATACTTGGCTATATTTGTAACTTACAAATTTGTGATAAAAATTGAGTCGCTTCGAAACTTGGTACAACAACATCATTTTAGCGTTTTTAGCTTGAATTTAAGTCGAATTAAAACAAGTTTGAAGCTCCTATAAAAACAAAATCATGGACAGTATTGTTAAATTAAACAGCCAGTGCACGATTTCTCGACCTGATCATTCATCCAAACATATTCTGCGCTCACCAGGCACGTTTTAGAATATGGCTCTTCACCAATCAAGTGATTTTATCAATTTATTTCAAAAAGTAACGAAAACGGTTCCCCAGGCATTCATCTAATTCTTTGATGAAAGCAGTGTCTGGCTGCAGAGCCGCGACCGGTTCATTCAGTGTGTCACGATCGCAGCCAAAAATAAAGTGTTTAATTTTCTTGTCAATCTATTCCATGCAACGTCGATGATTTCTTACGCTGTCGCGACAACTTTCTATCTCAATCGCGAACTGATTACGTTACATCAGTCGCCATACCTCGTTATGTCTACAGTCGATCTTCACGAGAAACGCACGACTCTTCCGTAACAGTAGTTTCTTCCATACGCTCGATTTGCAACAGATGCAACAAGATGGCAGACTAACCGAGCCGGTCAGAATAAATTTGCAAATTTTCTTGATTGTTTTGCAACAAACATAGCTCGATTCTAAAATCTTTAAGCTCAACTGGTGAGGCAAACTTGATAACAGAAACAAAAATTCTATAGCCAACGTTTCAAGAGGAAACTATCTCTTTTCATCAGGGCGTAAATCTGAAATAAAAGCAGTGAGTTACAGCTGCAGCATGACAATGGCAACAAGTTTTTTTTTTTTTTTCTTTCTTTATTTATTTATTTTGGCAAGAAGTTATTGACGTCACGAAGTGTGATTGCGAAAACGGCAAAAAATGTAAGTAACGAGGAAGAGCTAGCCAATCAAGACCTAAATTTAAAACCAGATCATTAATGACATCCATGAAATCGAAGTGAAGTGATCGATACGAACCAAAGCAATCGCAATTGAATTGTGAAACATTACAAGGAAAACGATTCAAGTAAATTAACATCGCCTTTGTTAGATTTCGTTTACCTGAATCGTTTTTGTAGTGATGTTTCACGTTTCAATTGCGATTGCTTTGGTTCGTATCGAGCACTACCCTTCGATTTCATGGATTCGATGTCATTAATGCATTGGTTTTAAATTTAAGTCTTGATTGGCTAGCTCTTCCTCGTTACTTAGGGTCTTGATTGGCTAGCTCTTCCTCGTTACTTAGGCCTACATCTTTTGCCGTTTTTCGCAATCACACTTCGTGACGTCAATAAGACAATAGCTTCTTGCCAGTGTTATACTGCAGCTGTAACTCACTGCTTTTATTTCAGATGTACGCCCTGATGAAAAGAGATAGTTTCCTCTTGAAACGTTGGCTATAGAATTTTTGTTTCTGTTATCAAGTTTGCCTCAACAGTTGAGCTTAAGAGATTTTATAATTTATAACTGGTGACATCTTCAGTTTATAGCTCGATTCGTCAAGTGTTTCTTCAAAAAAGCTCGACATTCGTCATCGCGTCACGCTCATTATAATCACCGCTGGTGCAAATCGAATACACAAAAAATGTTGCAGCCACTGCAGGCAATTTGAAGTAATTTTTTCAAATATTATTCGAAACATTACCGCTAATCCTTCCATAGGGGTAAACCATCCATGAACCTAATTTGAGGTGGGGTGGGGGCAGCCCAAACCACTTCTGTAAGCGGGGGCAAGAGCGTAAATTTTTTGAAGGATGTATGCGCAAAGAAACTTTCCACAAATAAGCACAACTTTTTGTATAATCTTAGCCATGACGGCTATTGAAGGCCAGAGAAGGCGCTAGTAGCCCTCAAGCACAGGTCCGGTCAGTTTGGGCCAGAGGTTCTCAACCGGGGGTCAGTGGACCCCCTAAAGGGCCGCGAAACATTAACTAGGGCTCCACAAGCGCAGTATTTATAAATCACTTAACCATTACCAACCACTTATGGCCAGCAGGCGGATAGAGCCGCGACAAATCAGATACCGATAGAAGTTTAATTGCTGGGCAGGGCCACTGGTGTTGAGAGTCTTAGAAGGAAGCCACAAACCATGAAAGGTTGAGAACTACTAAGAAATTTGGAAACAAAAACACACTAATCCAACAATCCAGCGCAACAGTTAGAAGCGTCTACTTTAAGCTGAAAAACCTGGTTTGATTCTCAAACGCATTATGCTAAAATACAGGTACGCTACGCATTAATTCCACGTTTCGCGCTCTATACTTATTGATAAGAGTTTAGAGCGTTTTATCAGTTTCGATGGATACGGTAAGATGGCTGGCATTTTCAATCGCCTGCTGAATGGTTACCACAACTGATGAAGCTTATACTGAAACTGAACAAGTGGTAAAATAACGAAATTTCTCAGTAAAATTATTACCGAGCTTTGAATCTTCATTGGCGCTTTCGTGTTACATTCGCCCAGTCCATATGTCCAATTTTTGTGGACTTTAGGTCCACGGTTCTCGGTACCGCAGCAGAATCAATGTTTTGGTTTGCACATCAAAATGCAGAAACTAGCACCAACAACCGCGGGTCAGAAGTACACGAAACTCGTACTTAAACAGGGTAAATATCTGTCAAACCCTCTCAGTTAGAACAAGCGGGATGACTCCGGTCTTTCAAAATATTTCGAGCATGTGCTAGACCGGTGCTGCTCAAACTGTGGTACGCATATCACCGGTTGTACGCGACTAACTTCAACGTACTTATAAACTTGCGAAAACTTTCAACCATCTTTTACAACTTTCAGATTGAGTAATTTGCAATTTTGCGTTGTGGTCACATTTAATGTGAGGTTTGGAGCATTTATGACGTAACTCTTACCTTGTTCGATTTGGTTGAAAATGTAACCGGTATTATATTATGGTAATGAACTGATTGCAGCAGTGAGTAGCGATTTCAATCATACTGAACTACAACCAGTGATGGAGTACAAGAGTACTGTACTCGAGTACAGCTTTTCTGAGTACTCGTACTCGAAACTTTTAATCTCAAAAAGTACTCGTACTTGAACCTGAAAGTACTCAGACTCGGTATAAAAATTGGTCGAGACCACGAGTACTTTGATATTTTTCTCCGAGATGTCACGATCGTGGTTTCATTTAAATAAACGTTGTTGCGATTTTTAGGGTATTCCCCGACCCCTGGACATTGGCTGGCTTTTTCCGGTTCCTGTTTTTTCACCAAAAGAAATGATTTAAATAAAAATGACCCAAGACTTCTGTCGTTTTCAGGAAGAATACAACGTAACCAAATTTTTGATATTTTTTTTATTGCATGCAGTTGATGTTTAGCCTCTTTTCTTCATTAAACGTAAAAATCAAATTTCTATCGCATGTAGTTTTTGAGATATTAACGAAATGAAATGGAAAAACGCAACGTCGTGTTTTATTGTTGATTTTAAAGTGTGAAGTTTAATTGTGAAAAATCAAAATGTACTCGGTACTCGTACTCGAGCTTGTAATACTCATACTCGTATTCGAAGCCAACCACCAGTACTCGTAAGTTATTCGAAGATTCTCAAGGCAAGCACGCGGTACTCGTAGTCGAAGGTTGAGTATTCGACTCCATCACTGACTACAACTGCACTTTTACAAAATCAGGAATAGTTCATGACTAATTTTACCTTCAGTATTGGGAACATGTCGGAACGAAAGTAAAGTACAGTGCAGTTTATGTATAAGTACGGGCTCAAAGCTGTTGAACACAGCAGCTGCAATCACGCTCATTTTTCTTATCTAACCCTATTGAAACCTAGAGTTTCCCTTTTTCCCGGATTTTCAACTTCCCGGGAAACGGAAAAATTTCAAAACATTTCCAGGGAATCCCGGAAAATTACCGGGAAAATTTACCGGTTTGTTTTGCCTTTTTTTCTGGTTTTCAGCATTTCAGATCTCATTTTTAGCATATTGTTATGTTGTATTGACAAACTTAGTTTCAATTTTTTCGACAAATTGAGGAAAAAATTTTGATCTCACAAGCACTTTGTCTTGAAAATTTTGCGAAGTTTGAAAAATAATTCTTAGTAAACAAAATAATTTTTTTACTTTGCAGTAACGCATTTTTTTTTGTCGGAATGATAGATATCAGTACCACTGAAATCCTTGCTGATGTAAAAAAATTTCCCGGGATCCCGATATAAATTTCCCGGGAAACCGGAAGTTCAAAAACCCCAAATTACCAGAGAAATTTCCCGGGAGGAAACAGTGCTGTAACCTGATGATTTATAGTTTACAGTTTGAGCAATTCCATTCGGATGTAACTCAGGTGGTGCGCGAACATTGTGCAACAGTTCAAAACGACACGAGAGAAAAGAGAGTTTGAAAATCACTGTGCTAGACAGTGGCGGCTCGTGGCCAAAAAAACCAGAGGTATTGCAAGCGACAAATTTTGACAAGCCCGCTTAACTGTGGTAATCCCAACGCCTATTACAGAAACTCTCTGATACGTAACAATTTACAGGAATGATTTCATACTCAAACCATAGAAAGAGTTACCAAGCTAGTAATACCTTAATACTGATGTTCAAGTAAGGCTGCGATAGGTAACACAAAACACAGAACAGTACCAGTAGCCTACATTTGGTAAAAACAATACAAATTTTCTCATTTGTTTTTTAAATTACAACGCACACTACATACAAGTGGGTAGATTGAGGGCTATTATCCAAAAATGCAAGTTTTTTTTAACATTTTAGAGACCTGGCATGGATCCCCGAATATACATAATATACATAAACCAGGTACCGGTATGCATATACCTAAAATCTGGGAAAATTGTAGAGGAAAATACTTTTTTAATGCAACTAAAATCTTCCCTAAAAAACCTGCCAAACCTACACTTGCTCGAGCAAACAATAGCATCCTTGATCCAGTTACCACTACATGTTTTTGCAACCATCAACCAGCTTTAGCCTAATCTTATCACAAGAGTATTAACTGTCTGGCAGTGGTCTAAACTGTCTAGGCTACTCATACTGGTACCAGTAGCCTACCATCACAGATTAGCCTACTGTTCGGTTACTGATATCTGTCTGCCTAAGTCTAAACTAGAAAGCCTGCCCAGTCTAAATCTGCATCAAGTTCCGACGATCATAGAGCTCTTACGCAAACTTACTCGATCAGATATAGCAGCCCAGCAGAGTTAAAAATCAGTCACGTTTTGGAATGAACCATAGCTAGTCGGAATTCCCTGTGATCTGCCAACAGAGCAGCTCATTCAAAAATTGAACGGCGACTCCAAAAACGTCATCAATAGCCTTTGTCGCGTCACCGTTTGGCTCATTTGCATACGAAAAAACTTGAGCTGCAGACAAAACAGGAATTCCATTTAAAAATTTATATTCATATACTATCAAAACATGGAAAGAAATAAGAAATATAAAAAATTTGGCGAGAGAACTTCAAAAGGTAATAAAAACAAAATTACGCGCTGAAAAAAAGTTAGGGGGTGCTGCAGTTCTGCAGCTCCTACGTACGAGTCGCTACTGGTGCTAGACCTTTTCGTCCTAAGCAAGTAAGAGGCTAAGCTGTTTGCGCAGACACATGCATGCAGTGCAAATTGTAGCAGTTTTTACAAAATTTTTGATTTATCGCCAAACATCTTGCCTACCGAATGTTGCAATTGCAACCATATCTACTCTTGTTTTTTTAACTCCTCGTCTCCTACCTGCATGCCATAACGTTAATCGTTTTGTTGCCTCTTTTCTTGCGCCGTTGTTATATTTCCTTCATTTTGTTTATCGTGTTGACGGTGTGGAAATAAAAGATATTGCTGTTATCATCTCATCCAATGTTGCAATCAATGTAGCTTGGGTAGGAATTGAACCAGCAACTCCACGAGCTTGAAATTTGCAAAATCCAAGCACAAGTAAAAAATTTCGTTCGATGTGATCAAAAAAACATGAATGATGGATATTCAAGAAAATGATCAAATTTACAATGAGTACGAATTTCTACACACAATTTTATCCTGTCCACATGTTCAATTTCAGAGGGCTTTAGGTTCACGGTTCTAGTTTTGCATCATAATCAAGTTCTTAAAATCATAACCACTTTTTTAAATAGTGACATCAGAAAATTGATTATGATTTGAAAATTAAAACCAAGCACCTCGGCCCCACGACTATCGGGCATGGTGACTGTCTGCGAGCAACGTTTGTTTAATTTTGGGAAGATTAACGAAATCTAAAGCGGAGGGAAATCACAAGGTTCACATAAATAGTTAATTTTTTTAATGTTTGCTTCAATCACTTTTTTATAATCCAAAGCTTATTGGGAAGATTTCAACGTTTTTTGATCTTGTTGCGGCAGCACTACTTCATCTGCCTCGTGTTTTTTCTTTACTTTATTAGCGAATAATCTCATTTGTGACAATGTTGTTATTATCACGTGATCAATGAGTAATACACCATGATGGGATATCCCCCGCCCACGCGCCACCAAGCTGGAAATAGATAAATAAAACATTTTAAGATATTTTTAATCGTCGGTTTATCGATCATCCAAAAGTGAAAAAAAAATTCGTTTTTCGCACCCAACCTTTCCGCGCCATGCGCTCTATATAATCGCAAGGCGCAAATGCAAGACCGTATCAGTTAATGTCGTTAACCACCGACCAACGCAGCAAAGATCCCGAGAACCAACCCCGAAAGCTAAGCGATGCAAGCATGTTACGAAGAGCAACTTTGACACAGCTAGTTGAGCAATGGATTGTGAGAACAGCAGTAGTTCAACCGATGAAGTAGCAGAATGGCGGGAAGGCTTTGATTCTCACTATGAAGACACGGAACGCTTCAATGACGAGTTTCCGTCCACCGAAACACAGCAAACATTGAGCACAGACCAATTCTCCAGCAGCGCATTCCAGTCAACGTTCAATCCAAGCACAGCTTCATTCCACAACCAGCCGTATGGACTTAACACAGGTTATCGGCCTCAAGCCAATCAACCTTGCAATAAATATCCTCTTCAAGATAATCCATTCGACCATTCAAAAAGTTTTGGTAATAATTTTTAAGAATTAAACAATCAAATCAAATCTTCACTATAATCGCAATATTACGCCGAAGCGTGTAACGAGTGGCGGGATCCATCTCCGTGGCTTAGCGCCGATACAGCTCCGAAGAAACATGGCAGCAGTGGTGAATGATTGGGGACACTGCGTTCAATGTTACCGGCCCGGGAATCGATTGCACATTTGCCGCACAGACAACGTCAACCAGTTCAATGCATTAAACCAGTGATTCTCAACCTGGGGGTCGGCAGCCATTTTTCCAGGGGTCGCAAGAGGTTTTGGTGGTCAGTAGAAAAATTTACATAATTATTTACAGATTGTGCTATGCAATGTGCATTTCAGGTTGGAACCACTTTTAGTAGCGGCCAAAGTATAAGGATCTGTGGCAAAAATCATAGCCTACTTTTCGGTTGAGAATTTAAGATCGTTTCAAAAAGGATTGACGGTGTAAACTCTGTGGAGTGCGGTTATTATTATTACAATATTTTGGAAACGCACAAATACCAGTATGACATAACTAATAAATGCGCTGCTCTTTTAAATCTGGTTATAGGAATACGGTGCCGGGAAGTACTCGAGCTTTGGAAAATATTTGGGGGGATTTTACAGTACGATATTCTAGTTTTCAAAGTAATTGAATTTGAGCGAAATTTATTTCAAATCAAGCTCTTTCCGAACTTACGTAATAGCGAAAGATATTCTTAGAGTAGGCTATTCGTAGCTGAGAAATAAATTGCTCTGTGGGTGGGCTAGATTGTACCTAGATTTCAACTATGAAGAATTTAAAACCCTTAAAAACGACTCAATTGCTGAGGATGCCTTTAAAGGGAAGACTTTGCCTGCATATTGGTCACGTGCGTTAGTTTCATATCCCAGAGTGGCAAGCAATTCGATTTAACTTTTGATGCCTTTTCCATTGCCTTGGCTGTGCGTGGCAGCTAGGTTTCTCAGCATTAGTAGGAATAAAGAAGAAAGCCAGGAATAAACTAATGTGCTCTAACACCAACAGAGCCACGTATCCACAAGCTTGTTGTAAAAATGCAACAGCAGCCATTTCATTGATGCAGCTGCCATGCACTGTATGTAAATATATTTTTTAATGAATCTTTTTAAAAATACGCTGATGTCATACAATACAGTACTAATGTGCACTCATTTTTATTGCTGTTGTGCACGCGCATTACTTGTGTTTAATTAATGGCTTGTAATTTCGCTTTAAACCAGTGCTGGCGATGGCGATGTGGGTTTGTTACATTGTTTTGACTAGTAATTTCGCTTGGCGATGTGGGTTTGCAAAATGGGTCGCTGAATAAAAAAGGTTGAAAACCACTGCACTAAACGATTCTCTTCTCTAACAAGTTGTAACGGTCTTCAAATCATCAACTCTTCATTGCAGACTCGAGTCGTCTTATTTCGACGATACAACTCCACAAAATTATCGTAAAATTCAACGTTATCGCAGAGCTTTGCAATGACCTCATCGACCGAGTTTCTAATTACTTTCATTTTTCAGCATCCAAACAGCATGATATATTTCACGAAGAAATCCACACTTTTGAAGAAACACCCCCTACCTACAGCGGTAGAGGACCGCAACTTCCCCACACGTCACCCTACCCCACTAGAGGACCACACCCTTCCCACACATCACCGCACACCGCTAGAGGGCAACACCCTCCCAACACCGCTAGAGGAACGCACTCTCTCCACACATCACCCTACACCGCAAGAGAACCACACCTTTCCTACATCTCTAGAGGACCGCACCCTCCTCACTTATCACCCCAAACCGCTAGAAGGCCACACCCACCCTACTACGCGAAAGGACCGCACCCTCTTCACACTGCTAGAGAACCACACGATTCTTACTACTCCAAAGAGCCGCACCCTCCCCGCACATCAGGAAATATGTTCAGAGAGACATGTCTTCTCCCGAATTCTGCCACACTTCACCAAACTCCTGCAGGTCAGCGCAGTACCAGGTTCTTTCCATCTCCTTATCATTCATCCGTATTTCCACTTACACCACAAACCTCCCAATTTGACTATGAAATGCCACAGCCTGGTTCTGCACTGGAGCCTTATCTAATTCCAACCCCTGACGCTCAGCATTCTTGGCCATATGGCCCACATGATGTTTCCGAACAAGATATCAGTTCCTCATCTTCCTCATGTCCACCTCCTAATTCCCCTTCCATGGTTCGTCAATATGAATTTAATGCACTACAAGACCAAGCATCTTCGTTCGCCTTTCCTCCCCACAGCAGCTCAGCAAATCGTAGCTACGTTTCCAGCAGCCGATATGAACCTCACGCCATGAGTTGTTCTAATTTCCAATACACTTCTGAATCAAGTTCAACGATAAATAAGCGCAGCATCAAAGACTTCAAGTCCACAGTTTCAATGTTTAGACATCCAAAACATCACCGCAGTGAAGCTACCACCAGCCACCAGCCGGACAGTGAACGTTCAATCTCTCCTCAATCAGAAAGCGCAGAATTTCGTCAAGCAAAAAGTTCATCATCCACAAAAAGAAGCAGCAGTTCTACAGAAGATCCTTCAACAACAAAACAATCTTCATTAAAAAAACGTGTTCCAACACCCCGAAAGATAACTCCTACGCGGCACACGAGACAAACTCGTCCACATGCATGTCCGGTCGAAGGTTGTCGAAGTAGATTCTGCAGAACAGACGAGCTGACAAGACACATGAGGATGCACACAGGTGAGCGTAAAATTAGAATCATAAGATGGATTTGAAGACCCACAAAAATCTAAAATTTTTATCGGTGCACATGAACAAAAATTGATCAAGATCATCATGTACCGGTAAATAAGCTCATTGAGCTTGGCTGTTAATTTCATTGCACTCAGAATATACGCAGTACTGGTGTGGTGCCACAGTGCGTAACTCATATAAGCTTTATTGCGCCTTTCTCCATCAACTGACTAGTTGTGGTGACTTTTATGCAAATGTCTCCTCAACTTTTCTGTGTAGTTTGATAAACCGCTAATCTACAATCTGATCAGAGCTACGAGATTAAATATCAACGACTCATTATTTACTTGGATGTCTTCCTGAACTGCTTGAACGGCCCTGGGCTGTTTTAAAACGACATAACGGCAATAATATTTATCCCAAATTCTAGGTTACAGTGTTACGTTTCTGTTCCACAGCCAGAGTTTGACATTGTAGCTTGTAAATCAGTTTCAATTGGTTTCAATAATAGCTCAAACGAACGAATCAAAAATCAAGTCTTTATTGTACTCGCCAGTGGCGTAGCGAGAAATTTTGAAAGGGTAGGGTTATAATTTCCATATTTTTTAGACTTATTTTTTTCGGCAAAACTGATTGGAAGTTGATTGAGAAACAAGAAAAGCTCTAGGGGGTCCCGGGGGCATGCTCCCCCGGAAATTTTTTGAAAATTTACATGCTGTAATGGCTATTTTAGTACTTTTTGAATAATTTTCAGGCAAACTTTGTTCAAATTTTTTGACCCTAATTCTGAGTGCTTCGCCAAATATGATGCATTTTGTTCGCACATTTTCGATTATGCGTGCTCAAGGCATAAGGCTTGTTGCTGTCAAAAAGGTTTGAAATTATGGAAAAATTGTATCAAAATCATTTTTGAAAATGGCTGGTGGTAGGATGCATACTCCTCATCCTACCCCCTGTATCCGGCACTGGCCATAAAGCTACAGAAACCATCAAAAAGGTATGCATATTCAGTCACTTGGCACCATTAATGTTGTTTTTTTTACTAAAACGCAGAGTCAAAAAGGAGAGGGGGGCATGGCCCAATGACGCTCCTTAAATATACGCTCCTGCTACTTGCGGTATTACGCCTAAGTATGTTACAAGTGGTGGATTCCAACTCCGTGGATTAGCGCCTGGACAACACAGCTCCGAAGAAACATCGCAGCGGTGGCGAGCCGTTGGCGACATTGTGTACGATTTGACCGGCCCCGGAATCGAACCTAGACCATCCAAAACGTTCGCAATGTCTACCACCAACTTGAGTGATTCCTCCATTAAATTTCTATCACTTATTTCAGGTAGCAAGCCATATGTATGCAGCAAATGCAGAAGAAAATTTTCCAGAAGAGATCATCTCCATACACACGAACGAACTCACACCGGGGAGAGACCTTTCCAATGTCATTTGTGTTTGAAACGATTCACACGAAGTGATGAATTGAAACGGCACATGAAAATTCACAGCGGACAAAGATGAAATTACAGTATTGACAGTTTATTTAGGCCTACACCAGAAATGTTTTAACTTGACGAAATGTGAAACGAAACTTTACAAGTCAAAGAATTAAATACAAGCATTTGGCTGTTCTTAATGTTTGAGCATGAGTGTGTAAATTGACGTAAACCCAACCAAATAGTAAATTAATAAGTTTCTAGTAGAAGGCCTTTCGCCTTTTATCACCGCGCCGTTAACACGATAAAACGAAGGAAATATAGCAACGGTATATATCAAAGAGTAGGCTGACCAGATTAGATTATGACAAAAACGGGACATTTTAAAAGAGAAAACGGGAAATTTTAAGAGAAAAAAAAACAAACGTAACAATGAAGGAACCGTGACCAACCATCTCTTACCGTACGAAACGTCGAAAGCGGAAAGAGTTGAGTCAAGAGTGCACGTATGATTACAAGTTACAACATCGTCCCATCCCATCACCAAACAATGCTATCGATTAAGAGTGGAAGGATATATTCAGTGGCGTAGCGAAAAATTTTAAAAAGGGGGTCATAATTTCCACATCATTTTCAAGCGTATTATTTTCGGCAGAACAACTTTGAAGCTGATTGAGAAGTGAGAAAGCTTTAAGGGGTCCGGGGGCATGCTACCACGGAAAATTTTTGAAAATTTACTCGCTGTAATGGCTATTTTAGTGCTTGTTGAACAATTTTCTGGAAAATTTTGTTTAAATGTTTTGAACCTGATTCTGAGTACGTGCTTCGCCAAATATGATGCATTTGGTTCGCACATTTTTGATTATGCGTGCATAAGGCGTAAGGCTTGTTGCTATTGAAGAGGTTCGAAATTATGGAAAACTGTACACATCAAAAACATGTTTGAAAATGGCTGGTGGGAGGATGCATACCCTTCATTCTACCCCCTGGCCACAAGCTACAGAAACCATCTAGCGTATTTCAGTCACTTGGCAAAATTAGTTTCGTTTTTTTTACTAAAAGGCAAAGTCAAAAGGAGAGCATGGCACAATGCCCCTTAAACACGCTTCTGGATATATTTAAAAATTGGTCTGAAATATGAAAAAGGCGCTGCAGTGTTAACTCTATGATTGGTTAATCGTTATACCGGTATAAGTTAATCAGAAAAATCGTGGCGCTGCTATGTAAACACAATTTTCAGCAGCAAAGTGCGACATATCAACAACGATACAGTAACAAGGAGGGACCTTTTGCCAAGTTTGTCTCGTATTTTTAATGACCCCAAAGTGCTTCATTTTAAAAGTTTCTACAGCTAATCAAGTCCTTTAATTATATTTTTCCGATGGAGCGATCTTTCGCATCAAATTCACATTTTTTAGGACACGGACAAAGCGAATCCGTAAAAAAGGACTGCCAACAAAAATCCGACAATCCTTTCCATGGTGTTAAAAAGTTGCAATAACTTTTGAACAAAAGCGTTTTAGATTTAAATCCAACGCCACCAAATAGCATGAATTTGTTGCTATTTTAAGCCAGCGTGAAAAGTCAGGGTTTATTGTCGCTTTAACAAAGTGTTCTATTCTTTAATTCGCACATATTCTCACGCTAAGAGCAAAAATAATAAAAAACGGGACATCTAAGAAAAAGTCGGGACGCTCAAAATCAGGTGAAAATACGGGACTGTCTCGTTCAAAACGGGACGTCTGGTCACCCTATCAAAGAGGCAAAAAAACGATTAACGTCATGGCGTGCAGGTAGAAGAAGACAAGTGAAAAATATAACGGAGTAGGCATGGTCGCAACTCCCAGTTCGGGAGCAGAAATCAAAATTAATATCACAGAACTTCAATGCTTTCTTGAATCGAATTACGCCGGGGGTATCACGCTGAAGCATGTAATTAGTGGGATCCATTTTTGCAGCTTAGCGGCTGGGCAACACAGCTCCGAAGGAACATCGCAGCGGTGGCGAGTCGCTGCGGCACTGCGTCCAATGGTTAAACCATCCCGAGAACCGAACCCTAGATCTACCGCTCTAATAGCGATGTGCTCAACAACAGAGCTGACAAGACGGTAACTAAGTTCGCCCAGAAAGTCTGCAAAGTTTTGTGAAGACACGCGGATAGTTTTGATGCCATTCTGTCAAATCGCTGAAAGTTTTGTGCGGCATACCGCCTCCGCAAGAATAAACGAGTCTGTCAAGATCATACTGAGTAATTTCGGGTGTTTTTTCAGAAAGGTCAAATTATTGACAAATAACACAGATCATAACATGATCAAGCTTGAGAAATTTTGCCAAAAATTTCTTGAACAATTTAGATAAACAATTGAAGCGGGAATACGCGACATAAGCGCCACAACAAGCTCGTTTGAAACAAACAAAATTTCCATCACTGAGTGACGAGCTCTGTATGAAAAGGTCATGCGGTAGAATACACATTTCCATCTGTAATGTCGACATTTGAGTGGTATTTTCAGTGATTTAATCATCGCTTGAAAATGAGTAAAATCTTTGATAAATTTGGAATATTTTATACAGACGTCATTAGGCTATATTCAAAACAAAATAAACTAAATCATTGTCACGGTAGCAGTTCGAATTTTTTACGTAACCGAATCGGAAGTAAAGGAGAAAAATCCAAACTTATGTAAGAGTTAATATACAACGTAACAGGCTGGACAGATAAGCTACCGTAGTTAATCGAGCGCCTGAGGCCTTTAAAATCGCTGATTCATCATGAGTGGGAGATTCGGTCAAAATGAATAGATATTGAGCAAATCAATGCGTCATTTAGTTTTATTATGAGAAGCCCCAACGAAGTCGTGGGTCGTTTGTGCTGATGACGTCACAATTGATCGATTGCATCGCGCTGAATCGTTGAGGAAAAACACGCACATGCAAAGGCGCAATGTGTTTCCTCGAACGGGAATTCACCTGCGTGCACCATCTGCAGTTTGCGTTGCAAGGTAGGGCTGGTGAGCGATGAGATAGGTTGATGTCGCTGTGACGTGTGACCCCGTGTTCATAAAAGAAACAGTTAAGTTGTGGACTTTTTCGCGCATGGAGTTGGTGGTTTGTGCTACGGAGCTGGCTTCGTGGATTCGATGCGTAGCTGGGTCAAGCTGCAATCATGTGGCTTAGAAAAAAAGTTGTAAACTTTCTCGAACTACGTGGTCAGCAGGATCTCCTGCAAATTGCATTATATTTGTATGCTTCGTATTTAGTTGTATATTTATCTCCCATCACGAGAAAGCGATCAAAGCGCTGTATCGAGCTTGATGCTCACTCTAATTAAGATGGGGAAATCCTGCTAAGTGCCTTTCTCTACGACACAACAAGTAAACTTGCTGGCTTGTTCTCCACACTGCTCCTTTAATGGAATGCTGAGCGTCAAGCAGGAAAATTGTAAAATACCAACTTTAAAGTCATTGCTGGTTAGCCCGACTCGGAATCAAACCCGAGTCTACAGCTCTTGAGGCAGACGCTCTTGTCACTCGGCTATCGGAGCTGTTTGTAGTTGTAGTAGGCCAGTGGTTCTTAAACTTTTTTTTGTGCGATCCAAATCTGAGTGTTATGACTATTTCACGACCCAAACCTTACACCTAGAATTTTTTTTTTATGTTAAAACTCTGCTATTTACTTAGATAAGACGCAGATAGCCAGTGGCGTAGCGACAAATATCAAAAACGGGGGGGGAGCATAATTTCAACATTTTTTTTCAAGTGCAGTTTTTCTCGGCAGAGGTGATTTGAAGCAGATTGAGAAACAAAAAAAGCCTTAGGGGGGTCCGGGGGCATGCTCCCCCGGGAAAATTTTGAAATATTACTCGCTGTTAATGGAGTGCGTGCTTTTTCGACATTGTTGAGGCAAATTTTGCTTAAATTTTTTGACCCAACGGCTGCTTCTGAGTAGTCCTACTTCACCAAATATGATGCATTTTGTTCGTACATTTTCGATTATGCGTGCTTAAGGCGTAAGGCTTATTGTTATCGAAGAGGTTCAATGTTATGGAAAAATTGTATTTATCAAAAACGTAGTTGAAAACGGCTGGTGAGGGGATACTTACATATCCCTCATCTTACCCCCCTGGATCATGCCCTGGCCATCAACTACAATAACCATCAAAAGTGTCTGGTAGGCCTATATTTTAGTCTCTTGACACCATTTGTTCTTTTTACTAAAAGGCAAAGTCAAAAGAGGGGAACATGGCACAATGCCCCCCTAAATACGCAACGGGTTATAGTAGGCCTACATTGTATTTTGACACAGCAATAAATTAAGACAAATCATTGGTTCAGTGTGATTTATAAAATTGGTATTTCCCTTTTACAATTTCTTCAATGCATGGCTCTATTTTACAGAGCGCAACGCGCAAATCGTTTCCACGAGTGAGACGATTGCGATTCTTGGTTTACTTTTAACAACCGTCAGTGCAAAAAATCCTTGCTCGCAGAGATACGTGGTCAAAAATGGGAGCAGATGCTTCGTTACCAATTATTGGTTTTTCCTTTTTAACTGAGGTCCAGAACTCTCCACGTGACGCTGTGGAAAAAAGTTGTCTTATCTTGCAAAAACTCGTTTCGACAGATTTGAATCACTCTGGCACGACCCAATTTTTGACCCTCCGCGACCCATGTTTGGATCGCGGCCCACAGTTTAAGAACCACTGTTGTAGGCCTATATCGTATTTTCAGTTGTGCCAGGAACGTTCATCTGCGCAACTTGCGCAATCCCGTCATGCTGGCAACAAGCTGAGGCGATGCCCACTCGCCCAGTTCAAGTGACTCCAAAAGCCATTGGTTTTCTGCATCATCATTCACTTTTTGGTGGCATAGTCACTCGTTACAAAATTGATTTTAATGAAAAATCTGGTGGGCCTTGAAACTATCTAAATTTGACTCGTAAACAAGGTGATTTAGCAGCTCAGATAGCCGAGTGGTGAAAGCGTCTGCCTCTGGAGCTGTAGGCTCGGGTTTGATTCCGAGTCTGGTCAAAGCAGTCACTTTAAAATTCACAGCTTCCCTGCTTGGCGCTTTTCATTAACGGGACAGTGTGGATTGTGGAGAACAAGCTGGTAAGTTTAGTTGTTGTGACTTTGGGAAAGGCATCTTAACAGGATTCTTTCATCTTAATTAGGCTCTCATGAGTTAGACAGAAGTCTGGCAATTTCGAAGCGAGCTGGTAAAGGCACTTTGGTCGAGTTTTCGTGATAGGAGGGTATGTAACCGATGAATGTTTTGTTGAACTTAAAAAAGATATGATCGCATTTCTACAGAGTCAATCTTAGGGCGATGTTGTCACTGTATGGCATTGATGGGCGGTTACACGCAGTGCCCACATGCATCACGAGGTCTGTACTTAAGTCAACAGCGTAACTACGAAACTTTTCGGAGTAAGTATGGGACTACGGCAAGGCTGCTCACTTTCACTTACTCTGTTCCTAATTTATATGGATAGGAATAGTTAAGAAAAGTGAGTCTTGTGGCGGAGTAAAGATCGGTGATTGCACGGAACGACGTCTGTTATTTGCAGATGATCTTGTGCTACTCGACTCTATTAAAAATGGACCCCAGCATTAAGCTCTCGACAGCTTTTCGGATGTATGCTCTGTTGCAGAATGAAAATCAGCACAACAAAAACGGAAACTATGTGCCTGTCCAGACAACCAATGCAGTGCTTTCTCCAAGTTGGTGGAGTGCCATCAGAACTGCCAGAGAAATTACGAAACGCCTTTACCTCGGGGTCTCGCTCACAAGTGATAGCAGACAAAGTAGCGAATTGGATATCCGCATCGTAAAAGCAAAGGCAGTAATGCGCCAGCTCCACCGATTTGTGGTACTGAAACGGGAGTTTTGCACCAAGGAAAAACTATCCATTTTCATATTAGTCTATGTTTTTATCAGGGGCGTTGGAAGTACTTTTAAGTAGGGGGGCTGAAATTTGTGTAACTACTCCAACGTCTGGGGGGCCAAGCCCTCCTTCTTGTTATCGCAACATACATCATGCACTTTACTTTAGTAAAAGTCACTTGGAGACAGCTTGATGAACTCAAGCTTTCCTCCAGCTAGCATAACAATCGATAATGAAAAAGTATAGAATAATTCGATACCTCAAAAAAAGTAGCGAATTCCCACATTCGATAACAAAAATAAAAAGTGGAGAATATCGATAACGTCAGATCGATACTTTTCTCTGACACAGTTAACAGCGACGGCGTCAACATATTTTGATGCTAATGGGGGGCTTCAGGTTAGGCAAAGTGGAGAATGTCAATATCAAAGGCACAGCATGTTATGATGGGCAATTTAAAAAAGGAATACCAGAAGGCCAACTCACTTTTCCCTTTTCATTATAAAAACGACCAAAGATCACCTTTTTTTTTTAAATACCGGTACTTTCTACCTTTGATTTTGGCCTACTTCAGATGCTGTTGACTACAAACCTTTTTCTACAATATTTGAAACAAAAAAGTATTCCTATCAGTATCAGATAGAATCTTTTAAATGAAAAAAGCTGGTGAATAAAAATTCAAAAAAACTCTGAATGTCAACACCGGTATCTGAATTTGGTTCAAGTAACAAGCTAATAAAAAAAGAAAAAAACTTCTAGCGTAGCGGTAACAAAATAATGAAAAAAACACACGCATAATAGGTTTTTCACCAAGGCGGACAGCTCTTTCTTAACTTGCATTGACATGTCACCTAAAAAGGGGAACTGAGCAACAACTGTTCTCCAAGTGTTACTTTCTTCATGGCGACGAATAACAAAAAATAAAAACTTTTGAAAGAACTTATTCAGAAAAAAAAGTATCGATGAATTGTTACCGATTTACCACGCAAAAAAGTAGGGAAAAGCCCCAATGGATAATGGAAAAACAAAGTAGAGAATTTTTTGATTTGATGACGAAAAAGTAGAAAATAGCGATTTCTAATCGATATTTCCAACCCTGAGCATACAGTAGCCAGATCGACGTTTGTAAACGTGTTAACCTCCTTTAAATGAACTCATTATCCGCTCACAAGCTCCTAGTCTCAGGTTCCTAGGCAGGAGCTATTTAAGGAGGGGGTATTGTGCCATGCACCCTCCCTTTTGACTCTGCCTTTTAGTAAAAAAGAACAAAACTAATGGTGCCAAGTGACTAAAATATGCCAGACTCTTTTGATGGTTTCTGTGGCTTATAGCCTGGGGCGGATCTAGGGGGGTAGGATAAGGGATATGCATCCTTTCACCAGCCATTTTCAAAAATGTTTTTGATGTATACAATTTTTCTGTAGTTTAAAACCTCTTCTATAGCGATAAGTTTCAAGCCTTATAAGCACGCATAATCGAAAATGGGCTGACAAAATGTATCATATTTGTTTTGCATTTAGTTGCAAATTTATCCTCCCACCACGAGAAAGTGATCAATGCGCTGTACGAGCTCGCTTAGGAAGATACGAGCTCGCTGACGACAATAATTTGGCGAAGCACTCAGAATTAGGGTCAAAAATTTCAAAATTTGCCCGAAAATTATTCAAAAAGCACTAAAATAGTCATCCCCAACATATAAATTTTCAAAATATTTCGGGGGAGCATGCCCTCGTACCCCCTAGGCCTAGAGCTTTTCTTGAGAGAATTAGCTTCAAATTTGTTCTGCAAAAAAAATACGCTTGAAAAAAATGAGAAAATTACATCTCCCCCTCCTGTTAAAATTTTTCGCTACGCCACTGCTCCTAGGATAAGCTAGCTACTGTACGCCTAATTCTAAATTGATATTTTGTTGTTTCGTAATTATTTTCCCAGCAGTTTCGACTAAAATTGGAGAAAATTTACTGTGACATCATAATAAAGCTCTAAGAGCCCTTGTACTCGTAGTTACCAGAAAATCCATCAGTTTTTGCAATTTTGTTCACTATTGTCGCGAAGTACCAAAAGTTAGTATGTTGGTTTGATGGTATCAATGAAGAAAAGAAACGAATAACAAGTGACGCCATAAGCCATCGTTGAAGTGCAATAGGGTGTTTGTAGTTACAAATTTTTGAAAGGGGGGCTTAAAAATTCTATGGGGGGGGCTGAAAAAATACAGGGGGGCTTCAGCTCCCACCTTCCAACGTCCTTGGTTACTATTCTGACTTATGGCCAATTGGCTATGAGTGTTGGATCATGAATGAGAAAGTGAGATCTCGAGTTCAAGCAGCCGAAATGGGATTGAAATGAAGAATTAGCGATTTGACCTAGTTGGATAAGGTTAGAAAAGCAGATATTCGTGAATCTCTTTAACATCAAATCGCTGCTTCTCCAGATCGCAACTGCGTTGGTATGGCATGTGACAAGAATATTCCAGGAGAGAACAGCGTAAAACCTGCTCTGTTTAACATTGGTTGGTCGAAAGCCCCAGACCCTCCCACAACTCGATGACGAGATTACGTTGAAGTTGGCGTAGCTTTGGTGTTGATTGCTGATGATGCTACATTGCGCAAACTGTTTATTCATGGACGGTCCCGTGTTATAAGCGTTGTTTGAGCAGACAAATAGACGAATCGAATTGGCATCCCACCAGAGCATCTACCCTTCGTCACAGAGGAGCGAAATGCTTGGAGGCTCCAACTCGAGCAGCCGCCCCAGTGACCCCCAAGGATGAGCGGGTCTAGAAAATATATGTAATCAAGCGCCGAGCCTGTAATTGAGGACTCGCAATCTTTTAGCTTATTGTTTCCAGATCAGAAGTGCGAGATTCTGGCAGGGATGCGAATAATCCAGAAACTGGAAGATTGACTTGATCAAATAAAGCTGAAAAGGCATTGGGAAACACTGCTACAACTCACAGCTTCTAGCAAAAAACTTGATTAACAGTTCGAACAATACAAGTAGGAGAGGAACAACAATGAATCAACTATCACGTTACAATGGAGTTATTGTCTACGAATGATGTTATTGCTTGCTTGAATGGGTTACATGATAGGGGAGGAGACAATCCCAACATCGCAAAACATAACGATTTAAAAATTTTATAGTTTACGAATGGTAAAAACAGAATCAATCTGCCAATTATAAAAAGATCTATTAAAGGAGATATATTTCGCTATAACAGCATCATCAGTCCTGTAAAAACGAAACAATAAATAAGCCCTTTACCTTACTTGCTCAGAAGATTTCACTCTGGTCCTAACTGAAAAAAAAAAAAACATCGAAAAAACCAATGGCTCTACCCAAAAGCTCAAACTGCACTCAAAAGAAAAAAGTTTTTTTCTATCTAACAAAAAATCTTTAAGACCAGAGGTAAATCCAAAGTTTGTTATGAACGATACAGTGACATAATAAACAGCACAAATCACGTGAAAAACATTTTACACAACACCTCACATGTAGGCATTATGGTATTTACGTGGCCACATGCTGTATTTGCAAGGAACAGTATGTAGGACAAACTAAACAGATTTTCCATTTGCTGGAATTATCATCGTTCTGCTTGGAACAGTCAAATAACCTTCAACGAAATGAGGATGGTACAGCAGCTTTATTTCAAAATTACCAGCAACAACATCAAGTCAGTCTGACAAAGGGTTGAAAATTTGCCATTGCTTCACTGTCATTATTGTTGAACAGCCAGATTACGACAAATAAAACCGCGCAAAAGACAAATAGGTAAACAAAATTGGGGCAACTATCAATATAAAGAGAATTACTTTGCCTAAAAATAAATAATTTCGTTGAACAGTATGTAAAACTGTTTTCCATTTTCTTTACCCTTATATTGTTTTACATGACTTTTAAAAATATTTTTTTGCCGTTGGTATTTTAGAGTTTATAATTTAGTAGTATCACTTTAGTACTCATATACTTTCTCTTTTATAATATCCCAATTTTTCACCCTTATTATTTGGCGTTTATTACTCTTGTGATTATGTAACTGTTTTTCACGTGATTTGTGTTGTTTATTATGTCACCATATCGTTGATAACAATCTTTGGATTTACCTCTAATCTTAAGGTCTTTTATTAGATAGTTAGAAAAAACTTTCTTCTTTTGAGTACAGTTTTAGCTTTTGGGTAGAGCCATTGTTTTTTTTTGATAGTTTTTTTTTCAGTTAGGACCAGAGTGAAATCTTCTGTGCAAGCAGGGTAAAGAGTTTCGTTTTTGCAGGACTGATGATGCTGTTATAGCGAAATATATCTCCTTTAATAAATCTTTTTATAATTGGCAGACTGATTCTGTTTTTACCATTCGTAAACTATAAAATTAGACAATAGCAAACAAAAATCGTCTGACCTGAAGGTATTTGGAATAGGGCCAAAGGATTCAGAAATTAAAAGTGAATTTTACAATTTAAAAACAATGAATTCCAGAGAGCGAAAGTGTTTGCAAATGTAGCCTATCAATTGTGCAAAACAACAAGACACTATTTTATTAAACACGAACGCAGTTTTGATGAAGCCGTAGAAGAGCTTGAATTAGCTACATCAACTCCTCAATTGAATCCAACTAAGATTTTCTACAAGTGTCAGCAATATCAAGTTTTATTGAACGATATTCGTCATATCAGAAAGCCACCGACACAAGCACGTCAGTAGTTCAGCAAATTAACTTCGCATGCAACTCATCAGACATAATTATCGAACCCACACGTCCAATTTTGGTGAGCTTTCGGCCGGCGGTTCTGACTTTTAGTTTCTGATCACAATCAATGATGTTGTAAGATACAGAAACTAGAACCAAAACTCGTGGAGTAGAAACCCACCGAAGTCGAACGTGTGGGCTGAGTGCTGACTGCTCAGCTGCAGAAGCATTATCACATGAACAAAGCAATGAAGGCAGCATTTTACATTGCACAATTATGGCTAGATTAAAAATAGAGGATTGATCACTAATTTGAACATTAACTCAAAGCATCAACTTCTCGCACTGACGAGAGCAATAGTGTTTGGAACAATTCCTAAAGTCGGGGAAGTAAATATGGCTCAAAGTTGCTTTTTCATTGTGAATCAGCATTGTGACGTCAGGAACCACAATTACGTAGAATGATGAATCTCGACACTACAACCATGTTGGCAGGAAACGAACTCGTCTTCGTCTTTTCAAAGATTTGCAATTTCATAAGATGATTGATCGTCACATTCCACTCGATGCTCAAGAAGAATCGTTATGAAAAGGAAGACGTGTGAACGAGCTGTGAAGAGACGGGCTCACCGCCGCTTCTAACGGAATCCGTTTTGAGAATGAGGGAATGAATTCAGGTAAATGACTAATACATCACGCAACAGGTAGCCAGAAACATGGCAAACTCTACGGCTTGGAAATGGCCCACTTTCAAAAAACGTCGTGCTGTACATGAACTACAAATCATAAATAGCACAAACATCACTAAGACACAATCTTCTGGCTTGTAAGCTGGAACTTGATCCAAAATGTTGTAAAAACTAATATTACTGAGCGCTAACCACGCCATTTTTTCACGCATTATTACCATGAATTGACAGCGGAAAACTAAAAAACAAAAAACGCAAAAACATAGCGGAAAGTACAAGCAGTGAAAATGTATATAAGGTCGTTGTGGTAAGTGACGTCACAGTAATCAGAACAAAGGTAAACGATGAAAAGGCACCAAGAGTTGTGCATAAATGTGCAGTGTGAGATAGATTCATGAAACAAAAAAATCATATGAAAAGCAATAACTTGTAATAGAATGAAATAGAAAAATGCTATCGCACCTTACCGAGTTTGAACTATTTTGAGTGATCAAAATACTCGAGCAATATCGCTTGTTGCAAGAAACGGTAAGGAACCAGTTCAATAACATCTGGTCAGCTGTGTGGTCGGAAACATCGGTGAGGAAGGTCATGGGTTCGCATCCTTGGCAGGTCATATCGAACACAGTGTCGCCACCACAGCGATGTCTCTTCGCATCTGTGTTGTCCAGCAGGCGTTCAGTAGCGAAGATGGAGATGGTTTGATCCTCACCACCTCATCATGAGAGATAGGGAGGGAAGTTATCTTGTATCAGGAATAAGATCAGGAAGTGGAGAGGAATGACGATAGCGACCCAGATGTTGCGCGACGCTGAGCACTTCCCGACGGCTTGCTACTTGAATGAGTCGGTGGGTCGAGTTTTGAGAGCGAGTGTTACTCACGTGTGCGGGTTCGTGTGTACCAATCTGGCTCGAGTTCGCAGTTCGAGTTGCAGTGCTGTCTACGACACGAGACGAAAATTCTTCGCTTAAAAACGCTTTGGTCCGTCCAGGAACGATTGACACTTCGCTGTGGTCCCGGGACAACTGGTCATAGCCAGGATTGACGGTCCCATCATATGACCGGGATAACAGGTCACGAGGGCGCGAATCGCTGACCTGGGGGGTGGTGGGGGGGTTATATGAAGGGGTATCATTGCCCACCGGTTTGTAGGTGCATGCACTGCCAAGTACGCCCTCATCAGGGGGTGGAGACGGTGTGTGGGGATGGGGGGGATCTTCTGTATCCTCAGATAATTCAACATGAGGGCCCAATCTATGATTGGGAGGAGATCTTAACTCTTCGTACTTCCACCCACCTTCCGGATGGGAATTCCCCCATACCGACTTGATCTTGACCGATGAAGCGGACGCGACCACACGAGGGCGTTTGAGGGGCCAGATTAGAGTGTTCGAGTTTATGGATTCGTTCAACTCCGAGTCCGTTTCATCCAAATCTGAGTTGCACTGGTTCGAGTTTATATAAGCAATGTCGTCATCAATATGAAGACCTTCCCGCGACCCCGTGACGTCAACACGCTTGTCCACCACTGAGGAGGGTCGAAAGTCGCCGACGACGTCACTCGAAGGTTGGGTGATTTTATTATTGGGGGGGAAATCCCTGGGGTTTTCTGGCTTGCTACTTGATGCGGTTCCAGATTTGAATCTGTAAAAGCAAGAAGTTGGCCGTCGATACATCTGGCTACAAACCTCACTCACATTTCTTGCTCATCCAGGTTGGCTGCTTGCTCTTCCTGCAACTTCATCTTACTGCACTGTACACGTCTTCACTCAGGCAATCGTACTATACAACGCCAGAAGCATATTACCTCTATCACCAGACTCTACATCTATCAACTTTCTCTAAGCTCCATCAATAACTTTCATCACATCATTTAACTATTCACTACAAACAAACGAGGAACAACCTAATCACTGACAAAGCAATAAAATTTACGATCAAATTAAACTGGAACATGTCAGGGACATGACCTAATGGGACCGCGTGTAGGCTACACACCCTGTGTGATGGGTTCGATTCACGGCTGGAGCCGATCGCATTTGACACATATACCGGGAGGCTGCTGACTCGAAGAAAACAAGCTCACTTCGCAGTCTCCCTCAATTACTGGTCAATTATTAGTTTACTCTATTGAAAAGGTATATTGCATAATAGCGAGGACAAAGCCATATAGATATGTTTGCGATAATTGAAACCATAAAATTAAAACTTGTAACGTCATTAAAATTAGATGGAAATGCAAAACTGATTGCAACATGAGCGTAGCAACCGACTTATTGAGAATCATACTTCATAGAATTGACTGGCCGAGCCGTGCGCAATTCAACGCCGGATAAATAATTTAGTAGACGAAACCTCGGACACTTACTTCTTTGGCTCGTCGTTGAATGCTAAAGACAAGGCTTTCTCGGAAGCCACCAGATGGAGGCCGTCCCCAGCGGGGTAGAGTACAGGAACACGAAAGAGGACCCCCCCAGCACTCGAACTATTCACTGTAATCTTCTCGCTCGTGATACTCGGCGACATCGTGGAAGTCGCTTTGTCGGTGGGAAGAATGTGGGAAGCGTTTGCAACTGACGCTCGTTTTCTACAAAACAATCACAATTTGGTAGGGATAAGCTACTTGGTAGAAGTAGTGTCTTTTATTTTACGACAAAGAACACGATGAGACGATGAAGAAAAAACAAGGGTAAGCATCGTTGCAACACCCAGCGAACTGCGCAAGAACTTTGAAAATAAAAGCTTTCACCACGCTAATCAACCAATCCGATGACTAACTTGTTTCTGGCGTTGCGTTTGGCAATTTTCTGACGTTGACGCAAACGACGTTGTTTCTGACGCAACTGACGTTGACTTCGCGTAAGTGGACCTCCTGGAAATACGTTCTATTAACAAGATAACAACCTCCCAATAAAATAATTAAAGAAAATCACAGAAGGGACGTAAAACAAGCTGCAGCCAAGTGATGAGAGGTTACGAAGCTTATCAACTGCACGCTCTGGGTTGAAATACCACGCAAATTCCTGAACTTAATTTTTCTTCCAACATTTAAATACAAATGTCTTTGTATTTGTTATTTTAACAAGATAACCACCTTTAAAAGAAATGCTTACAGACAGAAAAAACAAGGTTCGTTTAACAAGCTGAAGCCAAGTTATGAGAGATTACGACACTTTAACTGTGATATCAATTTGTGGGTTTGAATACCAGGCAAATTTCTTGACAAACTCAACTTTTTTGAAGTTCAAATTCTGATATATCTGACTTATTCGTCGAATTTTAGGAACTTACAATGAACCATAACGTAGAACGAAATATTATCCCACAATTAACTTCATGACGAGATGATCGACAATAAAACTATTACGTCACAAATAATTGTGTGAAGCGGTCATTGTTTGAAAATAACGAGTTGGGATAGAAGCTAATTCGCGGGTGAGACTGGTCTCTTTTATGAGCAAACAATAGATTTTCTTGTGACAATCTTCAAGTACAAGCTTGAAGCAGGTAGTCGCGATGATAGTGCGCGCTAATGAACGCAAAGTACTTGAAGTACTTCGCTGACAATCGAACAAATTGTTCGGCAACAATCACTTCTATAACAACAAAGCAAGCGCGACAACATGATGTGTGCAGCAGTGCATTGCATTCCACAGGCAAGGCACACACCCATCACAGTGCTTCTATAGTGCAACGCCAAGTCAGACACTCAGTAGCAACTTGAAAACAACTATTTCCTGCCATCTACAGAAGTGCGTGTGGTCGCTGCTCTAGTTCTTGTTCTGATTGTTAATGACAAAGTGGAAACATTGATGAGAAATCAACAAGCTTCCATGAAAACTCAAACATTCAACTTCCCAAACTTGGTCTCAGAGTCCAGTGACAGTGGAGCTCATGGTTATCCCGTCATAAAGCCGTGTTGGATCGGCACAGCTCATGCAAGCGCCTGTAGTTGCTTCAAGAATGGCCAACAAGCGCCAGGCAGTTGTGGCGGTGTGTAGCAGCTATCGGTGTGGCAAATCTTCGATTCTCGACCAGTCAAATCGGACACAGTGCCGCCGCCACTGTCATGTTTCTTCGGAGCTGCGTTACCCAGACTCTAAGCCGCGGAGATGATCCCGACACTCGTTACACGCTTCGGTGTAATATCGCGAGTAGAACCCAGCCACTCGTTTCACGCTTCGGTGTAATATCGCGAGTATAACGAGGATTCGATTTTGAAGTTCTTAACAACCGTAATTATTTTCTCCAATACATACTTTGCTTTTCTTCCAGTCACCCACAGCGAATCAATTGTGAGATCATTATACAAGAACACGATTGAAACAATGACAGAGCAAGGGGCAAGCGCGCAGCCACACAAGGAACAATCGAAAACTATCGTCGTCAAACAATCATGATAATCGAACAACGTGCTCAAGATTTTCAGCTTTCTAAACTGATTAATTAAGGAGGGAATGAGAACAAAATTCGTAAAACTGGACGTTTCGACAACACAGATTCACCTGTCATCATCAGCAATGTAAGCAAGGCGGTACAAAACTGCTGATGATGACGGCTGAATCTATTCTGTCAAAATGTCCAGCATTAAGAATTACAGCGGAATTATTTTTCCTCATTAAGCTATTTCCGGCCCATATTTATAGCATTTCGATGACAATTAATGTAAACAAACATGATTAATATCTGTTTATTACACAGACTAAGTCAATTCAATTTCAGTGGTTTGATAATAAATTATGAGAAATTGTACTCAAAAACTAGCTGTTTTAGATTGAACAAATGCTTCTGAAAACGAGAGTCGTAAAACAAGTTTAGGAAATAAACACCTAATATATTGTCGAGATGGTTGGAATTTAATATATTTTTGCATGCAGTGATATTCGTGGAGCGACAGAGCTCTCGTGTTTGCATACTTGTTGCTTATTTGCAATGTGTTTGTCGTGTTATACTTTGCTCATTTCATATTTTTTTCATTGAAGTACATTGATATTTTTGTAGTGTTCAATCAAATTAATTTATAAAAGATTTATGAATTCTTACATCAAAATTCAACAGCAAGCCAGTCTAGTTTCACGCTGTACGTCAACGTGACATATTATGAGCGCATAATGAACTCACCTCCCGCAACTGACGTCGTAATTGGTGAGCAAGTGATGTAAGCTTTCATTTTCCTCCAGTGGTCCGGAAATTGGATGAACGTTAAGACTGGGAAGAGAGCAGAGAATGAAAACATCATCCAGGCCAAAGCAGTTTGATAATAAAACCTCGAGCCGTCGGAGGAAGAAGATTCGAATGCAAGCGGGATGTTAAGTTGCGTCATGATGTCCACTATGATGTAAGGAGATTTAAAAAAAAGAAAAAAGAGGAAAAGAATTGTGACGTATTTGCTCCATTCTGCCTCTTTCAATATGACGGACTCCTGTAACGCGCAAAACGTTAATCACGAACACTGGACACAATAGCAGCAGGACATGGTGTATTTGTAGCATTTAGTTGTACATCTATCCTCCAATCACAAGAAAGCGACCAATTCGCTATAACGAGCTCGCTTAGGAGTTGCCGGCCATCTGTCTACCACATCAAGATGGGGGAATTCCGCTAAGCGCCTTTCCCAACGGCACAACAAGTAAACTTGCCCGGCTTGTTCTCCACACTGTCCCTTTTAATGCTGAGCAATGTGAACATCAAACAGAAAATATGTGAATATTAGTTCTAGAGTCATTGGTTTGACCTGACTCGCAATCAAACCCGAGTCTACAACTCCAGAGGCAGACGCTCTTACCACTCGACCATCTGACCTGTCATAAATATCATATTTTGAAACTTTTGAAATAAACAGCACAGCCATCCAGATCAGGGAAGTTATATGATGACAATTAAGTTGCACTTGATATTAATGACATATTAAAATGCTTTTGCTTTCTACTTCTTTAAAAGCGGTTTTCCAATTTCTCATGTTCCCAATCCCCCCGGCATTCTCATCACTTCATTATATGAAGAACAACCGACAAGAGAGCCCATCTTTGGAATATTTTCACAAGTTCGACTTAACCGTGAGACGTACTTGCTTAGAACAAGCTGGAAAAACTAAGTTCAACAATCTAAGCCCAGCTGAAACATGCACCAACCTGCAAGTAGTAAGTTGAATATTCGGAGTTGTTGAGCGACTGGAGACGACGTTTTTCTTTCACAACTTTCACGCGCATCATAATCAGAAATATTATGATGACACAAGTAGGTAAAATAAAGCAGAGAGCAAGCAGCAAAAATCTAAAGTCAATCAAAAAATCAAATCTTAATGATACTGGCGGTATTATGCCGAAGCGTGTAACGAGTAGTAGCGGTATCCATCTCCGCGGCTTGGCGTTTGGACAACACAGCTGCGAAGAAACATCGCAGCGCTGGAGAACTGTTGGCGACACTGTATCCGCTTTGACTGGTCAGGGAATCGAACCAAAGACTTCTCACCCCGACAGGAATATCTTTAACCACTGCACCAGCCGACGAGTGAAGCTGACTATCGTTCACATGTCCGAAAAATTACACAAAACATTACAATAATCGTTTACATGACAGTCAATAAATTTCTCCAACTAGCCTTAATGAAACAAGAACTTACGTGAAGACGAGGGATGTGCCTTCCACCAAACCACACAAACATCTTTCCACGAAAGCTCGGCATGTAATACCGAGATTCTGATTTTGAAATAACAACGGTAAAGAAAATATAAATGCGTGTATCCACGTGTACAGGACGACGTAATTGGCGCGATGGACGCTCGATTGGGCGTGATACTTGGTCACGTTTGTCACAGAATAATATCTGCAAATTTCAATTGTTTATTTAGGCATAATACAGTTGTTTACGACATCAGATCGCGATGGAATATTTCTTGCTTAGTGAAAAAAAATTCAATCTTCCTTATACTCGCGGCAATTCATCGAAGCGTGTAACAAGTGGCGGGATCCGCCTGGGCAACAGAGCTCTGAAGAAACATCGGATCGTAGGTGAACTGTGTTCGACTTGACCAGCCCGGGAATCGAACCCCAGACTTTCCGCGCCGACAGCGACTACGCCTACCAACCAGTCACTTGATGCACCAGTCGTGATCTGGCCACCACTTACCAGTCGTGATCTGGCCACCACTTACCTGTCGTGATCTGGCCACCACTTACCAGTCGTGATCTGGCCACCACTTACCTGTCTATTGACATGACAGCGATGGTGAGCAAAGCACCAACATTCTGTAGTTGTATAAAAGACGCGTTGAATCCAGCGAGAAAGTCTCCGAAGTTCCAACGTTTTTCAATAGAAAATCCTGAAAATGAAACGAAAAGCTCATGACTAGCGTTTCTTTTTTTAGCTCAGCAGTTACAACATCAGGTAGGAATGTTAAAATAATTTCGCAGATATTAACGATTGACAAATGCTCGAAGTTAATGAAATCCACATAGTAAATAAGTGTAGTACTTGACCCAGATATAATCTCAGTCACGCAATCGAAAATCTATCTGAAAATTCACAAACTTTCACAAATTCACACGTTTTCTTCAGAGATCAAGTTCAACCAAGCCGAGCACTTTCAATCTTTCTCAATTTCGGTTCTTAATTAAATAATTTCAATTCCACAATCAGGTTTGTGCAAAAGGATCAAAAGGTTATATTACTTTTATTCAACATTTTTACTTTCAAAAAAATCTTCATTACACTTCGTTATTTCGCCAAGCCCAAGGCATGTACCTAGTGGCAAAGTCCATCTTCGCAGCTTAGCGCACGGACAACACAGCTCCGATGAAACATCGAAGCGATGGCAAGCCGCTGGCAACACTGTGTCCAATTTGACTGACCCACGATTCGAACCTCAGACCGCCCGCACTATTGTCCTTAACCGTTATACTAAACCAGCCTTGCTTTTCAAATATATAAAATGTTATGACAATGCATGGCGTCTGACTAACCTGTAGCAAGGGACATGGTCAAAGCACATTCAAGTAGACAATATGAAGCCATGCTCAGCACAAAAGCATTGAAAGGAACGTAACGAGTAGATCGAGCTTGAGCCACGGACAATACAACCAGTGCATTGCCAATCAACGATATAACGAGCAATGTCATCAACGTGGTTGTCCGAATGACGATCACGGCGGAATCACCATTATCATCAGTCACTGGCAATGCTGAAATCAAAAACATTTCTTTGCAAATTACTATGTGTAGCAAGTGAATTAATCCACAAACAGTGTCTCGAGGCATCGGCAAGCTTTCTCTTTTGAAATTACTCTTTGCACACACCCACCCCAAAGTTACATCAACTTTAGGTCTCTAGCCCATCCCCAATCTCCTAAATCCCTAACTACTCTCCAATACTCCTAATTCTTACGTTTTAAGCTACTGCTGATGAAGCCATACAAAGAAACAAACAAACAGTCCTAGTGTTTTGTCAATGAAAACTGGGTCGGTATTCCAGATCTAGCCGCCACCGAACTTATAACAGAGATCATATTAGGGATGAGCCGAGTCGAGTCCGAGTAATAAGGCATTACTCAGACTCGGCCGAGTATTAATTGATACTCGGCCGACTATTAAACCATTATCATTTTGACCTTTTTTTGCTTTTTAACCGAATTTGAGTCGAAATTGGGACTTCTACGGACGTTATGACCTTTTTTTTGCTCTTCACCTAATTTTGAGTTCATATTTTGACGTCGTAGATACTCGGACTCGGCAGAGTAATGTCGTCAATACTCGTTACTAAGCGAGTCCGAGTAATTTTCCTTGAGGCACATCCCTAGATCATATCTGACTTGAAAAGTCTAATATTGATAGATAATTAATGCTTTAAAACTAATCCAAGGCATTGTAATTATATATGTCATAAAAACTGCGCTCTGCAACACTATAAATCATTAAAAGCGAGCTTTACACACAACAGCATAAAATTATTCGCAATGAAGAAACGCGACTTACATGTAGTTGTAGTTGTAGGATCAGTGACTGGGGCAAGAGTCTCACCAACAACTACATTGCTCATTATAACATTGCTTTAACAATATCTTCAAATGGCCATAAGTGGAGAAACAAGCTGACTGAAACTAGAAACCAACATGCATCGTGTCAAAACATTATTTTCAAACAAAACTAAATATTACAGATATATACAATTATTTCCAGTGATAACTAGTTCACTGCAGAAAAATGGAAATAAAAAGCAAACTGACAGCTTATACCAGATGCAAGCAAAAACTTCACAACTTCATTTTCAAAGTTTAAAAGTTTTACTAATTTTATGTCTGTGAACAAACTGATCTTCAACAACTGCGCACTGATAAACTGAAGCTCTTCGTTATTATATGGCATCACATTACAGCAGATGGTTTATCGGTATTTTATAATGCCGCATAAAATAGGCCAAACTAGTTTTGTTCATGCAATGTTATTTTTATTTGCCAGGTATACAAAATGCAACACATACCAGTACATTAAATGATACACCATGACTGGGAGACAACAAAATGACGATACAGTCTTCCACTCAATTGTCACTATAGAAAGCAAGTATCCAATTTGTTTTGGCTATGGGATGAGAAATAAATAAAATAAAAAAGAAAAGAAAAAAAATGATAATATCAATAAATGTAAAAATACACACTTCAAATGCGTCAAATAGTCAATTGCGATTAAAATTACCATTTATTTTTTTCTTTTTTTCTTGCAAACCACTCATCATTTTATGTCGTATTTAAGAATTAAATGCCTTTTAATTTTTTTTTAATTTGAGAAAACAAATATTTTTAGTTCATTTGGAACATCAGAACATATTTATACTGATATATGAGGACCACAAACTGACAGTGACCTTCGAACAAATTTAGTATTAGTTCTTACCATAATATCGGTATATATATACAAATATACTAATTATTTTGCACACTCTTCTAGTTTTATAAGAATGAATTTTGGAGCTCAAACAACAATTAATCAACTCAGGACCTGAGCGTTGATTCAAGCTGAATCTGTACATAAGTTCGGCAACTTCAAAAGTACATATGTCTTCCAACGGGTCCTGCTAAAACCTGCAGGAGCACAAGGACCGCCTTTGCAAGTGAGTTATTACTAAGGTCCCTAACCAAACCCTAATCCGCAGTAATATCTCACTTGCGCCCCAAGCGGTCCTTGTGCTCCTAACGCACTTGCAAAGGCGGTCCTGGTGCCCATGCAGGTTTTAGCAATACCGCTTTCAACTGTAAAATTTGTAGTTGGTTAAAAACAAGGGACTCAAATGTACACGATATTTACTCTCGGCAATTAATCAAATAATATGTTCTTGCAAAGTTTTAGGAGGTTTTAAATTACAACTTGATGCACTTTCCCACATGTTTATGCAAATCGACAGATGAGAATGCATCAGGGAATAATAAACTCACTTCAGCAAATATAGCTCTTCAACCCAGCAATTGCCCATGCTCCATAACTAATTTTTTTGCAAACTTGTTTAATGTGATGCTTCCAGTCTAGGTTATCTGGTTATTATCAATTAATACACCTAGATATCTAATGCATTCTTTTTTAGATATAACATGATTATCTATCTTGATTTCAAATTTGAAGTGTTTATCTAATTTCTTTTTGGTAGCAATCATGTACTCAAGTCTTTGCAAAATTGATAGATAACTTATTATTTCTCATCCAATTTATCACGTTTGTCAACTCCAAAGTCGCATTGTTTTGTAGCTCAAATTTAACACAATGCTGTCTGGCTTCAGCAATGATGTATTGGGAAATTCCCACCTGCCAATTTGGTTAGTCTAGCACAACACAGGCTAGTTTTCAAATGTTCAACTGCAAATGTTCCAATTTCGGTTACTGATTGCATCAAGGGTCCCCAGACTTCAAAGAATATTTTCGAAATCATTAAGTAATAGTAATAATAACAGTGTCACAAGCATAACGTGCTTTTGCACCAAAAAACATTACAATTGCGAAACACTTCAAGTAATAATGCCAAATTACGTAAAAAATTGTTGAATGTATACATGCAAGATTTCGAAAATCTACTGGTGGTAATGAATGCATGTAATTATTGTATAGGCGACTGAGGTACACACATCATACTATGCTAACAATGATAATATCAAACTGGTCCAGCACAGAGGTGCTACGGGAAAAAAAAGTATACCGTATATATGAAAAAGCTCACAGATATTGAGAAAAAAAAATTAAATAAAAAAACAGTATTATCCACTTGCCGTAACATAAGCTATAAAAATAAAACACAAAAACAAGCTATTCTACAATTTATTACGATCTCTGTAAACTACTGGTAATCTGCTAATTCATTCAAATCTAACTGCAAAAAAACTCTAGTCACAAAACCAGCAATATCACTATTCTAGTAAATTGTACACATTTCTTCATAGGACTGTAGGATGTCTGCTAAAACAAGTACGAAAATTTCACTCAACTGCTCAAACTAATCGAACAAGGACAGGTACAGTCACACCTTAAAATATGAACTGTGAAACATCGTTGGCACGTAAAACTTTAAAACTCTTCTTCGAAAAGCATTTAAGGTTGTCCAGTCAATCACTTCCTATGAGAGGTTGTTCCATTCGCAAAGCCTACCACTCAATGCAAAAAGTAGTCTATTTGCGGCAATCAAGTTTACACTGAGCCTTTCTCAACTTAAAAGTACGCCCTCTTGTACATAGTGAGGTGTCTAAATTCAGCAAATTATCACATGTTGGAGCAGTGCTATGCAGAATTTTGAACACTTGAATCAAGTCCAGCATACAACGACGAGTCTGAAGTGAGTCCAGACCAAGAAATTTTAAACGATCACTATAACTTTTGGAGTGGAGTCTCTTGATGCATGTTGTAACACATTAAATAATTGACGTAATGGCAAATACTCAAAGGAAAGTCGCTAAGAAACCTCTTAAGCTAGGTCTTCTAGGCCTAGACTAGGCTAGTCAAATGACTACCCCTTCATTTAGTCTTATTACAGGCTGACATGATTTTCACTAGGCCTAGTCTGCTTGTAACTATCACCATTTTATTTTCTTGTTTAATCCAACGATTGGTGCTTATAGAGCTGAGAGGAAGATGGTTTGTTTCAATTATATTCAGATCATTAAACCAATAACATGGGCCTACATTAATATCGTCACTTGGGCCTCTGTACTTTGCCTCCCTTCGGCAACATCGTCACGCATGCCTCATAACTTCGCTGCTTATCTGCAACAGTTTTAACCAAAGTAAATGCAGCAAGTCCGCTGCGGTCGCTGTCGATATTGTTGTTTGTTAGCGCCCACTAGCGATTTGATTTGGTTTCTTCATTTTTTCCTCCTGTCACAAGAAAACAATGGAGGCGCTATGCGTTGGACGAATCCAGACTCGCTTGGACAGTGCCGTAGCAGCTCAACTTTGGGCTCCCCCCAAAAAAACCTTTTTAAGTCCCCAATACTTAGCTTTCGATATGAATTGTTTTAGGTTTTTCCAGGGGTAACAACTCAGTTTCTCACCACAATGCGAATACTGTGGTAAAATTAAAACATATAACGCGTTATCACTGTGTAAAAATAAAAGGTGTAATTTTAAGACAAGTTTGTTACACCCAATTCATTTTCCATTAAAATCGTTTAGCTAAGGGTTTTTCTACCTTTTTCTGCTCATGGCCCACTAAAATGATGAAATATGATGGTGGCCCAATAACTTTTGCTAAAAGGTACAAAGTCAACGTGATGGCATGATTAGGGAACGCTGATGTCGCTCTCTAGTCAAGCTCTGTGGCCCACTGTTGGGCCATGGCCAATAGGTTGAAAACCTCCGGTCTAGCTAAGCGCACTTTTTCGTACACAGATGTTCTTTTGACAGCATCATAATCTGGAGATCGGGCGCATTAACTTTCGATAGACAACATGGCCAGCGAAGAACCAATCGGATGGCCGAGTGGATAGAGCGTGTGCTTCTGAGCCTGAAGGAGTGAATAGACTGAGGGTTCGATCACTAGTCAAGTCAAACCAATGACTTAAAAATTGGTATTCACAGCTTTCCAACTAGACATTCAGCATTAAAGGGATAGTGTTAAGAAAGCCGTCAAGTTTGCTTGTGCCGTTGGGAAAAACACTTAACGAGATTTCCCCATCTAAGTGCGGTAGGTAGACAGATGGCCGGCAACTTCTAAGGGAGCTCGTGTAGCGCCCCATTGCTTTCCGTGATAGGTGGATAAAAATGCCAACAAATGGAAAGAAAAAAGACAGTCTGCTGTTTGCCATATTAGATGTAATAAACGTTTTAATAAGTTTCAGTTTTCTGAAGCTTTGTTGAGCACTGGTAACAGTAACAACGCATTTTGTAAACTCGAGAAGCAAGGCAAGCGAGCACTTACAGGTATTACTATTGAATTAAAAGTTCAACGGTGTTGAAGGGAGACTGCCAAACGAGCTTGTGTCGTTCTAATCAGCAACCATCTGATATAAATATTAAATGCAATAGACTCCAGCCGTGAATCGAACCCGTCGCAAAGAATCTGAACCTGCGTGCGGTATTGCCAGATCATATTGCTGACAATGGCTGTTCATGCACGAAGCTGCTGGGTGTAAACAGTAATGCAAAGACAGAAGCGACATCACATGTCAGCTTAAAACTTTCTAGTATCGACATAATAGCCTGGTCCACCAGTTGTTCTAAAAAGTTTGCTTTGAATCTCTTCCTCAGAAGCTGTACAATATAGATTTGCATCGTAACTAAACATTCTCTTTTTCTATTTTCATTCTCTTTTTTTTTACTTTTTGATTGAGGAAGACCGGACCAATGTCCAATTCCTGCGCTATTTCAAAAGCACACGTTTTCAAACTAGCAAATCCTTTTTTAATGGACTTTTGTATTCGATGTCAGATTATGGTTGCTGACACAGAAATAGGGTAGGATTGAATTTAATTTACCGATCGGATGGCCGAGTGGATAGAGCATCTGCTTCTAGATTGGTGGACTCCGGGATTCAATTCCGGGTCCGGTCAAACCAATGACTTGAAAATTGGTATTCACAGCTTTTTTGGTTGACGTTCAGCATTTCAATTCCGGGTCCGGTCAAACCAATGACTTGAAAATTGGTATTCACAGCTTTTTTGGTTGACGTTCAGCATAATGGATAGCGCGAAACAAGCGGCAAGTTCGCTTGTTGTGCTGTTGGGAAAGGCACTAAACGGGATTACCCCATCTAGGTGTGGTAGACCGATGGTCGGCAACTCCTAAGCGAGCTCGTATAGCGCCCCGTCGCTTTTTCATGATAGGAGAATAAAATTGCGAATAAATAATAAATAAATAGATAAAATTTTAAATCTGCTCACAAGGTGTTAACGAATTTGAATTTAATTTTTTCAAGAGGAATGAATTAGAATTTAAGCTTTGAAAAATGATTGCATCCAACTCTGCACCGGTCTCCTTTTTCAAGTCCTACGCGCACTCGTACACACAGTGTATTGTTTATGACATCATTATGCAGTTTATGACGCTGTTTAAAAGGAAACGATAGCGAAAAATTTTAAAACTGAAATATATAGAATCTGAGCGCAAAAAATCCCATTCAACGCGATTCGTCAAGCAAAACTTTGTTTTTGAATTGATGCAACTTCGGGTCCTTCAAGACAATTTGGGGCCCCTTTTGGCAGTGTGGGCCTCCCCCAATTGGGGGTTTGGGGGGCGGCTGCTACGGCTCTGCGCTTGGAAGTTGCCTTTGTTCCCGATTTTTTCGGTAGAATTTTGCTTCTGACTTCTTTCAATTTGCTACTTGTTCTTAGATTCCACCAAGCAGAGAAAATCATCGTAAAGCATCTTTTCCAAGGATGTAACAACGAGGCTTGGGTGGGAGTTGAACCATCAACCTTGCGCTCGTGGCCATCGTAAAAACGACGCTCCGAACCATTCGGTCACCCTGCCGGTTTTTCAAATGCAAAAAAAATTAATATCTTCAGTAGGCTACTTTTTAACAACCTTACGGTCATTAACTACCCCTCGAAGTTCAAAACTTGCGGCGTCTCACGATCAAAGGCTTGCAGATGAATTTCTTTGTTAAAAAGATTTTTGTATATATAATTGGCAAATAGAAGCAATAGGTTTAAAAATGGAATTGATGGCAATTCCCCAGTGAATCTGGATTGTATCATAAACGAAGTTGTTGTATGAGTTTGGGGTTGGCACTAATATGTTCCTTAATTCTCTATCATTTACTGGTTATATTGGAGTCCAACATTTAAGCAGCAATAGTTGAAAATGTAATGTAAGAATCTGGAGTAGCAATCGAACTGGTGGACTGGCTAATCACGCTCATAGTGCATAGTATTGCAATATTATAGTGCATAGTAGTGCAGTACTCCATTCCAAAGTGCATAGCATTGCGGTATTATCCATGAGATAGGCGTATTGCAGAGATTTTCTTTTCAGCGTACTTTGTGTTTGGAAAAATAAACTCGTTTAGTTAACTTACTTACTTGGTCGTGATAAAAATCAGCTCTTTACACAAGGCCTGCAATTACAGATTTAAACCGATCAGATGGCCGAGTGGTATGGAGCGTCTGCTTCTGGATCGGTAGACTTGGGGTTCGATTCCGAGTCGGGTCAAACCAATGACTTTAAAAATGGTATTCACAGCTTCCCTGCTTGACGCTCAGCATTTAAGGGACAGTGTGGAGAACAAGACGGCAAGTTTACTTGTTGGGCCGTGGGGAAAGGCACTTAACGGGATTCCCCCATCTTAGTGTGGTAGACAGATCACCGGCAACTCCTAAGCGAGCTCGTACAGCGCTTCGTCGCTTTCTCGTGATAGGTGGATAAATATGCCAATAATAATAAATAAATATAAAAATACAGCTCAGATGGCCGAGTGGTAAGAGCGTTCGCCTTTGGAGCAGTAGACTTGGGTTTGATTCCGAGTCTGGTCAAACCAATGACTTTAAAATTGGTACTCACAGCTTTCCTGCTTGACGTTCAACATTAAAGGGACAGTGTGTAGAACAAGCCGGCAAGTTTACTTGTTGTGACGTAGGAAAAACCACTTAGAGGAATTTCCCCATCTTGGTGTGGTAGACAGATGACCGGCAACTCCTAAGCGAGCTCGTATAGTGCATTAATTGCTTTCTCATGATAGGAGGACAAATATGCAACTGAACACAAAAATCGTGCCTTTGCCGACTCAAGGATTCTTGTTATTATTTGAGTTTTATTGGCTCTTGAATGAAAATAAAATAAATCGCGCAATATCACTTTCTAACGACGACGTTATCTGTGTGATGATGTGAAATATGTTAACCATTCTACTTAATCTTAATTTTCGATCACAAACAAATCAACAACGAAATAAACAATAAAAAACAATCCACACAACTGCTAAAAGAACGCTGTGGACACAAAATTTCATCGTTCAGCTCGAAACTGCTTTTTGGCCGCCAAACCCAGAAACACTGGTACTCCGCTGAAGCAATTCAGCTTCGTCTTGGCAATTTGAAGGTTCGGTTTCTCAGCATCGCAATCTCGCGAACTAGAAATTGGATAAGACTCAAACCACTCTGGTAAAAGAAGCTCAGGGCCGCATCAATGCTTTGAGGATCCATCGAACAGGGCCGCATTGATCGATCAGGGCCTCATTGATACTTTGAGACCTCACGCTTTTACCCAGACCTGATTGTGACATCAGCCGCAGACCTTTCGCATTTTTAGAGGATGCAGTTTAACGACGTCTTTTCACGCCCCTAACCGGGAGTCCCGGGGTTACCGTTAAAGCCCCAAATACCCCCCGCCTTAATCCGGCCAGCGAAAAACACAGAGTTTGTTACTCACAAAATGTTCTCAACCGGTGACGTAGCGAGAAATTTTAAAAGGGGGGAGGGGCATGAAAGGGGGGTAGGAAGCATGAAAGGGGGTAGGAAGCATGAAAGGGGGAGGAGGCAAGAAAGGGGGGAGGAGGCATGAAAGGGGAGAGGCATGAAAGGGGGGAGGAGGCAAGAAAGGGGGGAGGAGGCATGAAAGGGGGGAGGAGCATAAAAGGGGGGAGGAGCATAAAGGGGGGGAAACATGAACTGCAAAAGCCATCAAGAAAGTCTGATGTGTTTCAGTTCCTTTGCAACATTTGATCTTTTTTACTAAAAGGCGAAGTCAAAAGAGGGGGGGGGCATGGCACAATGCCCCCTCCCCTGAATATGCTCCAGTTCTCAAAAGTAAAACTACACAATCTAACAGCAAAAATTTCAAAGAAAATGAAAAAATATTAAAGAAATCTGCAATTGCTGTCAATAAAGACGTCATTTTTCACGATGACAACATCAGCGAAACTGCTGATAAGGTTCATGTGAGTTCGTCGTGGGTTGCCTTCGTGATTGCCAAATCATCGCGATTGGGTTGCTTGGTATTGATGACGTAAGCCGCTTGCGACGAATTCTGAAACAATGTTTGACGTCATCATAACAAAAAATCAGTGCACGCTGTTGCTGTTTCACACAACGCTTCTTTATGTTTGGCCGGGTTGAGGGATAGGGTTATATCGTCGCTGCATTGTCAGTTTTGTCGGCAGCGTTGCGTAGCAGCCTACTTCGCACGAGCGTTGCAAGGTTGACGGTTCAACTCCCACCCAAACCTTGTCATTGCGTCATTGGATAAGATGCTTCACGATAATTATCCCTGCTTGGTGGAATCTAATAAGCAGCAAATTAAAGAAGTCAGAAGCAAAATTCAACCGGAAAACTCGGAAACAAAGGCAACTCGTAAGCCAGTCTGGATTCGTCCTGTGCGTAGCGCTTCCGTCGCTTTCTCGTGACAGGAGAAAAAAAATGAAGAAATCAATCAATCGTTGGCGGTCAGTTAATCTTCTTCAAGCTTTGATAAAACAAGCAAAGTGGAAATTTGTTTCATTAAAAATGAAGCTTTACAGTAGCTTTGTTTTAAGCTTTCTGAGTGATGAGGGTGTTGATTCGCGTCGCTAAGATGTCAAACACAGTGTTTACACTTGCGAGTTGCGAGTTTCGCTTTAAACACGCAACACTACTAACACGACTTACGCTTAAACACGCAACACTACCAACACGATGCAAAAACAATAAAACGACATCAATACTTACATGAAAATGACCACAACTATTACAAGAACGACGATCAAGACCACCACGACGGGGGCGATTACTTGCGGACCGGAAAAGTTTGATGACGAAGGTCCTTTCGGCGACGAACGCGATTCTAACAGAACAATCAGATGTTGTTTATTTCAAGTTACAGTATAATGGATGCTGGGTGAAACCAGCGAAAAACTTGGGGTGGGGGCAAATTACAACTGGCCCCAAAGATGAAAACATTTTCACGAATGTTTTAAGCACGCTTCAGATTAGTCCTCGTCAAAAAGTGGAGGTGGTTTCCCTGTGCCCCCCTCTAGCTAGGGGAGTAGCCGGTTAATGTCTAACCAGAGTGGCCAGGGCCGGATGGAGATGCCGAGAATAGGGCCCCGATTGTAGTCTTCCCTTGTGATCGGTCTCTAAAAAGGGTTTTCATCTGTCAAGAGGGGGTGGTACCCCCCTCCTGACTGCTCCACTGTAGTACATATAGCGCCTGCTTCTGAAGCGCTAGACTTGGAAATGAAGAAGATGGTTGCTGGACACTATTTTCGTGTTTATTTTGCGCAGCAATAGTAACTACTGGACACAGCAACGGCTTTCCGGTTCGGAAAGCGATCAGAACTCGAAAAAATAGCAAATCTTCATTCTACTCGCGCTATTACATCGAGGCGTGTAACGAGTGACGGAATCCATCTCCGCGGCTTAGGGCCCGGACAACACAGCTACTAAGAAGCACTGCAGCGGTGGGGAGCCGTTGGAGATGGGTTTCGCCACTCGTTGCATGCTTCGGCGTAATGCCGCGAGTGTTATGCAGATTGAAACCATTACTCGAGTTGCCTGAACTTTCGAAATAAAGTCCAATTGCATCATTGTAAAGATGACATCACCTTGAACGACTCACCTGGTTTTTCAAGTATCTTTGAAGATGAATTGTTTGAATCTGTTAATAAACAATAACATAAACATTACCATAAACACATTTGTTATCAATTAGAAGAGTTGGCAAACGTTTCGCAGGAGTAGTCACACTTCTCTACGCAAAAAGACTAAAATCATGAAAAAACTGAGTATTTGAACAAACCTAAACCACTTAAATCCGTTGAAGTTATCGATTGGTGACACAGCGTCGCCAACGGCTCGCCACCGCTGCGACGTTTCTCCGGAGCTGTGTTCTTCAGACGCTGTGTCGCGGAGATGGATCCCGCCACTCGTTACACGCTTCGGCGTAGTACGGTAGCACGAGCACATAAAAGATTCGACTTTCCTCTGCTTTGTTTATCTCAAAAACAACCAACTTACCTATGTCGTCGCTTTTAAGATCGTCAAAAAGTGAGGGGTTTGTAGTGGTGTGGGCACTGGGGGATGCCTTATTGTCAGGGTACTTTCCCGTAGTTGAACTTGACCTTGGTGAAGTCCACCATAAACTTGATGTTGATGTGTCGGTGTTGACTGATGGCACAGGTGTTGTTACCGTGGACGCAGGGGTTGGTGGTGCGGTGGTTGTGTATGATGGGGAACTTGTCGCTACCAAAACAACAGTTCAGAGTTGCCAAATATTTGTTCAAATTGTCCTTCGTAGATATTGTTGTTCGAACTGTTTTTTTTTCTCAAAAGGTGATGCTTTGTCGTAAAATCGTATCGAGAAATTTTTAAAAAATCGAAGGAGGGTTTTTTATCATCATAAATATTCTTAAAACACAGAGATAATTGATGTTTTGGTTATTTGCTACTTAGTTCTTATTTAAAACTGATTTACTTGTCACGTAATCTGTACAGCGCTTCATCTGATGACGATTTTTTGTAAATGGGCGCTTGCCGTAAGCAGCTCCGGGTTACACTGATTGCTTTCAACCGATTCGGTGATGATTTGAGCTTCTTTTCGGATTTGACTTCGCGGTGGAAGGAGCTGTTTTGACTGAAGCTATAACTAAGCACTTTGAGCTTCAGATATCTACTGTAGCAATCTACCCTGCTGCATCTACTCTGCTGCTGCCGAAAACTTTCGTAAGTTATGTAATATGTTATTGTTATGTTGTGTTTATTAATATGAAATTGTAGTATCGCTATGTTATGTTTAATTAATGTGCATGTAAGCGTTTAAACAATTAAGTAATACAAATTATTCTTGTTTTCTGTTTATAATATGCTGTGTTCTGTTTCTATTCAGGATTACGTCGTCAAAATTCTTATTAAAAACTAAATGAGTTTATCGTCGTCAATCGAGGAAAGGTAGTGGAATAAAGTTAATCCGAAACAATTGATGATAAACCCCGTTGATCGAAGGCCTAGAGGCCGTCCCGGAACTCAACGGCGAGATTCCGTTGGAAATCTTATTTGGTCTCGCCTTCACTCTCCACCAGAACGTCCACCCTTCGTGGTAGAGGATGGAGATCCTTGGAGGCTCGAAATCGAGCAGATGCCCCGCGACCCCTCAAGAATATGCGGATACGTAAAAGTTAGTAAATTAATGAACAGTTCATGAAAACTTAATGGAAGCACTTTCTTCTACTCACGTCACACTATCATAATACGTCACACTTACGTCTAGGTCGACACGTCAGATAGCTGTAATCGGGTATCATCCACTCGAGGTTGGGGAGGCAAATATTGGGGAAAGTTTTGTTTGACCACATTCCGTAGCTCACCCACAAATTCTCATCCTTGCATGTGATCGGCTGAGTTATGGTTCCATTGTCGCAAATTGGCGGGGTGACGGTGAAAGAGGAATTCGGAGGGGGAAAATTGTGGGGGCATAACTTCTCTAAAATATTTCGTTAATTTAAAACATTAAGAGTCGATGACGTCATCAAGCTACTAAAAACTGCAAACTGCGGCCCAAGTCTAATTGACGAAATGCCTGTTTGACGCAATGACTATTTGACGAAATGTTCAATTGACGCAATGACTATTAGACGCCGGCGTGATAGACTTTTGGCACAGGTGCAAAACCTCTGCATTTATGTTACACAGAAGAGGCACGTCTTCTGCGAGGAAAAAACTGGGTGAACTTTGCCCAACAATTAGATTATTATGACGTCACTTACGCGTCACTGTGACTTTGAAACTACAGCGGCCGACATTTCCCGCGAGATCGACTGCTCGGTACAAGAATGTGTAAATACCAGCTGTGTAGAAGGATCTAATTGAAGGAGGAATTAAGAAGAGCTGGGATGCATCTGCAACACAATGTAGGCGGTTATGAGGAGTCTACTTGAATATGAAATCAAGTCCTCAAGTCCTGGGTAATCATTGGAATAAAAATACCAATGCAAATGATAGAAACAAAAAACAATTGAAACCGTAAACAACAACAGCACTTCTCAAATACAAAAAAACGATTCAATCAGTCTCATACCTTGGATGAATGATAATTTCAACGTGGTTTTAGGAATATTCTTTATTTTTATTCTCCTGTAGCGAGGAAGCGGCAAAAGCGGTATACATAGGACCAATCCATACTCGCTTAGGAGTTGCCTTTGTTTCCAAGTTTTGCTTCTGATATCTTTAATTTGCTGCTCGTCAGATTCTACCAAGCAGGGATAATTATTGTGAAGCACCTAATCCAAGGAAGCAACAACGAGGCTTGGGTGGGAGATGAACCATCAACCTTGCGCGAATGGCCGTCGTGAAACTTCGAACCACCGCGCACGCTACCGACAAACAAAACGTACAACCTTGCAATCAACAAGGCAGTAATTAAACACAGTTAATGCAGTTGCCTTCTCCTCCCGATATATCTCTACATTCAAAATCACCTCAAAATCAACGTCAAGTCTATGAAAGCTTATTCACATCATACATGACATCACCTGTGACGTCATCTATCCACACAGGATCGTCCCAGTGAGGTAGGGGAATCCCATTCCGCTGGCAATAAAGATAAGAGACCGCCATGTCTTGGGGGCACGATAAATAGGTTGGGGCGCGGTCTAAAAAAGATCATCTGTTAAAGAAAAATGGGTTTGTTATCTCTGACGTACTAGATCATTCGTATTACGTACAGTGGTGCCCATTGCCTACCAGGGCTGGAATAAACGTAGGGGAGCCCCGTAGGCTCTCCGCAATAAGGCTCCTGGTAGAACGCATCCTCTAAAAACAAGTCAGCTGCTAATGTTAAAATCATCTCTGAAAAAACGAGTGGCCCATAAAAAATTAGCCTCCGGCCACCACAATATGGCTCTGGTAACCAGTGTTGCCATTTTCGTTTGATTAAAACGTCTGCGGTTAATTTTTTACTGAGCAAAAGTGCGTAAGATCGTTGCAGTAAATGATTTTGACAGACCGGTAATTTAAAAATTGCAAAACTGATCATCTGATAACAAAAACCGTTTTATTAAATTGATCGAAAGACACTAAACCGATGACGTAACAAAGGCAAATTACCATCGACTGCTTCGTGAACGCAACGCGAACTTGACTGAGAAGCGAACTTGTAACCGTCGGAACACTGGCACACTGAGGACCCACCAGGAACCCGCAGACACAACTGCGTACAAGATAGATCCCGGCAATCGATTGGAAAACCGTCTAGAAATGTTTATTGTTGAAATGTTTTATTAACTTTTTTTTGGAAGCAGGAATGTAATTGCTATTTACATCTATAGATGAAATTTAACAGCTCAGATAGCCGAATGGTTAGAGCGTCCGCCTCGGGAACTGTGGACTCCATAATGAATCCGAGTCGGGTCAAACCAATGACTTTAAAATTCACAGCTTCCCTGCTTTGATGCTCAGCATTAAAAGGACAGGATGGAGAATGAGCCGGCTAGTTTACATGCTGTGCCGTTGGGAAAGGCACTTAAAGGGATTCCCTCATCTTAGAGTGATAGACAAATGACCAGCAACTACTGAGCGAGCTCGATATCGCGCTTTGATTGCTTTTTCGTGATAGAAAGATAAATATGCCACTAAATATATATATAGACCTACATCAACCGGGAAGTTTATATTCCAAAATTCCAACATTTTCTACGTCTTTACATCAGTTAGTCACCCATTGCAACGCCATCATGCTTACCATACAAATTCTCGTAAGTTGAATTATAAATTGTCAAAAATCTTGACCAGAAGAAGTCGCTAGAGCCAACATTTTCTGCAGCACCGTCCCCCAATCGGAAACGTTTAGTTGAAATTCCGGTTTCCCCCACAAAATACAAGAATCCCCCGCTGTATTGCATTCTAAACAATCAGCATTATAACCGGCTGGTAGATGTCAGGCTCAGCGGAATAGTGCTGGAGGTGTGGAGTTTAATCCCCGGTCCGGTCAAATCGGACGCAGTGTCGTCACTGCTGCGACGTTTCTTCGGAGCTGTGTTGTCCTGGCGCTAAGGCGCAGAGCTGTATCCCGCCAGTCGTTAACAGTCTTCGGCGTAATAAGGCCAGTATGAAGATTTGATCTTTTTAAAAATTATCATCTAACTGTACATGAGTTTCGTCTGCTCCGGCATCAGGTCACAATGCCGAGTGGTTAAGACCGTGCCTGCCGCAAAGACTTGCCGCAACCGTTGCGCTGATGAAATATGACGTCACTAACTTACTCTCTTATGGGGTCATTTGGGTTTGCTCCAGGTATGAGGTGACGTATTCTGTTGCTAGGTAACCTTTCGTTTGTACTACCGAGCTGAGACAACAATATTTCGTAGACCAGGTGTCCATTGGTCGAAATGAATAGCGACTGTCCTACAAAAAATCGCATAACATAAAAATCAAAGGCACTTTACGCGCATTTTCTCAGGCATTACTGTCATAACTGATCGCTAACGCTTTGGGACTGAAAAGGTTTCCAATTATTATTTGAACATTTGATCCGTCCAATCCCATCCGCTTCAACGCTCCAAGCGGCAACTCCGCATCGAATCCACTTGCAATGCTGATCGCTGTCCAGTAGATGTAACTGCAAACACGAATGATGACGTCATTAACAAGCACTGCAGTTGACGTCATAAACAGTGACGTCAAGATTGACTCTTATCGCGTTTTTGTTGTTTTTAGGCAGAGTGGTATAGAGCGTCTGCTTCTGGATCGGTAGACTCGGGTTCGAATCCCAGTCAGGTCAAACCAGTGACTTAAAAATTGGTATTCACAGCTTGCTTGCTTGACGTTCAGCATTTAAGGGACAGTGTGGAGAAATCCGGCAAGTTTACTTGTTGTGCCGTTGGAAAAGGCACTTAACGGGATTCCCCCATCTTAGTTTGGTAGACAGATGGCTGGCAACTCCTAAGCGAGCTCTTACAGCGCTTCGTCGCTTTCTCGTGACAGGAGGATGAATATGCCAATAATAATAATAGCTTAGCCGCTGATGAATCGGTTGAATGTTTCAACCTGATTGATTGGCTTCATTTTTATCCTCCGGTAACGAGAAAGCGACGGAGGCACTATACGCAGGATGAATCCAGACTCGCTTAGGAGTTGTCTTTGTTTCCGAGTTTTCTGGTTGAATTTTGCTTCTGACTTCTTCAATTTGCTGCTTGTTCGATTCAACCAAGCAGAGATAGTTATCGGGAAGAATCTTGCCCAAGGACGCGACGACGAGGCTTGGGTTAGAGTTGAACCATCAATCTTGCGTTCATTTTCGTCGTTATAACGACGCTCCGAACAGCCCAACCACGCTTCCGAAAATAACTCCGCTCTTATCAATTCCGACTCCATTCCACTCACCCAATCACGCGATCACTCACCCGATCACGCGATCACTCACCCGATCACGCGATCACTCACCCGTTCACGTGATCACTCACCCGTTCACGTGATCGATTTCCATCTCATTGATGAACAAAAACTCATCATCCAAAGATTCCCCTTCCTGGGTTCGGTTGGGGAGAAAAACGCTCTTGATATTTGTGCCAGTAGGGTCGGCAACCAAAATTCCCCCTGTATGGGGGTCGGTGAAATACAAGTTTCCAGTTTGGGGGTCAACCTTCATGTTGTTAGCTGCAACAGTTCAACAAAAAGGGTTGAAATGAGATGTAGACTGGGCAGTTTTGTCTCTTGGAGAGACATATTTTGTTATTATTTATTAGCATATTTATCCTCTTATCACGAGAAAGCGACCATGCGCTGTACGAGCTCGCTTAGGAGTTGCCGGTGATCTGTCTACCACACCAAGATGGGGGAAATTTCTCAAGTGCCTTTCCCAACAGCACAACAAGTAAACTTGCCGACTTGTTCTCCACACAGTCCCTTTAATGCTGAGAGTCAAGCAGGGAAGCTGTGAACATTGGTTTGACCCGACTCGTAATCTAACTCCAAGTCTATCGATCCAGAAGCAGACGCTCCATACCACTCGGCCATCTGATCGGTTAAAGCCCTAATCAAATCAAAAAATCAAATCTTCATGAAACTCGCGGTATTTCATCAGAGTGTTTAACTAGTGGCGGGGTCCATCTCCGCGGCTTAGCCCCGGTACAACGCAACTCCCAAAAAACATTGCATCGGTGAGGACATTGTGTCCGATTTAACCGATTCGGGTATCGAACCTGGAACCTCCCGCATCGACAACAATTCCTTCAACCACTACTCTACCGACTGGTCTCAGATAGAATTTTATTAAATCAAAAACCGTTAAAGTTTACCGATGTACTGGTCGATGAAGACTTTTGCGTTGCGTCCGTTGAGACTGGACCGATAAATCGCGCTCGTATTCGCGTTGGACCAATACAGAGCTTTTCGCTTCCCGTCCACGGCCAGCGCCGTCACTGTGCCGTCGAAATCAGCCGCTGCGAAATTATGACGTAGGAAAAATGAAGCAGTAAAGAAGCAATCTGTTTGTTTATGACGAAACAATACCCTAAAAAACTCTCCCGTCCATTGTTACGCCATCAAAGCTTAGCGCTTTGACGTTCTTCAAGTATCGCGATATATATATTTTTTTAGTTTTCCTGCATTTAGTCCCAGGTGACCCCAAGACCTGAAGAATAGGAACCTGAACAGCGTTGAATCGTTGAAACGCTTACGACGAGCCAAGTTGACCAGGCATTAAAGAAAACTGGAGGGTCATAAAAATGTTAAAAAATTGCAACGAATTAAAAACTGACAATAATAATTTTAGATGCATTTAGGTAACCCAAAATAAGCGTCTTAAGATGACGTACTAAGGTCGTATTTACGCATTGAGGCGAGCAAGAGTTACAGCGGCAATGCTTGTCATGTTGTCAGTCGGCAGCGTGGCGCAGTGGTTTGGAGCGTCGTTTTTACGACGACCATGATCGCAAGGTTAATGGTTCAACTCCCAACTTAGTCTCGTTGAAGCGTTCTCGAATAAGATGCTTTGCGATTATTATCTTTGCTTGGTGGAATTCGGCAAGCAGCAAATCAAAGAAGTCAGAAGCAAAATTCAACCGGAAAACTCGGAAACAAAGGCAACTCCTAAGCGAGTCTGGATTCGTCCTAAGCATAGCGCCTCCGACGCTTTCTCGCGATAGAAGGATAAAGACGAAGAAATCAATCGATCATATTGTCAACCAAATTTGCTTTGGCTGATCGTGGGTCAAGCGCCTTTCTCCTCAGTGATAATGCAGTAAAGCTTGAGTAAAACCGCTTAACGTTTGATCAGTGAAAGCAAATTGGGTTGACAAGCATTGCCGCTGTAATTCTTGCACGCCTCAATGCGTAAATACGATCTTAGTACGTCATCACCATTGACTTTAGACGCTTATTTTTGGTCAACTAAATGCATTGAAAATTTTTTCCGTCAGTTTTTAATTCGTCGCAATTTTTAACACATTCAGTAAAAAATAATTCTACACCTCAGTTCACTTTCAAATTCTATGGTCGGGTCATCACCATTCCGTGCCTAGGACCTGCAGGGTGTGACCAGTTGACCATATAAAGGAGAAATTGCAATAGGCCAGGGGTTTCAGTATGTCATAACAATGTTTTAACAACACTTCACAAATTAGGTTTTGGAGGCGTGGTGACTTCGATATATGCAGAATTCTAGCCAAAACTCAAGCTAGTTTGATTATGCGAAGTTCGTTCTTCTGTTTTGGGATAAAGCGAAAGGAAGGTGATTGTCCGCCGACCCTAGGTTGCAACTCACGTATCGGCAATCGCGCGTAATCGTCCGTCGCTTCCCCGAGTGGAAACTGGTAGATCGTTTGCATTGTTGCGTCATTGATCAGAACGAAGTTGTCTTCGAGAATATCTACGAAAAGTAGTAGTCGCGTATTCATGCTCCTATCACGAAAAAACGATCAAAGCGCTATAACGAACTCGCTTAGGAGTTTCCGGTCATCTGTCTACCACTATCAGATGGGAAAATCTCGCTAAGCGCCTTTCCTAGTGATACAATTAGTAAACGTGCCGGCTAGTTCTCCACACTGTCCTTTCAATGCTGAGCGTCAAGCAGGAAAGCTATGAATACCAATTTTGTAGTCATCCGTTTGATCCGACTCGGAATCAAACCTGGGTGTACAGCTCCAGCAGCGGACGCTCTTACCACTCGGCCATCTGAGCTGTTATGAAGCAGGGGAATAAAGATGTGCAACCTCCCAGGGGCTGCAGATATTAATCAAGTTACATCATACCGACAAGGCATCTTGTATCACCGGACGTGACGTAGCCGATCTGACACAAACATTTCCTATTTCCTCCATCGGCGGGGACACATATATGATCGCAAGGGTTCGTGGGAGGGCACGGGTTGCCTGCAGCTGAAATCGAAACAGAATTAGAAAAAATTATTTGTTTTTAAGCAAAATCAAATTTCCATTATACTTGCGGTAATACGCCGAAGCGTGTAAGGAGTGAAGGGTCCATCTCGGCGGCTTAGCGCCTGAGCAATACAGTTCCGAAAAAACGTCGCAGCGGTGGCGGAACCGTTGGCGACACTGCGTCCGGTTTGAGAAATATCTCAAATAAATTAAACTCTGGAGCATACAAACGTCAATGTTATTGATGAGCTCACTGAACTCTGATTGGCTGAATTCGGGGCGGATTTGAATTAACTGGAAGTAATGCTGTTTTATTTCTGATGCTGATATGCACCTTGAGTTTGAAACAGTTCACATTTTGCTTCCCAATCCAAACAATGCAACCTTGAATTGACGTATGTATCTTCCTTGCAAATTTCGGATCAAAAACAGAGTTTTGCCCAAAAGCGACTTGACTTACCGGCAGACCGGTTGTGGTAACGATCGAAAGTTGCGTAAGTCCACAAGTTCTTTGATTTATTTCGAGATTTGTAGGAATTCCGGGTTTGCCCGTTTTTGGTCATGATCAAGATCTTGTGAAATTCTCCTGCGTGTCCATACTCGTATGGAACCTGGTCCGCCAGGAAAAGCGTGTCCTGCAATGATTGAAAAGATTGATGACTTTGCTTCAGAGAGTTGAACTAAGGTCAGATTGTTTTCCACGAAAATAATCTTTTCCGGATTTTGTTTGACCCAGCTCCGATGAGCACCTGGTCCTTATGTGATGGTTTATGTCAAGTGATTTTTAATCGATCTAACTCTGCGCTATCCACCAGCACAGAAATCGAACCTGGGATAGAAATTTTTTTTCTACACTGCCAAACACTTTGCAGGGGAGTCGTACGAGAGAGGTTTGAAATACTTGCAGAGTGTTAGCTCACTGTTAGTGTGTGTGACTGGGGGAAGAGCCGTGCTGAAACTTTGGAGAGGGCCGGGGGTTAATTGTTTGGGGGGAGGGGGTCAATTGTTTAGAAAAAGGGTCCGGGGAGGTAATTCTTTGGGGGAGGGGGCGGGGGTTAATTGTTTGGGAAGAGGGGGCCGGGAGAAGGTAATTGTTTGGGGGGAGGGGGCTAGGGGTAGTTGTTTAGGGGAAGGAGCCGGGGGTAATTGTTTTGGAGGAGGAGGAGGCCGGATGGTAATTATTTTGGGGGAAGAGGCCGGGGGGGTAGTTGTTTTGGGGGAGGTGCCGGGGGTTAATTGTTTGGGGGACTTCATGCTTTTTGCATATTTGACTTTGAAGTTAGCACCAGAGTTTTTTTAAGAGAACTCGCTTTATCGGGGCCGCGGAATTCAGCCCTTATATCCCTAATTTAACCCGGCCCAGGGAAGGAAGGAAATCGATTTCAGGGGGAGAAAAAGTGCTTTGTTCGTGACTCACCTGATAAACAGCGATCCCCCAAAACTTTCCCGCTTGTTTCCGGTAGATTAGCCGGAAATTACGTCCATCCAAATCGCTGCTCACGATCTCGGTGATCGCGTTTAAGTTGTTCACCCAGTACAGTCTGTACAACAACTGATGATGGTTGCAATTCATGATCGAAACGTTGTTACAGCACATTGTAAACAAACAACAAGCAATCATGCATGAAAAACGTGAAAAAAATTTTATTATAGTGACATTTGATTTTGCTTTCACGAAATTTTTACCAGAAAATCTCTGCTTTTTATTTTATGTTCCTTGTGGCGGCATCGCGTTAATATTAAATCACAAAATCAAATCGTCATTATACTCGCGCTCAGTGCCGTAGCAGCTCAACTTTGGGCCCCCCAAAAAACCCTTTCAAGGGCCCCTATACTAAGCATTCGATATAAATTGTTTTAGGTTTTTCCAGGGGTAACAGCTCAGTTTCTCACCACAATGCGAATACTGTAGTAAAATTAAAACATACGCGTTATCACTGTGTAAAAATAAAGGGGTAATTTTAAGACAAGTTTGTTACACCTAATCCATTTTCCATTAAAATCGTTTAGCTCAAGTTTTTTCTACCTTTTTTTGCTCATGGTCCACTAAAATGATAAAATATGATGGTGGCCCAATAACTTTTGCAAAAAGGTACAAAGTTAACGTGATGACATGATCAGGAAATGCTGATGTTGCTTTCTAGTCAAGCTCTGTGGCCCACTAAAAACCATGCTGTGGCCCACTGTTGGGCCATGGCCAATAGGTTGAAAACTTCCCGTCTAGCTAGAGCGCACTTTTTCGTATGCAGATACTCTTATGACAGCATCATAATCTGGAGATCGGGCGCATTCACTTTCGATTGACAACATGGCCAGTGAACAACCAATCGGATGGCCGACTGGATAGAGCGTCTGTTTCTGATCCAGAAGGAGTGAATAGACTGAGGGTTTAAGTACGAGTCAAATCAAGGTCTTAAAAATTGGTATTCACAGCTTTCCTACTAGACATTCAGCATTAAAGGGATAGTGTTAAGAAAGCCGTCCAGTTTGCTTGTGCCGTTGGGAAAAACACTTAACGGGATTCCCCCATCTAAGTGCGGTAGGTAGACAGATGGCCGGCAACTCCTAAGGGAGCTCGTGTAGCGCCCATTGCTTTCCGTGATAGGTGGATAAAAATGCCAACAAATGAAAAGTAAAAAGATAGTCTGCTGTTTGTCATATTAGATGTAATAAACGTTTTAATAAATTTCAGTTTTCTAAGCTTTGTTGAGCACTGGTAACAGTAGCAACGTATTTTGTAAATTCGAGAAGCAAGGTAAGTGAGCACTTATTACCATTGAATTAAAAGTTCAACGGTATTAAAAGGAGACTGCCAAATAAGCTTGTGCCGTTCTAATCAGCAACCATCTGATATAAATATCATATGCAATAGACTCCAGCCGTGAATCGAACCGGTCGCAAAGAATCTAAACCTGCGTGCGGTGCTGCCAGATCATATTGCTGACAATGGCTGTTCATGCGCGAAGCTGCTGAATGTAAACAGCAATAAAAAGACAGAAGCGACATCACATGTCAGCTTACAACTTTCTAGTTTCGACATAATAGCCTGGACCACCAGTTGTTCAGAAAAGTTTGCTTTGAATCTCTTCCTCAGAAGCTATACAGTATACATTTGCATCGTACTGTCACTAAACATTCTTTTTTTCCACTTTCATTCTCATTTTCTTTTTTACTTCTTGATTGAGGAAGACAGGACCAGTGTCCAATTCCTGCGCTATTTCATAAGCACACGTTGTCTAACTAGCAAATCCTTTTCCAATGGACTTTTGTATTCGGTGTAAGATTATGGTTACTCACACAGAACTGGGATAGGATTGAATTTAATTTACCGATCGGATGGCCGAGTGGATAGAGCATCTGCTTCTAGATTGGTGGACTCCGGGATTCGATTCCGAGTCCGGTCAAATTAATGACTTGAAAATTGATATTCACAACTTTCTTGGTTGACGTTGAGCACAAGTGGATAGTGTGAAACAAGCCGGCAAGTTCGCTTGTTGTGCTGTTGGGAAAGGTACTAAACGGGATTCCCCATCCAAGTGAGGTAGACCAATGGTCGACAACTCCTAAGCGAGCTCGTACAGCGCCCTGTCGCTTTTTCGTGATAGGAGAATAAAATTGCGAATAAATAAAAAATAAATAGATAAAATTTTAAATCTGCTCGCAAGGTGTTAATGAATTTGAATTTAATTTTTTCAAGAGGAATGAATTAGAATTTAAACTTTGAAAAATGATTGCATCCAACTCTGCACCGGCCTCCTTTTTCAAGTCCTACGCGCACTCGTACACACAGTGAATTGTTTATGACATCATTACGCAGTTTGTGACGCTGTTTAAAAGGAAACGATAGCGAAAAATTTTAAAACTGAAATATATAGAATTTGAGCGCAAAAAATCCCATTCAACGCGATTCGCCAAGCAAAATTTTGTTTTTGAATTGATGCAACTCTGGGTCCTTCAAGACAATTTGGGGCCCCTTTTGGCAGTGTGGTCCCCCCAATTGGGGGGTTTGGGGGGCGGCTGCTATAGCTCTGCTTGCTGTATTACGCCGAAGCGTGTAACGAGTGGCGGGATCCATCACCGCAGCTGGGCAACACAGCTCTGAAGGTTCGGCTGACCGGCCCGGGAATCGAACGCCATATTCCTGTGTCAATAGCGATATTTGTAAGCACTTTACCGGCTGGCTGGTGCCCATGTTGACGTCACTCAGCGTGGGTTGGGCAATAAGGCTCCAATGCAAATTCATTATGAACAACTTTTTGCGTTTGCAAGAATTGTGCGAAGCTTGCTGGTGAGAGTCATAAGTCAGGAACAGATCAATCAAACAATCAAGCGCCCGATTTTTCACCTGTCTTCGTTGTAATCGATTGTCAGGGTGGTGACGTCAGTTGCATCGGGAGAAGAGAAGAGTGTATTGACGTTGCCGCCGGTCAAATCACATGACTTGATACCGCTGTTTCCGCGCGACACGTGGTAGGAAAAGATCAGGAGTCTGTAAAACATTATGACGTCATTTTGTCTCCAATGCAAATTGAAATGAAAAGGTACGAGACATCGAGTGGTTCCCCTGTCCGTCTGTCCACATGCCCATAGGTTAAGTGGGCCAACATATTTTGGCCATGTGGACAGGCCGTGACGTAGCAAAAATTTATAAAGTGGGGGGGGCGTAAGCTAAAAATTATAAAGTGGGGGGGCGTAAGCTAAAAAACGCCATGAAAAATGTTTGATATATTTCACTCACTTAGCAACGAAGCAAAAACAGGGAGGGCACGATGGCCCTCCTCTAAATCCGCCACTGTGGACAGGCGACATGAGTGGGCCATTCAAACCGTTACAAACACCAATCAAGGCACCTCACCGTTTCACGGAGTGGATTCCAAGCGCGTGAGTTTCTTCGCTTTGATTTTTGTAGATTTTTGCCACGTAGCGAAATCGTTGGTCCGTGACCATGATCCACCGGTGGTAGGAATCGGTCCAGTACAAGTTTCCTGTCGGCCAGTCGTAGGCCAATTGTTCGATTCCCAGGCACATCCCATGCATGTGTGCCGACATAGAACCGCTCCTCAGTGACACAACGTTCAACTGATTGTTCCTAAATGACGTCATAAATAAAGTTACAATCGGCAATATTACGTCAAAAAATGGAAATTGTTTGTAAGGCCGAGGCTTGGCCACAATTGAGGAACCGGTCTAATTTCGAAGTCTTTTGTATGCGAGGCTGCATTTTCACAATTTACATGAAACAGAGATGGCATGGGCTGATTTTTTTGCAGTCCAGACCGCCCATGACCCAAAACCTTTAGCCCAGTAACCGACTCGGCAACTCATCCCAAAATCAAACTCCGGCCCGTCCAAAGCTCGTTCTTTTGGTGAGCTTATAGCGCATTAATCAAACTTAGGGTTTCATAGCTTATTAGCGGCCCTCTAGGAAACAACAGACAGAACTGGGCGATTAGCGGACCAGTAAAAAGACGGGCTAATGGCTCATTAGCGGGTCTCTTAGCAGCCCATGCAGTCTCTAATGACGGATTATCGCTTTGTCTCTCGATCGGTCTTACCGAAAATCCGTGAAAAATACAATTTCTTGTGATTTATCCGCTGTTAGCGTCCAGATGTATCCGTTGTCTGCGGAGTTGTAGAAAGATCGGATTGTTCCAGATTGATTGACAAACGCAACTTCCGGATCGGCAGGAAATGACGAAATCCAGTTCCGGCCGGAATCATTTCGGGTTGAAAACAAAAGGAGATCGTCGTTTTCTGCGAACATTAAAATTTCATAGAGCTTCTTGAAACCGGCCTATTGTCGTAGTGTTAAAGACATTGCTGAGGAAGCAGAAGGTTTTGGGGTTCGATTCCCGGGCCGATCAAATTGAACACAGTGTCGCCAACGGCTCGCCACCACTGCGATGTTTCTTTGCAGCTGTGTTGTCCTTGCGGTAAGTCGCCGAAACGAATTCCACCACTCGTTGCACTCTTCGGTGTAATACCGCGAGTATAATGAAGATTTGATTTGACCTTTTTGAAAAATCATTTGGAGAGAGATTTTTTGTAAACTTTCTAGTAAATATCGCTTGTTTTTCCACTTTTTCTTCCAGGTGTTGGTGACCATCTGAGTAGCCAAACTTCAGATGGCCGAGTGGATAGAACGTCTGCCTGTGGAGCTGTAGACTTGTGTTTGGATCCGAATCGGTTCAAACCAATCACTTTAAAATTGCTATTCACAACTTTTCTGCTTGACGCTCAGCATTAAAGGGTCAGTGTGAAGATTAAGCCGGCAAGTTTACTTGTTGTGACGTTGGGAAAGGCACTTAGCGAGATTCCCCCAGGTTAAGTGTGATGGAAAAGTTGCTGGCAACTGTTGTTTCCATAGCAGGTGTTTCCCCCGATAACACATGATTGACACACTTACGACACTTCTTCACATCACAGTGTTCCCACTTGGGTCTCGACACGTTCGTGTAACACCAGAGTCCGTAAAGGTCAAAATCTGGATTCCTGAAAATCAAAGTTCGGACTAAATAAAGTGATGACGTTATTGCTAAACGTTTCGGTGCTTTTCCGAACTATCTTCTACAGAGCACTATGAAAGATTAAAGGGGATCTGAGGTGTGAAATTATTTTTTTCTAAAGGCGTTAGAAAAAAAATTCAAAATTGACACCAGAAATTACTGGATTCAGTCAGTTCACCAAAAATCAGCGTTTAAAGGAGATGATGTCGCACTATGGTTGTTGGTTGTATTTACGCAGTGAGGCGTGCAAGAATTACAGCTGCAATGTTCGTCCAGCAAAGTTTCTGTCATTGATCAAAAATCAAACGTCTTTACTCAGCTTTACTACATTATCTTCAAGGAGAGAAGGTTTGACCTTTGATCAGACATAGCAAATTTAGTTGACAAGCACTGCCGCTGTAACTCTTGCACGCCTCAATGCACAAATAAAACCTTAGTACGTCATCACCTTTACTTTTCAACGCTGATTTTTGCTTAACTAAATACATTCAAAAACTTTTACTGTCAGTTTGAAATTCGTTGTATTTTCTGACGCTTTTAGTAAAAAAATAACTTCGTTCTGCAGTTCCCCTTTAATCTTTACTTCATTCTACAGTTCCCCTTTAATCTTTACTACCCTGAAGAAGTTAGTTCGTTGAAGCTGCCAAAACGTTTACAGTCACAATTAAAGCAAAGTGTGACGTAATGATGATACGACGGTTTAAACTATGATCAAACTGTGAGCAAACAATCACGAATTGTTTGTTCACACAGGAGCGAAGATTTGAAATATTAATAACACGATAAGATATTAATATGATGTCAAGGTGATTTCCTTGAGGAAAGGCAAGGTTATGATTAAATGGAAATGATCAGGTTGAAAAGCGACAAAAATTTATAAATAACTTCAAACACAACGCTTCAAACATGCTGAACATATGTCGCAGATGAAAACTTGGGTTCAGTTACCGCAAAGATCAGACTAAATCAATTCACCGGACCGTTGGCATAGCGGTGGAAAACATTGCCATCGGCGTGGTGGGTCTTGGGTTCAATTCTCGGACCGGTCAAATTGAAACAGTGTGGCCAACTGCCTCGGCATCGCTGCGACGTTTCTCCGGAGCTGTGTCGTTCAGACGCTAAGCCGCGGAAATGGATCCCGTCACTCGTTACACGCTTCGATGTAATAGCGCGAGTATAATAAAGATTTGAGTTTGATTCATACTGAACTATTCTGATAACAGTGCGCTAAAACCAAGCGCGTTGATGTGTTCATGAAACCTGTTATTTTACCACCCTCAACTCATGGTTTTGAGCTCGAACCTCTAGTGAGGTGCAAGGATGATTTGTCTTGAGCTGTTTCTATTGTGATCAAATAATAACGTGCAATGACGATTTCTGACGTATGAACTTGATTGTTGATATTACAAAGAGCAAAAGGTAAACAATGAAAGCGTTTTAGAAGTTTCAATTAAATCCAGATAGCGAAAGAGCGATCGATTGCGCGGAAGTCGCAAAAAGTTCGCGAAATAAAATCGCGCCGATGACGCGTAAAGAAGAAGCTTCATTGTCGGGGTGTTTTCTACGTCATAAAGAGTCCAAACACTCAAAAATATTTACGTACGTCCAGAATAAATAAACAACTGAGGTCATTTCTAAATTATTGAACTGAAATTAATTGCTTGCGTTCTTTGAATGAGCAATCACCCGGTTCATACATCAATGCGACCCGGACGTGAATCGCGCCCTTTGCAAACAATTTGCTGCCTTCATTTCAAGATTGGTTTTCGGCTCGAGCTTAATTTTCATTCATTGCTGAGAATACAAATTGAACCCGGGTTCGATTACCGGGGCAATCACTCGTATACATGCAGTTTTAATCAAACATTGGAGCAGTTAAATGCAGAAACATAATTAAAACTTAGTAACTGTGCTGTCCACATGTCCAACGCAAGTGGGGTAAAAGCCCGCGGACCCCCTGCAGTCAAAACTTTGATGTCATTTCATTATTGCGTTGGAAGTTTATTATGACGTAAAAATTGCGCGTGCTCTTGACTCACTTACTGTAAACTGGACATGTGGACTGGGCATGTAGATCATGAATGACGGGCAAGCCCCCTCCAACCTCACAAATACCCCTCACCTGCAGTAGTTGTGGGCCCCCCCGTCGCTGGGCCGTTGCGCGGGGTTGTGGGGTTCGTTTACATCCCATCGTTGACATGGCAACCCACTTTTTGTAACGTTGACTTTTCCACTGTAGAAGTAGCTGGGTCCGTGAATGCAATCTGTGACGTCATAATGGTTAATTAATTGGCGATCTTGAGTCTTATTTCCGGAGCGGTGGCATTGTGAGGTAATATTTAGCTTGAAACAAATTCGGAGCGAATAGAATCCAGGCGTGTAGTCGGCACAGGGTTAAAGACATCGGTGCTGAACGACATAGGTTCAATACCCGCGCAGGTGAAATGGGATACAGGTGTCGCCACCAGCTCTCCGAACAGACATAATTACGTCACATTGAGCGCTGAAAATTCTCACCTGACGTCATAAGCACGGTTTGTACACAACCTGTAATTACAAGCAGAAGTGTTTGTTTTCGCAGCATTATCCAATCAATTAGAATATTATCTGCAAAAAATAATGCATCACGGTATTGCTCCGACTTCAAAACAAGAATTTAAACAACCCAATTCCCCCTCCATCGCTCGATTAGAGCTCCTTGGCCTCCCCTTTGCTTTACTCCTTTTTTTTTCTCCCCAAAATTTTCCTCATTTTGAAACTACCTCTGTTTCATCATCAGCATGACTGCTTATATATGGCAGCGTCGATGCCTGAGGCGCTTTGAAGATCGAGATTTGTCGTGAACAAAAAAATCAAAGAGTGATATGTTTTCAATTTGTCTTAGTTGGTCGGCAGAAATCTTTTTTGCTATGCCTGCAGACTATAAAAAGCCTGGGGGGGGGGGGGAACGAGCGCTTTGCATGAGTTTTTCGCATATTGTTGCAACAACACGATCACCCGCAAAAGTTTACCCCAATTTTTCGATTCCAATGAAACTTGTAGATGATTTGTTTTCTCTGATGGTATTTGCATAATTAAAAAGCGCCCCCAGAATTTTCCAACATGCAACAGAATAATTTATTCCCCCGCCCCCACAGTTGAAATTCCAATATGCTTTCATTTAACTGCATGTTTCTTGTTACATATGATTCAGCGCAAAGACAAGTTTCGACGATTGTCGCGCATCCGCCCGAAAAACGTAGGAGGCTGATAAAGCTTGATACTGGAATCGTTTTTATCAACGTCCACAGAAGTTTTACGAACTTTGATTTTTATGAATCCGAAAAGGTTGGGACCAGCTTTGGGTGAGGGTCACACGCCGAAGAGCTAGCAGGTGTGGCGTAGACTGCAATTTTTATCACCAATTTACCCGCAAACATTTATGAAACAGCTAGAACCATCCAACATATTTAATAGTTTCCCTGTCCACATTCCCAATTTTAGTGGGCCAGGGACAGGATAGATAACGTCTTCTTTCGGAAAGCGCATGTCTTGCCGCCCATTGTTTTAGGTTAGGAGCAGTTTTGAGTGTATTGGGTGAAGAATCAAATGAACTCAGCCGAGAAACAAAGCTAACGAAGCTGGTTGCCAATTCTTGGTGCTACTGTTTTAGAGAAAAAAATAATTAAGCGTGAGTTTAGTTCAGAGTTTGATTTAAAAACTAAAAAGATTTTCTTGTAAGTAAAATTTTTTTTGATGACAAACCTAGTCTAGCTGCTGGTAAAGTGTTTGGTTGCAACGAGAAGACAGGGGTTCGATCTTTCCAAAGTGTGTCGAAAAACTTTTAAGTTTTGCTGAGGACCGAGTAACCCAGCCTAGCACTCAGAATGAGTGAAAGTGTTGAAATTGAACTCGTTGAAAACCCAGTCATTACGGATACATTTTTTTTGTGTGCATAAAGTGGTGCATTTTCTATATTAAGCAAGGTAAGGAGATTTCATTCCCACAGGCCTATGCACTGCAGCTGTTTTAGGGTAAGCACCAGGGTCTTTTTGTGTGGAGATCGACCGTCAAGGCCTTTTCTTTTTTCAGTTCGATCCTCAAAACCTTCATAGGCCTATACGTAGAGATGAGTTTGGTCGTTGATCACTAGGGCCTCTTTGATCAAATACCCTAGGGCCTCCCATTGTCTAGATCCGTCCCTAGCAAGCATGCAGTCAATACCCCTTTAGAACCTAATCCAACATTACAATAAAATTCAGTGCGTACCATGGCATTACCGAAAAAGTCGGAGTAGTTATGAGATGTACACAAGGCTATGCAGTGTTGGATGAAGGTTGATGATGACAGCCGAATGATCACAGATTCGTGATGTCGAAACGTCTGAAATGTGCGCTGATTCAGAAAGAATGAATGTGAACAGGAGGGGGGGTTAACATCAGTCACTTAGCAAGGAGGTAAAGTTGCACTTAGGGCCGTATTCATATTTGGGGGGGCAGCGGGGTTATTTTTTTCTGGGGGCCTCTTAGATAGGCCTACCTGATTATGACGTCAGCGGCAGACCGCTTTTTAGAGGATGTGACGTAACGACTTTTTCGTGTGTCGCGTCCCTGACAGGAGGCGACGGGGCTATCCCTCATCTTAATCCGGCCCTTTGGGGCACTGGCTCTTCCCCCTATTTGGCGTACGAAGACTTTTTTCAGAGATCGATCGCTGAGGCCGTATGATGACGAGGCCTCTCAATTCCTGGCCCCCCTAGATTTTTGACTGGTTACTCCCCTGTTCTTGACGCATATTTTTTTGGTGAAGCTATTAACCTGCTTGTTGGAATCAATCGACAACATCCCCCTTCTTCATATCGAGAATTTCATGATGTGTTTCCTGGACAAGAGATGCATTTGTCAAGTTACAACCCTTAACTGATTTCGCATCACTTTTAACTCGCCCAAGATTTTATCTTTTTCTTACTTTTGACTTGCAATGTTTCTTCGCAGTGTTTTGAGAATACGGAATGTTGTATTTCATGAGAAAGATTAGTTCTTTTGCCAGTGGTACTTTTCCTGTACAAATAGTAGGCTAACTGTTTGCTCTAAAACTTAATCCGCCCACCGCGTCAGTGTCCACTAGGGTGTTTCGCTCGAAAAAAAGTTTTCTTTGGATAGTGGTTTTCTAGTGCCAAACGAACTAACTAGATGAATGTTCAAAATTTTTTTGAAAATTTTTTGCGTTTTAGCTCTCCACACCCCCCATTTTTGAGCCGAGGGGGTCAAATTCATAAAAATGCTATTACTTAAGCCAGGATTATCATACATTGCTGATACTGGCATCAAACAAACCGAAATAGGCAAGTTTACACCCAACTTCCAGAGGAACTACAGGTCTAATTCCTTTAGATTGGGAGATATAAGCAATTTAGTTAATTTTGAGCAATTTTAGTACAATAAAAATAAAGATTAATTTTTGATGAAAATTTTTGAAGATGTTACAGTACATGTTACAGGAATTAGTTTACAGATGAGAAAAGTGATTAAATGGAAGTCCATTCATCAGTGCATCTATTTGTCTACGTCACAATTATTGCGCTGCGAGTCACAATACAGTTGCATTCAGTTCCAGAATGAAATATCATTATTTTTTCAAAAAAATTGTGAGTTGCAAGTTTGCAACCGAATTTTTGAAACTACAGTAGTTTTAGTTAAGGCAGAAGCCTTTTTGTCTGATTGTTGCTTTTTTATTCCAAAAGGAATAAATTTAAGTCTGAAATTTAAAACACTCAAGTTGGCCGCTTAAACATTAAGCACAAAGGCTAGAGAGATAGTATTATGAAACTCTGTCCAAGCTAATCACATACACACTTGTTTTAGCTCTACATTCCGGAACATTCCAGAAAAAGTATTGGGAAGATGCAATATGAAAAAGTATCTTTTTTATGGACAGGAAGCTAGTGGCACTGTTGCCTTTAAGGTGCGAAATTTGAGAAAAACAAGAAATTTTGGGCAAAAGTTTTCAAATTTCTCTTCAAACTTGCTGACTGGAATGGTGATTTTTGGCCAAATTTGAATCAAGTTATTGATTACTGAAAACAGCCCACTGAAAACAGTGCCATGGCTCATATTTGGGTCATGGCCCATAGGTGGAAAACATCTGGCTTGGTTGTTTAAGTTAAATTTGAGTTGATGTTGTTCATTGCTTGTAATTGTTTTAAAAAACATGAGGTGATTGTGTAACTTTGAGTCTTTATTTAGAAAAATAGGAAAGAAATTGAACAAAATAAAGCATAAATTCACATTTTTGTTAATAACTCGAAAAATAAGGAAGTTAGACTCATTGTTCCTCTTGAAGATATAAACTTCCCCATTCTGGTTCGTTTGACACTAGTACCAGCTTGATGTGATAATCTTGCCCGGAGTTATAGCAATTTCGTAAATTAGACTCCCCTCGTTATAAAAATGGGGGTGTGGGGAGCTAAAACGTAAAAAATTTTCAAAAATTTTTTTACCAATTATGAAGTTAGCTCATTTGGCATTAGAAAATTACTATCCAAAAAAAATTTGAAAAAAAAAGTTTAAAAATGAAACCCACTAGTGTCCACCCGCCTAACATTCAAGAATGCGAATTTGCCAACATCTTTTATCGAGCTCACTGAAAAAATTGCAAGCCGAGTTGTTTGTTTTTAATTTTGCGAATAGTTCAAGTCGGAGTTCAGTAATTTTGTTTGTTAAATTCAACCAAGTTTTATCGGGTTTATGCTAAATTCAAGTAATTTTCGTCAAGTTTAGGAAAAGTTCAAAACCCCATCAACTTTATTCGAGTTCTATGTTCAGGGATTCTTTGTTTTTCGAGTTCAGCGAAAAAGAGTCCAGCGAGTTCGAGCTGACATCCCTGCTGGATTTGACTTGACGTTATTATCAATGACTAGCAGCTTAGCGTGGATGCCTGGCTTACGTCAGATCATCTCGCGATCTCGATGAAACTTGAGACTCACGATCTCGCGGCGGATTATGACTCATTTCGTGTCACGTTTCGTGCTAAATCGCTGCGACATTTCAACTTAAGCTGCTCATGAACTTTCAGAAGTGAACAAAAAGTTGTTTGTCGCAACGAAACATTATTTGTTTCTCTGCTTCCTAGTAGTAAACAACTAAACAACTGTTTGTAATCATCCTCACCTTGACAGTGAGACCCCGATTCGATTCCCGTTCAATCGACCCTGTGGGTAGACAACAACATCGCAAACGGTGTGTGAGGTCTGGGGTTCCATTCTCGGCCCAGTCAAAGCGGATACAGCGTCACCGATGGCTCACCACCGCTGCGATGTTCCTGCATTGTCTATGCGCTAAGCAACGGAAATGGATTCCGCCACTCATTGCAAGCTGCGGCGTAACATCGCGATGAAGATTTGATTTTGGAACTGATTTGCATTTCACCCGCACGAACTTCATCCTTGCATGAATATTGTTAATACATTTTCAATGATTTCTGACACACCATTTTCTGGATGTTGCAACCTTGCCCACTCTTGTTTGTTTTTTTGACTCCTCTGCTCCTCCCTGCATGCTATAACGTTAATCGTTTTGTTGCCTCTTTTCTTGTACCGTTGTTATTTTCCCTTCATCTCATCATGTTGGCAGTGCAGAAATAGAAGACATTACTATCTCCGTTTTACTGCCCATGAAAAATGTGCTTGAAATGTTAACCACATCACTGCACTGCTGGCTCGCCAACGAGCAAATTGTCAATCACCAATCACCCTGACACACTCCTCTATATTTTGCTGATTTTGAAAAGATAGCTGAATTCAGGGATGAAATGTTGGGAATATCCTTGTAACAACTACACTATTTTGCGATTATCCTTATCAAAAATCACATCTTCATTATACTCGCGATATTACACCGAAGCGTGTCACGAGCGGTGGGATCCATCTCCGCGGCTTAGCGCCTGGGCAACACCGTTCCGAAGAAACGTCACAGCGGTTACGAGCCGTTGACGACTCGGGTCCGATTTGTCCGGTCCGAAAATCGCACCAAAATGACTTCCCACGTCGATAAAATCTTGAGAGTAGAGGTCAGCGCAAAATATTGTGGACAAGTTGAAAATGATTCTCTGCAATTTATGAACAGTGTCAACTCTGGGTTCACCAAATGCTTCGGACAATTTTTGAAGCATTGGGAGCCAGAACAGTCTCGTGACTGAGACAGTTTTCAATTTTACGGATTGTCCACAAAGACCTGCCCCAACTAACGAGCTTGTCCACAAAGACCTGACCCAACTAACGAGTTGTCCACAAAGACCTGACCCAACTAACGAGTTGTCCACAAAGACCTTACCCAACTAACGAGTTGTCCACAAAGACCTGATCCAACTAACGAGCTTGTGATTGGCTTGCGCCATCAATCAATGTTGAGTTGTCTTCGTTGAAGTACGCACGATGGCGCCAGCGTGTTTGAGCTATGGAGCTAGCCGAATGGTTGCTCTGCAAATTTAATTTCGCGAGTTGAATGCTCAACTGGGACTCTCCCATGACGCATGTAATTCACTAACACCAAACCTAAGCTGCAGTTGTGTGGCTGAACAAAAAACAAAAAAGTTGTTACAACATCGCAAGCAAATGCAATTCACACCGAGCTTTCCATGAATTTCTTATCGAATTAGTTTGATTTCCACAGCCAATTACAGTATAACTGCCGCAAACTCACCGATGTTAGATGCTAGGAAATCGCAAGTACATAGTCCGTAGATATGCGGTAGAATTCAATTACAGCAGTTTGTTGATCAATATCGATTTAACCTGCCAGTAAATGCAGTAACGACTGCTGGCGGTGCCGGAGGTCTGGGGTTTGATTTCCGGCCAGGTCAAGTCAGACACACAGTAGCCAACGACTCGCCATCGCTGTGATGTTTCTTTGGGGCTGTGTTACCCAGGCGCCAAGCCGCGTAGATGGGCCCCCACTCGTCACACACTCGGGCCGCGTAGATGGGCCCCCCACTCGTCACACACTCGGGCCGCGTAGATGGGCCCCCCACTCGTCACACACTCGGGCCGCGTAGATGGGCCCCCACTCGTCACACACTCGGGCCGCGTAGATGGGTCCCCCACTCGTCACACACTCGGGCCGCGTAGATGGGCCCCCCACTCGTCACACACTCGGGCCGCGTAGATGGGCCCCCCACTCGTCACACACTCGGGCCGCGTAGATGGGCCCCCCACTCGTCACACACTCGGGCGTAGTACCACGACTGTAATGAAGATTTGTTTTTTTTATTTGGAATACCAACTGGAATACCAACTGTTTGAACAGCGAATATGATTTTTATCCTTGAGAAGTTGAGGACTGACTGTTTATTGAGGGCTATTTGCTGATAAAACACGATAACATGAAAATTTGCTTGCAATGACGCACTTCATACGACGAGTTCTAAAAGTAATTTCACAAACGGGGGGGGGGGGGGGGTATTGCGTCATTTGGGTTTAACAAATAAATACAATTCATACAGTATAGTATAGTAAGCAGTAAGAAATAGCATCAAAATATTTCATTAAAAATTCTGCAAGGGGTGTATTTTGTTGGGGGGAGGCAAGTTGAAATGAGACTTTATTGGCCACTTAAACGGGGCCGGACTAAGGGAGGGGGATACAGATACGGCCCCACCGGTCAGGACGAGCCTCAATTACAAGAGCCATTCAAGGCGTTACCCTGATAAAGGTTTGCTGCTGACCTCAAAATCAGGTCCGCAAAAAAACGTGACCCTCCCCAAGTCCCCCCCCCCCAATAAAAGTGTTGATGCGGCCCTTGACAAAATTGTGCAAAGGTTGTTTAGCTTGGCTCCAAACGAAAATTAATCGAAGTTCGTTGGTTTGTTCTCAGAAAATTGAACACAGTCGCCCTGCCCACATGTTCACCCTGCCCACCTGTCCACATTTCCACCCTGCCCACATGTCCACCCTGTCCATCTGTCCACCTGTCCACCCTGTCCACCTGTCCATATACCACCTTGCCTACCTATCCACCCTGTCCACCTATCCAGTTTTCGTGGGTTTCAGGTCTTGGACGTGGTTCTTGATCCTAGTTTCTGCTTTGTGATCAATTTCTTTATGACGTCAAAAACTCATTATGATGCAGGAACTGGAACCAAGAATCGCGGCCCAAAATCAACGGAAATTGGGCGTGTGGGCAGGGGAATTACCACTCAAGTTGGTCATAATTTAAACCGTTATAAAGATTAATACTGACGCAATCAATATTATTGGTGTTGGAGTCGGTAATCACTCCATGACCTGACTCGAGCATCGCTGTTGGGCGCAACACCTATTACTCTCACTCTTTTTCATACACGATGCATTAAACTTCTTTAAAATAAATACACCCATACCCCCTTGTCTTTTCAGTGTTGATGCTAATAATATAACAATTACGCTTTCGTTTCAACACGACTCGAATGAACAACTCGCCTGGAAACTCGTGACTTATTATGTCGTAATAAACACGCGAATATGAACAGTTCAATCAACACAATACCGCTTAAAACATTGTTACGTCCGCAACATTTCGTGGTCCCGGCCGTCGTGGTAAACCATTAATGCGCCTTCAATTGGGGCATTCCACCATTGGGTGATCACAGTTAATTCCACCGATTGTGGCACACTTAAGACAGCTGTGTACGTAGGAGCATCGTTCCCCATTGGGGCAGAGTCCCCTTTCATTCCAAATTTTGCACACCAAAGACCGGCAGGTCACCATATCGAAAGGGTTTTCCCCATCATAGATAGTTCGGGCGGTATTGGGTTGGCACAATAGTCGGTAGGGCTTGTTGGTCTAAGCAGCAATAATTCATTAGCACGAGCAAAGATGGCGGCAAAAATTCAGAATTTTCAAAGCCACATAATTTTTTGTAAAAAGTATGTTTAAAAAATGTTTTGAAAGTTTGCTAAACTAGTTTATATCAACAGAACAATTCAACTTTTACCCTGTCCAGCGTCCACCTTGTCCAGTGTCCTCATGTCCAACGTCCACATGCCCAGTGTCCACATGTACAGTTTCAGCGGTTCCAAAACCCCACCGGCTTCCTTGCATCACCATAAATTTTTGATGTCATAATCACTTGTGACATCAATAAATTGACTTGATTATGATGCAGAAAGCCCTCGGATCTTTGGCCACTTAAACTGGCCACGTGAACATTGGACAGGGTAGCTATGGGCTGATATTCGAGAAAAGAACACCAGAGATTAGGAAATTTTTTAACATTTTCCTTACGGAAATTGTTGTCTCAATTTTGATACAAATTTTATAGTTTTGCCTTCCTGTGGGTTGATTTGTGCAAAAGCGCTAGAATTCACCGAGATGAGTGCCGGTTCTACGTCACAAACACAGTCAGAAGCAAAATTCAACCGGAAAACTCTGAAACAAAGATAACTCCTCAGCGTGTCTGGATTCGTCCTACGCATAGCGCCTCCATTGCTTTCACGTGACAGGAGGATAAAAATGAAGAAGAAAAAACTTACCTCGCGGTCGTGCATCGATAATACGTCATCAACCATCGATTCTAGAACTCTTCGCGATTCGAGATCTTTTTCTTCCGCTGTCATGTACATGCTCGAGATGTGGTGATAATTGTCCATTATGTTGTCATAAAAACGGAGAAGGTCGGGCCATTGCACCAGCGGCGCGAGACACTGCATCTCGCTCATTACTTGGCAACGAAAGTTCTGTTCGCGAAGACAAAGTCGCGGATCGCGAAGCTGGCGCGAAAAATCTGCCGTGAATTGTGCAAACGCTTCTCTGTCTTCGTCGACGTTGAATGAATGTCTTTTCCCATGAGATGAAAGTCTGTTTCGGGATAATCGAGGCTCATCGTAAGATGAGAAGCTGGGAGATCTTTCTTGTCTATCGAGATCGCGTGAGTTGTGATAGTTCCTGTTTCTTTCGTCATAAGCGCTTCTTTCTATGATGTCATTGTAATCGTCAAGTTCAAATGCATCAATGTTAGCATCAAGATCATCACATTCGGAGATGAGCCTGTTGCAACTTTCATCAATTTCTTCCAACCAGTTCCTCATTGATCCGGGATTCTCAACATCCGGTTGAGGAAAATAGTTGGACGCTTGATGGAAAGGTTCAACGGGAGAAAACCTCTGACGTAAGGAAGGCCTAGCGAATTCTGGGGGGAATGGGGTAGCCATATTGGGGTTGTAATAGGATGGTGACTGAAATCTCGCTGGGAGGAAATACGGATTATCAAGGGGTGGTCGCGACATCCTCTCATGAGGGGGAAACATTTGGGGGAATCTCATGGGTGGCACCACATTCTGGGGAGGAAAGGGTGAAGGTTGGCGGGGAAATGGGGCATTGTAAAAAGGGTTTGGGAGTCGGGGTGGTAGGGTGTTGTACGGAGAAGGTTGCGGAGTTGGATTACGGAGCGAAGGACGGGGAAAAACAGCATGTTGGAAGAAATTTTGTGTTTGATCCGGTTGAGGAGGATTCTTTTTGCTCGAATGATAAAAACTTTCTGACTTGTTTTCTGCCGAAACAACTTGATCTGAAGATTTTCTGAAACTCGGTCTTCCTCTGCGCTCGAAGTTGGTGATCTGCACAGATTCTGCTTCTTTGCTCTTTTTATTTGCAGTGACTGTCACTGGAGATGAACTGCGTTCAAGAATCGAACTCCTAGTTGCTTTTGTCACTTTTTTTCTTTGCAGCGTCGAAGAATTTTTTTTCCAATGCAAAGGTTTATTCGGGGTTGTCAATAACTTTGCTAGAAGCTCGTCATCATAAGCATCAATCACAGAGTTTGAAGAAACCGGGCGCTTTTCTTCTTTCGACGATTTCTCTGGTTTATTCCACGAGTCACCTTTAATGACGTCATATTTGCTTTGCGGACCAATCGCACTCTCTTCTTTTTGATTCGGGTGCTTTACGGGGCTAATAACTTTGGAATCTGAAACACTTTCTGGAGTTTTTGATTCTGAAAGTTTACTGAGAGAACTTGATTGATCTATGACGTCAGAATATCGCGTATTTTTGCGTAAACGCGTTCCGTTACTTGGTTCTGCTTCGAATGCGTGAAGTGTTTCCATTTTTTCTTGTTTTGTTTTTGAGGTAACAGAGCAAATGTCACTGGAAGCCTCTGATTCGAACCCGGTATCTCTGGCGTTATCTTTGATTTCTTCATCAAGTTGGTTGGGTGATGGTGATGATCTCGATGATGCTCGGGTTAAATGACGTTCGTTCGAAAAATCCGTGTGTTGTTTGGGTTCTTTCAAGCAATCTTGAAGTTGGCGAGGTTCGATTGAGCGACCTGAGTGTTGTTTGGATTCGTTCAAATGATCTGGATGTTGCTGGGGCTCGTTCAAGCAGTTTAGATATTGGTGGGAGTGTTTCAAGCCATCTGGGTGTTGTTTGGGCTCGTTCAAGCGATCTCGTTGATTCTGATGGTCGTTCAAGCAATCATGGTATTGGTAGGGTTCGTTCAAGCAATCTGGATGTTGTTTGGGTTTGTTTAAACAATCTGGGTGTTGGTAGGATTCGTTCAAGCGATCTGGATGTTTTTGAAGGTCGTTCAAGCAATCTGCGTGTTGTTTGGGTTCATTTAAGCGATCTGTGTGGCTTTTGGGTTCGTGCGACCGTTCAGCCCTGTGTTTCTCAGTGTAGGATTCAGTCATTGGTATTGTCACATCGTTCGTGCTCAAAAACCCCTTGAAATTTGGTTCATTCAATAATGTTGTTAATTTCGATTGACTTTCTTCAGCGACATGTCTTGGTTGGATTTGAACCCGATCATCTTCACCGGCGCATTGCTGTTTTCGAGTTTCCAATGCCACTTTTCCTTTAATATTTAGTTGATCTTTCAACGTTTCGGCATTACTCATATCCAAATCATCATCAAGGAGAGCGTGTTTCCTTTTTGATTTCTCTGAATCTTTAACACTTTCCAAGACTGTATCATCGGATTCGTATGCTGTGCGTAGTTTTTCTTGTTCTATTGGAGTGTTAATAACGTGTTTTCGTTGTTCAGTGCTACTAGGTTTGCTCATAATTGCTCGCAGTCGGGGCAAATCGGTTTTGGGGTTTGGCAATAGAACTTCTGACTTTGAGGCTTTAGATTTTTCTGGGAACGCTGATGAATTGCCAATTACCTTATCCTCGTGTTTTGAAGGGGGCGCTTGTAACTCACTGGGTACTTTCCGGTCCTTGGACCCTGGAGCGTCGCTGCATGAGTTCTTGCGGAATGAGAAGCGCTTCCGGAGTCCTCGTGTGCTTTTATCAACGTATCGAGCAAACGACGACCTAGTTGAACTTCGCTTGACGAAATGCGATGAATTCGAACTCGACGTGGCAGTGTTATTTGATGTTTTTGTTGAGTTTGACTCTTTTTCGTCGCTTGAAGACTTGACTTCTTTCGTGTCTTTAATAAGTTTTGGTTTCCTTGAAAGTTTGTCATCTAAAATCGGAAGTTCATCTTTGTGTTGCGAAGATTCGGACATGGCCTGGTTGGGACCTCGCTCTCTTTCAGTGAGATGGGAATTTCCCTCATTTGTGCATATTTTTGTGGCCGCTTTATCGCGATTATTCTCGCAAAGTTGTTTGTACAGATCCAACATCACTTCCGCATCTTGCAGCAACGACTCGGCGCTGATTGGTCGATCATAGGACTTCTTGATGACTTCATTGTTTGATGACGTGTTTTTCGACGACGATTTTCGTGCAGTCGCGTGTGCGGGAAGATCTTTCGGCGTCAGAATTCTGCAAAATGACGTCGTCAGTGGAAAATCGTCGTCATCGCTGTCTGACGTAAAATCGCTCTCTGATATTTTGCGGCTCGCATTGTTGTATTCATCCGCGCCATTGCATTCATCCTCTTCATCATCGGATCGGAACAATCCAGTATTGACGATCTCACCGTCGAGAAGCGAACACGAATCGATTACATCCGCTAAATCGAGTTCAATGTTCTCTGACGAATCCGAATATGACGTGTCATCATCGTCGTAGCTCCCACTGTCGGCACTTCCCGCGTCAATATCGTTTTCAGAGTTGAACGAAATCTTGTCATCAAATGACGTCAACTTGTCACATGGCATTTTTTTTTCGTAACTTTGGTTTTCGGCGTTTTGACTGACAAACAAGCAAAGATCCTCATCAGCACACTGATTGTTTTTATGAAGATCGAATCGCAATTTGTTATCGTCTTCTGACGTCATAGCATTGTCTTCTTCCGTCGAAGCGAAACAACTTGACGTCACAAACACAGAATCGTAACACGACGACGAAATCTTGTAATCGACGACTTTCTTTGACTGGTCGCAATCGCTTCTCGAGCAATCACGAATCGGAGATTTAGTGCTGTCTTTTACAATTGCGTCATAAATTACTTTTATGACGTCATCATTCGAAAGTGGAGTTGTGAAGTCGCGTCTGCAAATCAACGGAGGACTTTATGACGTCGTCAAATATCTAGCTCACGCTGATGACACAATTACGTAAACGCATTTTTCAAGAATGATTTTTACATATTTCTCCTGTCACGAGAAAGCGATTAATGTGCTATAACGAGCTGGCTTAGTTAGGGGGTACCGGTCATTTGTCTACCACTCACTCTAAAATGGGGAATCCCGCTTAAGGTCTTTCCCAACGGCACAACAAGTAAACTTGCCGGCTTGTTCCCCACACTGTCTCTTTAATGCTGAGCGTCAAGCAGGGAAACTGTGGATACAAATTTTAAAGGGAAAATGAAATGTGAAATTATTTCGTCACTAAAAGTGTTAAAAGTTACAACAAATTTAAAAGTGGTAGTATACCGATTCTTAAATGCATTTAGATAACCAAAAATAGGTGTTTCAAATTTAAGATGATGATGCACTTAGGTTTTATTTACGCATTGAGGCGTGCAAGAATTATAGCGGCAATGCTCGTCAACCCAATTCGCTTTCACTTACCAATGGTCAAACGTCTTTCTCTTTAGTGATCATGCAGTGCAGGCGTTTGATTTGATCATTCAAAGCAAATTTGGTAGACGAGCATTGCCCCTGTTACTCTTGCACGCCTCAATGCGTAAATAAAACCTGAGCACGTCATCAGCCTAAATGTGGAACGGACATTTTTGATCAGATAAATACATTAAAAAGATTCTACTTGACAGTTTTGACTTTGCTATATTTTCCGACACCTTTCGTAAAAATCTATTCTACACTTCGGTTGCCCTTTGAAGGGACAGCTCGTTTTAGCGCTTCGATCGCTTTTTCGTGAGGGAGGATAAATATGCAACAAATGACTACGCTTTCAACTGAAAGTTTTTGATGCAGTTCAATGACCTTACCCCAGCTAGTTCTTACACATTGCCATTATGATCTCACTATTGCTAAGACAGGTGATCTTACTGAGCCATTAAATTACTACGTCATTGTTAAATAGTCTTCATCAGCAGTGACTATGTCGTAACAACAACGTACCTCTGTGATTCTTCTCGGTCAGCTTCGAAGCGGCTTTTGTTTTTGGAACCTTTGTAAAAAAGATGTTGAAAATTTTTAAAACAAAATCTGAAAAAACTCAAAAATCGAATCTTCATTATTCTCGCGATAATACACCGAAGCGTGTAGCAAATGGCGGGATCCATCTCCGCGGCCTGGGCAACACAGCTCCGAATAAACATTGCAGCGGTAGCGAGCCATTACGACACTGTGCTTGATTTGATTAGCCCGGGAATCGATCCCCAGACCTTACGCATCGTTAGCGATGGCTTTAGCTGCACTACAACGGGCCGGTCTACATAGCTGGCATGTTGGTGAAAACATGTGCTATATAAGTGCAGTGAGGGATTCAGCCGGTTAAAACCGTCTGACGGAATTTTATTAGTTCAGCGAACCGGCCGGCACGGCTCTGGATACTGAGTATCAGTTGAAAAAGAAGCGGCAGAAATACAGCTTAATTCTTGTAACAGAACTGACAGACAGAAATTTTGAATTCCACCACTGCATCAGTGCTGTCCGAACTGGTCTCGACGCTAGGATCTCAGCTAGCTAATAAAAAACGCCAGAAACAAATAAATAGCTGACGTTCTTTTTAAATATTATTGAACAGAAAACCAAAACGGTGATTGGGGAAATCTGGGAAGTGGGCTTGCGCTGTCAGCAGCCACTCCGTACACACGTCAAATGTCATCGGCTCCAGCCGTGAATCGAACCGAAGGGATCTGAAACGTGCGCGCGATACCCTATAGTTCAAGGGTGGGGAACCTGCGGTCTGCTTAAGTTTTGAATGTGCCCCGCGTCAGAATTTTGTTAAGTGTACAACAAACTGGTAGAATAGAAAACGTTAAGATTTCTTAAAAAGTGTTTTACATTCAACTACACGGTGTTTTTGTGGCATAAAAAACGCGCTAAAGTCTCTGATTTTTGCGGAAAAAACAACTCAGCATGAATGCTTAATAAATTTGCGACGTAATATTGCGTATTTTAAAGACAAAACTTTTAAATTGAGCGTGAATGTGGCCCGCTGAAAGTATCATGCAATCAATGCGGCCCGCTGTGCTTTGCCGGTTCCCTACCCCTGCTATAGTTACTTTATGTTGCTGACATAGCCTGATATTTCACTTCTTCCAAGCCTATCACAGCTCTAAGGTAGTTCCTCCACTCAACTCATTCTACGAATTCATAACAAAAACACTGTCTAGGGTTTCGCTGTTCTTTTTTTTTAATCACAGCGCACATTTTTGTTTTTTTAATTCTGAACTGTCTTTAGCTATCCCCCCTTGTGCCGCCCCTCCCCACCCCCTTGCCGCCACGCTTTGTCACATTTTTGATCTCCACCAGAATGACCGACTTCCTTACAACTATCTACAACATCACTGCTCTTTTGGCCATTTTATGACGTCATAAAGCTCGAATCGCCTTCAGCGCTTCGACGTACTACGTCACAATTAACTGCCCTCGTTATCCCGGCGATATGAACTCTTTGAAGACATCACAATGCTACAGGGGGCAGAGCAATCGCAGTGGGGGTTAAATGTATATAAATGACGTCATATCTCATTCGCGGAGCGACTCAGTATCAAACCTTGTTCTTATTAACTGGCATGTTCATTGTGACGACTTTTGCAGCCAACATTGTGAGATCACAAAATTATGACGTTACATCATTATGAAGTTTCGACAGATTTGTGACTGACGGTTTTACAGCGTCGAGTCCTAAAGAGGCGCGTTAATTGTTCTCGTAAAATTAATTAACAAACCAGCCGGTGATCATCGCTGCCGCTGGCAAGTCAAGTTGAAAAGCGAAAGTTGTAAATTGCCGATTGGAGTAGTGGTTCAAGACACCGCTATCTGTGCGAGAGGTCTGGGGTTCGATTCCCACGCCGGTCTAATCGGACACAGTTTTGCCAAATGCTCACCACCGCTGTGGCGTTTCTTTGGAGCTGTGTTGTCCAGGCGCTAAGTCGAGGAGATGGATCCCACCACTCGTTACATGCTTTAACGCCATGCCGCGAGTATAGTGGAAGACTTTTGATTTGATTTTTGGACTTCACAAAAATTTGCTTAGTTGGAATTTCAAGCTAATACTAAGACCGCTAATTTCTGCGCGCAGGAACATCGGCTTTTCTTGGCTTATTAATTTGCGTTTAATTTTTTTTGTTGCTTTACCAAAAATTTTTTGAGGTTTTGCGTAACGGTGATGTTGTTTCTGCGGACATTTTGTTGCAAGAATATTTGGTAGAAATGCTTTTCGACGAAGGTAGATTGAGATCAAAGCGACGAAACAAAACCAGGCTCCGCTAGTAGGGGTCTTGATCTTGATTGGGGGAATTAAGGGATGTTAACTGTTTTAACCCCACTTTTGATGTTGCGCAATTATTATGGCGTTGCGGAACAATGCATGACACACGATCTTCGCAGCGTGGCACCCGACTCTTTCTCAAGGTTTCGATCCTGAAATTTGCGCTGCACGTTGTGCAATCTTGCAGAGAAGCGGGCCGGTGGTGTGTTACGTTCTGTAGTCGTCAAATGACAAGAGCTAGCTAGCTTTCTTGTGTTTCATCACGAAAAAAGGCGAAAGATTTAATTTCCCTCATTCCTGCGATTGTATACCTTCACCTCCATAATTTGTTTGTTTACAAACCGTGCGGGATGACGTCACTATACGTCACATTGAGCCGCTTTTCTGACCTAACGAAGATTTATAAAATAACATCATCCGCTTGTGAACCTGCTCTCATTGTTGTGATGTTGTCTGCGGTTGCTAAGAAACCTGACGTGGCACTACGTAATATTGTTTTTAAAATTAATCACACGCAAATTCGCTATGATGACGAAACCAACCTGCCACTGTGTCTTCACAACGAGCCAATGTGACGTCATAGAGAAGACCCTGGTATAACACCTGGAGTGTTTGCGTGTAGCTCCGCTCTACCGGATGTGGAAACTCGGAAGAGCTGGATACTGTCTCCTTATTCGATGACGTCATTTCCTGTAACACATATGGGTGATTATGACGCGATCAAATCTGGAGGCTTTGCATTTGTGACTTTATTCACCGTCTTTGAGAGCGACTTTGCGTCATATGCGTAATGTCGCCGCGGGGCGAAGATCGAGAAAAGTTGTAGAACCGGTGCTGAAAAATCTACGGTCACTCGGTAGTTGTGTCGTCACAAGGAAAGATCTACGAAATTATATAATTGCATTGTGACATGACAATACAGAACATATCAAATCTCTTTCTAGAACTCTGTTTGTGATGTTTAACAGATCTGTTTGCTTCCATGGATCAAAATAAACAAATATATCAACAAACCTTGGATGATGTAGTTCAAAAACTCCTTGAGAATCGTAGATGATTTTGCGAATTGTCTACAAATCTACAATAAATAAAGGTGTAGCCTAACACTGCGAATGCTTCAAGAATACATTGTAATTGCCAAGTGTAGTTCATTAGAATTTAACCACGGAATATCGATTCTTAGTAGTGCCACACATACTTGACCCAATACACAGCCCTATTGTGCCTTGGAAGATGTAAACACGATTTTGAAGAACTTTAATTTGACCCCAGCAAAGCCGCTCGATGCCGGCAACGAAGCAAGTTCTCGATACCGATTCAAGCCGGGAAATTATAGTGCGAATTATCTTTAGTGTTGCGGTACGCGAGCACAAATTACTTGACCGATTTCGTTTCAACGATCTACTCGAAAGAAAGAAATATACGCCAAAACCTCGGCATAAAAGTTATTTTGATGATTGCTATTTCAAATCACTTACAATAACTGATTTAAATTAAAACACGTTTGAGTAAAATCTCAAAAAACTTGTTCAATGACCATGAGTTCGATTCCTGGATACGCTCCTCAATATTACATCTTGACTTTCCTCAAGAATATTTTTTTCTTTTGCGGACTGTTTCCGCGAATTATAAGCAAATTCACGCCCTCAGTTCCTCTTCGCCCGCAGCAAATGTGGAATGGGATCTTTAACACTGAGTGAACAAATTATTTCCTTTAACGCTCTGATGAATGCGATTCCGGATCAACTTGGCGCCTCGTATTCAGTGACATATTCATCCTCCAATCACGAGAAAGCGATCGAAGCGCTATAACGAGCTCGCTTAGGAGTTGCCGACCATCTGTTTGCCAATCGGAGGTGGAGGAATCCCGCTAAGTGCCTTTCCCAGCGGCACAAGTAGGCCTACTGTAAACTTGTCGCTGGGAATGGAGGGTGAGCTCTTGAATCAGCAGTTTTCTAAACTCGGTGAGCTGAGTTCAAACCATCGCTTGATTCATTGTTGAACTTGGCGATTGACGTCGGGGTCTCTTATCGCTGCGATTATTGCATAATTCTATCTCACAATGAAACTCACCGTTGAAGTGTAGCTCCGCGCACTTCGCGCTTATTCTTCTGTCGCCTTTTCGCGGCTTGCTGCTTTGTTTATTGCAGGGCGACTCCGCCCTAATTTCTACTAATTTCGTCACGCTTGCAGAATTATAGTGCAGTAATTGTGTCCGAACAGTGCTTGATGTTTTGCACAGCGACATATCGCGAAGATAATTGACTGAACACAATTTACTGTGGTCTCAGTTACGCAAATAAAGCTGGAGATAGCAACTCCGAAATAGTTTCTACAAAATTCGTATTTTTTTATCATTTTTTAATCTTTTTATTGGTTTTCCATGAGCTGTCAGCAAAGACGCACATAATCTATCAGTGTGGGAAGAAGGCGGCAAGTTTACTTATGCCGTTGGGAAAGACACTTAGCGAGATTCCCCCATCTTGAGTGGTGGACAGATGGCTGGTAACTTCTAAGCGAGCTTGTTTATAGCGCTTTGATCGCTTTTTTGTGATTGGTAAATGAATATGCGATTAAACAAAAACACAAAAAATGCAAAAATCTAGGGGCCTGCTGGGCTCCAAGTCCTTCACCTTCGAGTCACCTGTTTCTTCCACAAGGAAGAAAAAAAAATCTTCTGTGTGTCATCATCAATGACGCCATTATTAATCGCGAAAATTTTCAAAATATTTATTGCGATGAAATATCAGGAATATGTCAAATGACGTCAACTTCAAACAAAATGAGTGCTTCTTCTTTCCAAAAAATATGAGATGACGAACACGATCGTTGCTACGGCTACGGCACCAAGAGCGACGACTCCGATTGACGTCAGCATCGTGTAAGATGTTCCTAAAAGAAATCCGGATGTAAAAGTGTACTGCGCAAGTCCGTTACGACAAAACTCAACATATTTTGCACGATATAAATGGTGACCTCACCTCCACATATCCTAATCTCACGAACCTTTGATATTTTGGGGAAGAACAGCGCCATCATCTGTCATGATTGAGTTGTAAGGTTTTTCGATGACGTCATTCCCTATTTCAGCTACAAAAACAATGAGGATTAAAAGTTTCGAAAAATAGAGGGTCGCTGCGTCATTGGTATACGCTGGCCTGGAAAAGTTTACGCGGCTATAGGCAGCTTGGTGCCGTGGACATATGCTGGTATGATGGACATGTTAATTCAACTATTCGAAGCAGGCAACATGGCCCTGCAGTAGGCTACAAATCTTGCGCGACGGGTTCAATTCACGGCTGGAGCCGATCGTATTTGATATATTTACCGAGTGGCTGCTGACGTCACAAGCGCAAGCTCACTTCGCAGTCTCCTTCCATTACTCTTCAATTTTTGAATGATGAGGAGCCGATGTAAGTCTATATATATGAAATATAACAGGGTAAATGGTAGGCCTTGAAGACTTACGAAATAAACGCTGTGAAAACCAATTCTACGACTAGTTTCGCGGTTTGACCGCTCATCAGGTAGACTCAGGTTTTGAACCCAGGACCTTGTGATTGAGAGCTTTACCTCTCCAACCACTCGGCCACCGAGCTGACAGCGTTTTCAATGCAATTTTCAGCTATAAATCGCTGTCAGCTCGGTGGCCGAGTGGTTGGAGAGGTAAAGCTCTCAATCACAAGGTCCTGGGTTCAAAACCTGAGTCTACTTGATGAGCGGTCAAACCGCGAAACTAGTCGTAGAATTGGTTTTTACAGCGTTTATTTCGTAAGTCTTCAAGGCCTACCATTCACTCTTCAATTTTTAGTTCAATAAAATTTGAAAATAACCTCAGTTTTTTTATTGCTTTAACAATAACCAGCCAAGCATTTGGTCAGCTCTGCATTTGTCGATCTCACAGATCAAAGATTTTATCTCAAAATGAACTTGTACAAGAAAGCGCTGATTTGTTTTGAAGCAATGCACTCGGATTCAGAGCCAAAGGTGTTCAGGTGTTGCATCCAGGTCGAGTTGCTGGAACAAGTGACTCAGACGTGTTTGTGACTCGAAAACTAGTTCATATCACGTCTGACTTGATTTAAAAATGAGTTTCAGCCTGACTCGATTCAGAATCGAACCAAAAACCACTTATTCCTGATATTGAAGATAAACTTACCATCTTCACGCCGAGGAGCAATCTTGCGCCTTTTATTGTTTGTAATATTTCCAAAATTTTCACCGCCAGGTGGCGCAGCGACCTTGTCATTTATTCTTGTTATTTCGTCAACTATAAATTCTACAAAACAATGCGAAGTCAATAATTATGTCATGCTTTGTGATAAAATGAAAAATCAAATCTCCTGTACACTCGCGATATTATGCCGAAGCGTGTAACGAGTGGCGGGTTCCGTCAGCGCGGTTCAGCGCCTGAGCAACACAGATCCGAAGAAACATCGCAACGATGACGACACTGTGCCCGATTTGACCGGCCCGGTAACCGAACCGACGACCTGCCGCACCGCCAGCGATGTATTGAACTACTTCGTCAACCTCTCGGCACATTTCCTAATCCAAATAATATTGCCAATTCCCGACCTCTTTCCCTCTCGCAAATAAACTGGGCCTTCACGTTGCCAACATTCCGCCACTTCATCTTGCTTCCGGACTTCCCCGTTTTTTCTAATATGACGTAATCGTTGGAGCTGTTGCTCGGTTCTCCTTTTGCCCAAAATGTTTGGCCACCATCGGCGCTCGTGCCATCTTCCCACTGAAACTCATGTGGTCCTTCCCCTGTCCGCTCGAGGCCGATGAAATAAGAATGTGTTTCCCCTGAAAAAATAATATAATACCTCATGTGATGATACGTCAGAACTTCAACGTTACCTCGCGAGTTCACGAATCTCATTGTGGTTCGAGCTTATATAGACTCAATTTCTAGCGGTCAATACTTCATAAGCGGTGAGTTCGAATCTCAGCGATTTTGGAAAATGACAGAAATAACCAGAACTAGACGTGGAAGCTCTTCATGCTGTTCGTTAACTTTTTTAAAAGCTCAAATAGCCGAGTAATAATTAAGATCGTCTGCATCTGGAACTGTAGACTTGGGTTTGATTCCGAGTCGGGTCAAACCAATGACTTTAAAATTGGTATTCACAGCTTCCCTGATTGACGCTCAGTATTAAAGATGCAGTGTGGAGAACAAGCCGGCAAGTTTACTTGTTGTGCCGTCAAGAAAGGTACTAAGCCGGATTCCCTCATCTTGGAGTGGTAGACAGATAGCTGGCAACTCCTAAGCGAGCTCGTCATAGCGCTTTGATCGCTTTCTTGTGATAGAAGAATAGACAACAGACATGCAATTACACAACTTCGTGCTTTCCTTCGACTGATTAGTCAGTCGGATCTCAACCACAATAAAAAGTACGAAACGTAATAAAAACCTTGCGCTGTTGCGTAGGGAATCATCGCGTTGAGTGCGTTAAAAATCTTCTCATCTTTAATCACAGCCAACTTCGCACTTAACTTCATGCATTCCTCTGCTGCCACCTCGTGGTCCTCTCTTTTCTCAGTCTCCACGTAATATTCGTTGCTGCCAAACTCTTTCCAAACTTTTCCTCTCGTCACCAAGTTCCGTACCAGGGTTGTATGCGCCGCGATCATTAAACTGATAGCATACGTCATTGACCGTGACATGATTGGCTTCTGAAAAGTTCAATTGCTTACGTCAGAGATCACTCAAGTTCTAGGTAGACCAAAGTGACGTAATCTCACTGATTCTCCGTCGAATGCCCCCAATCCCCCTACGCCATACCCAAGTAGCATTTTTTAATCTTAATCAAAGAAAAACAAAAAATCAAATCTTCGTTATTCTCGCGGGATTACACCGAAGCGGGTAACGAGTGGCGGGATCCATCTCCGCGGCTTAGCTCCTGGGCGACACAGCTCCGAAGAAACATCGCAGCGGTGGCGACTGGCGAGCCGCTGGCGACACTGTGTGCGATTTGACCAGTCCGGTAATTGAACCCCACTACATCAATCCATCAGTTTAAGTCAAAACTAGAAAACACAAAAAAGTTTACGTACAATTTTAAGTGAAATCACTAGTTTTTCTTAAGATGTTGAAACAGGCATGAATAAATTTCCAATGTTTAGATCATTAACTATCGAACCAACTCAAATTTACCAAGACTTACCTTGACGAAGCAATCCTTAGATCTCTAGCCCAGAATGCCACATCAAAGTAATGCAGGATGTTTCAATGCAGTATGCAAACTTGATTGTGACGCAGTTGTACGTCATAGAACACCAACTAATTATTCCCAACCAATAGGAGCAGTTTAAATTTTTATGTTAATTTTATTGCGAATTTTTTGCTTTAAATCGCGGTTTAGTAGTTCGAAGATCGCGGGCGCGACCAGATGCTGTGAAAGGGCAAAATTTTTTATGCTGTTACACAAACTAGAGATGGCATGGGCCGCTAAGAGACCCGCCAACGAGCCGTTAACCGGTCTTTTTACTGGTTCGCTAACGGCCCGGTTCTATCCTTGTTTATTACTGGACCGCCAACGAGCCGCTAACACTTTTTGAAATTCCTTTAAGTTTGATTTATGTGATTAAAGATTCATAAAAAGAATGGGCTTTGGGCGGGCTGGGCTTTATTTTTGGTATGAGTTGCCGGGTCGGTTACTGGGCAAGAGGTTCCTGACCGTGGGCGGTCTTGGCCTTAAAAACGTCAGCCCGAGCCGTCTCCAGCGCAAACATTCTCCCACAAGCGCTAGAGGTAATTTTTCACGGGATGTCATCAGTAACGGCATGTTATTTTTCGTCAGCAGTTTTTGAATGTCATAGAAAATTGTTTGAAGCAAAATCTATGTTTCTCAAGTCGGCGCAAAATATCTGCTCAGACCGGGACGGTTCAGTGTCAGCAGCGTAATCAGAGGGGCGCTGTCCACCACTACAGAGGAGCCTTGCCCACCACTGCAGAGGGACCCTGCCCACACCTGTTTGACCTTAGAAGACCTTTCTTAGACGTCGATAACTAAGGAGGAATACAAACGAGACTTCTCATTGTTTAAATTCCCCCTCCCCTTCCTTCGCTGCTTACACCCCAATTTATTGCCAGTGATGGGCACGACGAAACTTTCCGTTCTAAAGCGACAGCGATAATTTCAAAAAAGCAATGGACGATACCGATAATCGATAAATCTCAATTTTTGAATTTTTGAAAACAATATCGGTAATCGATCAATTATCGCCGATAAATTTTTCCGATGAAAGTTGCGGTTAATTTTCAATGGATTTGACGAAGTTTTTTTGTGAGTCAAATTGCAAAAATGGTTTTATACATTATTTTTTCAAGAAAAGAGAGCAGTTCACGGGCTTTGCCGCGGCATCAAACAAAACAAAGAGAGATTTTTTTCATTGCAACAAGATTTTGTGGTTATAGAGTATTTTTTCCCAAGCGCCAACTTTGAACACTGTGTGCATAAAGAATCGTCTATCGCGATAATCTATTAGCGATAACAAAATATATTACAAAAGCGATATCGGTAATCGATAAATCCAAACTATTTTGAGCGATAACAATAATCGGTATTAAATTATCGCCGATAACTATCGCCTAAGAATTATCTCGATAAATGCTCATCTCTGTCTATTTCTCCCAACATATTGATAATATCTTGTTTATGAATCGAAGTTTTTTAGAAGATTACAGACAATTTCTTCGTCGCATCTTATGATGATGGAATTGCTAAAAATCGCTTTGGACGCGAATTTCTTTTTCTTTCGTTGCATAAATTCATCTTCCTATTCCTACCACGAAAAATCGATCAAAACGCCGTAACAAGCTTGCTTAGGATTCGCCAGCCATCTGTCTACCACTCTAAGACGGAGGAATCCCGCTTAGCGTCTTACCCAACGGCACAACAAGCAAACTTGCGGCTTGTTTTCCACATTGCCGCTTTAATGCTGAGCGTCAAGCAGTGAAGTTGTGAATAGCAATTTTAAAGTAATTGGATTGACTCGACTCGGAATCAAACCCAAGTCTACCGCTTCAGAGGCAGACACTCTATCCACCTGGCCACCTGAGCTGTTAATTGTTCCAAAGTGACGAACTTTTTCGATTCATTTGTAGTTTTCCCTGCATTTACACAATAAAATATCGCGACAGCTATGAGTCGTTGCCACTGTTTATTTGAATAACACTGAACAAATATGTGGAGTAGTTACTTGGTCGATGATAATGAACGATCGCGCTTGTTCATGAAATGCTATTGTTTCATCATAAAGGTGCTAACTAGGTCGGGCCATCTGAAGTAGCCACTTGATATTAAAAAGCTTTTATAAGATTTGTAAACATCGTCGCGATTAGCTCAAGCGCGTTCCTCTTTCATCTTTGACGCTGTATTTGCTGATGTCATTGAAGCGTGATGGAGTGAAAGTTTTTGTTGTGTCGTCGAAATCTCGCGCGAGAGATTGACTTCCAAGTTTTTATTTTCAATAATTACTTCTAAATTGAGTTCATGATGATCCCAGACTATGTTTGTCGAGCTGACAGCTTCCAGTCTCACGCGAAGAGCTCGATAAACAGCGGTGAGAAGCTGAGAATCGCGCAGATAACAATTGCTCGAACAGCAAATATTTCCGAGTTTGTCCCCAAACACTCGAGCCTCGGACTGCTCACCTTCCAGTGATAAGATCCTGATACAGCTTCAAAGCTTCATTGTAACGAAACAATCTGTGATTCTTTCAACATCGAGCGACTTTTAATTAAACTGCAAATGTTTCGAAACGTCTCCAACTTCGTTCCAGCACACGTAGGAGCAGCACCCCAGCATTCCAGAAAAACTGAATTTTACTTGATCTCAGTATTCAGTCGTGATCAAGCAGACTACCTCCTGTGAATGCCTCCCTCGCAGGCAAATGTGAAGGACTTTGATTGGCCCCAGACCTAGTTTTTTCGGGGTAGCCCTATGGTTTTTCTTAGACCTGAATTTGATGTTCGCAGCAAACCGTTTTGTGAGAGGCGCGAATTAGCGCGCCCCTTTAATGCGGCCTTGCTTTCCGCTGCAGACATCCCCTGTTTTGCGTCCACCCCTCGCCCAACCCCCTGTTTTGCGACCACCCCTCGCCCAAGTCGTTACACACGTTGTTGGTGGGGTGTTTCATTTAGAATAGCTTGGCTATGTGACTCCTACAATTGAATGTTGAAAGCTGAAAGATTGCGGGTTCGAAGCTTGGCCTTGATATTTTGTGACAGATTCTTTTGAAAACATTTCTATTGATGAGCTGTTCGCTGGACGCAAACTCGCTACCTTCGGTTTTCAATAAATGTGATATTTTAGTTGTTGCGCGTCGAGCATGCTTTTCTCCTCGACGCGCCCATTTTGCTATACGACAAAAGGTAAAGGTAAAGGTATGGGACAGCGGGTGCAAGCACACATTGTTTAGGCCATTTTAAATTGTCGGCCCATTACAATTTTCAATCACGAACGATTGAACGCTGTGAAGGGACATACATGACGAACAACACATACACAAAACCCTTCGCACTTCCGCTTGTGCCGAGCGCCTGGCGCGAAAGCTGCGAATACTATTTTTAAAGTCTTTAGTATGACCCGACTGGGAACAAAACCCCAGTCTACCGGCTACCAAGTAAACGCTCTTAACCGATACACCAAGCGCCGGTGCTATACGACAAATCTGCGTGTGTTAGTTTTGTTGCGTCTGATATTTAGAACGAGCAAGACACTGTCGATCAAATAGCAATGTTTTAAACATCCATACCAACGGACCGTTTTTTGATTTTGCAAGTTAGAAGATTAAATTTTTGATGTAAATGGATAAAGATATTAGAGGCTAAATAAAACCATTCCTGTTGTATCTTTGCAATATACTGGGCTAATAGTGGATGCTATTGCTTGGTTGGAACTTGTGATAAAACACGATGTTTAACAAAGACAGCAATGTGGTTAAAAATGTAAATAGTATAACGAGATTTGTTGAGAGGGTTCTTGCCAATAAACAAACAGGTTGCGGTCGAACAATCTGTGGTATAAAGAGGAAACGTAAAACCACAGTAATTTTTGAAAGTGGACCTTTCGAAAACATGAATTCAACTGTCATCATCAGCAGTGCAAGCAGGGCAAAGCAAAGCTGACCCCATGTGGTCAAATCAGGGCTGCGAACTCGATCGAATTTAAAACCGAGTTCAAGTTCAAAAGATATTTGCAAGTCCGAGTACCAGTTCGAGTTCTAAGAATTTTATTTTTCGAGTTCAAGTTTAGCGAGTTCAAGTTCGCAGCCCTGGATAGGTCGCAATGGCATGAAAAAATAAACAATATGCAGCTTTTCTTTTGGTAAAATGATATCTTCAATTTTACAACAAACCATATTTCGTAATGATCTTATATTTCTTTTCAACAATTTAAATGTCTGTCTAATGAACTCGAACAGTTTTATGCGAGTTCAAGTTCGAGTTCAGAAAAAATATTTTTTCGAGTTCAAATTAGTTCGAGTTCGGCAAAATGATCGAGTTCTTTGGAGTTCAAGTTGGAGTTCGCAGCACTGAGTCAAATCGTCCAGTTTTAAGAATGTAAAACTGAGTCAAATCGTGCAGTCAAATCAGCACTGAGTCAAATCGTGCAGTGGCGTAACAAGGGGAAGGGCGGCATTTTTGGATAAGTTTTAGGGGTACAGGAAGCTATTAAGGCCCATTAACTTTCAAATGCGCATAACTCCGCAAGTGATGAATATTATACAAATTTTGTTTGATCGTTCAAATGTGTGCATCTGAGACTTCATTTCATCCAATTTTTAGCTATGTCACTATCATGAATTTTGTATAATTAACAAAATAAAAAAATAAAAATTCGGGCTTTATTACCTTCATAGGAAGGTAATAAGGCCCATCATAAAACAGTTGATACTGATCCAGTAAATGTTTAGTTACGCTCCACAAGCACATCGGCATTATATTTTAATAGAATAAGAAGCCACTGTGTTCTTAATATGACGAAATTCTCTTCATAAAACCTACCGTACCCAAGAGAATTGAAGTAGGTGGTGTTCAATTCTCCTAACTGACCAACTAAACAAACAAACTCCTTATTTAGCCTACACTCGAGTGTAATTAGACACTTTCTTTTATTAACAGATTTAAGAATATGTTTAAGGATTATGCTGCCAGAATCAATAACTGGACATTTATCCAACTGTCTACTACGCACCAAACCAAAATTTAAATGCTGTCCGCTGTTTTAGTGTGTAGGGAGGTTTGTTCTGTCTATGCTGTTGTACTGATACCTACCAGTAGGTTGCCTAAGCCTTTCTCAACCGTAAAACGTAAACTTGATCTTTTTTTCCTGCACAACTGATTCTACCTGTTTTAAATGACGTATTTTGATGCTTTACAAGCAGGCAACTCAGCCAAAAATGTCAATGAAAAGGCTAGTTTTTAACATTTTCAAAATTTAAGTTTGCCCCATCATGCGGCGAAACAACAGTTTATTTTCGAGAAAAAACTTTATTTTAATTAAAAATCTTAAAGGTAATCGCCAAATGCAATACGCTAAACAGCAAATCTTTCTATCACAGATTCAGCATCTAAGTATTTTTGCACGTGTGAATAAAAAAAAATGGGCCTTATTAGCAGCATTATGCAAATTTCAATATGTTATTATCAATCACCTTCACAAAAGAAAAAAATAACAAAAGTATATGAACACTCCACTAAAAGCATTACTCTTGCCGACTGTATCGAAAAATTGTAAGAAAAAAACATGAAATTAGAGATATTGATCGTCAAAGCCATTGTAAAATTAGAACAACATGAGTTTTTAGTCCCCCCAAATTTTAAGTTTCTGTGGTTAACTTGTTTTACCAGATAAAACAATCAATTTATTCATACAAACTTGCCTTCATAACAGCTTCAAAAAAACGCGTCAAAGTTGATCGTATTATGCTTGTGTTAGAAGATATCGCCAGTGGGCCTTATTACCTGCAGGGCCTTATTTGCTGCAGGTACCATAACTTTTTTTCCTAATTATTTTGAACAACTATTACTTACTTGAGAAATTTGCAAGGGACAAATTAATGTTTCGACTATAACCAAAGTCTCGTCAGCCTTGCTACGCACAGCCAATCCAGGCTAAACTCATTCCAGACTGTAAAGACTCTGTTTTTGCATTGCTTTACCTGTACATCTCGACTTCATCTGTTCTCTAGGTTGTGCCCTACATCTCTTATCTACATCTTCATCTCTGTTTCTACATCTACTTTTCTACATCTACTTTTCTACATCTACTTTTCTACATCTTTATTTCTACATCTACATCTTCATTGTTGCCCTACATCTTCATCTCTTTTCTAGAGCACAACCTAGAAAAGAGATGAAGTCGAGATGTACAGGTAAAGCAATGCAAAAACAGAGTCTTTACAGTCTGGAATGAGTTTAGCCTGGATTGGCTGTGCGTAGCAAGGCTGACGAGATATTACTTATTTGCTATATCGCTTATTTGCTAATTGTAAATCATCTTACTGTGTTGCCCAATGCCCAGGCGCAAAGTTGCGGAAATGGGCCCGCCATCTCGTTTACGCTTCGGTGTATTTCCGCGAGTATAATAAAGATTTGATTTTAACGTTAGTTATATGTCACAATTGCATACTGCTTACTTCTTCGTCTTTGCATTAATTGAATCGCTCACACTCAGCAAACCTCTGCATTTAGACATAAGCTGCGGAAATATTTTAGGTTTGTCCATAGTGAGTGCATCACTGCATGCCCTTTTTCGATAATAAAAAAGGCTGCGCCCCCAGACCCCTTTGGCCTCCGGCACGTGAGGTTTTCACCCCCAGACCCTCGGGTGTGCCCCCCCACCCTCCCCCACCCCCTTGCCAAATTCTGGGTGCACCATTCATACTGCGTATTGTTTTTGCGTATTATTCTTGTGTTGACGGCACGAAAATGAAAGACACTAACTAAGCCGGTTAAAAAACATTAGCATCCAAATCATTGCAGTAGTTTGCAAGTCAGCGCACTTTTAATTGACGCATATTTTGTCATGAAGAATAGATGGCCGCATTTGAAGCTGCTTAATGCTTAAAAAATTATTGCTCATTTGGGGGCCGCAATTTCTTGAACCGCTTCGGGCGGCAGAGCCTCTAGTCTAGCTACGCCGCTGAGCATTGGTTTTATTTTTCTTCTACATTTTATACCCGGAGCAATCACTGTTTACGAACCTTAAACAAGTTCCAATCTCTCCCACATCTTTCAACTTCTACAACTTTCCACCAACCTTCTCGTATGTTTGGCTTCCATTTGTATATTCTGTCATTTTTTTCATACTTTCAAACATTTGGGGCGTTAATTTCAGTCTCGAATTGAGGCCCAACCCGATTTATAATCAAATCTTCGATAGACTCGCGATATTACGCCGAAGCGTGTAACGAGTAGCGGGATTCATTTCCGCGATTCAGCGCCTGGACAACACAGCTCCCAAGAAACGTTTATTATGCATAAAACCAAAACTTATATTTCACTTTGCAGAAATTAAATGCGCAACAGCAAAGTTGCAGTTTCAGGGAAATCCTGAATTGTAGGAACTTTTGAGGAGTTTTTAAAAAATTCTGATCTTTGATTCTGCTTTTCCTGAGAAAAAATAAAAATTTTGAGTATTTAATTTCACAAAAACGATTTTTAAAGTCGTTAATTACAATCTCATCTGCATTCTAAATCTTGATGTGCCGGGGAATCGAACCTTCGCCGAATTCTTCATTGTTTCGTTTGAAGTATTCATTGAGGCTGCAAACTGGAATCGAATCTTCGGTCGGTCATCTGACTTTTAAGTTATTCTCCAGTTTTGCTGACAAGTATCTTCGCTTTTCCTGATCTCTCTCATCTTAATAGTCTCAACATCCATACGAGAAATTCGGCTTCTCTTGCATCAGGTTACGATGGCCGAGTGGGTAAGGCCGCGTCTCCGCTGAAGACTCGCCGCAACCATTGGGCTGGTGGCACGTCATTTGTCGGTGCGGGCGTCGGTTCGACTCCCACTCGCTTTAGCCTAAGATCTTGGTAATTGGAGTCAAGTTCAACTCATTGAATAAAATTCTCCATGATCTTACGCGTTTTTTGTAAAGAACTCATCTCATTTAAGATTTATAAAAATTGCTTTAATAAGAAACGAATAAATACGAAAAACAGACTGCGCGAGTGCGAGTATCGATTGTTGTTGTGGTCGAGTACGCCTGAGCACAATAAATAAAAATCGACTCCGCGAAGTGCTTATTCAAAAAAGTCGAGTCTCTCCACAAAACAGAGCGTCAAGAAGTGAAAAAGTACATAAAAAACGAATGTATTGCACTGCCAGAACTCATCACGTCATCACGGCTCTGACGTCACCAGTGACATCATCAAAGTGCGTTGCTTGCGTAATCAACATTTTGTCAAACTTGCAAATCACGTGGCATCGTGCTTTCGTGACGACTTCTGATTGGTTGATTGGAGAGATCGACTCCGCCCCTTCCTTCTTTTTCGCGATTTTGTTCGATTTTTCTTGGATTTTCGTGGTGATGACGTCCTGTCGGTGGTTCCCCTACTATGAATTGGTTCAATTATTGATGGAGTTGTACTCAACGCTTCGAAGGGACTTCTTTTTGTGGGTTTCGAACTGTCAACGTCTGTTTCGGTAGGGAGTTTGTTCGCATTTGTTGTTTCTTGCAGCGTTTTTCTTTGTTTTCTTTTGTTTTTTCTTGTTTTCTTCTTTTTCTTTTTTGATATTTCTCCATTGTCTGAAAGTTTCATGAGGAGTTGACGCCGTTTCTCGATTTCAAGTTGGATTTCAGGAGGAGTCGATGGAGAGATCACATGATGCTCACTGAGCATGGTGTGGTAGGAGAGCTCGGTATTCCGCCCTCTAGAGGAATCAAACAAAATCTGACTCCGAATCCGCTTTTCCAACTCCGCCCAAGTATCCTCGTCTACTGAGCTTGGAGAAGAAGTCGACAATAGCACCCTCTTGTGGTTTGGTTGCTTTAAAAACATGAGGAACATCACTTCTTCAAGGTCTTTCGACGTCTTGGGCCCTTTCTTGGGCTTCCCATTTTTCTGGAAAGCAATGTACCATGACGGTTTCCTCACGCTTGCGAAAGTATCAAAATAATTTCCCCCCATCGTTTCCGCGAACCGGCAGCCCTTACCCCGGCCTTTTCGCTGCAACAAGATAAGAATTAAAATCGGCGAAGTGGTCATCGGTGTCGGTGCAGGAGGTTTGGGTTCGCTTCCCAGTCCGGTCAAGCCAATCACTGTGTCGCCAACGGCTCGCCATCGCTGCGACGTTTCTCCGGAGCTGTGTTGTTCACTCGCTAAGTCGCGGAGATGGATCCCGCCACTCGTTATACGCTTTGGCGTCATGCCGTGAGTATAGTGAGGATTCGATTTCTTTAGCAAACTTGCATCCAGACTGTCACGTACGGGTTGTTTTCGCGCCCGCCCCCACATTGTATCGCGATTCTCCCGACGAATCGCGTATGCGCCATACAATCGATGACGTCAAAACGAGTTGTTTTTGAAATAAATTTTCAGAAAACAAAATCAAATTTGCAAAATAATTTCTCCTTGACCTCTGATCCCCCGGACAGTTTGAGAAAGAAGCAGATTAATTGATCAGGTCAAGATTGTGAGGTCACAATCATCGTGAAATAGAAGAAAGAAAATAGCTGCAGTTGAATGAACGCGCGATAAAATTAGACTGATTTGCAACCGAATAGAACGGGGTGACGTTTTCAAGTGGAGAGTCCATTGTGACGCACTTGACCCCGTCTCATTATCGCTTGATTCGAGCAAGACGAGTTTTATTAAAACTCAGCCCCCACCAGTGTGAGTAAGGTTATATAAGACGATGATTGCTGTTGGAATCGAACCCGCAAGTTAAAGCTTGTTGCAATATTCCCATGAAAATGATTTAGAGTTTCGCTTCACTGCGTAGCTGGTCAAGCAACTTGATATAAAACAAATTATTTTCAATTTTAAGAAAATTTCGCGAAAGTTCCCGCTCATTTTGCATCATTACGCACTTGGGAAAAGCAGTTTATGTCGTCACAAACGTCAATAAAGCAATCATGCGTGAATGCAGATTTGAATTAATGCGAGCATCCAAAGAGTCGAACTCACTTTTGCAATCAGCTTTCCTTTCTTGCTCATGCAAATATATCGGCCAGACACTACTCCTCGAATAGTGATGAGGCCTCCAAATGAAACTGAACTTATCTCCATCTTGGCTGAAAAACAAAAGAGAAATTTTGAAATGCAATAAAAATGGGACGAAAATAGCTGAAGGAGGAGAATGCAATCTCAGTAATTTTTAAAGTTGGACGTTTCGACCATAAAAATTCAGCAGTCATCACCAGCAGTGTAAGTAAGGCAGTACAAAACTGAAAATCAAAGCATCCAGTTTAAAAAGAAAAAAAGGGAAAGTTTTTTCGCTCGGCGGGGGGTAAGCGGTAAGAAGATCGAGCGATTTGATTCTGACATTAAATTCATCATGATCTAACATTTTCCCACCAACACGGCATCATTTATTATCATAATGTGTCGGCTACGTCGCAAAGCAGATGGTGCTGATCTGAGCCAGAAAAGTTGTTGGCTCTGTAATCGATTTCATGCAAGCCCCCTACCCCCGCAGTATAACCACAACTGATCCCCACTCACCGTATTTATCTCCGGCCATTCCATTTGCATCTATCTTTCTCCCCTGGATTTGAACTCGCCTTCCTGTTGCTTTCGAGTAGATTTCGTAGACCCTCGTCATGGATGGTCCCCCGCCGCCCCCTCCGTTTGTTATTTCTTTGCGCACGTGTCTCTGGAAGTTCTTAGCGGAAATCTGTGAGAAAAAACTGGTTTACATAAGCGGCAAGGGGGAGGGAATAGAGGGCAAGTTCTATCGCGTATTCGCGTAGATCGCGATTATTGTTACGTGACCACTTTCTTGTGAGAGAAGGGGGTCATTTTAATATGTATCGGGACTGATCGTTAATTGCCGTTGTTTTTATGGGATGAGTTCAGTTTGGTGGGAAGATCGCTTGGTGCTATTGACGTTTAATCATTTTGTAACAAGAACTTCGAATAATTGTTGAAGCTGAGATTTAATAGCCATGCATTGTTGCGTCACAATAGCGTGACGCTTGACTGCACACGCTGTAGGTGGGTTGCTGGGCCTGCTCTACAAATATCACCGAATTATTTTGGACTTTGTGTGGTTAAGAACGCTACGATCGCGCAAACGCTATTTGCACGCGACGTCGATCGCTTTGTTCGCTATTCCACCGCTTTGATGACTGCAAATGCCAAAGCTGTTCCGTCATTATAATGGGCGGGCTCCAAATGTCACTTCACCACTTGTTTTTACTGCTCACTTTACGCAAAAGTCACATGGTTTTACGTAATGCGTCGGCGGCATTGTGACGTCTTACGCAGTTTACCCAACGTTCTAAAGATACCTGAAAGAAAACAAAATTGTTTATTTTAATCGAACTTTCAAATTTCGATGAGGCGATTACGTTTGTTTGACGTAGCGGGTCACAGCGACGAGGAACCTTGCGCGCCATGCGGCTGCTTCGCGTTCAACCGCTGATCAAATGGGGTAAAGGTAGTTACTTAATGAACTCGACCAAGGCATGCGGCCACAAGCGTAACTCGACCCCTTCACCACTCGCGTGTGCAGAGTGGATGCAGAGCGATGGGTAACGCGATCTTGTCGTGTCATTCACCCGTGTCAGTCGCGGTCACAACCGGTCGAATGCAATCGCGCAACACAGCGTGAGACGAGGTTCTTCATTGACGCGATCTACATTGTTACATTTCATCTCGATGTCTGCGCAGCTGCTGCGAGATCGCGACAAATTCCGCAATCCTGAATCAATGTGAACCGCTGCGAAGTGATCGAATACCACAATTCAAAGAGTCATGAGGTTGATTCTAACCGAAGATCATTGATTCTGTATCGACTGGAGTTAGACAATATGGGGTTTGAACTCTAGTCGTAACTGAATTATCTTCGAATTTTCGCCTCAACCTAATTTAAATTCTCAATGCCTGCGGTTCCCAAGCCTCTGTTTCTTCATCACTCACTTTTGACGTGACTGACCTTCAATTGCCCTCAACATAAATGTTTTCAATTAAATCGAAATTCGGCTGCAGAACCTGGTGTTCTTCAAGTAAAAACGTCTTTACTCTTGATAAGAAATTACGGGACAGGAGGTTTTTAATTTCCACCTGACAACCCTAACTCCTTATAGGTTGGTAATCCACGAAAATTGACGTGTCGAAATTAAATAACTATCATCAAGCGTAAAAGAATTTCAAAACAAAATCATAACTTACCGCAATGATTAGGTGGAGCAAGATGAAATACAGACTTTTCATCTGAAAATATAAAAAGCAAATTTTGTAAAAAACAATTTTCTTTCATTGGGTATCGTTGTTTGGGGCCAGTCGCCTGCCAAAACTAGAGCACAACCTAAAAAAGAGATGAAGTCGAGATGTACAGGTAAAGCAATGCAAAAACAGAGTCTTTACAGTCTGGAATGAGTTTAGCCTGGATTGGCTGTGCGTAGCAAGGCTGACGAGACTTTGGTTATAGTCGAAGAATTAAATATTGAAATACAATAAATATGTTACGAAAATAGCTAAGTAGGAAAATAAAGCCACTGGAAGTTTGTTTCGACAACATAGATTCAGCTCTCATTATCAGCGGGGTAACTTTCAGTATGCTACTGCCTTGCTTACATTGCTGATGATGACAGCTGACTCTGTGTTGTCGAAACGTCCAGTTTTGAGATTTACTGTGGGTTCATTTTACCTCCCTCAAAAGAAGAGATAATTATTTGAAATTTTTTTGGGAGAACCGCTAAAGTTAACAACATCGAAAAACGGGTTGGTTTTATATTGAGCTAGCACTGCGTTTTATATTGTTGTTCAAATCCACTGGATTTAAAATATTGTCGCTACATGATGTACGACCCGGAAATCGAACCAAAATCAAAAACATCTTGAATCTAAAATTTTTAAAATGAGCTGCCGTACTTTACCATGCAATCTATAGCACGTCATTTTTAATAGAAAACTCGAAAACATCCACAAAACTATTCGTCTTGTGAAACTCGAATTTCTATTCGAATACAACAAACTCTACTAAAAGAACTCATTCTTTCGCAACTCTCAATCTCTAAAAAGAGCGGGTTGAAAAAACTGAATTTTGAAACAACGAGCACAATTTCTTCTGCTCAAATATTATGAACTGAATCTACATATTTTCATGATACGTGTTCCTTGTTGTGCACGTCTCCGCCACTAAACACATCAGCAACACAGCTGGAAGAGTGACAGCGCAGTGTAGTAGGTTACTCGACAATTGTCGAACACAGCTGGAAGAGTGACAGCGCAGTGTAGTACTCGACTATTGTCAAACACAGCTAGAAGAGTGACAGCACAGCCTAAACTTTACTCCTCGTTTTGACGTCATATCGCTGATCACCAGTTCAAGAGATTTTGATTTCAATTCCCGCCCTGGCACTGACTTCACACCTCCTCAAATTTCTAGCGAACGTAAAAGCTTCCACCACTGTAGTTGGTCCGAGAATCTCTGAACTTTTTCTAAATACTTCGAAATCTCGATTTTTCGCGAAAATTTTTCTACTCACTTTGTTTATTCCAGTCAATGATATTGATGACGTCACAATACTAATCAGTAATTATTAAAAACTTATTAAATCTGAAAATAAAATATCGATTATTCGATTGTGAGCAGAACGACGCGTGTCGAGAACTCGCTGCCCTTCTGTGGTAGCGCTACTTATATAAAGTGCTCGAAAATGGAAAGAAAAAAGCTGTAAATTGAAATTATTTGTTTAAAACAATAACGCGTTGTTTATTGTTAAAATATTGCGTCGTAATCGATTGCAACAGTTATTTCGTCATAATTCGAAACAATATTTCATATCGATTCAGAAAGATTCGCGTACAATTGTGTAAGTTCAAGAGGTCGCGAGTTCGCGCCTCGCTATTGTCGCGTCATTAATAATGTGATACGTCATAACAAAATTTTTGGTCATTGAAAGACCAGGGGAATCCCCCTTAGATTAAATAGTTTGACGAAAATCTTTGAAACTTTTCCTCGAGAAAACGACATTCAGTGAAATAAGCAGTGCAACACACTGCTGGCTCAATGGTTCAGCGTTGCTACCATTAATTATTTTTTATTGAAACCTGTGATCAAAAATCTTGTTTATACTCCGCGTTAATAGGCCGAAGCCTGTAACGAGTGGCGGGATCGATCTCGGCGACATAGCACCTGGGCTGCACAGCTCCGAAGAAACGTCTCGGTGGTGGCGAACCGATGGCGACAATGAGCTGATTGACCGGCCTGGGAATCGAACCTCAGACCTGCCGCGCTAATAGCCTGTGCGCTTGGCAACTGAACTAACGGCCGGTTGGAAACCTGTGAGAACAATTTCAAATTTAAGTCACAACAGTCGCAGATATTCTTGCTTTTACGATTGTTTTTATTCATAACTTTTGAAGCAAATCTAAAAGTTCAAAATTTCGAGATGAACTGGTCAAAACTTCTCTGAATTTCAGCGCAAGTTTCACAGCAAGGCGCGCAACTTTCGTGTTGCTGACGAACGCAGAACAAACACGGTTGCCGCGGTTTCAGTTTTGAAAAGAACTCGTCATATGCTTCACTTCGAATTGCTGGAATTATATTAGAGAAATACCGTTAAAAACTTCGGTAAGAATTGAACCCCAGATCAAGGTCATCCACAAATTGAAGTTGAGTTTATGGCAGCTGCATTGCCGAGCGGAAAGAACGTCTGTCTCGGAAGCTGTAGACTCGGTTTCATTCCGACTCGATACAAATCAATCACTTTACTGTTGGTATTCACAGCTTCTCCGCTTGACGCCCAGCATTCAATGGGCAATGTGGAGAACAAGCCGCAAGTTTATTTGTTGTGTCGTTGGAAAAGGCACTTTGCGGGATAGAGTGGTAGAGAGGTGGCCAGCGACTCCTAAGCGAGCTCGTTATAGCGCTTTGGCCGCTTTCTCGTGCTAAGAGGATAAATATCTAACTAAGTACTTACAACAAGCTGCTCCACAACAAGGCAGTTGAAGATTGAGGTCGACATTCTCGTCCAGACTAAATATAAAATAATACTTTCAATGAAAACAATACAAAGGAATTCCAACAATGTCGGCGCAATCATTTTAGAATAGCCCGCTCTCGTCTGGTGCATCGAAAGTTACCACGGTGTCAAGTCAACTCACCCCTTCCCTCTTGCCGCACGTTTTCTCATTGAAGTCTGCTTCAACCATTTTTTTTTTTTTTTTTTTTCTTATATCAAGCCACTTAATTGCAGCTTAGGATTTTTGTGGTAGTGAAGTACATGCATCATGGAGATGATTTAGTTAAGCATCGAACCCGCGAAGCCAGCTTCGGAGCCCAATGCACCAACCACTCGGCCAACTCCATGCGCAAGTCTGTTTCAACCAAAACCTAGTGCTTGGTTGCTTACTCATAACGCCACCTCGCGTTCCATTGTTTCAACGCAACAATGGTGAAATGAATTGTTACGTCACAGGTGTCTGGTTACATCGAAGACCTGGTTGCGTAAATTCCACCAGATCATGCCGACTTTCCAATGGGCGTGGTCTCGGTAGGGATAAAATGTACAAGATACTAAGAAACCGCGGTTCGATTGTTGTAAAATAAACTAATTAACTGACCACAACGCGATACAGCGAAGGACTTCGGCGCGTAGCCTCATCAAGACTTTGGGGGTTCCATGCTTTCGCAGATCTGAATTTTTGAGCAGGTGTTTTACCGGGAAGCTCCTATCACGAGGGGGCCTGGGGCTACAACCCCCCGTTAGACCGGCCCTGCCTGAAATTATGCAAAGATATTCCGCAGCAATTAAGGCACTGCACTGTTCTTTCTATAAATTTCACATTTTTTTACAAACAAATATTCTGAAAACTTATGTCAGTTCTGAAGAGTGAACAATAGTGCATTTTATGACTTTTTTTTCTGACTTATCTTTTTCTTGATGATATTGCAGTCCTCTTTTTTAGGTCTAATTGTTGGTATATATTTGGTGGGCCATGCCATTTCAACCAATTACTTGTTAATTACTCAATGGACTTTCAATTATTAATTACTTACTATCATTTGTTTAATTTTTTTTCCTTTTTCATCAATTTTATATTCCGACTCATACATGTCGGTAACTTACTTAGGTAATCCCAGAGTATCGTTGGAAAGTGTGCCCACTGTGTTGTTTTGAACTTGTGTGTGATACGCTAGTTAATGTGTCTTTATATCACGTCGTAAGTTGTTGCATTCGGGAGCAGCAGACTTAGATGATCAATTGGTCTTTCGCTGCCTCCCTCCTGCACTACTTTGCGTCATGGTAAATAAAAGTCGAGTTTCCACAGGGTTACCAATTATCATTGTTCCCCACATAACCACTATAACGAATCCAACATGAGGAATTACCCTCCTCATCATGATGGCGTCACTTACAGCAACGCTGAGTCAAGAGCTTGGAAACCCTGTGCTTTTTGCCGACCTGGTTGTGACAACAGCAGATCTTTTTTCAGAAGACAGTGCAGATGGCCGAGTGCCAAGAGTGTTTGCCATTGAACCAATGACTCCAAAATTTACCTTCCGTGCTTGAAGGTAAGCATTAAAGACAGATTGTGGAGAACAAGCCGGCAAGTTTACTTATCCCGTCGAAAACTTAGCGCAACTAAACGTTGTATTCTATTCCTGTTTTTTGCATTGTATTCTATTTTCACTGTAGTTCTTCGCATCACCTTGTGTTCCAATACGCTGTGTCGCCCCCTCTGAGTGTTTGTTCTCTTATGATGACAAAATTTGTATGACCGGCCCAGTAATGGAGTTATACTTCGAGCAATAAAACGCATCCAATACCGACGTAGGTCTACATAAAGCCAAATTACGAAGTCAAACTCCTCAACTCTGCACCCTTTGCAACGACCTGGGTGTTGCAACTTTGCTGACTCTGGTTTTTTCAACTCTTCTCCTACCTGCATGTCATAACGTTAACCGTTTTGTTGCCTCTTCTTGTACCGCTGTTATATTTTCCTTATCTAATCACTTTCGTTACTGTTTTGAATGTGCTGTTGCCCTTTCATCGCCAAGCGCAACCCCTGGCTCGACGCAAGAAACGCGCCGTGTACGCGACAATACAGTTATAAAACAGTCAAGCTATTGATCATCCACGAAACAATGTAATTTCATGATTTTATTAAAAAAAAAAGAGGCAGTAAGACTTCTTCCCAGTGCGCATGCGCAAACCTCGTGGCTGATTCTTCCAATGCAACAATCGTTCATTGCGATGACGTCATCTACACTTTCTTCCCTTTCTTTTTGGCGGAAAGCTGAAAATATATTTGTGACGTAATCACAAACAAATTTGTTTGAAACTTTGAAGTCGAGAAAGCCACGCGCTAATGCGATGGTCCACCACCCCTGCACAGCTGGACTAATGTGATGGTCCACCACCCCTGCACAGCCCGGACTAATGTGATGGTCCACCACCCCTGCACAGCCGGACTAATGTGATGGTCCACCACTCCCTGCACGGCCCGGACTAATGTGATGGTCCACCACCCCTGCACAGCCGGACTAATGTGATGGTCCACCACTCCCTGCACGGCCCGGACTAATGTGATGGTCCACCACCCCTGCACAGCCCGGACTAATGTGATGGTCCACCACCCCTGCACAGCCGGACTAATGTGATGGTCCACCACCCCTGCAAGGCCGGACTAGTGTGATGATCCACCACCCCTGCACAGCTGGACTAATATGATGGTCCACCACCCCTGCACGGCCCGGACTAATGTGACGGTCCACCACCCCTGCACAGCTGGACTAATGTTATGATCCACCACTCCCTGCAAGGCCGGACTAACGTGCCGATCCACCACTCCCTGCACGGCCGGACTAATGTGATAGTCCACCACCCCTGCACGGCCCGGACTAATGTGACGGTCCACCACCCCTGCACAGCTGGACTAATGTTATGATCCACCACTTCCTGCAAGGCCGGACTAACGTGCCGATCTACCACTCCCTGCACGGCAGGACTAATGTGCCGGTCCACCACTTTTTGCGCGGCCGGATTAATGTGACGGCAGGACTAATGGCTGGTCCACCACTCCCTGCACAGCCGGACTAATGTGCCGGTCCACCACTTTTTGCACGGCCGGATTAATGTGACGGCAGGACTAATGGCTGGTCCACCACTCCCTGCAAGGCCGGACTAATGGCTGGTCCACTATTCCCTGCACGGCCGGACGAATGTGCCGGTCCACCACTCCCTGCACGGCAAGACTAATGTGACGGTCCATTACTCCCTGCACAACCACGCTTAGAGGGGCGTTCTTAAAAAGGTCTGCGGCAAACGTCAAAATTTCAGGTCTGCAAATACGCATAGGAATCCTAAAAATTAACCCTGGGTACCTCAAAGTTATAACACGGTCTTGGCCCCAACACAACTGCAATGTGGCCCGGCTACCAGTACAACCACCCCCTGGCCACGCCCCAACACAGCCGCTCCCAGGCCTTATTCCCAACACAACATTTTCTCGGCTTTGCACCCCACACAACTGCTCCCCGCCCTCACTCTGAACACAACCGCTCCCCTGTCCCCACTCTCAACACAACTGCCCCCCATTTACCTGGTTAGCTGCTTTCATTGCGCTCTGTGGTTTCTTTCCGCTCTAAAAATAATTGGTGTCAATGAAGCTGAACACGAAACGTAGCGAATGCAATTCTCACCTGTGGCGTCTTGTTCTGTTTTTGTTGCAGTGGAGTTTTTGGTGTCATTGGTGTGTTCTTATCTTTTTTCTTTGTTGATTGAGGAGTTGCAATTGGTTTCTTATTCTCATCGTTTAATTGAATTTTCTTTCTCTAAGAAGCAAGACAATTAAGCAAAAATCAACCACAAGAAGGGGACAGTGGTTGCAACAAACGAAGACATGCTGGATACATGTCCTTGACAAGAGCTTGTCTCCCTTGAATCTCTGCTGGACGTGATTGCATAGTATTAAGAGTGGATCAATTGATCCTCCACAAAGCAACGCCATTCTATTGTTTAAAAAAAATAGGAAGTAGTAACTAGTAGAGCCCGACCGATATGGATTTTTTAAGCCAATACCGATATTTTAAAAATTGCTAGGCCGATACCGATGTTAATTTTGGCAATTTTAAAGAGTAAAAATTTAAGACCATATAAAAAAGTTACAAGAAAACCGCATTAATACAACTTTGATAGCATCACGTACAAAGCAATGTATTCATTTAAAAAAAAAGGACTGCAACATTTTTAATTCTCAAAATTTTAGTTTCAAATTATAATTCAAGAAACACAGTTTTTCAGCATTTACACCAAGCAGTGAGCATCTTTTTATATTATATATTTACTATGGTTTTTGAACCGGACTGTCCGTAGCTCTGCAAAGTGCTAATGTAGCCATTCTCCATAACTCTAAGCCCGAAACGCCTTATTTGCTTATCAGATCTGTCTCAGAGGTTTTCTTTCTGGCTAATACAGGGTGACCCAAAAAAAACAGAACCCATAAAAATTTTATTAATTCCTACAAAGATCCAGTAAACTTAAAACACTTTGCAGGTTTTAAACTTCAGTCTGTGTATAGTCATTCCCCAAAGTTTCAGTCATTGATGTCCCTTTGCATAAAAGTCATGTTCTTTCCAAAATATGTTCCAAATGGCCTCCACAGCGTTGGAGGCAAACTTGCATACGTCGGGCAAAATTGTCAATTACTCTAACGCATTCTTCTTTGGGTATTTCAATAATTTTGCCTGTGATTGCTGCCTTTAATTCACCAATCGTTTGAGGTTTTTTCCGGTACACATTATCCTTGAGATATCCCCACAGATAAAAATCTGGGGGATTCAAGTCCGGTGAATGCGGTGCCCACTCAACTTCACACTTCCTGCTGATCAGTCTTTCATGAAATCGCTCTCTCAGCCAGGCTAGGGAGTTATTTGATGTGTGGGGGCTGCCCCCGTCTTGCTGGAACCACTGTTCTTCTCGATATATCCCTTCGCATTGTCCAAGTGAGCGATTTCATGAAAGACTGATCAGCAGGAAGTGTGAAGTTGAGTGGGCACCGCATTCACCGGACTTGAATCCCCCAGATTTTTATCTGTGGGGATATCTCAAGGATAATGTGTACCGGAAAAAACCTCAAACGATTGGTGAATTAAAGGCAGCAATCACAGGCAAAATTATTGAAATACCCAAAGAAGAATGCGTTAGAGTAATTGACAATTTTGCCCGACGTATGCAAGTTTGCCTCCAACGCTGTGGAGGCCATTTGGAACATATTTTGGAAAGAACATGACTTTTATGCAAAGGGACATCAATGACTGAAACTTTGGGGAATGACTATACACAGACTGAAGTTTAAAACCTGCAAAGTGTTTTAAGTTTACTGGATCTTTGTAGGAATTAATAAAATTTTTATGGGTTCTGTTTTTTTTGGGTCACCCTGTACCATTTATACATAGTCGTTATTATCACCTTTCTGGTTTAACAGAAACAGCATTCTAAAACTCCTCAGTAGTCAGTACTCCCTGCTTTTTTGTTTTGTTTGTCACGTGGTAGCTAATCTTTTCTTCAATGTGTACATTGTTTGCATTTGCACTTAGTACGCATTCTGAAAGATTGCTGCATATTTGTGTGAGTGTGCATTTGTGCAATCACGCAAAACGTTTAAAAGAGTTTTTGTTACAATGCGCTAATTAGCAAACAGTTTGCAAACGATGTAAATAATGGCGTGATTGTTGACCGATATTCACCGGCAATAGTTAGCCGATACGATATATAGGCCTATGTAAATATCGGCTGACCGATATATCGGCCGGGCTCTAGCAACGAGTAAGACTTCTTCCCAGTGCGCATGTGCAGACGTCGGGGATCTACCATGCAAGACCAAACATTCTCCCCACAATGCACACGCGCATTTACCACAGGAAGCAGCAGGACCTTACTTTTGTAGGTTCTTCTTCTTCCTCCTCATCTTCTTCTTCGTCATCGTCGTCACTAAAAAAACATGCGTCAATGCACGTGACCACAAAGATGGCGTCAATGCACTAGACAACAAACATGGCGTCAACGCACGTGACAGCAAAGATGGAGTCAATGCACAAGACGACAAACATGGTGGAAACTCACTCAAAATCATCCTCCATATCTTCATAATCATCGTCATCATCATCCTCTTCATCTGCTTCCATTTCAGCAAACTTCGATGATTTTTGTGAAAGCGTTTTCTAAAATTACATCACACATAATGAACAGAGATTGCTACGAAATGAATTACGCCACTATTGGTAATCATCTCTGTTGTAACAGCATTTAATTACATTTACGCTTGATTCTTATTACCTGACTAAGGGAGGCTCATTTCCATCTTATCCCCCTGTAAACCTGTCCTACCTGTCCCCCGACCCCACCCACCTTTCCAACATTAACTTCCATTTCCTCTTCCTCATCGGTCAAGTCTTCTTCTTCGCTCAAATCGTCTTCATCTGCAAACAAAAACGTTCCAGAATATTTCCTCAAACATCAGAGGATGAACATTAAACAACTCACCGAGCATCATGTGGTTGCCCACCAGATGGACAGGTCCTTCACCTGAAACAAAAAAGATATTGAAGAAAGAAGTGGTCGCACGATATTAGCAAATCACTAATAGAACCAATCACATCATTTCATTAATGCATAAGACAAGTTGGTCAATGTGTACTGCCTTTCTTGTCGAATTTGGATTATCTAGCCTTTACAATCAGAATTGTCTGGTTATAAGTGTTGTTATAATTTGAGCAGAAACTCATCAGTGGTGGACGAACCTGCGATCAACTTGAACACAGCTGGAGGAAATATGGTAATGTCAGAAAGTCCGACATCTTCTTGGAGTCCAGCTCGAAGGGAGCAAATATTAACTTGAACTTTTTCTTGCTGGTGATCAAATGAAGTGACTTCGACGATATTTCGCTCATTTTCTTTCGCATTAGGTCCGAGACAGGCCTGAAATACGTGAAGTCGGTCAGAAAACATTTCCATAAGTGGTTGACATTCAAATAAACTTGCTACTTTTCAAAACATGCTCAAAATTGAGATTTAGCAAATAACACGATCACCAAAAACAAGAATCAAACGCCACATTGAAGCTAATCCTATTTATACAGCTCAGATGGCCGAGTGGTATGGAGCGTCTGTCTCTTGAGCAGTAGACTCGGGCTTGATTCCGAGTCGGGTCAAACCAATGACTTTAAAATTGGTTTTCACAGCTTCCCTGCTTGACGCTTAGCATTGAAGGGACAGTGTGAAGAACAAGCTCGCAAGTTTACTTGTTGTGCCGTTGGGAAAGGCACTTAACGGGATTCCCCCATCTTGGTGTGGTAGACAGATGGCTGGAAACTCCTAAGCGAGCTCGTATAGCGCATTGATCGCTTTCTCGTGATAAAAAGATAATTATACAACTAACTAACTATTTAGCAAAGCACAACCAGCAAACCTAACTGACCAATTGGTGCAGTGGTTAGGTTAAAGACATCGCTAATGATGTGGGTGGTCTGAAGTTCCATTCCTGGCCTAATCAAATCTGACACATTGTCGCCAACAACTTATAGTTGCTGCAATGTTTTTTTGCAGCTGAGTTGTCCAGGCGCTAATCTGCGGAGATGGCCCGCCACTCAATACAAGTTTTGGCATAGAGCCACTAGTAATACTGTAATATGAAGGTTTGAATTTGAATCCAAGGCTAAAGAGTTACATACTCTTTTCAAAACAAGTTGTTCCAATGATCCGTCATCTTGACCTTCATAAGTTTTCGATTTAGTTTTCGAGGTCAATTTCGCGCCTGAAATAAAATATTGCATCGTGTTTTCGTTAAAATAGTATATAATCACACATTAAGAAACTTTGTCACCCTCGCAATTTGACCATTCATACTTCATTACTTGTGTAAAACATTATATTATGTCATATATAATCCCTGCTGTTTTTGTTCTAGTTTGCCTAGTTTTCACCTTTCCATTCCCAATCATGCTCTGATGAAGGATAGTGGATTTATCTGAAAACGTTCAGCTTATTTCATTTTCTGCATGCTGTATATTATTTTGTAAATTAAGTATATAAACAGATAAATAACTGAATAATGCCAAAGTTGAAAGGCAGTGTCTATTTTGCCAGGGGGGGGGGGGGGGGGAGATTGGGGATAGAAGGATACGGTTAAGAGGCCTAAACAGCTCAGAGGTATAATTTATCAGATCGGGGTTTCATCATGTTATGGAAATCTTTTCCAAATTAGGAAAAAATATAGTTTCAAATGAGTATGATAAAAACTTTCTGAATTGAAGAATTTGATCATGTACCGGTATCGACTATAATCACATTTCCACCTATTCTAGAGAGAGGATTACTCCTGCAGAGAGGATCTCTCCAGATCTCTCCTAGAGAGGATTACTCCTGCAGAGGTGCTAAAGGCCATAAAGGTTATGAAAACAGGAAGAGCAGCTGGTTTGTCAGAAGTAAACATCGAAATGATAAATGCAAGTGGCCAAGTTGGAGTAGAGGTGATGACAGAACTATGTCAGAAAGTATTGGATGGAGCAGGTATGCCAGACGAATGGAAGACAAGTGTAATGTTGCCAATTTTCAAACGAAAGGGTGACGTAAGGAGTTGTGCTTCTTATAGAGGTGTGAAATTATTGGAGCACGGAATGAAGGTTGTAGAACGAGTATTGGAAAAGAGGATACGAGGGATGATAGCTCTGGATGATATGCAGTTTGGATTTATGCCTGGAAGGGGGACGATAGATGCACTATTTGTAGTGAGGAGATTGCAAGAAGTATACCGCGAGATGGATAAATGTTTGTACATGTGCTTTGTTGATTTGGAGAAGGCGTTTGACAGAGTTCCAAGAAAAGTGGTAGAATGGGCACTGAGAAAAAGATGTGTACCGGAGGGAATGGTGAAAGCAGTGATGAGTCTATATGAAGGGGCCACAACAAAAGTAAGAGTCGGGTCGGGATACTCTGACGAATTTTCTGTGACAGTAGGAGTACATCAAGGTTCAGTACTGTCACCATTGCTGTTTGCCATTGTAATGGATGTTGTGACAGAAAAGGCAAGAGAGGGCTTGATGAATGAAGTGCTGTACGCAGACGATTTGGTGCTAATGGGAGATTCTATGGAGGAGCTGCGTTATAAGTTTGGAAGGTGGAGAGAGTCTCTGGAATGTAAAGGTTTGAAGGTAAACAACATAAAAACGAAAGTGATGGTGAGTGGAACAGATGGAGAGATACAAAAGAGTAAGACTGATCCATGCGGAGTGTGTGGGAGAAGAGTGATGGTGAACTCTTTGCTATGTACTAAATGTGGTTGTTGGATTCATGGAAGGTGTGCGAAAATCAAGAGGGTGTCAGGGGCCCTTGCAAAAGGATTTGTCTGTGAAGTATGCAGGCGTGGGATGACGGGAACGCGGCTGCCACAGGAGAAGCTGTGTGATGGAGTGGAGACTGTTAAAAGTTTTTGTTATTTGGGCGATAGACTTAATGCGAGTGGTGGATCTGAGGCGGCGGTGACAGCAAGAACGAGAATTGGATGGTTGAAGTTCAGAGAATGTGGTGAGGTGCTCTATGGTAGAAGGTTTTCGCTTAAGATAAAAGGAAGAGTGTATCAGAGCTGTGTGCGTTCAGCGATTCTGTATGGGAGTGAAACGTGGTGTCTAACGGAAGGAGAAGTTGCGATTTTGAGAAGAACAGAGAGAGCTATGTTGAGAGCCATGTGTGGTGTTAAGTTAATGGACAAGAAAATCACGAAAGAATTGATGGAGATGTTGGGTTTGGTTGAGTCGTTGGAAATGATAGCGAAGGCGAATGCTGTGAGGTGGTATGGCCATGTGCTGAGAAGGGAAGATGGTAACATCTTGAGAAAGGCTCTAGACTTGGAAGTTATGGGTAAAAGAAGAAGAGGTCGGCCAAAAAGCACATGGAAGAGAAAAGTTGAAGAAGAAGTGAAGAAGTTGGGGTTAGAAAAGGAAGATGCCTTGGATCGAGAGAAATGGAGACGGGCGGTATGGAAATGCAGTCAAATGGGGTGAATCCGGCCACCTCCGTTGACGGGGAGAACACCGGATAATTCTGGACATCATCATCTGCCTACACAGGTACAAAGATGTCATTTCCACTCAGAATCGATGATAGCAAAAAATTACCATTGTTGAATTGTTTTTCTACAACTTCACCGTGGGAAGTTAAATTTCATCGTGGTTTATTGATAAAAAAAATTGGTATTTTTCAATCACCGTTTTTAAGATTTCAACTAGTGCGAATTTACCCAAAAATGAAAATCACAAAAAATTTGCCTAAACATTTAAAGGGCTTAATTCAAGGTCTGGTATAATTTTTGTTTAAAATAAGAGTTTCTATGATAAAACATTTTCATTTGACACAAAAAAACTTGAGCACTTTTAACTAATGTGCTTTTAAGTCATCATAGCAATATGCAAAAATTGAAAAATTTTTGCCTAAAATTTCCCATTTTTCTCAAATTTCGCACCTTAGAGGGAACACTGTTTTCAATGCATTTACATTGAAACTGCAAGCTTCAGCTATGCCGATTTGTTTCTCAGTGTCAACACAATCACATCATCAAATTTTTCGATTAGGAACTTTTTTCCCCATTTAAAAATGTCTTTTTTTCCTGATTTGGAGAAGATATCCATAACAGGGCAAGACGTCCAATCTGATAAATTTTACCTACCGGTACCGGCAACTGCTAAAGTTAATGCAACGTAGGTGTTGGTGTGTTCATAGAGCAAATTCAAAAAAAGACCGCCAGCACTGTTCCCTCTAAGGTGCGAAATTTGAAAAGTGAGAAATTTGAGGCAAAATTTTCCAATTATTTTTTAAGTTTGCCAACAACAATGGTGATTTTTGGCCGAACCTGAGTCAAAGTGTTCAATACTTTGGTGCAAAATAAATGTTTCGTACTCTGGAAACTCAAATTTGAGGCAAAAATTAAATCAAACTTTCTTTAACCCCCCAAACTATTTTGGCAAATTTCTCATCCAAATTTATATTTGGGCAAATTCGCACTGACTAAAAACTTGGAGGGAACACTGGCGGCCAGTGTTCCAGTGTCACTATGCGGCCAGTGTTCCAGAGGTTGCCAGTAACTTCGCCACATGGTAACTTCGCCACAGAAACTTTGTCACATGGTAACTTCGCCACACTTTGAGAAGGTGAAGGGAGATGTGGGGATAGTAGGAAAATGTGTTGGGGTGTGGGGGGAGGAAGGAGGGATGTGCGAAGAGGTATGAGAGGAGGTGTAGGAAAGTGTGATGGGGTGTGGGGGAAGTAAGGGGAGATGTAGGGAAACGTGAGGGTCGGGAGATGTGGGGAATTAAAAGTGTGTTGGGGCCCCACACCTCAACACATTTCCCTACATCTTCCCCATTACCCTCCCCACATCCTTTCCTCACACGCCAACACACTTTCCCACTCACCCCACACACTTTCCCACACCCTCCCCACACTTCACTCCCCACACGTCTTTCCTTACCTCCCCCACACCCCAACACATTTCCCTACATCTCCCCCCACACCCCCCATATCTTTTCCCACAGCTCCCCTGACCTCCCCCTACACACTTCCTTATTCACCCCATGCGCTCTCCCGCACCTCTCCCCACAGTTTCAATTATGTGGCGAAGTTACGAAGTAACTCGAAAAGCCCGATAAAATTTTTTACGGCAACCGATAATTTAAAGTCTTGTTTTAATAATAATAATAATAGTAATAAATGAAAAGATGATTTAAGCGCAAACGCTTTTACATCGTATCAATCAATGGGCATTGACAATTGAAGAATTATTTGCTGTGGTGAACAGACAACTCATACAACATCAGACATTCAAATTATGAGTCTGCAACTCACTCAGTTCGTACTCAACCCATTGTCTTTTAATTCCCACCAAACTTGTTGCAGAATAACTGAGTGCCAAGAAGGAATACATAATTTGAATCTCCAAATAGCAAAAAATAAATGAATAAATAACACTAAATCAACACAACACAAGTCACAGCAATCAACACTGGAAGAATAAGAAATATTTGCAATATGAAATGAATTAGTGATGCACTCAATCTACAGCATATTTGAAAAGCATTAAGTACCGGTAATGTATTCACAACACTGTTATATCACGTAAAATTATCACGAGTACCGGTAGATGTTTTGTTTAAACTAGACTTAGAACATTGACTGTGGCCTAATAACAGGATTACGCATCTGGGTCAAATTTTATAGGGAGAGATTTCCAGTGATCATTCAAAGCATTCTTAAATGCATTTAATGACGGTGAACATACAACATTTTCTGGTAAGGAATTCCAGTCATTCACAACCCTAACTGTAACATAGTTTTCTCTCATTTTTGACTTAGGCGCACACTTGTATAGTTTAAATTTATGTCCTCTAGTTAAGTAATGAGGATCAATCACAAGTTCAAAGAGATTGGACCAATCAACATTATAGTGATCATTCAAATATTTGTACACTTGGATCAAATCACCACGGCGTCTGCGATATGAAATCGTAGGCAAATCTAAAGCTTTTAAACGGTCGGTGTATGATAAATTGCTCATACCTGGAAGCATTTTAGTGGCACGCCTTTGAACCCCTTCCAGCTTTTTAAAATCACCTTTATAGTTGGGATACCAAACACTGTTATTATATTCCAATTTAGGGCGAATTAAGGTTTTAAATAGTATCACAAAGCTTTTTTTGTCTAATGCTAGCAGGGATCTTCGAAGCAGCCCAACAAGTCTATTGGCATCATTAACAATACAGTCAACGTGTTTAGAAAAATTCAACTCTTCATCCAGTAACACCCCTAAATCTTTTGCTGTATTCGATTGTTTTAATTCAAAGCGACTTCCAGTTTTATCATTTATGTAATATGTAAACTCCGGAGGATGTTTGCCAATACGAAGTATGGATGATTTCAAAGGGTGAAATTCCAGCTGCCACTTTTTTGACCAATCTGCTAGTGAATTTAAGTCATTTTGTAGACTTTCACAGTCACTTTGATGTTTGACATAAGCAAAAAGTTTAGCATCATCAGCAAACAGTTTGAACTCGTTTTTAATTTGCTGGGGCATATCGTTTATATAACAGAGAAACAGAATTGGGCCAATTACACTCCCCTGAGGGACTCCACTTATCACACTTGCCCATCCAGATAATTTGTCATTGACAACAACTCTTTGCTTTCGATTGCTAAGAAAGGCTTCAATCCATTTTAACAGCCCAGTCTTAAAGCCCATAGTTTTCAGCTTTTCAAGTAATGTTTTGGTGTAGGTAATGTAAATTTTCGATGTATGAAAGTGTGGCGAAGTTACCATGTGGCGAAGTTACTGTGGCAAAGTTACCATGTGGCGAAGTTACTCGCAACCGTTCCAGATACCACCATAAATTAACCAAAGTGACAATTGTACCTACCAGTAGCCTGTAACACTAACCCTGAGCCGGTTGTCAGTAACTTTGCCACAGCAGCAACTTCGTCACATGGTAACTTCGCCACTCTTTGAGAAGGTGAAGGGAGATGTGGGGATAGTAGGAAAATGTGTTGGGGTGTGGGGGGAGGAAGGGAAGATGTGAGAAGAGGTATGAGAGGAGGTGTAGGAAAGTGTGATGGGGTGTGGGGGAAGTAAGGGGAGATGTAGGGAAACGTGAGGGTCGGGAGATGTGGGGAATTAAAAGTGTGTTGGGGCCCCACACCTCAACACATTTCCCTACATCTTCCCCATTCCCCTCTCCACATTTTTCCCCACACGCCAACACACTTTCCCACTCACCCCATACACTTTCCCACACCCTACCCACACATCATTCCTTACCTCCCCCCACACCCCAACACATTTTCCTACATCTCCCCCCACAGCTCCCCTGACCTCCCCCACACACTTCCTTATTCACCCCATGCACTCTCCCCACATCTTACCCCACAGTTACGATCATGTGGCGAAGTTACCGGTACCATGTGATGATGTTACCTTAATGAATTTAACTCGAAAAGCTCGATAAAATTTTTTACTGCAACCTGGAATTTAAAGTCTTGTTTCGGCATAGGCAATGTAAATTTTTGATGTACGAAAGTGTGGCGAAGTTACTGGCAACCCCCTGAGCCTACCCACTTTCAAAATAGGCCTACATCAAGCGTGACCAGTCTTCGCAAGCATAACTGAGAATTACCGAGCACTACAAAACAAATTCAATAAAGTTTTGAACTTACACCAGATGTATTCTTTGCTTTCCATGATTTACCGGTAGTGCTCAAAAAATTTCCAAGATTCAACACAAAAAAATCACAATTTGTAACTGTTGTAATTAATAAACACCAAAAAATGATTCTGAAAAATGAGTTTAAGTACCGGTAAGAAGTATCCAAGGTAGCTAACAAGGAATTTAAAGGCTGTATACTGTGTCTAACCTTTGCATGATGACCCAGTCTATGACTGTCTGTGGCTTTTATCTGTTGACTGGTTTATCTGTTTATACTGTGCACAGTGAAGTGTGGGCTCTATGCGAGCCTAAACTGCTGAACAGACGAAAGCTAGATCTGTCTGGCAATGTTAATCAATTAAAGTTGTTGATAAAGTAATGCACACCTACTGGAAGCGTATACTTCATCTTTTTTAAACACAAGATTCTTTGTTCATTTACCTGGTCTAACCACGTTTCTCCCATTAATAAGAACCAGCAATTTCCACGAAATTTAGTTTACACGTGAGCAGAGTTGCCATTTTGAAATAGCATTCTTGTCACAAAATCGAGAAGAATTTGAAACTTTACTAAGAAGAACGAAGAATTCTCATGTCTATGTTACAAATGCAAGAAGCCTAGTAAGTGCTGTACATAAAATATCGTGACCTTTGGTATCTTTTGGACTTCGAGTCGGCTAAAGATGACGTTACCTATTACAATTTTTTAGACTTTCGGAAACATAACAAGAGTTCAGCTGTAAAAAAATTTGACAAATAGCGTGTGTTTGCTACGCTTATTCCGATTATGACATGAATTAATTACGCACAGGATTCAAGCACAGGTGGGCAGTACCGCGGTACTGCGCGTGCTACTGTGGTGCTTTACCACGGTACTACCGCCGGTTACTACGTGCTTTTTTAGTACCGGTACCCAGTGGCGACCAGTGGCGTACGCACGGGGGGGGAGGTTTCAGGGGTCAAAACCTCCCCATTGACGACTAAAAAAAAATGAAAACCTCTCTTTTTGAAACGATCCGCCTTTTTTCATACAAAGATTGCCGAAATTGCAATCAATTATCATGTTTTTGTGTGCTATTCAACTTCCTTATATATTTTTTTAAATTTATTGGCATATTTATCCACCTATCACGAGAAAGCGACGAAGCGCTGTACGAGCTCGCTTAGGAGTTGCCAGCCATCTGTCTATCACACTGAGATGGGGAATCCCGTTAAGTGCCTTTTCCAACGGCACAACAAACGAACTTGCCGGTTGCTCCACACTGTCCCTTAAATGCTGAACGTCAAGCAAGGAAGCTGTGAATACCAATTTTTTAAGTCATTAGTTTGACCCGACTCGGAATCAAACCCAAGTCTACCGATCCAGAAGCAGACGCTCTATATCACTCGGCCATCTGATCGGTTCATCTATAATCTTGAAAAACTTTCATCGTGATGCAAAATACCGGTAGTCAAACTTTTCTGGTGCGTTGCGCTTGACGTTGACGATTGACGATTGCAGAAAAAATGAATCCTTTCTTTATAGAGACGAACCGGCTTTTCTTCGTGCGGAGCTTGACGAAATTGCTGTCATGTTTTTTGCTGTGCTGCCGAACTTCCTAATATAATTTCGAGAAACTTTTATTATGATGCGATGCAACAATACCGGTATTCCAACTTTTCCGATGCGTTTTGCTTGAACTGCAATTTTGTCATTGATGCTGCTGTAAAGCAATTAGTAAGCAGGAGTTTCCTTAAATACGGTGTATCTGCACTGCAGTAACTATGGCTGCACACAAACTTTTTTTTGAAACCAAACCTTCACTGTACTCGTTTCATTAAACTCGCTGTAGTACTGCAGCGTGGTAACGAGTGGAGGGGTCCGACCCCGCGGCTTAACGTCTGGACAACGCAGCTTTACAGAAACGTCGCAGCGGAGGCGAGCCGTTGGCTACTCTGTGTCCGATTTGACAGGTGTGGACCTTCCTCAGACCTTCCGCATCGATAGCGACATCGAAAAATTATTAAAATATAAAAATCTACATTGACACTGCCCTAGATGCTAAAATTAAAATAAAGATACTGCCAAGGAAGACGAGACCAACGAAAGATTTAAAGAAGCCCAGGGGCTGAACGGGAAGGGGGGTGTGGAAAAATTGTTTTTACGCACTGTAACTGTCTCAGAAGCTGTAGTGCTCCGTTTACCAGACACCCTGATTATGTGCTTGAGAGTATCTGATGATATCGACGCTGTGATTTGGGTGAAAAATGCTTAGATAATATCGACGCTGTTTTTGATTGTAATCGGATGATCAGGGATTCCTCTAGCGCGTAATTTATTGTAGTTTAGAAATGTTTCGGTTGGGAAAGCAGTTTGTTCTCATGCTTCACTGTCTTCACTTTTCCAGACAGGGTATACAGGATACTGCCTCTTTCATAATTAGTGCATATTAAATGTTTGTATCAAGATTTATATGCGTTGTTTATATCAATGTTGGTTCTTGAAAAAAGATTTTTTTGGAGGGAAGCAATAACTTGTTTTACCCTCCAGACTAACACCCTGTTTGTGACGTTGCGAAAGCTATAGCCTACTTTAGTCAGTTAACCTTCCTATGGCCCGAAAATGAGGTCAACTAAAATTTTTTCGGTAAATTTTTAACCACGGATTAACATCTTGAGTTTCTGTGAAACCTTTTCGCTCCTTAAACGAAACGCAAAGAATCAAGCAAAAGTGTGAATGAAATATCTGGATTGTTTCCTTCGTTATGGCATTATATAGCTTAATCATGGTAGCTGCAATCGCGCAATAATTTAGACTAAAAACATTACAATCCGATGCACTTTAATACCTCTGAACTACTATAGGTTAATTGTTGTATTTTTATGTCATCACGATGTGACGTCACTGAACCCCCCATTAAAAAATCCTGCGTACGCCACTGGTGGCGACATTATAGGTGGACGGAGTCACCGTTTTGGGGTGACACCATTTTAAGATAAAAACTTGTTGTGCCGTTGGGAAAGGCACTTAACGGGGTTCCCCCATCTTGGTGTGGTATTAGACAGATGGCTGGAAACTCCTAAGCGAGCTCGTCCAGCGCATTGATCGCTTTCTCGTGATAGGAGGATAAATATGCAACTAACCAACTCCTCTGTAATGAGCCTCTTGGAAACTCATTGCGGTTTAGGGCAGAGCAGAAACGAACTAGATGCTAACAGCACAGGCCGAAAAAGGGGGGGAAATTCTAGAAGAGCCTGGTACCAGAATTGTACCAGCATCATCCTCCGGTAATACCCAAAATGCTGGTACTTCCGCATCAGTTTCGGATGAAATATGGAACTGCAGCCTGTGCAATGAAACCTGGGAGCCAGAGGGCGACGACCGATGGATTGTATGCGATAACTGCAATCGCCAGTACCACCTTTAGTGCTCCGGGATTGATTATCCCATTCAAAATTACTACTCCCTTGACATTGAAGGGATGTCATTCAAATGTCGCAATTGTTTTTAAAATATCTCCTGGAGCAAAAATTCTTGAACCTGAAAAACACATTTGTTTATTTGATTCTATTGTGTTGTTATTCGTGCTGTTTTGTTTAGCTGTTGACCGGCGTGGAGCTGCAGTATTTTTTATTTCTTGCCACCACCTTTCACTTTTATATTACAGCTACATGACCTCTGTGTTTTCATCTTTAATAGGGCTTCTAGTCGGTAGCCGAAGTATTACTGCTTCATTTGTATAAAACTTGTTGTCACGAATACCTTTGAGGAGTCATACAGCTAACTCAGGTTTTAATGACATTAAAAAGACGAAATTAACTCAAATATCTGCAACATAAATATCGTGAGGTTACACTGTAAGAAATTAATACAACTCTAAATGCATAGCCCAACTAAACTTCTGACACACAACTGAAGAGTACACTGTACAGTTTTAACTCAAACGTCTCGAATGAGTACAACCATGGTACAACTGGCAAACAATTACGCAGATAGCAAGCGCCAGCCAATCATGACAAAATCGACGCCGCAAGCACAAATTAGGTATTACTTGTAAATCTCTTAACTGAGTGAGTTGGTACAAGGCGTCACCTAACGGATAATAATTAACAATAAATTTCGCCACACTTGTTGTTGTTTTCTTTTATTATTATTCGTTCTTTTAATGTTGTGCGTATTTGTTTATTTAGCTGCATATTTATCCTCCTATCACGAGAAAGCGATCAATGCGCTATACGAGCTCGCTTAGGAGTTGCCAGCCATCTGTCTACCACACCAAGATCGGGGAATCCCGCTAAGTGCCTTTCCCAACCGCACAACAAGTAAGCTTACCGGCTTGTTCTCCACACTGTCTCGTTAATGCTGAGCGTCAAGCAGGGAAGCTGTGAAAACCAATTTTAAAGTCATTGGTTTGACCCGACTCGGAATCAAGCCCGAGTCTACAGCTCAAGAGACAGACGCTCCATACCACTCGGCCATCTGAGCTGTTATTTTTTTGCGCATGCTTTGCTCCGTCAGCTATTTGAGTGTATAAAACTGTTTGTTGGGACTGGTTATCACAATTTACTCAGGAAGGGCAATCTGTCCAGGTAACAGTTGCTTGAACGCGAAAAACCTTTGATAAGTACTGGTTTTTAAACTATTGATTTGACTCAACTTGGAATCGAACTCCTAGCCTACCGATCCAGGAGCAAACGCAAGCTTCATACTTTTCTAGGACCAAAGACTGTGCAAACTAACTTTTAAGTTCGTTAAATCACATGAACAGTTTTATTACGAAAGAAATTTGCGTTGTCCCCTTTAAAATATTTAAAAAATACCAATAATCATGAAGCGTTTTCTTATTTTCCGCACAGTAAAAGCATTACTGATCAATCAAAGTTAGGCAATAGGGGAGCTAACTTTGTGCATCTGATGATCATAAGTGTTGTAGCATAGGATTTGAAAGATATTTTTGACCCGACTCGAGTCTACTGCTCAAGAGACAGACGCTCCATACCACTCGGCCATCTGAGCTGTTGAATAGGTAGACTGCTTAGTTGAAACGTTGAGTTGTTAACATTAAAAAACTTCAGAAATTGATCAATGTTACCCCATTTGACAGTATGATCGCCACTTCAGGGCTAAAGACTATGGTACTCTTGGCTGGTCAAGGACATCCTCTGACAGACTGAGACATGAACTCTGTCCACATGTCCAGTTTGAATGTGTGGACAGAGTGGATGTCTCAGGCATTCTTTGCATTTGTGCATTAAATTAAACGAAGTGGCTAAAGTTACGTGACCGTAACATTTGTCTCTTTGGTATATTTTATTACTTCGTCAAGCTCTGGTACAATGGGGGAAGCGTGAAGGGGTAATAAAATAAACCAAAGAGACAAATGTTACAGTCACGTAACCTTAGCCTCTGCCTAAATTAAAACAACACAAGTGGTTATGATATCAAAAATTTAATCTGTTGATTGTGATGCATAAACAGATGAAGCTGGTGGGGGTTGCCAGAACTTCGCCACAGAAACTTCCCCACACTTTCATACATCAAAAATTTACATTGCCTACACTGAAACAATACCGGGTACTTTAAATTACCTGTTGTTGTAGAAAATTATTTCGAGCTTTTCCGGTTCTAAGTTTATTAAAGTAACATCGTCACATGGTAACTTCACCTCATTCTTATATATAAATCAAAAACGTGGGAGAAGATGTGGGAATAGGTGTGGGAGAGTTATGGGGTACGGTAAATGTGGAGGGTGTGGGAAAGTGTGTTGGGGTGTGGGGGAAGGCACCGATAAAGAAAGGTGTGGACAAGTGTGGGAGAGTGCATGAGGTGAGTGGGGAAGTGTGTTGGGGTGTAGGGGGAGGTGAGTGGAGCTTTGGGAAGTGTGGGGGAGGTGTAGGGAAGTGTGTTGGGGTGTAGGGGGAGGTATATAAGAAAGGCAGTGTTCCCTCTAGAGTGAGAAATTTGAGATGATGCGAAGTTTTTGGGCAAATTTTACTGATTTTGAACCAGAAATTAATATTATAAAATGCAAAACTGAACAGTGAAAAACTTAAACAAAAAACTTAATAATAATGATAATAACACGTTTTTGTATACCAATTAAAGTTGTAAACACAATCTTTCTAACCAGTGTTAAAAATTTACAACACAAGGTAAAATACAGTAAATCAAACAACATAATTTTCTAACAAAAAGTTTTCATACTCTCGAAAAAAATGAGTCTTTAAAGCAGTCTTAAATGTAGTTATTGTATCAATACTTCTAATATCATTCGGCAGTTCATTCCACAAAATTGGTGCATAGTTATAAAAACATCTTGAAAAAAATTTTGAGCTGCTAATGGTCGCTTCAAGTTGAATATTTTAATGCAAGACTGTAGCTTGTGTCTTGGAAAAGCAAATTTAATGCAAAAAAAATGCAAGACTGTAGCTTGTGTCTTGGAAAAGCAAATTTAATGCAAAAAATTTGTAAAGGGGGTCCTCAAAGTAGTGAAATCTTTGGGCAAAAATTCCAATGAATTTATCATTTGGGCAAATTCGCACTAGTCAAAATCCTAGAGGGAACACTGAGGGAAGGTGTGTGGGGAGAGTGTGAGGCCCCAACACCACATCTCCCCTTACCTTCTCCCACACCTGAACCTGTGAACACACTTTCCTAGGTGACTTTCCTGCATCTTTTCCCACATCTTCCCCCACCTTCTCAAAGTGTGGCAAAGTTACCAAGTGGCGAAGTTGCTGGCAACTCTGGTGGGCTACTTAACTGGACATGTGGACAGGGAAATTCTGGAGGAGCGGTTACCAGTAATGTTGTTGGGTAAAGATTTAAAATGCCTTTCAATTGGTACGGTACCGGTACTTTGGTACTGGGTAAGTTCAAATCAGTGTTCCCTTTAGGGTGTGAAATTTATGAAAAATGGGAAATTTGGGGCAAATTTTTTTAATTTTTAAACCAGAATGCAAACTGCTGTAATGATTCAATAGCAAATTAGAATAAGTGCATAAGGTTTTATGTGACAAATGAAAGTGTTTTGCCATAGAAACTTATATTTTGGACAAAAATTATTCCAGACTTGGTATAGACCCTTTCACAGTATGGGCAAATTTTCATTCAAATTTACATTTGGGCAAGTTCACACTAGTCTAGTAAAAATCTTAGAGGGAACAGTGGTTCCAATATTTGGATGGATACCGTATATCAAGATGGACTAGGCTATGTTTTTTTTTCATGGTCAGATTTCTACTGTTCTAGTCTGCAGACCAACCTTGCAATTGAAGTTGAATTGTGGAACAGCTAGCCTAGGCCCAGGGCCTTCTTTTCAATGTTCTAGCTTACTCACAATTCACAAACTTAGGTAGAGTTTTCAAATTCGTTTATTTACATAAATTATGAGGTTGTAATGAAATACAAAATAATGGCTGACACAGTGGAGGATATTGGCAAGAATCTATCCAAGATTCGAGGACAAATATCTGCTGCTGTGAGAGAACGATCGATGGTAAGTTACCAGTATCCTGTGCGCTAAGATCGATGGTAAGTTACCAGTATCCTGTGCGCATGTCCAATTTTTGTGGACTTAGGTGACCCGCAGTCCTTAGCCTGTTGGTTCTAGTTTCTGCATCATAATCAGTTTTTTGATTCCGGTATAGAAATTCTTTTTTTAGACGTGACATCAAAAAAGTGGTTGTGATGCAGAAAATAGGACCAAGAATTGCGCGGTATTGCTAAAACCTGCAGGAGCACAGGGATCGCCTTTGCAAGTAAGTTAGGAGCAGAAGGACTGCTAGGGGCGCTGGTGAATTATATATTACTAAAATTTAGGGTTCGGTTACAGTGTTATGGCCCTTGGAAATAACTCACTAGCGGTCCTTGTGCTCCTAACTCACTTGCAAAGGCGATCCCTGTGCTCCTGCAGGTTTTAGCAGGACCCAAATTGCGGGTCTGAAGCCCATGAAAATTGGACTTGTGGACAGGGTGTTTGATAAATTGTTCAAGTTTAAAAGTTAGCAATGGTTAAAACTTTCTTGCAGTGTCGGTAGTGCTGGAAGTTAACGTCGATGCTCATGACTTTTCTTGCATAAGTTTGGTTTTGCAAATAGAAGTTAATTTATAGCTCAGAGCTTGATGATCATTTGAGATGGTTGTGGTTATCATCATGCTATGATATGATTAGTTCCGATGTTTTCTGATCAGGATTATCCTCAAATTGAGCCCACTCTTGTCGCTGTGAGTAAGACAAAGCCGTTAATACACATAAAGAAAGCTTACGATGCTGGACAAAGACATTTTGGAGAGAATTATCTCAAAGAACTCATCACCAAATCAACTAATCCAGATGTGAGTTCATGACATCCACATATGCAAGTTAAGTGCTGCCAAACACATACAAGCATTGTTCCCTCTAACTGTCTAAGGTGTAAAATTTGAGAAAAGTGAGAAATTTTGGGCAAAATTTCCAATTTTTTGGTTTTCCAACTGCAATGGTGATTTTTGGCAGAAATTTGAATCAAAGTGTTCAATATTTAGGTGCAAAACAAATGTTTCATGCTCGGTAAACTCAACTTTGTGGCAAAAATTGAATCAAACTTTTTATGAACCTCCAAAATCTTTGGAAAAATTACTTATTGAAATTCATGATTGGACAAATTTGCCCTGACTAAAAACTTGATAGGAACAGTGCCTACAAGCTTTCTGCATCTCAGTTGAATTTAATGTCATAGGCTACTTAAAACTGATTATGACATCAAAAATTTAAGGCAGTGTCTATTTTTCCATTAGTTTAGATCAGTGGTTCTCAACCTTTTATATTCAGCGACCCACTTTACAATCCGACATAACCAACTACCCACTTTGCAATTCGACATAACCAAACTACCCACTTTGCAATCCGACATAACCAAACCACCCACTTTGCGATACCACATGTCCAAATTTCGCCCAAAATCAAGTGAAGAGCAAAATAAGGTCACCACGTCCGCAGATGTCCAAATCGCGACCCCCAGGTTGAGAACCACTGGTTTGTGACCTATCCTTAGCTGTTGTGTTCAAAAACTTCAAATTACCCACCTGAAATCTTTAAATTCCCCACTAGTAGGTAATTCCCCACAGGTTAAGAACCTCTGGTTTAGACCTGGATTGGCTTGCGTCTATACGCATCACTGGTTTTGCCAGTCAGGATATACTGCCGGCAGAATGGACTCTACCATTAAGTGTGATGTAGAAAGCTGGTGGCATTTTGGCCACTTAAATTCCTCATATGGAGACTGTTGCAACTTGTAGAATCGTGATATGAAGACTGTTGCAACTTGTGGAATCGTACAATTATTTTTCGGTGCTGTTTTTATTGTTCGTGTTCTTTTGTATCTTCTTCACAACAACTGATATGTACACGAGTTACTCAACATTATTGCAGCATGTTACTTAATGTTTTCATCTGTACTAGCTTGCTTACAAACTTTTAACAGTGGTAGAAACACTTTTGAACGGCGTAATATCTCTTATGTTCTTGAAAGCTGCGGCAAATGTGAATGAAACAGAAAGTTTAAAAAAATTGGGAAATTATTGCAACGACAGTGAAAATCTGTCAGTAACATCGCCTGGCGGTGGCAGTTCCGTACATAAGTGACGGGTTCGATTCACGGCTCTAGCCGATTGCATTTGACATATGTACCGGATGGCTGCTGACTCAAAGAGCACAAGCCTGCTTCGCAGTATCCCTCAATTGAAGTTGAATTATCTGTTCAATATAATTTGAAAATGTCCTCACATTGAGTAGCCTATTCGTGTAAGGTTTTATCGTGATGAAGCTTTGTCATAATCATTTGCATCTACATTTCTTACGGATTCATATAAATTTTTCATCCTTTTAGCTTCGGCTCTTGAGTTTAACCGCTTTTCGTCCAAGTTAAAGGTTTTCTCCGAACAAGTAGACACCTTGAACAGTTGTTTATTACTGGCGTCTGTTTATTCTCCACACAGCTGTGAGGGCATCTCCGCTGCATAATCGAATTCAGGGCTGGTGAGAGGGGAGCAAGAGGGTGCGCAGTACCAGAACCAGTTTGCACCCCAGCAACCTAAACAAATTCCCGAAGTTTTGCAAGACCTGCTTATCCTAGGCATTTTTGCAAAAGTTTGGCAACGTTGTCGTCAGGTGCGACCCCGGAAGGGAGGGCGATTGATCTGTTGCCCCCCTTCCCTGGTAAATTTTTGTGCTGTACGGTGATTGCATTAAGATTTCTTAATTAGCCCACCGATGATGACCAGCTGGCAATGATCGATCTGTGGTAGGCGCTGTGATGGTTTTGCGTAGTTTCGCTACTTTTAATAACTTTTTTAATTCAAGTGTTGGTGACTTGCAGTTGGCTACCTTCTGTCCAGAGATCAAGTGGCATTACATTGGAATGTACCAAACCAAAATGGCGAACCAGCTAATGCGTGTGCCTCGCTTGCATATGCTTGAAACATTGAGTTCGCGCGCACAAGCGGACGCTGTGAACACGCGATGGAGGGGCGATCAACCACTGCGAGTTCTCGTGCAAGTTAACACGAGTGGAGAGGAAAGTAAGATGTGCGCATGCGCACTTCGCACGTTGTGATGTAATAGTCAAGGTGTTACAGGCAAGAGTGGATTGACAGCAGACGAATGCGTCGATGTGGCGCGACATATCCACCGCGATTGTGACCAACTCCGATTCGGAGGTTTGATGACGATTGGCGCGGTCGGACACGATTACAAGCAAGGACCGAACCCAGACTTTGAACTTCTGGCTGAGTGCCGTGGCAGAGTGTGTGAAGAGTTGGATCTTGAGCGTAAGGATGTTGCTCTCAGTATGGGAATGTCATGCGACTTCGTTGAAGCGGTGAGTGGTGTTATGACGTTGGTATTTCGTATTTAGTTGCGTATTTATCCTCCTATATCACGAGGAAGCGCTATGACAAACTCGCTTAGTGCCTTTTCTAACGACAGAACAAGTAAACTTGCCGGCTTGTTCTCCACACTGTTTCGTTAATGCTGAGCGTCACGCAGGGAAGTTGTGACTAACAATTTCGCTTAAATGTAGTAGTACTACTGCTATTACTTTGTTGTCATTGGATTGACTAGACTCGGAATGAAACCCCAGTCTACAGCTCTTGAGGCAGACAGTCGGCCACCTGAGCTATTGATTTTGTCGCAGATCAAAGCGGGAAGCACGATCGTGCGAGTTGGTTCCAGTATATTCGGTGCGCGAGATTACCCCGCTGCCAACAATAGATGACATCATGCGCAGTGTAGCATGAATTGAAGTGTTGGCAATGACTTGTTGCATTCGGAAGTGTCGGTCGATTTGTGGAGAGTCAAGTCCTGGACTGCTGTGTTCGATTACGCGATTGATGACGTCAAATGATATAATATGTTATTGTCCTTGATTTTTTCTCATAATAATGTTGATTGAAATAAAATAATACTGTTTCATTTGTTCGCGAATAATTGACGGTGTTGCAGCGCCTGATTGTACCTGGTCAAATAACCGACGACCTGAAGAGAGTAAGTTTCCCAAGATCAGATGGCGCAGGAGCAGCTCATATGGCGGAGTGGTGAGAAGCAGCTCAGATGGCAGAGTGGCGAGGTTTATGAGAAATTGCGGCAAGAAGAGCTTCAGGTTGAAAAAACTACGTGTTGTATTGCTAGTGGATAGAAATAGTAAAACTAGTGGATAGAAAGAATACTGAAAAGCTGATGAAAATGCTGGGTCTGAAGGAAACTTTAGATAAAATGGCTAAAGCGAATGGAGTAAGATGGTATGGACATGTGGTTAGGAGGGATGATGAGAGCATTTTGAAGAAGGCAATGATGTTTGAAGTGAATGGATTACGAAAGCGAGGACGGCCGAAGCAAACATGGAAGAAACAAGTCGAGGAGAATATAAAGAAGATTGGGTTGTGGGTGGAGGAAGCTACAGATCGCGCGAGATGAAGAGAGGGAGTGGGAGCGATTGCTGAAGGAATGAGGTGCATCCGGCCACCTTCGGACACGAGGAAAAACCGAATTAAAACTTGACGATGATGATGATGTATTGCATCATAAAGCAGATAAAATTGCCGCGCAAAGATGCGAATCGTTGTTCTAAGAAACGTAGATTTCCGTACAAAATCACTCGATTGTTCAGCCGCGGTGGCCCGGTCTTACATAACCCAACGGAGAGTTTCCTGCGATCCGACCGAGTGGACCGAAGCGATATTCATGGCGTATCGGTGTGCTCTTGCTCGATGCGTGGTGATCATGTTAATTTTCAGGAGCTGAAGCGCTCTTACGTTCCGTGCCGATGCTTTTGTTCATTTATGACATAAAATGATGCGTAAAACATCATTGATGAAGTCATCGTGTTTAGTGATGCGTTCTGAAGCGATTTCTCAAAGTTCAAAGCGAGAGCTCACAAAACTTTGAGAATAAGAAATCAGTAATTATTTTCAAATCAACGTAACTGATTAGCGAAGATTATGAAGTAAGCTTGTACTTCTTCAAATCAGCAGCGACCTGAATTAGCTCCAACCAATCTTTCTAAGGGTGGAGCGCTCCTAAAATGTAGCCCCCCACACCGTTAATCCGGCCTTGCATGACGTCACTGCTGGAACTAAATATAAACTATCAAGGCGATCTCGGCAAATCACTTAATTAAATTATTATGTCAAGCTCAAGAAATTCCCTCGTCGTGGTATGAAGTTATTCAAGGCAAGAAGTTTCAAGACAAAACACAACTTTAATCTAGATTCGCCTACCATAAGTTGAACATGATAAACGAATTGTCCAACCAGAGCTTGCCTAGTCATGTGAAAAAACAGTTTTTTTTTGGCACTTGTTTTTTTTACCTCGTTTTTTTTGTTTTTTTATTCCTTCCTTCTTGAAACATTAAAACAAGTTTGTTTTTAATATCAAGCTTAGCAAGCAGCATCAAATCGTGTTAACACATTGAACATGACTGTAGGTCGTATAGTGATACTGCTTCATTATAGTTTGTGGAGTAATGCGTGTTTAGCTTAAAGCTTACCACATGGGCTTATTTTGCGATTTGCACAGTTCTGCCCGTACTAAATTTTGAGTTTCCCCCAAAAATAGCCTAACCACAACGTTGTGCTATTGAATGTTAAATCAGGTTAAATAATGGTTTAGGTCCTTATTTGACCTCCTTAGCTTGCTTGCGCTTTGGGCCAGGGCCGTAGCCAGCCGGACCAGCTTGGGGGGGCGAAAAAAATGACCTTTTTTTCAACAATATAGCCATCCTAAGGTGTTTTCTGAAAAATTAACTGGGCTACGCCCCCAGCCGCTGACGGAATTTTCGAATTTTAAGCAAAAAATACTTCATTCTAACGCACGTTTTATTAAAAAAAAGTACTTGTAACTGATTCAATAATACTGGTAGCAAAAGGACCAGAAGCAGAAATCATCGCACAAAGCTGATACAAAAGTTATTTTTCATTGGTCTCATGGCCAAAGGGGGAGTTGAACTCTTCTCGTGCACACGCCACTAGACGTTCATGATGATTTAGTTGTATCAAACAATCAATTATTCAGCTTGGGGGTCTGGAAGAGCGTTGTAAGCTCCCCCAGCGGGGTCCGGGGCTAAGCCCTGGAAGCTATTGCTTTTTCTGCTTTTAAAATTACTTTTCTGAATCAGCTTTGAGGTTTTGAGGCTATTAGCAAATTAGTTATTTTGCAATCAGTGCGCCTACAGGCCTCAGAAAAGGCTATTAGGCCCTCTCAAATACAAGGTGTTAATATAGTCAATTTATGTTGTTTATTGTACGCTTTGGTAAAGTACTGGAGTTTCAAAAAGTTCTTAGCAGTAAATGCTACATGCGTAGAAAATATAAGCACCCAACAAGCTAGTGTGTTTCAAAACATCGGCTTCATGTTCTGGTTGGGACCCATTTTCAAGCTTGACTCCAGAGAGGGGTAGGAACGTAGGAGGGTAGCCAGACCCGAGTGCCAGGGGAGAACAAAACTATTTCCACGGGAAGCAGAAAATCTTAATCTTTTTGCAAATTATTTTGCAATAATAAGCTACTTTGGCTCAAGAACTTATCGTTTATTAGGCTAACACTCAAATCGGGTATCGACGATAATGTGCTCACTTACTAATAAGCGCCTTGCCTAACGGTTTACAGTATCGTATCATATGCTTATCAACCAACTACTACAAGGGCCCACCTTACGAATAACAGAAGATATACAAACAATATTTTTTCAAGCTTGTTACATCATTGTCAGTCTCACAATCTCACTGCTGCATGTTTTGCTGTGTTCTGTGTCGTTTAATGAGCAACAAAAATAAACCCGTTCTTTCTCTTCATCAAAACAAAGTAAATTCAATTATGACGTAATAATCACAGCTATGTAATAATCGAACATCGCGAGCAAAAAGCGCAAGCAAAAAAGGCAAGTTGTAGGTTTGAAAGACAGTTTTTAAAACAGCTGCGGATGCCGATCCAAAAGGTTCAGTGAGAGGGGGGCTTGGGCAATCGTTCTCTCCCAAAACGTCAACAATTTATACTATTTGCAAAAGAAATTAAAATAATATTTTCAATAGGACTAAAAAGTATATTGCCCCCCCTCCCCCCGGTTATCGAATTTGTGGATCCGCACCTAGCCGAGGATCAACTGAAAAAAATTGTATCAAAGTATAATTTTTTTGGTTTTATTGATAAAATCGCGATTTTCTCAGGGGGGGCGAAAATTCTGCCAGGGGGGACGGCGCCCCCCCTGGCCCCCGGCTGGCTACGGCCCTGCTTTGGGCTATGGAAGAGTTAGGGTTTGGGTCAAAAACAACAAATGTTAGTTAGTTAGTTGCATATTTATCCTCCTATCAAGACAAAGCGATCAATGCGCGATACGGGCTCGCTTAGGAGTTGCCAGCCATCTGTCTACCACACCACGACGGGGAATCCCGCTAAGTGCCTTTCCCAACGGCACAACAAGTAAACTTGCCGGCTTGTTCTCCACACTGTCCCTTCAATGCTAAGCGTCAAGCAGGGAAGCTGTGAATACCAATGTTAAAGTCATTGGTTTGACCCGACTCGGAATCAAACCCGAGTCTCACTTTATTTCTAAATGTAAACTAGGCCGCAGCCTATCTTCTCTACAAAAACTGGAAAAACTATAGACACTCATTGGATGAACGGGTAAATACAGTGCATTAATGTGTACTATCGACCTTCGCTTATCCACAATTTTTTTAATCTACCGGAATCTATTGCGATTGTTCTTTTTTATTTCTTATTCTTTGCATTGTGAAATTAAACTGGCAACACCTTTCTGGTAATCGGTAACAACAAGCATGCAATCCATGATGGAATTGAGGGGCCGAAAGGTCGCTCCTTGTACTCTCCATTCGATCCATCACTTCAAGAAGACTTAACAATACACATCATGGCGGCCAATACTCATAATTATTTAGTTTCGAATCGGACTCGAATTTGTTTTCAAAAACAAGTTCGTTTTCAAAAAAAACAAGGTTTTTTTTAGCTATGTTTTTTTGTAAAAAAAACACGTTTTTTTTAAAACGGTAATAATAGCAACTAATACACTGGTTAGTTACTGTTCACTTTAATTCTAAGGATGTCAGTGTCGTATTTTTTTTTTCTTTGAATTGCTCTAATAGTTTGTTGCTTTCTACTGATTTTGCACATATAAGGTAATGGCAGTGCTGAACCAACCAGCATCATTACTATGCTATTGGTAATTCATCAACATGCAGCTTTATCAAGTCTTCCATGTTGCAGTGGATTTCTTTGTACTTTGCTTCAGCAGTTCAGTACGTTTTCAAGTTCTTGGCATACACAGCTGTTTCTAAGCGATGGTGCTTTTACATCAAATGAAAAACTTCACTAGATTTTGGAAGAGGTAAACAAGTGCCTTGAGCAAAGCGAACTTGGTGGTACATGACTTTTCTTTTGATGTAGGCTGTCACATCATTGTTAACAAATAAAACGATGTAAGTTGCATCTGCTCGGCAAATGATTATCCGAAGTTTTAAAGAAACTGTACGTTCATTGATCATTGATTAATAACTGAGTTTCTAAGGACGAAAGCCCCTGTTTCAAGAGATCTATCTGCGTTTCATTCCATTCTTTAACAATTTTCGAAATGGTTTCACAATTTTGAAATGTTTTCTAAATCCTCCTTTTGATTGAAGTTCTACCAAATCAACTTGTTTAGCTATCACATTAGACTTGCTGCTGCATGGCCAACTGCTTTACTCCAGGGATCTTAACTTGTACTTGATTGTACGAACATCCCTTTCACCTGTTCACTATCCAAGTTGCTTATTGGTGCCAAATCCAAAATCGGATCCGAAGAGTCGAGCTGATGAATACCTTCATCATTTCCAAATAATGTGCAGATGATGTTTGAGGAAATCGAGATGCCAATCTCAGGAAAAACGGAAAGTGCCATCAGAGTTCTCTATAGAGAACTAACCCTATAGAGAACTCTGGTGCCATGCTGAGATCAATGTGTGCAGTGAAGTCAGTGGATAGAAAGAATAATGAGGAGTTGATGAAAATGCTGGGTTTGGAGGAAATATTAGATAAAATGGCAAAGACAAATGGAGTATTGCGGCATGGACAAGTGGTTAGGAGAGATGATGATAACGTTCTAAATAAGGCATTGATGCTTGAAGTGAATGGGCAGCGAAATCGAGGAAGGCCAAAGCAGATATGGAGGAGCAAGTTGAAGAGAATTTAAATAAAATTGGGTTGGGGGAGTACGAGGCTGCAAATCGCACAAGATGGCAAAGAGTGAGTGAGAGCGATCGCTGAAAGAATGAGGTGCGTCTGTCCACCCTCGACCAAGACCAAAACCCACCGGATTGAAACTGAATGATCATGATAATGCCCTATTTGTTTAACAAAGCCATCTACCTTTCGGTGAAGAGTTTGCAAGATTGGTGGAGCAACTGTGGTGGTGCAGCTGAATGAATGCCTGAACTTCCATAAGAACTTCCCCAGGCAGAGACTTGCATTGACCAATCCTATGATTGCTGATGTAGCTGAAAGCAGGTCGAGTTAAATCTAGCAAGTTTATTGGGTTGCAGTAGAGTAAATTGTCATAAAGCGCAAGTATAGTTGGAATCAACTCCCACTATCCCATTGGGTCAAAGTTGGTAATGTTTACAAAAAGTTAAATGAGATGGGCGGCCCCAACACCACAAAAAATGGAAAGAAACCCCAAACTAGCAAAGTATTTTACTACACATGTCCGTGTATTAATGGTAAATCATGTTGATGAATTATGATGATTTCTTATCCTCCTGTCAGTTGAAAGCGATGGAGGCACTAAACGTAAGACGAATCCAGACTTGGTTAGAAGTTGCCGTTGTTTTCTAGTTGACTTCTGCTTCTGATTTCTTTAATTTGCTGCTTGTTATATTCCACCAAGCAGAGATAATTATCAAGAAGTATCTTAACCAAGGACGTAACAATGAGACTTGGGTTGGAGTTAACCATTAACTTTGCAATCATGGTCGTAACTCGTAGCAACAACAACGCTCCTAACCACTGCGCCATGCTGTCGACAATGTACATGAGCAGTTTTTTGTACTCTTCTCATGGTGTACTTTCCAGAACTCGTAATGGTCTTAGAACGAGTAACATAACCTGGGCTGGAACCCTCTGGTCCACCTGTACTCATTTTAATACAGCCTGTTTATAATATAAGTATGTCACCATTTGTAGTGTACTAACTCCATTGTAAACTATATGTGGCCTTCTTAAGCTTGCACACCGCATCAATATGACGTCGTAATCCTTTAACAATGCTGAAATGATTTTTGAATCGCACCTTCAAATATTCAAAAATGAACCATGTTTAGAGTTGACCCAGGAAGTTCGATGTGGATTTGAACAAGGGTTTTTAAGTTGCACACACTTCAAACTGTTTTAGAAGAACAACTGGATAAATGGTAGGCCTTGAGATCATGTTTTAGAAGTGTTAGTTATAGCTTGTAGCATACTTTTGAAGGGGACTCACTTAGAACTGAATTTTAAGCCCCCCCCCCCTACCACTACCGGTACTAATCGTAACGGCATCCACCCGGAAGGCTTCATCCCATTTCTGGCCACTTCATTTCTGCTCAGGCTTTTTCAAGCAGCTTTATTAAATTTGTTAACCCAAACAAGAGCTTTATTAAATTTGTTAACCGAAACAAACAAGAACGTCAGACCCCTTCGGTGGTCCCCGATCTCTAAACTTTTGTTCGTACAGTGAGCAAAGTCCACTAGTTTTACGTTTATAAGGATGCCGGATGTGACGTCAGAAGTTGGTAAATGTGGGCAACTGGCGGTTTTCCTGACGTTCTTCGATAGAGATGGGGCTATATTTTTGGAATTATAAACGGGGTAATGGGAACCTCTCGTAATAATAAGCGAAGACCCAAACAGTCCGTACGAGGAAAGGTCAACGACCTTTTTTAACCTCTTTCAAGTTACAATTAAGAAGTCAATAACCCTGTTATCACGCTTGAGAAAGACCACGGCCGAAGAACTTGTTGCGGCAGATAAAACGCGAATGTTGGTAGACCTGAGAAAATATAACTTCGTTCCATACTTCTGCAGAATTCGGTGATTTGTCACAAAAATCTACTATGCTTTTGAGCAAAGCTTTCAATCAATCTCTACAAATAATTTTCATCGGAATATTTGCTTTGTTTTCAGAATCACTTTCTCATCCGGGCAGTCCTCCCCATAGAGTCGCGTCCCAACTTTCAGGTCCAGGATGCAGGAAGCTTTGAAGTGGCGAATCACATTTTCCAAGAGAATGCAGGCTGAGTCACAAAAAGTAAAAAAAAATAATGTTCGTAGTTGATCATCAACGAGCTAGTAACTCCCCTCCCCCAAGTACAAACGGTCATCAACGAGCTAGGAAACCCCCTCCCCCAAGTACAAACGGGGTGAAACTGATGTGGAACGAAAATATGAAAATACATACTGCAATCCATAAACGGAATTATTGCTGAGTGATCAGTTGAACATCGCGGGCAAGTGTCTCCCCCCAAAGGAACCCTTCTAACACTCATCGGATGTCTATCATTTTTTCCAACCATTACAATTAATTCACAATGGTTGCAAAACACAAAGATGCCATCAGAAGTTTGGACATTACCAGCTGTTGGTTGCGAACCCTGACCTTCCGATCAAAGGATACCGAAATCCATGTGCGTGATTGGATTGACTAATCCACAAAATATCAACCCTGGGTCAGGGGGCAGACACGTCATTACCTTTCCTAGTGTTTTTTAACTAATGGAAGCTCATATTTTGATCTGGTCATAACCAGAGAAGGTTCGATTATAACGATTCCACCGATTACGATTACAATTATGCGCCCATGCAATTGATTTTCGAATACGATTATTTCACCTTGTAATCGTCACGATTACGATTACATCGTTTCGCCAAAATAAAAAAATGATTTTGTTACAGCTTTCACAAAGTCAGAATTAATTAAAAGATGAAAAAATACGTTAAAGTGAGGATAGCATATAGGCCATAAGTATTCGGTTTAGGTAAGCTCAAATTCTAAAAGACGCAAATCTGGGCCGTAAAACTGCAATTCAGTGGCGTGATTAGGTTCCAATCAGCTTCGAGGGACGTCACTTCTTTCACGCTTCATATCAAATCATGTAGCGTGAAGCTTTTATCCAGAGATGATCAGTGTTGCCAACTGGTATATTTATATACCAGATTTCACAAATCTGGTATATTTTTTGGACCGTTTGGTAGGTGAAATTATGGTTTGGTATATGTCCTTAAATTTGGTATATTTTTATGCCTTTTGGTAGTGTTTTTTTGCGTTTGGTATATTTCAGAAATTAAATATAACTGATATGTTGAAGATTACTCGAAAGCTTTTTAATTGCCGGATTACCTAATCAATCCTTTCTACGGATTTGAGCAATGCAGTTTTACATAACTGGCAACACTACTAGTGGCGATTTTTTTTGCACAATGTGCCAATGAGGCAAAAGCTCTAGAATTTTCTTTTTCTGAAGCAATATGTTATATGTGAATTGTGAAGAATGGATTGACTAGTTTATAGTTTTGAGTGTTAAGTTGTAGCGTTGTAGGGTTTGGCATTTGGATTAAGGCTTGGTGTTCACATTATATTATCAGCAGGCTGATTTGCAATGATTGGGGTTCGGGTTGAATGTTAAGGATTAGAATTTGGAATGTTTAAGGGGTACTGGACTACTGGTACCGGTATTAGGCCTACTGGGATTACGTATCGGTATTGATGTATTTAGCAAATACAACTGATTTATGTTCAGTATAAAAATACTTCTGTTGGGAGATTAAGCAAGAAATTAATTATGTCATTCAAAAATGCAACACTTTTCATTTTTACAGATAAACTGATGACTTTTTTTCGAAATTTTGGTATATATTTGGTATATTTTTGATAACATATTTTGGTATATATTTGGTATATAATTTGGAACATTTTGATATATTTTACTCGGCAAAACCTGGCAACCCTGGAGATGGTTCGATCAGTTCGATTATGTCGAATTCAGAGATGGTTCGATTATATCGATTCCACCGATTACATATGCGCACCCATGTAATCAATTTTCGATTACGATTACAATTGCTTGAAAATGGCGTAATCGATTACAAATTACAGATTACGATTATAATCGAGATCTTCTCTGGTCATGACCCCAACATTAACTGTGATGGTGTTAAATGTGAACTATGGGATAATGACATCACAACAAGACATCATGACATCACAACAAGCCATAATGACATCACAACAAGCCATGATGACATCACAACAAGCCATGATGACATCTCAACAAGACATGACGGCATTACAACAAGCCATGATGGCATCACAACAAGTCATAATGACATCACAACAAGCCATGATGACATCACAACAAGCCATGATGACATCACAACAAGCCATGATGGCATCACAACAACTCATCGCGACATCACAACAAATCATAATGACATTACAACAAGTCATCCTGACATCACAAAGACGTGATGGCATCACAACTGCAAGCGATTGTTTCTTCACACGATACGTTTCGTCCACAAAGTTTTTCCACATCTCAAGTTGCTTTGGACTTGATTAAAAACTCGAAGAGCCCACGGATTCTTCCCAACTCCGTGTAATCCGGCTTGTGCGACCTTGTCTTGACACCAATGATTGGATTGAAATCTACGCTCGGATTCATAATTTTTGCGTTTTGAATCTCTGCGAAAAATTACATTTGGATAAAACAATCTTCGAAAAAGAACAAGATGCCTGGGCAAAAACAGCGAAATACTTGGGATGCTTTTTGACGTTGATTGATTGAAAATGTTTTGAGGAAATTCTTCATAATGAGTTTACAAACAGACAAAATGACGGCCAGATATTCGCTGACTCTTGATGGACCAAAAAGTGGTAAAGTGATTCTTGCAGAGATGCTGAGACTTTGCCCAGCACCAGTTCAAAACAACGAGATAAAATTACATAAAACTTCGTCGCGAAATTTCACAATAAAAAGAAAAGAATTTCTTATATGAATCAGCAGAAGCGTAATTAATCCAGCTAAAATTAGTACCAAAATGTTTTTTTGTGCTTAATCTTTAATGGCTTCAAACGATCTTTGCATTGATTGCTTAAAACCATGCGCAGGTCTATGCCATGCGTGTCCCGAGTGTGAGCGTACCACGTGCTATTCATGCAAACCCAGAGCTAATCAACGCGAGGAAGTTTATTGTTTACTTTGCTGCTCTAGAACAATGCAAACTAATGAAACAAAGAATAATCGTCAACTCGCTGATGACGTAGCGACCTACTTTGATTTCTTTGACAAAAGCAGTTATTATGACGTAACATCCTTAAACCACGTAGCTTTCAATCAGCGAGATCTTTATATAATGCATTTCAACATTAGAAGCATACAAAAAAACGTAGATAAATTATCAACTTTTTTGTCAACTCTAAAAGTGCTGCCAGACGTGATAGCAATATCTGAAACTAAACTTAAACCCAATCATATCTATGTGAATTTAGATATTCAAGGCTACAACTTTATTCACAGCGACAGTACTGGAAATTCTGGGGGGGTTGGTTTTTACATTAAAGAAACACTTGACTACAAAATCATTAAAAGCATCAACATTAATTTACCATTTGCTGAAGATATGTGGATAGAACTTGGCACGAAAACTGGCCCGATCGTTGTTGGTGTCACGTATCGACATCCTACTACCTTAGCTGAAGATTATGAAAACTTTTCCACTAACTTAGGAGAAATATTTCAACAACTCATCGACAAAAAGTATCCCTTTTTCTCTTTAAGAGATTATAACATTGACCTAATGAAAATTAAAACAAACAATAGCGTTAGAAAATATGTTAACAGCATGCTAAGCTTACCCTGCAAATGTGCAATTGATTTGCCTACACGCGTAACTGATCACTCAAAAACGCTGATTGATCCCATTTATTTTAACGATGTTAGTAACCCCCGCGTAAGTGGTAATTATCTCGGACTTGAGTGACCACTTTGGTACTTTTATTGCTACTTCCTTCAAGAAAACAATAACAAAAACATCGAAAGACGCTTACATTCGAGACATGCGCAATTTCGATCTTGAGGTTTTTCTAAATGAACTAAGCGCAAACTTAAATGAAGTCAATCCAATTAACAACGCAACAGTAAATAAACAGTTCGACAATCTGTATGACATATTTAGCAAAACTGTGTGCAAGCACGCACCTTTAAGGAAAGCCTCCAGAAAAGAAAAGCGCCTCCAAACCAAACCTTGGCTTACCACAGGGCTACTTAATTCCATCAAATATAAAAACAATCTATATGTTAAGCTCCATACCAGATTCAGTGAGCAAGCACACCATGATTACAAACTTTATCGCAACACTCTCAACAGAACAATTAAAAGTGCCAAAGAAACCTATTATCGACGAGCTTTTGAAGCCAACAAAAATAACTCAGCTAAGGTGTGGAATCTAATTAATGACATTGCAAATCTAAAACCCAAAAAAAAATTTTTCCAACAGAATTAGAAACTCATGATGGCATCACTCAAGACCCACAACAAATTTGTAACAAACTTAATGACTACTTTGTTAATGTAGGATAAAATTTAGCTGATACCTTCCAGACTGACGATTACAACTATAACATGCACCGATCTAAAGTCAAAAACTCATGCTTCTTTGCACCAGCAACATCTGAAGAAGTTACTTCAATTATACGGAATCTTCAAAGCAAAAAAGCTACCAGAGAACAAGATGTTGACACAAAATTCCTAAAATTTAGTAATCATATCATTTCTCCTATTCTCAGTAACTTGTTTAATTCTTGCATAATCCAAGGAAAGTATCCGGACGCTTTAAAAATTGCTGAGGTCGTACCCATATTTAAGAAAAATAATCCACAACAAGCAACCAATTACAGACCAATTTCTCTCCTGTCCCCATTCAACAAAATACTAGAAAAGTTAATCTATAATCGTATTTACTCTTACCTCGACAAGGCGGATCTGCTATCACGCCACCAATACGGTTTCAGACAAAATTCCTCAACTGTTCACACTTTATGTACAATTTATGATCTGTTAATCAAAAATGCAGATGATGGCCTTTATTCTTGTTGCATATTTCTTGATTTGACCAAAGCCTTTGATACTGTAGATCATGCGATATTGCTAAATAAACTCGATCACTTCTTTGGTATTCGAGGCCTACCACTTCAACTACTGGAAAACTATTTGACTAATAGAAAACAATACACTAAATTATCCCACTATAAATCAAAACTAGCCAAATTGACTCACGGAGTGCCGCAAGGATCATCGCTAGGCCCGCTACTCTTCCTACTCTACGTAAATGATCTTCCCTCGGCTAGCAACTTTGAAACAACTTTATTTGCTGATGACACGTACTTAATGCTGGCGGACAAAAATTTAGCAAATCTGGAGCGCAGGGTTAACGAAGAGCTTCAAAACATTGACCATTGGTTAAAAAAAAATAAATTGTCCTTAAACCGTCAAAAAAGTCATTATATGCTCATCAATAAACGGCCCAGTGTATCATGTATTGCTGACCTACAATTGTCCATAAACTCCCACGTCCTAAAACGGCAGCAAACAGTGAAATATCTGGGAATTTTTGTTGATGAAAATTTGAATTGGTCTACCCACATTCATCAATTGTCACTTCAGCTTGCATGATACTCTGGTCTGTTTTATCGACTTAGAAAATTGGTTCCACCTGACGTAATCAGAATGCTTTACCACAGTCTAGTCCAGTCTAAAGTTCAATACGGCATTGCTGTCTGGGGAAATGCTGCCAAAACCCGGCTACAAGAACTGAATCTCAGACTAAACAATATTATTCGAACAATTACTTTTAGTAGCAAGTTTTGCTCGGTAACACCCCTATACAAAAAACTAAAACTTCTAAAATTGACTGATGTTTACAAATTGGAACTCGCAAAAATCATGTATCAACTCCACGGTGGAAAACTTCCAAAATCTTTCTATGATCGCTTTGCAAAAATTAATGCTGTTCATAATTACTCGACAAGACAAACAAAAAATCTTGTGTACTTTAAGCCTCGTGTTAAGAAAACGATAGGAAAAGAATTAATATTACATAGGGGATCTAGCTTATGGAAGGAAATTGATAATTCAGTTAAAAACTGCAGCTGGTTTTCTTTCAAAAAGTATTATAAAAATTTTTTAATTGACAAATATTAGCTTCCACAACCGAATTGATGTTAAGTAAATAAAAAATTTCAGACTCAAACTATTTAAAAAAAAAATAAGCATGATAAAGAACCTTGGAAATCAAATTTTCTGCGCTTAGCACCTTCGGCGCGATGCTCGCAAAGCTCACCTTGGCATTTGCCTGTGACCTTCAGTGCTTTGGTTATTGTGAATAAGTTGTTTTTCTTTTTTTGTTTCTCATGCAACTTTTTTTGACGTGAATTATTTTTTTAAAAGTATTGTACCTTCGCTTGACCGTTGTAAGGAACTAAACAACATATTTGTTTTGTATATTCTTCATTTTGTACGTAGCTTTTTCCAACTTTTTTTGCTGCTTTTCGTCTTTTTTTTTTTTTTTTTGTTTTGTGTTTGTTTCTAGTTTGACTCTTTTACAAATTACTCAAAACGAAGAGGTAGCACCTGACTAGATAACCTTCGGGTTCTTCGGTGTTTCCTAGACTGGTAGTGTGTGTGCTGAAATACTTTCATTCGTATTAGCCTGCATTGTTTTACCAGCCTTGAAATAAATCTTCTTGAATCTATTATCTGATTGCAAATCGACAACGACCCAACATCATTGGTCTGTTGATGGGTTTTATTGTTACTCATTCGTAATGTAATTGTGACGTTGCTGATGACTTGGACTTGACGCAATCATGGAAAAAATAGGCATGGTTGAGTTTGGATATATCCGCTGTGCACGTCATCTCATCGTTTACCATCCTATATGTGACGTCACAGACACCTGCCATCGAATGTGCGTCACAGAAATCTTTCTTATCACGTAATGAGTGGTTAAGTCTATGGGGCGCCGTGTGTAAAGCTACGCAATGTAAAATTTTGCATCATTTTTTTGGTTACTTTTGGTTAAATTACATGCAATATCATATATTGTTGCAATTTATCTATATTGCTGCAATATGTGTTAAATTGTTGCAATTTATCTATATTGCTGCAATTTGTGTAAATTGTTGCAATTTATCTATATTGCAAAAAAACACTTAAATCGCCTTTTAATTGACATGGTGATACGCTAACAAAAACAGTCAGTGTTGCCCTTTCCCTTATTCCATGAACTCATGTAGTGTACTGGCCTGAGGCGCTGTTGTACTGACTGTGCAGTGTGCGCTTATTGGTTTGGCTGAAACATTTTGAAATAAAGTGGCTTGGAGTTTGATTGATAAAATACTGTTATGATCGGTAGATACAATTGCGGACATATGCAAAAATATAGACGTATAAACATGGTATCCTTTGGAATACCAGCAGCTAGACTAGATTAGACTACCGGTATGGGGGTAACAACTAGTATCAGCTCCCAGGTCCAGTTCGGTTAGGTTAGGATTAGGTTCAGTTAGGGTTAAATTTAGTCAGGGTTCGTTCAGTTACAAAATATCGGTATCTGAAAAATCTTGTTTTAAAGTACCGTACCAGTAACCCGACATTAGGCCTAGTCTACCTACCTCAACCTATGTTTTTGTGACATACTACTATCTCGTTGCTAATGCAGAATGGCTTATGCTGTATGGCTGAAACATGTCAGATTACAGTAACTTCTGTGATCTGTCCACAGAAAGCAGGAAGGCTACATCCTGACATCAGCATACCGATACACCAGCAGCCAGTGACATACGGTAAACTGTAAAATTAAAAATGTCAAACTAGTCTACCGATACCGATATTTTGTAACTGAACGAACCCTAACTAAATTTAACCCTAACTGAACCTAATCCTAACCTAACCGAACTGGACCTGGGAGCTGATACAAGTTGTTACCCCCATACCGGTAGTCTAGTCTAGTCTAGCTGCTGGTATTCCAAAGGATACTATATCTATACGTCTATATTTTTGCATATGTCCGCGATTGTATCTACCGATCATAACAGTATTTTATCAATCAAACTCCAAGCCACTTTATTTCAAAATGTTTCAGCCAAACCAATAAGCGCACACTGCACAGTCAGTTCAACAGCGCCTCAGGCCAGTACACTACATGAGTTCATGGAAAAAGGGAAAGGGCAACACTGACTGTTTTTGTTAGCGTATCACCATGTCAATTAAAAGGCGATTTAAGTGTTTTTTTGCAATATAGATAAATTGCAACAATTTACACACATTGCAGCAATATAGATAAATTGCAACAATTTAACACATATTGCAGCAATATAGATAAATTGCAACAATATATGATATTGCATGTAATTTAACCAAAAGTAACCAAAAAAATGATGCAAAATTTTACATTGCGTAGCTTTACACACGGCGCCCCATATAAGTCATCATAAAATCGCGGGATAAATTGTTGAAGTTTGGAATCCATTGAGAGGTAAAATCTGACTTCGTTCCGTATCACTGGCTATGCAATGATTGCTTCATCTCGTGACGTCATCAAACTAGCGTAACTCGTAACCTGAACCACATCGTACACACCGCCATCATCAAAATCGAAGTAAAAATCTGTTGCTGCATTCGGCGCGCCATGTCCAGTCGCGATTTCTAGATTTCAAACAATTAAGTTTGAAATTCACGCCCTTTGCAAAGATGCGGAAATCCTCAGACAACATGTTGTCAGAGTTATTGGCACTACCTAGTGATTCTTTTACTCTGATCACCCACTTTCCGGATCAAGCTCTAGTCTACCATCAGCTCGCACCCCTTCCCCCTCCGAGTTGAAACATTTCCGCTGGTTGTGTGAAACCATCATGAAAAAACAAAAATTAGGAAGGTTAAATATATTTCGATGTAAAAAAAAAAAATGCGAGTGGATGGTTTCTGCGGTAGCGAAGTTCACGCGTAATTGTGTGGTAGCCCACCATGCCACTAGCGGGTGGTGGCCCACCATGCCAACAGCTTGTGGTGGCCCACCATGCCATCAGCTGGTGGTGGTCCTCCATGCAACCAGCGTGTGGTAGCCCGCCATGCAACCAGCGTGTGGTATCCCACCATGCCGCCAGCGTGTGGTAGCCCACCATGCAACCAGTGTGTGGTAGCCCGCCATGCAACCAGCGTGTGGTAGCCCACCATGCCGCCAGCGTGTGGTATCCCACCATGCCGCCAGCGTGTGGTAGCCGACCATGCAACCAGCGTGTGGTAGCCCATCATGCAACCAGTGTGTGGTAGCCGACCATGCCACACCATTGTCTGTACCATGCTCTTTTTCAAGGGAAAAATGGCTCCCCAAGTTTTTTGTAGCCCAACACTGTTGCGATTGCCAATTGCAATTGAGCGCGCGACAAGAGGCCCACATCAGGGGGGGAGGCGACTTTTTGTAGATGATACCCCCTACCTCAATACGTTTTTAAACTTGAACGTTGTCCAAAGTGAAAACACTCAGCTAGACTTCCAAATAATCACTTTACCATTTCATAAAAAATCAGTTTGGCTGATAGTGTTTTCCTCTAAAAATTTACCTATGAGTGTGCGGCAGAGTGGACGGTAGGGTTATGTACTGCTAAGGCTGAGATTGCTCCTTTTTCATGAGGAATACTTAAAATAAGAAACATCCCCCTCCTCTCAAACAACCCGAGCCCCACTCAACTGAAATTCCCAAGCACGGCTCTTTCATTTCTTACTATGGAAATTCCCTTCACGTTAACAATCGCTGATCACGTGACCCTGATTTTGTGTTTAAGACCATCTGTGACGTCACCACTCACCTGATGAGCGAAGGGGTGCAACGTAATCTTGCTCCTCATGTGTGGATTGTTACAAAACAAATAATCTAGTACCGGTAGTAGCAGTATAGTGTCTTTTATTTCTGCACCGTCGAAATAAATAGAACACAGCAACATAGGATTTGAAATACAAACGGACACAGAAAAGGGAAGAAGCAACAAAACGGTTAACGTTGTTACATGCTAGCGAGAATGAAACTTGAAGATGAGGGGATTAGTAGGCGTGGTCGCAACACCCGATTAAACTAAAATATAGTAAGAAAAGAAAAAATAAAAACCAAATATATGATGTCGAGATAAAAAAAGACACTGAAGAGACCACAGCTCCAACACCGCTATGATATAGTGTAGTAGTAGGAACCTTTACCGTGTACGGCATGGAACTGGACATCGCTGTTTCGGGCTATTAGCCCTCATCAGCCGCACTCAGGTATAAGGTACACTCATCCTTCAGAATGCTTGACCTTGATCAACCAAACACCCCTCCGGATTTATGCATCGGTACCATAGAAGAAATTTGACCTTTGTGGTACGTTACGTACCACGCTCGTTGTCACAGAGCAATGTTTTATTATTAGTCACCCTATTGATCAGATTCTTTCCCTTTGTATGGGCGAAATGGCGTAGCAAAAACGCTCCTTTGTATGGGCTCAGGTGCAGAATCTTTGAACCTGAAGTGTTTTGCTGACAAATGGTCAACTTGCAGTTCCTTTTTATGGGCTCAGATTCCGAATTTTCGAATCCGAATTTCCGAACCTGATCGAACCCGAAGTCAGATTCCGACAGTTTGTCCATACAATGCGAAGCATGCTGATCAATAAGGTGGTACGGCATTTCGGGGTTGCTCACTATCGTCAGAGCGCAACGTAATCTGAAAGATTGCGTCACGATAACCACGTCTCCGATTGTCTGATTCGAGATAATCAAGAATATATATTGCTTCGATTTGACGAAGATTTTCGTCTCGGAAAATTTATCTAGCCCAGTTGTAAAGCGCATCGTTTGGGTTGCGGAAGGTCTGGGCTGCGATTCCCGAGCCGGTCAATTTCGACACAGTGTAACCAAAGTCTCGCCACCGCTGCGATGTTTCTTCGGAGCTGTATTGCCTTAGCGTCAAGTCGCGGAGATGGATCTCACCGCGAGTATACTAAAAATTTGATGTGATTTTAAAGTTGGTAACCAAACTCACATTTCAACTGAAACTTTTCCCCTCACAAACCCAACACAAACGAAATTGGAAATTACCATAAAATCCTACATAGCTCTTCGCGATGAGCTCATTTGTACAGCACATGCGCTCTGAAGGTGGATGAGCGCATGAGCTTATCTGCAGCACATGAATGTGATGAGCGCATAAGCTCATTTATTGAGAGCGCATGAGCTCATTTTGAGTACATGCGTTCTGAAAGAGCTCAATTTGCTTTTCACCACTGTTGCGTCACACGCTTCGGTGTAATAGGCCTACCATGAGTATAATGACGACTTGATTTTTGCACTTGCAACTTCAAGCTCGCGATTGGCAGCTACAAGTTAAGTGAACACCCTGGATTTCTTTTTTTCAAAATGTTTGCTTCAATTATGTTAATTGCCACTTAAAACTGCCACAGGTCGCTTCGGTTAAGATTCGAAATTGGAAAGCTGGGTTCGCCACTCGGTCAAAGCTTGGATGAAACTCCAGTTAATCAGTAATCGTGATCATAGTGACACGTGACTTTGAAGTAGCAATGCGGAAACAAGGACAGCGTCATAATTGCCCAATTGTCTGTAATCAAAGCCAGTTGTTGTTCGATTATTGCGTCAACGGGAAGTAAAGACTGTGTCGCTCTCTGCTGCGATAAATCGATCCGTGAAAGCGCGAGGCGCGATACCTCTAAAAATCAACAAAAACAAAGTGGTTCCATTCATATTAAAGTGATTTTGAGCAAGAATGACAAATAATAAGGTTTCGTTTCACTGAAACATCATCAGCGTGAGCAGATGAAAATAAAGAATCGAGTCAAGTTTGAAATTTGCAGACCTTAGAGTTGCCGTTTTGGGTTTGATTCAAGATTGAGAGAGTAGAAAAGGATTTGTTAAGGATTTCAGACTCATTTTATTTCATCGCATTTGCATTAAATAACTCTTTGCACAATAGTAGCAAAATGAGAGAGTTGAATATTAGAAAAATTCAATTATTGAATAATAATAACAAAAATATTTGTAAAGTAATCAATAACTCTTGACATGCTTGATATACTGTATTTAGATCCGTATAATTTAGATTAGTATATCCAGCATTTAGATCCGCCAGTGCAAAATCGTCAGACGATCAACCTCTGCTTTGTGGGCAAGATATTTCTTTTCCTAACCATAGTTTCGATTCCCGATACGAAAGAAAAAATCCCCCAACATAAAGCAGATGGTTTTACGCTCATCAAATTACAGGACCACATGGGTCGAAATCGATTTTAGAATAAAGTTTTTAAATTATTGACTGATTTTGCTTACCGGCAGTATATCCAGCATTTAGATCCGCCAATGCAAAATCGTCAGACGATCAACCTCTGCTTTGTGGGCAAGATATTTCTTTTCCTAACCATGGTTTCGATAACTCTTGACATAATAAACAATCTTCGCAATCTACGCGACAGGGAAGCTGCGTAGTGACCGTCTGAAGGAAAAGCATCGGTCCGGGTAGTGTAGTCTGACAGTGACCAAGCCCGCCAAAAATCTGGGAGGGCAAAAGCCACTGAAAAGTTGATTAAAGTATTGAACTTAAGATTCGGACCGAGCTCAAAACTAAAAGCGGTTAATAGATTTACGGTTCGGTTCAACGCCCTGGTTTTATCCATTATGAGTTTAATTACTTTTACAAAGCGAGCAAACTGGCCGGTTACAGTGAGTTCTTACTGAGGATTTTCTCGAGTAATAAGGTTAAAGATGAAGAAATTAGCTTACTCAAGCAAATAAGGTCAGCTTGACTGTGGTAGAAGGAACTAGAAATAATGAAACGTCATTTCTCGCAAATAGTTTATGATTTCAGCGATGCAGTGTTAAGTCACAATGGGTAGTCACGCGATCTTGAAACTTGTGATGCTGACCATCGCTACAGCGATAATGGAAGAAGTCACCATGGCAACATCGAGCTTCGCTCCTTCGATGTATGAGTGCGATGTTCCTCCAACCTGGGACAGGTCAAGTGGCTCGGCAATTCTAACATTGGACGGGAATCCGTCGCACTATCAACCTCTTGCAATTTATAAAGGTCAGTGCTGGGCTAGTAGCCTACCTAGGCCACGGACAAGATTGAGGGTGGCGTAGCTATATATGTACCACAAAGGTTAAATTTTTTAAAGTACATAAATGTTGAAAAATGGTAGCAGATCAATCGTCTTCAAACTACGCTGTGATTGACTGAGCATTGGCAACTGAGGAGATTAAACTAGAGGGTGAGGTAGCTGCTTTCGTTCTACAAACGTGAAATTTTTTTGGTAGATAAACCTTGACGGATAATTCTGAAGTCTGAGCAAAACAATCTATGGACTAGCCGAAGGCGTTCGGCTTACGCTGGGCTGACGATACATGTGCCGAGCATTAATCGAAAAAACTTAAGATCATGAGGCTAGTGGCCCTCCCAAAAAGCTTGTTGCCGCACTTTGGGCAGCAGGGATTAGACCGATTAGCTCAGAAGCACAACGCTATCCGTGCGGGGATCTGAACTTTGATTCCCAGAGAGGTCAAATCGGATACAATCTCCCCGCTGCTGCGATGTCTCTTCGGAGCCGTGTTGTCCAGGCACTGATCCGCGGAGGTTCATTCGCTACTCGTTACACATCTCGCACTAATACTGCGAGTATAATAAAGATTTATATTTTTGATGTGGTAACGTGACAAACAACAACATTTTGTTTTCAGCTACGATCAACACAACGCGATTCTTCAATACCATCGAAATAACAGCCATGATTGCGTCACAATCACGTGAGATACTTAAGCATCGTTAGAGCGCCACTTTTGATTAAATTTGTGACGTCATATTCAGAGCGTACGACGTGCTTTCCGTTGTATCACTACTTCTCCCCCTTCCCCCTCAGACGTTTATCGTTTTACTGGATGAGTCCAGCCCAAGGCACAGGATGCATCTTCATCAGGTGAGTCCTCCCCAAGACACAGGATTCATTTTCATCAGGTCAGTTCCACATTGATGTGCTGACGCGTGTCACGACTGGCCTCGCCATTTCTCCGACTAAACATCTGTAGACAACAGTGTCGTGGTCGAGGCCACTTGCTTCGAGACCAAGATAGAGTTGAAGACCGCAAAATTTTTTCGAGACCAAGACCGGTCGTCTTTCGAGACCTTTGGTTCGAGACCAGGAATAATCGAGACTAAGACCGGCAATTATTCGGCCTCTAAAAATAAATCTATATCACCAAGTTTAATCAATTTATTATTTTTCCAAAAAATTGCATTTTAAGTAAACGAGGATTTCTAACATTTCTGAAGATAACCTTGCTTTCTGTGGTCGCTTTATCAACCCGCTTGTGTTAAAATTTCTTTCTCCCGGAGACCAAGAAACCGGTATACAGTGATGTAGGTCTCGAGACCGATTTTTTGAGGTGTTGGTCTTGGTCTATGGTCTTGGTCTCGATATGATGCGGTATTGGTCTCGTACTTTCAAAGTTGGTCTCGAAACCGACCATTTTTAGGTCTTTGATCAGGGGGTTCGGGGGGCGGCTGGTACGGCTCTGTGCGTGAGTTTGAATATTGCACGACAACGTATCAATGCCTTTAATTCAAATCCAGACGATATCAAAGGTGTGAACAGAAAATCGCCGTCGAAGTGATACAAAAATGGAGCAATATTAAATATTCAAATAGGTGTAAAATTCTTTCGCCAAAATCAAACAAAAATTCTTATCGTGAAAATTCTTATCTAGCGGTCCTGCTGCTTTTGGTGAAAGAATTGTCATAATTATTTGATATCGGTCCATTTTTGTTTCACTTCGACGGCGGTTTTCCCTTTACACCTTTGATATCGCTGGGATTTGAATTAAAAGCATCGATACGTTGACGTGCAATATCCTAATTCATGCAGCGCAAAAGAGACGGGGGGACAGACAAAAACCGGAAGAGCTATCACTCACTATGTTTTTTTGTTGCTTTTTTCTCATGATTCAGGTTTTTACACTATGGAGCAGTGTTTCTCAACGTGGGCCCTCAGGCCCACTTGTGGGCCCGAGGGTTTTGAAATGGGCCTGAAGTTTTCATTGGGCCTATATTAGGTCCCAAGAAAAATGCATGGCTGAAATTTACAATTTATCTGCGAAAGTAAATTTATGATAATTAGGCCTATTGTGAACTTAGGCTCAAGTAGGAACAAACCAATTATATACTGCAGAATTAGTTTTTTTGCAAATGTGTTTTTATAAATATAAATGTTATAATTTCTTATATAATTAGGTTAACGTTAAAGTGTCTTAATTCTTAATATCTCTATGACGCTCATATTACTTTTATGATGTCATAGACGCTGGTTTTTCCGCGATTGGGAGTTACATGTGGCTAGAGAGTAGAGAGTAGCGGAGCTGTTTCCCTAATTACCAAACCTACACGAGTCACAGATAATTCGGCAACCACAATTGATCATATCATTACCAATGATGTTAATCATGATATAGTGCCCCGTGTCATCTGTAATTCAATGACAGATCACTATCCGATCACTTGTAAACTCTCAAAGATTCCAGTTTCTCGTAAACATTTTAATATGCCTGTTTACAGGGATAAAAGTAAATTCTGTAGCGAAGATTTTTCAGAAGATTTATTTAGTAAATTGGAAAACCTGATGTCCTGTAACCTACCTCTTACCCGCGAGAATTTCGACGCCGTATTTGATCAGTTTGTTGAAACTATTGCTGGCACGATTGACAGACATGCACCGCAGAAACGCTTGAGCCGAAAGCAGGCCAAACTTGCAAGAAAACCCTGGATAACTAAAGGAATCTTAATCTCAATTAAAAAAAAGAATTTTATGTTTAAAACTCATTTTATCAACGGAAATACTATCGAAAAATACCTTTTTCGTCGTTATTCCAATATTCTAACCAAAATTAAAGCTCTCTCAAAGAAGCAACATTTTTATACCGAATTCGCAAAAAATAAGACGAATGCACGTAAAACCTGGGAGATCATCAGATCGGTATTGCCTAACAAATCGAAACGTAAACCCCCTTGTTCCCTTAAAGTTAATGGTACAACCTCGGAAGATCCAATTACTATTGCTAATGAATTTAATAACTTCTTTTGTACTATTGGATCAAATTTAGCTGACAAAATTGAAGAAATTCCGAACCAACGGCCCGATGACTTCTACGACAAAAGCGTTTACGATTCGATGTATCTTGAACCACCAAAGCTTACAGAAGTATATGATCAAATTATGGCTCTTAGAGACAAAGCAGTCGGGTACGATAATATTCCCTCGTTTTTTCTAAAATCGGCCAAGCACGTGATTACCCCATTTCTGCAATTATTTATTGACTATATGTTTTCTGAAGGCTATTTCCCTAGCAGCTGTAAAATCGCTAGAATAACCCCCATATTTAAAAATGGAGCGAAAGACGAAACCAATAACTATCGACCTATTTCCATATTGACCTGTTTCTCCAAAATTATAGAAAAACTCATTTTTACTCGCCTTATGGAATTTTTTAAGAAAAAAAAAGTTATCTATGAAAATCAGTATGGTTTTCAAAGCAAGATTTCTACGGTACATGCCCTGCTGGATGTAGTAACAACTTCATATGATAATATTAGCAGTAATCAATTTACCGGATTAGTACTGATTGACCTTAAGAAAGCATTCGACACGGTATCCCATAGCACACTTTTAGCGAAATTAAATAATTATGGTGTTCGTGGTGTGGCGTACAATTTGATACAATCTTATCTGTTAAACAGAAAACAATTTGTCTCCCTCAACAAAACTCGATCTAAGCTTGAAAACGTAACATTCGGGGTTCCACAGGGGTCCTCACTAGGTCCACTGTTCTTTCTCATTTATATTAATGATTTGACTAATGCCTTAGAAAGTAAACCACGATTATTTGCAGACGATACCTGTCTAATGATTTCTGCTGATAATTTACCAAGTATGCAAAACAAAATAATTGCTGAGTTGCAGAGGCTCCATATATGGTGTTCAGTGAATAAATTAACCATAAATCTTTCCAAAACCTCTATTCTTATAGTGCCACCAAAATTAAACAGGAACATCAACTTGCAGCCGAGACATATAGTAAGTAACAACATCCCAATTGATATAGTAAATAGCGTTAAATACCTAGGAGTGTTTGTAGATCATCAGCTAAATTTTAAGGACCATATCAAAACAGTGGAAAGCAAAGTGGCTCGGTCTATAGGCATCATGTTCAAGCTAAAACATGTTTTCCCCAAAAAAAACTTACTACAGCTGTACTATGCGCTTATACATCCAATCTTAGCATATGGAATTCTAATCTGGGGGGCGACTTATCCTTCATATCTAAAGAAAATAAAAACATTGCAAAACAAAGCAATGAGAATCATCTCTGGATGTAACTATCTAGATGACGCTATCCCCATCTATAAGAATCTCAAAATATTGCAAATAGAGGATTTATTTAGATATGAAACCGCCAAATTTGTTTTCTCCTGCGTTTCGAAACAAGCTCCAAAGCCTTTTTCTAACTACTTTTTGAATATTAACGACGTTGCTTACAGAACCACGAGACATTCAATTGATAACTTAAATTTATATATTCCACGATATCGAACTAATAGATTACAGAGATGCATAAAGTATCAGGGAGTCAAGGTTTGGAACTCCATTCCAAAAGAATTGAAATCTCTAGAGTTTAAAGCTTTCAAGACCCGTTTGAAAGAATTAATAATTTCAAACTATGATGGTGATTAACACTAATCGAGTTTGTTAATGCAATTTGTAAGGCACATTGTCGCATCCAACGACTTGATTGTAACGTAGCACTTATGTGATCGGCGCTGCTCGCGTCTCCATTTTACGTCTGACGTGATCGCACACGCATTTGAACAAACTTATGAAATTCATAAATAAAGCAAAATTCTTTTTTATATATTACTGACACTGGGTGGTTGCTTGACTCGATGACCGCAGGGTCCATTCGCAACTTCCCGGTCGCCATACCCTGTACTTGTGTTGTATTAAGTTGCTTTTACCGTATAAACTGACTAAAGGTATGTTTTTGCGACGAAATAAATCTGTTCTGTTCTGTTCTGTTCTGTTCTGAGTAGAGCAGATGAGATAACAGCTAGTAAGCGAGTGCCAAAAAACAGGCGTTTTTTGTGCAGAATTTAAGTGATCTATAACGGAAGCAGATTCATTGTTGTTAAAGAAGCAATCAAACTGTTTTTTTAAACAAACAAGATTAAGGAAGAAAGTTGAGAAGACGTGCGCTAAGTATACGACGAAAAGAAGAAGAAACAACCGCGACCCAAGTTTACTAACTTGTAACGTTGTTAAAACATTTTATGACCCTCGAAATTTGTGTTGAAGGTTTTGTGGGCCGATTTTTTTTTTAACACTAAAAATGGGCCTCAAAAGAAGAAAGGTTGGGAAGCACTGCTATAGAGTATAGAGCAGGGGTAGGCAACCGCCAAAGCACAGCGGGCCGCATTGATTGCATGATACTTCCAGCGGGCCACATTCACTCTCAATTTGAAAGTTTTTTCTTAAAAATACACAATATTACCTCGCAAATTTATTAAGCATTCATGCTGAGTTGTTTTTTTACCGCAAAAATCAAAGACTTTTGCACGTTTTTTATGCCACAAAAACCGTATGTAGTTGAATGTGAAACACTTTTTAAGAAATCTTAACGTTTTCTATTCTACCAGTTTGTTGCACACTTACCAAAGTTCTAACGCGGGCCACATTCAAAACTTATGCGGGCCGCGTGTGGAATGTTTCACTACGTATACCAGCTTTTTCGTCTCCGCACGAGCGACTCTCAACTCTCAGCACTCAGCACGAGCAACTCTCAGCACGAGCGAGTTGATATCAACTCTCAGCACGAGCGAGTTGATAATGCGACCACAGAGAGCAAAGCTCTCTTCGGAAAAGTTAGAAATCCTCGTTTACTGGAAACGTCATTGTAACTTTTTGGAAAAATATAAAATAAATTGATTAAACTTGGTGATGTAGATTTAGGCCTATTTTTAGAGGCCGAATAATTACCGGTCTCTGTCTTGATTATTCCTAGTCTCGATCTCGAACCAAAGGTCTTGAAAAACGACCGGTCTTGATCTCGGTCTTGGTCTCGAAGCAAGTGGTCTCCAATACAATACTGCTTGTATACGTAGTGTGTACTTAAATAGTTTGAAAAGAGCAGGGAATTCACTCAGGGCGGTGCCAATGGGGGGCCTGGCTCCCCAAATCGACATGCTTGCCCCCCCCCCCCAATCAACAAGCTTACTCTTTTGAAGACAGCGGCTTCTGTGCTTAATTTTAAACTTTGGCTCCCCTAAGTCGATTGCTCTGCCACCGGCTCTAAATTCACGACTTCTCTCTTTCCAAAATGAAAAACATTTGAAGGCACGTTATTGTTGTCACATCATTCAAACATTTCATGAGTTGTGCCCCTGGTGTTACCTTTGACGTTTTTTGGTTTCCTAGTTGTCTTTTGCCGGCATACTTGGCAAAAATTCTTGGAAACTCCGAAACTTTCGAACCGTCGATTGTATTCTCTGCTGTAATTTCGAACCGTCGGCTGTATTAAAAACTAATAAAACTGTAATACTTCAAGAAAAATTCCTTTTTTATAATTGACAAATTTCTGAAATCTGCAGCGTCTCCAAAAACTTAAAATAAATAATGCAATTGCTCATGCCTTAGAAAATAGCTGCCGTAACGCTACTCGACCTCAACAACGCCTTTGTCAATACTGTAAGCGGAATTTTTTAAAATTGAAACTTTGCTCTATAGCAGGGGTTCCCAACCTTTTGCTTTCTGCGTACCACTTTTGAACCTTTTTTGTTGCTGCGTACCAGCTACTTTTGACGAATACTTTTTGACCATAACAACATATTACAGCTGTGCTGAAAGGTTTACTTTACATACAGAAACGAATACGTAATTAAATCCAATGTCCATCATACTCGCATTATTACGCTGAAGCACAGAGCAAGTAAAACTGCGGCTTAGCATCTGGGAAATCTCACATGTGCGAGTAATAATTGTGAATTGAGCTTTTGGATGAAAATAGTCTAAGGGTGGGCAAAATTGTCATTGAACGAGCCACTTGCGGAAAAGTAGAACTAGTGTTGTCTCCGGTGAGTCAAAGAGCAAAAAAAAGTCTTCAACCCCACAGGAGATGCAATCGGGGGATAAAAGAGCAAAAAAAAGTTTTCCACCACGCAAGGGTTGGAAATGGGGGTGTAAGTGCAATTGCAAAACAAAAAAGGTCTTCGGTGTTCCTCAAGAAGAGCCGAAGAGCCACGTCTTGAGGGTCAAAAAACCGCATGTGGCTTACGAGCCGCTCTTTGCCCACCCCTGATGTCAATTTGATCGCAAAATCAACGATGTTGCTGCCGGGCCCCTGAAGATAACAATTACAGTGATTCATTGCTCCCAAAATATCTGACAAATGAAAAAAGGTGGAGAATGAATTCTAAAACCTTCTGAATTTTGTAATCTTTTGTTTGGAAGAACTGAAGCAGCTTCTTTTGCAACACAAAAAGACGCATCCATAAGGATATTTCCTCGATATCTCACTTCCGTATGAAGCAGCAATGACGTGTATTCTGATGTATATGGTGCAGCGTCGTATGAAGCTCTGCGAGGTCGTTGCTTCTGAGATATTCAGGCCCCAGGGGTGTAAAAGTTTAAAACAGTTGGGTGGCAACATGCAACGCACAATTTTAAAGCGAAAAAAACCTCCCCAAAATGGGCGCCAAAGCGCAAAATTTTGGAAAGGTTTTGGCTTTAGCCTGAATGATAAATCAATAGACGCATAAATGCACCAGTTTGCGAACAATTTTCACACCCGGTCTACGTTTATTCCTACTTTTGTTTAAACTGTGGAACGTTTTGCAAAACTAGCGCATAACGCAGTTTGTGTACGTTCCTACTTCACTACATCCACCACACCAACACTGCTCTATGGTACTCAGGCATGTTAGCTAGAACTGTGAAACTCGAGCAAGGAATGATTTTGAACCCTGAGTTCCACTATTTCGATGAAAACAAAATAAGCACAGAATCGTCTCTTTTACATTTTTTTTCACTGGTTAGGTTGATCCATAGATTCACCTCACCATTTCAATTACGCCAGCTACAATATTCGATGGTGTTGCAGCTTGCTGCTGCAGAAAGAAAATAAAAGACACGCAAGCAAGCGAGCTATATAGCGCATGCTACGTCATACCATAGTCTCCGCATATGATTATACACATATCTCTAGTTAACCTAGTTTGTTCAGTTGTAAAGTAAAAAAGTCTTTGTGAGGATTCCGTGAAAACAAATTCTTTTTGCATTTTCGGAAAATATCTCGCGTACCACTTAAAAAGCTTCCGCGTACCATCAGTGGTACGCGTACAGATTTTTGTCTGCCCCCCCCCTCCTCCCCCGTTTATTCACGCTGCATGAATTAGGCTATGGCACGTCAATGTATCAATACCTTTAATTAATATCCAAGCGATACCAAAGGTGTAAATAGAAAATCGCCGTCAAAGTGAAACAAAACTGGAGCAATATTAAATAAGCGTGACAATTCTTTCGCCAAAACCAGCAGGACGCTGCCAGGTAAGAATTTTTGTTTGATTATGGCGAAAGAATTTCCACACCAATTTAATTAGTTGGTATTGCTTCTTCGACGGCGATTTTCCATTTACACCTTTGATATCGCTTAGATTTTAATTAAAGGTATTGATGCGTTGACGTGCATTATCCTAACTCATGCAGCGCAAAGAGACAGAGACGGATGGAATTTCGTTTGTTGATCCTGCTTCAAGACTTGCGAGATTGTTTTATCAGCATGCTGCTGTAGCCTGTGAGGGTGCAATAAAATTGTGCGCTTTGCAGACACTGCAAAAACAATAATTACGTTGCGTAACAAAAGCCTAAAAATATTCGGTCTCGAGACCAACTTTGAAAGCGCGAGACCGATACCGCACCACGTCGAGACCAAGACCATAAGCCTAAGTTCGAGACCAAGATCGCAAAAAATTGGTCTCGAGACCGGTCTCGAGACGTACATCACTGGTAGACAACACACTAAGAACGCAGTGGAACGGAGCAGCCTCGAGGGGGGAGCCAGCCTGGGGGAAATTGCGTTAGGCCAAAGATTACAGTACCGGCATCTAATAAGAATGCTTCAGGCATACTTTCAGAGTTGGGCAGCACCGCGGTACGAAAGTACCGCAGTACAATTCCGCGGTTCTGTACCGTTTTTGGTACTGTCGTTACTTTTTAGACCGTTTTACTCGATATTTCGGTAATTTTTTTTGAATAAATTTAAGAGAGCAAAAGCGGAAAATTTTTTTGAATAAACTTAAGAGAGCAAAAGCAAAAGCGACTTTCGTCAGATAATACGTATCGCGCTGAGACAAAACAGTTAGTCTTTTGCTGACAAAACAACTTTCCGGTATTTTTGAGGCAATTATAAAATGAGACGGATAAAACCCTTTATCATCGCTTATGTCTTTAAAGTAGCGATTCAGATCAAAGAACTTGCAACGAAACCGTGACTCCAAGGAGGTTTACAATGCTATTTGAATAAAAATATAGACTTTGATTCATCTAAAAGTTCTAAGTATGCTGCTACTGATAGACCAACCTCTACTGAAAGTGGCATTAAAAATGAAAACATTCTCCTTCAATGCAATGACCAAGTTCGCACAGCAAGAACCTTTGGAACATTTTTTCGTATATAGGCCATAAGCTCTTTCACGTCCTCAGTATTGTTCGAATGTAGCAACGTCGCCAGATAAAGTAGGGTGTGACAAACTTTTCTGCTCTCTAGGGCGAGTTTGTGATAACTGATAATGATACTCCTTATACCTAGCCTCGTAACTAGTGCAGGAGATCAACAGATTATACATGCTGCCATACATGAGAGTGCCGCTGTCGCCTAGTTGTTGTGACCGAAATGTTTGCTTGCAGTATGAAGATTCGCGCGCGACTACAACTCAGATCTTCCACTTGCACCAGATGCGACAAAAAGCTTGATAAAGTTTTAATTTCGCTGCTTTACAAGACTTTAACCAAAACAAAAATTAATTTTTAGGAAAAAAAATCGTTTGAAAAGTACCAAAAATCGGTACGGAGTAGCGATATCGTCGTTACTTTTTTTAAAATGTACTGTTATCGGTACCGATGGTACTTTTTTGGCAAAGTATCGGTACCGATATCGTCGCTACTTTTAAAGTACTGAGTGCCCAGCTCCACATACTTTACATCACGTTTCTTTGAAAAGGGGGAAGATTCCCCCAGTACCCCCGCTTACACCACCAGTTCTTCAGCGATGTCGAGAAACTGACAGGGTTTTGCTTTCTCGGCCTAATATCGAACCCATTCCCTCAGCTTCATATCTCAAACACCAACTCAAGCAATTCGTTGTTTTTTGAAAAAGAAAAGATCGCTCATCAATAAACAGTAATATTTACTTTGTTTGTTTACGTAGAATCCGAGCGTCAACTATGTCTGATCTTATCTACGATGACGTGATTGTCCACCACATATGTGAAGAGGACGTGGGCGGTCCAGGTAAGCAATTGTTACGTGTACAGAAGATTAACCAATCATATTCTCGTCTTGCGTCAGGTGATCACGTTACATCCGGGATTCTTTTCAAAGATGATTTTGATTCGTCCTCACTCGATACGCTCTGGTGAGCACAATTTCGAATTCGAGTTTTTCCGAAAATTTTTAAAAACTTTTTGCAGGAGTTCGAACCTCGCTGGGGTCGTTGTTGACTCCAATTGCTCGATCGGACGCGGCAATGCCGCTGTGTTTTGCAATATGACGTCACCATCGCGTCATCTTATCACGAAAGCAATGAACGCAACGAAGGCGCGAACCTTGGAGTTTGTCCTTGGTAACATGATGATGATAATGTGATTTTCTATGATATAATTTTAATGATTAAAACATCGTTATCGGTGCGGGAGGTCTGAGGTTTAATCCCGGGTCGGGCAAATTGGACACAGTTACTCTGTCCACGTGTCCAATTTATGTGGGCTTGTTGCTGTGTGCTTAATGTCATAATCACTTATTTAAATTATGACATCAAAAATTTAATTATGATGGAGAAAGTCCACAGCAACAAGCCCACATCAATGTGGGTCTAAAGCCCACAGAAAGTGGACGTGCGGACAGGGTAAGTGTGTTCGTCACCGCTGCGATGTTTCTTCGGAGCTGTGTTGTTCAGGCGTCAAGTCGTGGAGATGGATCCCGCCTTTCGTTACACGCTTTGGTAATGAAAATTTGATTAGACGCTTTTTTGGTCCCCCTACCTGCAACTCAAATGTGGGTTGATTTTGTAAAGTGCTTTTTCCAAACAAAGAAAAACCAAACTTACCAGCTTGTTTTTCACTATGTTCCTTGCAAGGTCTAGTTGTGATGATTGTTCTGATCCGAGTGGCAACCCAACGCAGTTTATTTCTCCAATGACAGACGTTCCACTGACTTGCTGTAGTAAAGCAGTTTTCTGCCTTTTGCTTTAAGATTTAACCGTTCCAGCTTCGGCCAATATTTTTATTTCTTCAGTAATTCGTTAGCCGGGACTTGAACCGTGATTTTATTTTTACCCTTATCTTTTGTTCGAGCTAACGCAGTATACTGAGTTTGCTGTTCATCACTTCTGTTCACGGCAAAAGCGCATTGCAGTTCGTCGTCAGACCGGCAGTTGTTCCTCTCTGGCTGAGTTTAAAAGGTTGGCATGGTTGCAACACCCAGGTCGGGAGAAGAAAGTTGGTTAAAAAAAAAGGGGATAAAAACGACGGTCAGACAAAAATGACCACAGCAGTGGTTAAAATAAGAATTCGAAACGAAGGAACGTAATAATTGGTGAAGTATGGTCAGAGAACGAGTTGAGTCATAATGACAGTGCATCGTGACCGTGTCGAATTATTGAGAATATTTATTTGTTCAAAGGTGCTGGGTCACGAGGTTCGAATCGCAGTCGAGTGCACGTGCATTTCAGTGATGACTCAACTACACAACAGTGGACGCTGTTGCGACGAGTTCGGTGAGTAGATGCGGTTATGACGTGTAGCAAGATATCCTTTCGGGAAACCAACGCAATAATTGTTACGTAACAAAAGACAAATGATAAAGTGAAATTTCCCAAAGCTCTTGAATTATTGCATCACAATGACAGAGTTTCGACGAACAATCGCGTCGTGGTCACCGACCTCCCCGTCACAGCAAGAAAGGAGCGGCTTCAGTTCAAGTTTTCTGAACCCCTTCCTTCGTGGGGAGTTTATGGGGGATGCTGGAGCATGGACGAAGTGCTGGTCACGGCTCACCATAAGCTGCCCCCTTATATTGAAGATGACATGAATAACTTCATTTCTGATAACTGGGTATTCCCCCAGTCGTCCCCTTCGGTAAGTTGTGGTTTGTAAACTCATAGAACACTTTTACAAAGTCAGTGCTCCTGTTCTGAGTGGTTGAATCGACGTGTTCCTGTTCTGATTAGTTGAATCGACGTGTTCCTGTTCTGAGTGGTTGAATCGACGTGTTCCTGTTCTGAGTAGTTGAATCGACGTGTTCCTGTTCTGAGTAGTTGAATCGACGTGTTCCTGTTCTGAGTAGTTGAATCGACTCGGCAAGTTTTTTCTGAAATCTTCATGGTTTTTCAACTTGTTTAGATCGGATGCGGGAAAACTGGAAGATCTATGTTGGTGGGAGGGTCAAAGTTCATTGCGCGGATCACGACTCGCGAACTTGATCTTTCTGGAGGGAAACCCGAAATTGAAAGAGTGGAAACACTGACACTCACGTAAGATGGGTGTGTGATTACTTGGGTGTTTGAGCAAAAATTCATTTCTTTTCAGAGGCTCGTCGGCCGCACTCGGGGCTTGCGGTCATGACCCAGAACAAATTGTGACAATCTTCAACCGCGCAGGAACCCGAAGCGTGTGCACGGATGAGCAACTCGACTTAAGTGAAAAAGCAGCTGTGTCCTTCACACTCAGCATGGGTGAGTGTCTCGTGTGCACAGATTTGTGTTTTTATCATGGCTTAGCAGTGGTGCGTGTAGGCTACAGATCTTACGTGACAGGTTCGATTCGCGGCTAGAGCCGATCGCATTTGACATATAGACCAGGTGGTTACTGACTCGAAGAGCGCAAGCTCACTTCGCAGTCTCCCTCAATTAATGCTGAATTTTTTGTTTCTGTTTAGCATCTTGTTCATTTTGAAATATTAATTTTTGACCGGTCGGTCGGCGCAGTTCTCAGAGACATCGCCACCGGCGCAGTGGGCCTGGAGTTCGATTTCTGGACCGGTCAAATCGGGCACAGTCTGTGCTGCCAACGACTCGCCACCGCTGCGGCGTCTCTTTGGAGCTGTGTTGCCCGGGCTCCACACCTCGGAGATTGATCCGCTCACTGGCTACACGCTTCAGCGTAATACCACGAATATAATGAAGATTTTGGTTTGAATTTTTTTGTATATCTCGTTTCATCTTCTGCTTGTTTTGAATAAATTTTGTTAAATATTTTTAGGAGGGACAAACTGTTCCGGTGCAAGGTCTCATAAGGGTGATGTACAAATGTTTTACGTCATATCGGGAAAAGAACGAGTTTTTCACATTTTTCATTACGAGGAGTACAACGTAAGTGTGACGTCATAATCGTGTAAAAAAGCGATTGGCGCGATTGCATTGTTTTCAGGCACCGAGATCGATTCTTGTAGCAATTCCAGATCAGGCGAGGTCACCTGGGATCATTCTTTGCCTACGTCAAAGAGTACAAGTTGATCACGCGAATGTTTGGGCGATTGATTCCTTCGCTTTGCTTCGGGAGGAAGAATCCCAGTATTACGTGCAATTTTCGATCAACCTGTCGTGCAACGTCACTGCTAGCTCTTCTGCGTGAGTGTATTGTGATGTGACAAGCTCAGTTGTGGGCACGTTGCTTTTGAAAATAAACTGCCTAATGCTGCTACAGTTGCAAGGTACATGGCAATAGAAGTAATTTAGTTACAGTTACAAACTTAGTGTAAGTGACTATAGTAGTTACAGTCGTACGCGCTGCAAAAATCCATCAAAAAGGTTTGATTTTGCTTCTCAGCACCAAATGTAAAACATTATTCCTTAGTTAATGTCATTTTCGACAATTTTTATTGTGATGTAATAATAACTGCTTTCATACGCATCGAAATTTCGACTTGACCAATGGTATCTTTCCGGTGAAACCGGTCAAATAAGAAGCTCAGGATGTTGAAAAAGTTTTGGAGTCTTATGAGTCATTTGCAATCATCTTATAAATCCATTCCATAGGATCAAGCTTCAATATTCTACGGATTCTGGGCGGAAATGGAAGTTGCTTCGATCCGCTTGTCTATCGCGCAACTGCCTAGCGCGTCACTGGGAGACGCAATCCGTTTACGACGTGGATGATTTGGGTAAAGGGTAAGAAAACACGATGCTAAGTAACGTGATATTTCGCTTGATGACGTTAATTGTTTACATATTTAGATGGCACCGCGTTACGCTTCCTGTTCCTGTCGCTGCTCTTTCATCAGCAACGCGCTTTCGCTGGATAGAAGTTACTTCCAATTCAACGTCACAATGGGCAATTGATGACGTACACATTGGATCAGACAGAGGTTGTCCGAATATGTGCAGCGGGGGAGGATCTTGCTCTGTGGAGGGTTGCAGGTTTTGCGATTTACTAGGCCTTCAACTATAACACACTGCTTCTTATATCTTTCTGGGTTTTGAAACTCAAAAAATTAGATCAAATTTATATTTTGCTCGCGGTATTACACCGAGGTAATGAGTGGGGGGCTCCATCTCCGCGGAATCCAGCCTGGGCAATACAGAAACGTCGCATCGGTAGCGAACTGTTGACGACACTATAATTGAACCCGGACATCCCACACCGAGGCGATAGCGATGTTAGCTGCGCTAACCGCTGATCTCTGGAACTCTTCTTTTGAAATATATTGGCTTGACGCTCATTTTTTCGGGCAACCCGAAAAGTAAGTTTTTACTTGAACACAGTTTAGTATTGCCTCTGGGGATTTCCAGGTTTTGTACTGGAGACCCCGGTAGGAACAAGAAGTAAGAACACAGCTGGTTATCAGAATAGTTTACGTCATAAGATTGTGGAAACCACACCTACGTTATTACTTCACGAAAAAAAACTGAAAAAAATACATTGATCTGAAAATTGACCAGTAATTGAGGGATACTGCAAAGTGAGCTTGTGCTTTTCGAATCAGCAGCCACCCGGTATATACGTCAAATGGCTCCAGCGGTGAATCGAACCCGTTGCGCAGGATCTGTTAGCTGCGATCAATTCTGCTAGGTCATGTTCTTGACTCCCCAATATTTTTGCGCAGATGTGATCCTGGTTTCTCGGGATGGTCGTGCGATGTAACCACTACTCCCTTCCCAAACTTCCTATTCGATGATTTCAATTCGGACTCCGTTAACAATGATTTGTTTAAAAAGGTTTGTTCTTTTGTTTACTTCCGATGACGTCAGAATGACGTTATCGGAAGTATCTGGGCAGGTATCTGGTAGCAAGATTGGTTTTCAATGTGGAATTGTTGGATCTGGTAAAGCGCTGGTATTTGGGGGTCCTGACAGGAGGGAACTGGTCACGAGACGACTCGACGCTACTCGGCTTCGGTGAGTGTTTGCACTTGATTGTGGATTCGCACTCGACGAACTCGAGTTGAAACTTCGAAATTGTTGAAAATAGTTTCAAGTCGAAGAAAGCCTAGCATTAAAAATCAAACCTTCATTATACTCGCGGTATTACACCGAAGCGTGTAACGAGTAGCGGGATCCATCTCCGCGGCTTAGCGTCTGGGCAACACAGCTCCGAAGAAACATCGCAGCTGTGGCGAGTCGTTGGCGACACTGTGTCCAATTTGACTGGCAGGAAATCGAACCCATGACCTCCTCCATCGATAGCGATAAGCATAACAATTCTGCGCTAAGCTGCTGGTACATGAATGCTTATTGTAAACTTCAGTTTCAGGTCAACATAGCGAAATATTAGTTGTTGGTTTAACGAAATTTACTACCAGGAAGGGTTTCGAACAATTGCACAGCTCTCAATTCTGCTTTCTATTCGGTATTTATGAAGCAGTAACTTGGCAGGTTCGTCCAATTTGCAATTCTCATGGGAAAACACTCTTCCACGGGATTTTGCAAAACTTCTCGCATTCCGCAAGATGGCGTGCTAGTGCAGTATTCTATCAATGCAGGAATTACGTGGAATTTCATGGACTATTTCAACTTCGCTTCTTCCTATCAACCAAAGTAAGTTTGTATTTAATATTTGCATTTGTTTTTTGTATTCAGTTACGTATTGATCCTCCTACCACGAGAAAGCGATCAAATGCTATAACAGTTTCGCTTAGGAGCTGCCGGCCATCTGTCTACCACACCAAGATGGGGAATCCCGCTAAGTGCCTTTCCAAACGACTCAACAAGTAAACTTGCCGGCTTGTTTTCCACACTGTCCCTTTAAATCTGAGCGTCAAACAGGGAAGCTGTGAATGTCAGTATTAAAGTCATTGGTTTGAACCGACTCGGAATCAAACCCGAGTCTACAGCTCCAGGAACGAACACTCTCACCTGACCCTATCTGAGCTGTTGTTTGGCACAAATTCGTTGAAAACTTAAACTTGTTCGAGTCGAGATACGAACAAATCGAGCCTACAAACAAACAAACCGATATCGATTTGTACAGAGTGGTTTCACTTCCTCTTCCTGCAGTTGCCATGGTAGCAGGTTTACAGATCAGATGGTTGCAACCAATACGCAATGATGACGCCGGAGTGTGGGCACTAGATGACGTAATGGTGACGTCAGCGCTTTTTCGCACCGCGTCCAGCCACTCAATAAATTTCCACCAAGGACGGTTTCAGCCTCATTGTGGAAGAGATTTCATTTTGACGTGAGTTTGTTGTTTGGAAAGTACTGGGCCGAGATTCGAAACCAGTTCATCTTCTCCCGAATCGAAAGGTTTTGGAAACTTGTCTGAAAATCTTGAGCAAACGGTTCTCAAATAAGCTCAGAAATTTAGTTGGGTCGGCTTTGTTGGACATTGGACTAAATGGTCGCGCAAAATGGACATTGAGTTTCGCACAGACGTGTAGGTTCCATGTGCAGCTACACGATCTGCGCGACTCACAAATTTCTCAGCGAATATTTTGTTTAGTTTCATCACCACCGGGGGGTTGACGGAATGATGAAAGACACCATTGGCACGAGAAGTCTGGAGTTTAATTCCCGGGCCGGTCAAATCAGACACAGTATCATCATCGCTACGATGTTCCTTCGTAGCTGTGTTTTCCAGGCGCTAAATGGCGTCACTCGTTACACGCTTGTGTGTTAAACCGCCGGTATAATGAAGATTTAATTGTTTTTAGTTTCATCAACGATTCATATTCCGAAACTTCGCGACTTCGATACGTTGAAACTCAATCGTTGCACGTGATGCAGGGTTACGTAGTGCAAATAGAGATTGTGATTGGTTGTCTGGAAGGTCATTTAAGTTCATCTGATTATGACGCAGAATTGGAGATTCAATATTCAACCAATCACGGAAAATCGTGGGGACAAATCTTTCAGGTGTGATTCATGACGTTCTCAGTATTTCTTTATGACGTAGGGCTAACTGCACTTTAAACATTGTGACGTTCGCTGTGAATCTTTGCTAACAATTTTCCCGCGTGGAATCATGACGTCATGGAAATCCAGCTCAACTTTTACTGATAAGTTTTTAGTTTTTATCCGATAAAATACTCAGAACGGGTGCGATAACCGACCTAATCGATTGTTTACGAAATGCATTGTTCGTGTGACCAATGCACCAGTTTTTAAAAATCTCAGAAAAGACAAAAAAAAATCTCAACTACCGTGTGTGTTTAGTTTATGATATAACAATGCATGTTATTTTCCGTATAGCCATCCCAATCCCCCTCTTCCCCGCTATCAGCCCCCTGGAACCCCCCCACTGTCCTCCGTGCTAGTCTTTTCAAGAAATGGCGACGAATTACTATCCCCCTGCCCCCTCACACTTGGTAAGTAATGGTGGGTCGTGGCTTGACACCTCAGATGGCTGAGTGGTGAGAACGTCTGCCTCTTGAGCTGCAGACTCGGGTTTGATTTCGAGTCGGGTCAAACCAATCACTTTAAAATTTGGTATTTTCAGCTTCCCTGCTTGACTCTCAGCAACGAAGGGATTATTCACTTTAGAGTGTTAGACAGATGATCGACAATTCCTAAGCGAGCTCGTTACAGCGCTTTTATAGCTTCTTAGTGATATGAGGATAAAGATGCTACTATTGTTAAAAAAATGTCCTACTAACAACAAGGTTTTCGCCGTCTTCGAATTATTACAGCGTCATTATTATGACTCTAGGTCCAAAGGAGCGCGGTTCCGCATAGTCCAGTATGTGTCAGGGGACCACTGGTACAGCTGGGCCGTGGACAAGGCTTATATGGGTCCGGCATGTCCGCTTCACTGCAGAGGGAATGGAGAATGTTGGAATGGAAAATGCAGGTAAAATATTTTTGCGGATCTCGCGCGAATCCTCTACATTGCTTGTTCAGGTGTGATGATGGTTACCATGGAGACGCTTGCTTGCCCAATTACTCTCTTCCGCATGGAATGGATGCGAAGTTTGAAGATTTTGGAACACTGACGGAGTCAGGTTGGCGAATTGTGGGCGGATCTTCATCCTATGACGTAATATCCACGTGTGGCGCGATGACTTCATCATCTTATTTGCTCTTTTCAGAGGTAACAGTTTTGCTTTTAGCGAGGTTTATGACGTCTTATTACGTGTTTCGTTTTAGAACTCCGCGCGTGAACTGGTGACTCCGCCTCTTAATCTAACCAATGGCGGGCAAGTGCAGTTTTATTTAAAAATTGGCGGAAAAAACTGCGAAAAACCTCAAAAGAGAAGCAACGGTGATCAACCTTGTTTACTAAATGCTATACTGATTGTTTGTACCAAAACATGCACATTTTTAAGGCGTGTACCTTCAATATTCAATCGATGGAGAAACGACATGGCGGCACGTGCAAGAGTTTTACTACTGGGACTTTCCCCGCCCTACTTACATAAACATCCCCCTCCCCATTGAAGCTCATCAGGAATATATTGTGTTTCGATGGTGGCAGCCCACGAACGAGGTGGGAAGCGAACTCACGATTTCATTTCGTGATTAAACTTCATCAAAATATTTAGGGAGCTAATGTTGATCAATGGAGCATTGATGACGTCATAATTGGGAAGCGAGCTCTCCGAGACGTATCACGCCATCATTCACTGATGGTTGCTCGCGACGTTACGTCTCAGAAAACGTCATCAGCATATATAAAGGTATAAAGCTTATTGTAATGCAGTACGTGATGACGTCATAATGATAAAGCGTTGCAGGAGAGTGTGATTTCGTCATCGTCAGATCTTGGCAAGGCGGAAAAGTTCTGTTCTCCTCGTGGAGGAGGAATTACGTTTAACTTCACTGGGAAATCGCAATTCGCAATTACTGATGATTATAACCTCAAAGATGGGGATTCCCTTCAATTCGAGGTTACGTACTACGTCACGAAATCACGTGTTTGATCTAAGGATTATGATTGTTTGCAGATCAACATAGCTTGCTCGACCCACTACTCGCATTTGTCCCCGGTCCATCTGCAATATAGCCACGACCGTGGACACCATTGGAACGACGTTCGCCATGCTTGTTATCCTGATGGTCGGGGATTCACCGATGATGACGTCACGTCATTGCACTGCACAGGTTCATTTAGCAAATTTCATGAAGCGACGATTTATCACCAAGGTGACTATGACGTGTGGACGAGAGTGACAATTCCTATTACGTCACCAATATCTGGAATGTAAGTGATGACGTTTGCACGTGATTGAATAGTGAGATCAAGTTACGTCATCCTATCGTTACGTCATCTTATTGTTTCAGAAAAGTGAGATTTCGATGGATGCAAGAAAGGGATTTCCCTTCTAATTGGTCGCTGGACAACATTTATATTGGTCCATCTTGTCCAGGTCATTGCTTCGGCCATGGACGCTGTCTTGCCTCTGATGATGGTCTAAAATGTCAATGCGACCAAGGTTATGAAGGTAGGAATAAATATTGCTTTCTTAAATTCATCCGCATGTAAGTGTATGCAGTAGAGATGGCACACACATTTTGTCCGCAAGCTGCGCTGTTCCATTATTTTTTGTCCGCAAGCTCCGCTGTTCCATTATTTTTTGTCCGTAAGCTGCGCTGTTCCATTATTTTTTGTGCGTAAGCTGCGCTGTTCCATTATTTTTTGTCCGCAAGCTGCGCTGCAACCGCAATTTCTTGAACAATTTTAGTACTGCACCGCGCTGCACACCGCCATTTTTTTTTGATGTTGTTAAGATCACACATAGCCTACTTAATATATAGGGCGCTTCTATTTCACCAGAAATTTCCGGTTACCAAAGTGCGGAAAAAATGCGTAACCGTAAACTTCCCTTACGGTCGCCCTACTGTGAGAATCGAACTACCGAAACCGAAATACGGTTACGCAACTACGATTTTCAAACTTCGGTAACCGGAATTTTTGCTGAATTAGGTGCTTCCTGATACATAACACCCAACCAAATTCTAAATTAGAGTGTAGAATTACGACGTAATTGAAACTAAAATTTGTCTTTGGGGAGTTGATCTTAACAAGACCCATGTTAAACCAACTTTTTTCGAATATACATGAGCCTGCGAGTAATGTCTCGTATCAGCCCTAAGCTTTTTCTGTCTGCCAGCCTTAACCTAAGCTATAACTTGACCCTAAACGAATCTAGCCCTAACTGAACCTAATCATAATCAAACCTAATCATAATCAAACCTGAGGGCTGATACTAAACGTTACCCGAGCCTACTCAATAATTATATGTATTGACTACGGTAGAAACTTGTCAGTGACAACGGGTATTACTGAAACCGGTCTAGCCTATGACTACCAGCAAATAACCGATTCAATAAACTAACAATAATCGGGCACAAGAGCCGTATTACCTTAAAATACCGGAAACAAAGAAATGGACAATGCAAATGAAAATGATGTTTCGTGTTTTCGGGGGGGTGTATATAGTTTTTCTTCCCATTTTTTCCGGTGAAAATATTTGAAAATAAAAATATGCTTTGCGCGGCACGCCTCAACTAAGCGGCAGACGTTTTGGAAAGACTGCGTTGCGCTGCAATTACGCTGCAAAAAACCGATAAAAGCGGCAGCGCAAGCGGCGCTGCTCGGTTGACATCTCTAGTATGCAGCAGAACATGACCATAAGTTAGATTATTGCGTCATAATAAACTTTGCTGGATAACTACGCTACGTGAAATTATAAAAACAAACAAAACTTTAAGAGCTGATACAAGCCCAGCACTATTTGACAACATCATAAGGGCTTAACATTGATAGAAAATGACCAGCGGTCTTGTGCACTCGCGAAATCGAACCCAGAAGGATTCAGGGACGAGTTTGACAAACTCGAACAGTGGTGGAGTCGCCCATTAGGTGGCAGTATTGCAGTGTTACCAGGCAACAGGGCATTGTGTTTCGATGGTCGTGGAACTAGAAGAGCTGAAACGAAGAGTTTGGACACGTCAAAGCTCAGGTAAAGAGTGTTGTTGCGCCATCATTGACCTCATTAATAACGTGTCCATGCACTGGCAGATTGATTCAATTTGATCTCCATTCCAATGGATCTTCTGGTCCGTCTCGGATTGTCGTTATTTTGCAGTACTCCGTGAACAATGGCATCTCTTGGAGCTTGATCCAGGTGATGATGTGCTATTTTCTTCGGGTTCGAGGTTAAACTAGTCTTGATTTTCCAGGTGATACGACTGCAGGCAAACCCTGGTTCAAATCCTTCCCGTTTTCGTTTCAATATTCCCTCGAAAGCAAAGACAAGGGCCACTTTATTTCGCTGGTGGCAACCTTTACAAGGTAGCATTTGTGTCGAAATCACGAGGAATGTCAAATTGTGCATCGCTCTGATAAGTGCCACGATGTGGAACAGCCTTGCTATTTGACTCTCAAGATCGAGTAGTAGTTTAGTTGCATATTTATCCTCCTATCACGACAAAGCGATCAATGCGCTATAACGAACTCGCTGAGGAGTTACCAGCCATCTGTCTACCACTCTAAGATGGGGGAATCCCGCTAAGTGCCTTTCCCAACGGCACAACAAGAAAACTTGCCGGCTTGTTCTCCACATTGTTTCTTTAATGCTGAGCGTCAAGCAGGGAAGCAGTAAATATTAATGCTAAAGCCATTGGTTTGACCCGACTCAGAATCAAACCTGACTCTACAGCTGCGAGGAGACGCTTTAATGCTCTATCCACTGGTAATGTCTTATAAGCTGCTGCGTTGATGGCGAATTGCGAGCATAGTTGTAAAGTTTGTGTCCTAACGAAGAATTGATCCGATGCAGTCCGATCTATCAGTCTAGCGTGCTGCATGATCTTGCAGCTCGTTCCCATTTTTTTGCTTTAGATGTGGAGAAAACGAGTTGGTGGTGCATTGATGACGTCATAATCGGTCGTCCCGATATGACGATGAATTCTCTGCACGATACTTTTGATTCACCTCTGGGTGAAGCACGGTTGAATGAGGACCACTGGTACCACCTTCAAGGAGGCCGTATGGCAAAATTTGATGCATGTGGACACAATACGGAAGGTTTATCTCTCGTGTTCGATTCTCTGTCAGGTATAAGAACCGATAGTTTCGTACACATTGATCTCTTACTTTGATTGTTGTTGAAGGCCCGCGCTACGTTGAGAGCTGGGAGTTGTTCGTACTTCCAGGCAGTTTCGTCCAATTCGATCTCATCATGGCTTGTGCTGACGACAGCGAAGGACCAGTAACCCTCGAATACTCTGAAGATTTCGGAAAAACTTGGCTCCCAGTTTCTCCGCATATATTTTTGAGTAAGCAGAATTGTGTTCTTGTATTTTTCTTCTAAATCCAACAAAGCAGTAAGATAGAATTTTTTCTTCATGTTCAGTCAATGATTTAATAGATTTCTTCATTTTTATCCTTCGGTCACGAGAAAGCGACGGAGGCGCTCTTTATAGGACGAATCCAGACTCGCTTAAGAGTTGCCTTTGTTTCTGAGTTTTTCGATTGAATTTTGCTTTTGACTTCTTTAATTAGCTGCTTGTTAGATTCCATCAAGCAAAAATACGTATCGTGGAATATTCTTATCCAGGGACGCAACAATGAGGCTTGAGTGGGAATTGAACCATCCATCAACCTTGTGATATGGATAAAAATTACAATTTTACGTAAAGATTCGAGAACATGCCGAGATGGTTGCTTTGCCATTATTCAATATAGTTATGCTTGACTAGATACCAATAAACGCTCTACATTTGAAGTTGGATCGTTATTTCATCACAGCCTCAATCGCAACCGGACACGTCATAATCTACTCATTTCTGACGTCATAAGGTGGGTGCATTATCCACGATGAACAGTCGTGTCATCTCTTTATCGTTTACGTCATAGATTCCGATCGATCCGATTGCGCTGGATCCAGTATCGTTACAACGATTCGCGTTGGGCCATCGATGACGTGTACATTGGAAACGAATGCGAGTGGGCATGTGGAGGTTTCGGACGCTGCGGTCCTACTCAGAATGGGACAACGTTTCGCTGCAAGTAAGAGTCTCATAACTTGAGACTTAGTTGAGAAGTTGCACATTTTAGCGTTGCACAAAAATTTCCCAGCAGATGGCACGTTTGCACTGATTGATATTTGAAAATTTTCTTGTTTTTGTCGATGTTATTGTGATTATTGTTTGATTTTTATAACTTTACAACGAAACTCGTTCAACTGAGTTTCGCCCAGTAGCGGTTAGACTAAATGAAACTGAGCGAAAATCAATTTGAAATAACAGAAGAGGAGTTTCGTTAAAATTATTTCTATATCTTCGGTGATCTATCGATACGTCTGCGATGACGACTGCGACAGGATCCTCGGTTCGAATCTCAATAAAGCTTCTGTTCTGTTTAATCAAACTAACGAACTAACGTTGTGACGCGAGGACAGCTGCTCAAGTTGCAGCCTCCAAGAGCCTTGATTCTCCACGACGAAGGGTAGATGCTCTGGTGGGATGCTAAGGCGAAATCAACCAAGACATTCCGTTTAATCGAAACAATCGAAGTCTTATAAATTAAAACCAAGGAAGTGATGTGAAGTTTCTAATTTCACGATTTGACGCAGATGCGATCCAGAGTTTGATCGTCTTCCTCATTGCGCTCCCAGTGGTGCCTTGACGTCATCGATGACGGAAAGCTTTGATGACATGGATCAATTGGAAGGTGAGGTAAGTTTATTGATGATAAATGAAATAAAACATGACGTTTTTCAAAGGAAAGTTTTCGATTGTTGCTGGAAGCCTATTCACACGCACTGATGTTCTGGTATGGAAGCAGTATATAAAGTTTGCACGAAGCGGTGTGAGAATGCTGCAAACTCTTCCAATGAACACGAGTGACGTCAGATATCTGCAGTTCCATATTCGATTTGATGATGCCACAAGTGAGTTGCTATGTACGTCATTATTGCCGTTATGACCTCATTATTTGTTGCAGATACAAGTGTAGTTATTGTTCAATCAAGCGTGAACAACGGCATCACGTGGGATATGCTTCGAGTAATATCTGCTTCTAATTGGTTACTAAGGACGCAATTCATTCATATCCCTCTCCCTTCAAGAAGTAACCACCCCTCTACCATCTTTCGATGGTGGCAACCGGTCTTACATTCAGGTATTCATCCGTTTCTTCATTTGCGCTATACTTCCGCGCCTTGATCAGTTTCCGATGTTTAGAACAAAATGAAGCGATATGGTCGCTGGACAACATCGCCATTGGAGGGCGCTCAAGCGCTTGCGAACGCCATGTTTTTAATGGGGAGTGGCTTTTTCAATCTGGGGAAAAAAGAGAATACTGCACCGATGATTTCAGGTTTGTGCAGAGAATGTCATATGTGCGTAGCAGTGAGTAAACACGGTGAAATGTGTAAACTGTCGCGCGACTCCTCAATTTCGTGTTGAGTAAATAATTTTTCTATTTTCAGCTTACTTAGCAACCATACAAGCAACGCTTTTGTGGTTCCTCTTTTGATTGGTCAGCGTATGCTCATGACGCATGATCTTTGCATTGTACGTCATAACTACGTCATCCAGTTTAAGGTCAGTGCTTTTGCCAATTTTTTTGATTCGTGTTTATGTTTGTAAATTTTCTAGATTGCAATTGGATGCAGTGACGTCATGCCTACGCCGGAGGATAGGATCAGATTCGAGTTTTCGTTGGATGACGGAATAACTTGGAATCTGGTTATACCTCATTGCCATGGCGACGATAATTATAGATGTCGAGTTGAGCGCCACCCAGCGTCCGTATATTATCCCGGGGCTTGGATTGGCTGGAAACGGATTATGATTCCTCTGCGGGGGAAGTCCCACATATGCGATCAAGGGCCGGTCCGGTTCCGATGGAATCAGGCGTTGTACAGGTCCACGGACCAAGGGGTGGAATGGGCTCTTGATGACGTGTACATCGGGCCAGGCTGCGAGCAAATGTGTCACGGACATGGTTATTGTGACGACGGAGTTTGCATTTGTGACGTCGGTTATGGCGGGGAAAACTGTTGTGACGTCATCAATGGTGCAAAATTGGAGATTTTCAAGGAAACATTTGATGAAGGTAAAACTGCTGTGTTCACGCCTGGTTGGCCGAAGGCCAAGAACCCTGTCCACTACTTGATGACAAGATTACGTTGAAGTTGGCCCCGCTTTGGCATCCCACCAGAGCATCCATCCTTCGTCGCAGAGGTTCGAGATGCTTGGAGGCTCCAAGTTGAGCAGCTGCCCCCGCCACCCCGAAGAAGCGCATCTACAAAAGTTAACTCGTTTATTCAAATTCTGAACGTTTTGGACCCGTACTTTTTTATACGAGGGTCTGAAGAATGGGTCAAAAACGATTAAGATTTGAATAAAGATGAAGACAATTTAAAATCTGCTTGCAATAGCTGCTTTGTAATTCCAATGAGGTACTCCCAGAGCAGTGGTTTTCAACCTGGTTTCCCCGGAACCCTAGGGTTCCGGTTCCTCCAGTACAGTCCAGGGCTTCCGTAAGTTTACAATATAGAGCTGGGTTCAAGTAAATCAGTAAATTAATGCACAAGAGTTCCCCGAATCTTTGGAATGTTCCATTGGGTTCCGCTCCACCAGAAAGGTTGGAAACCTCTGTTTCAGAGCTTCACCACAGAGATGTTTAGCCTGTAGTAGCTGACATTTCTATTTACTTGATCGATTGGTTTTCGATAAAAACGGTCACGTAGAGATGACGTATGGTGAAAGGGAATTGGGTCTCGGCAAAGATATAAATATGATTTCGCTACAGCGATGACAACATTTCGAGCACAATACACGTGCTACAAATTAGTGACATAATTGTATGCAGATGCGTGGGATAACTCATGGTTGCAAACTTCTGGGGGAGAAATTACATTGTCGCAATGTAACAATCAACTCTTCTTACGACATCGGTACGTCATGAACAAGCCAGGAACGCGAATCTTAATGACGAAAGACTTGAACACGACTCGTCTCAGGTGAGGGTCGAACTCATGCCTAGTAATTGTAGTAGATTTTTTCAAATTTATTGTTTAGATTTTTACAGTTTCACGTTCAACAAGAAAATATGAACATCTCTGGTGAGTTTTTATGACAATTTTGGGCAGTAATTTTTCTAATGAGGTATAATGATGACGCTCTTGCAGATCAACCTATTGACGTCATGATCCACCTTCAGTTCTCGAGCAACGCTGGTTTGTCATGGCAATTGTTGGAGTCTCTCATTCTTCCACCAATGAAGGTAAAATAGTTTTAATGATGACGTCAGAAAATTAATTGATGACGTCAGTGTTTTTAGAAACGATTTGTTTCGATTGATCTGCCGGAAGAATTACGTCACAATGCAACGCGTTTCCGGTGGTGGGAGCCGTCCTTTACCGGAAACTTCCCACGATACTGGTCGATTGATCACATTGTTGCTGGTCGCGATTTCGATGAAATTCATGAAGATTTCAGCGAGTCAGTTGAGTGCTGATAAATCGCCTTGTGACGTCACAAAAGCTTGATTATTTTTCAGTGAGGAAGAAGGAAAATGGCTGGAACTCGCGTCTTCGCGAATGATCACATCATCGAGATGTTGCTCCACAATAGGAAGATGCGCTTCGTTGCACATCGGGGGGGAAGAACAGAGTAGACGCGATTGTGGTCATCGCTGGGCCAGTACCGCGGGCGTGTCCACTGGACCAGGCTCGTATATTCATTTCTATGCAATTTCAGACTGCGTTGGAAACATCTCAAATTGCCATGGTAACTGACAGAGGTGATGATGTAATATTGCGAAGGTTGACGTCATCTGTATTTTACATTGAACAGAACTGTTTCTGGAATATTCAACGGACCTGGGAGTCGTGTGGTCATTGCTGCGACCTCAACCACAAAACTTGCTAGACCATGAAGCGACTGTGTACTCCTCGGACCAGTTCGTGGCAGGTCGCAGGGTGGTGGTTCCAATCCCAAGTAAGTCGATATTAGATATTACTGGGCACGCGTACCTCTGATTCAACTGACGTCATTTCTAGTGAGAGCGTGGTCTCCTTCAACGCGTTTTCGTTGGAGAATGATTGATGACATCAGCATGAAGTCATGGGCGATTGATGACGTATACATCGGCAGAGCATGTCCCACAGGTTGTGGAGCTCATGGTGCATGTCGCAGCGGCGAATGCGAGTAAGTTTCGGTTGCCTTGATACTCGTAATGATGTAAGTTGCGGGCATGGTAGGTGCGACCCGGGGTGGAGGGGATCGGCCTGCCATACACCGGTCCAGTCACTTCCAATCGAAATCAAAGACAATTACGAAAGCGATGCAAGGAATTTGTACGCCATGGTTGTTGGGGGAAAAATTGATGACGTTTGTGGGGAGGTTGGATTCTCTCGAGCTCTCCATTTCAACCAGGTAATGCAATGCATAACATTAAGACATGCACAATCTAATGCAAATCTTCATTGTACTCACGGTGTTTGGCCAAAACGTGTAACAAGTGGCGGGGTCCATCTCCGCGACTTAGCGCATGGACAACACAAACCCGAAGAAACATGGCTGCGGTGGCGACACTGTGTGCGGTTTGGCTTGCCCGGGTTCGAACCCCAAAGCTCCCGCACCGATAGCAAACAGTTGAGCTAACCGACTGACTATCGATAAATTCTTGCTTCAACAACATGCACATTGTATGCAGCTCATATCACCACCGGCTAAATAAAGCAAAAATCGTAGCCCATGTCGTTGTTGCAACATTCAACAAATGAAGAGGTTGCTCTCTGCATCTATCAAATTATGTTCGAAGACGGCTGTGTCGAAAAAATCGATTCTGACAAGCAGTGCAGTATTTTTCTGTTTCTTTCAAAGAATAATGATGAAGTTATAGATCATGTCTAGCCGAATTATACAATTAAGTACTGTAAAGATAACCGAGTTTATTTTTAAATAATATGAACGAAAAATTGAAGAGTAATTGAGGGAGACTGCGAAGTGAGCTTGCGCTCTTCTTAGCAGCCACCCGGTAGCATATTTCGGAATGGTTGCATAGAAAATTTCCACCTTGCTCTTCAGCAATCTGATAAGCTGGAGCATTCATGAGGAGAATGATAGGGCTCGGCCGAGATGACTACAAGTAGAAAAATTGTACGCAGTATTGGTAACTGCAACGTGGTGTAATAATAACTTCCATGGGCTGCTATTTCTCGGGTCTCGGTTCGACGACGCTCTAGGTTTATATTTCATTCTCAACAAACTTGGTTTCTTTAACGTGTAATTTAGGATGGGGTAGAGTGGTGGTAGCAGAATAAACAAAAAATTTCATTACTCGCAGCATACTCGCGCAACTGCTCTAGCCAATCACATCGCTGAAGAGCAAAGTGGAAATTTTCTGTGCAACCGTTTCGAAATATGCCACCCGGTATACATGTCAAATGCGATTGGCTCCAGCCGTAAATCGAACCCGTCATGTAGGATCTGTCACCTGCGAGCTAGGCTATGTCACCGGCAACCATATTTCTTCACAATTCGCATCTAGGCGTGTTCAAGAATGTTGATGACGTCAGAGCTCGACACGAGAGAGGCTGTGTTCCTCCAGTTCTTGTTTCGCTTTGCTTGCGATGACGTAAACAATCATACCAACTACGTTCTGCTTGATTACACACGCAACGGAGGAGTGACGTGGGAAGTTTTGCTAGAATTACGTCATCAAAACAAAAAGAAAACAAGGTATGACGTCATAACCGTATGACATAAAGCAAATCGCATAGATTTTTGGGAGATATTGAGAAAGGTGAGGTAGAAAAGGAAATTGAAACCGTTTTTTATAAGATCACGGTGTGTTTTTGTGCAACAGTATGTTTGGTAACATTGTGATCAAAAAATGAATTTCCGTGCTAATTTTGAACGAGCGATGACGTTTGAAAGTCATTAAGTTTCACGTTTGTGGTTCTTCAAGTATTTCGGTGAAAAAATTATATGGAGCAAATATTTGTAAGCATTTCCAAATAATGAGCGTGATTGGTTGATGCTAAACCACAGTTACTGCTCTGCATTTTATCTTTCTCGTCATCACACTCCCTTCTCTTGTGCTTGGTTGAGCATTCTCGTCTGAATCCTAGCTTATCTTGCAGTGCTCATCGCTCTGCGGTTTCAGCTTCGTGGTACAGTAAATACTACAAGCAAAAAATGTTTAAAAGGTTGTTAAACTAAATTTTAGGATCTTTTCTTTGAGCTGCTCCAAAGCGATCTAACAAGCTCGGAACAGTGCTGCAGGAGTTTTTGTTTTTTATAACTTCCTATATTTCATGTGATGTCAAATTTGTGTTTAGATTTATCAATCTGATACTTCCGGTGTCCGCTAGATGGGAGGGGGTTAACTTCCGGTGGTGGCAGCCAACCCATGGTGGACTGGGACAAAATGATTGGGCCGTGGACAATCTTGTTATCGGAAAAAACCATCCAGAGTGAGTGTTGCTAGTTTCCTGCGAACTACAGTAAATCGTGTCCAATTGTAATCGTATGTTTTGTAACGAGCCATTAACACGAAATCATCACACTGGTTAGCACACAGCAACTCCTTCGTGCTCGTGTTCGCTGTGTACACACAGTAATTTGTTCGTGTTCGCTGTGTAGCACACACTTCCCGATATTTTATGAATTGTAAACTTTTAGAACTTCGTTGAGCGATCAATTCATTCTGGAACCTCAAGAAGCTTCGCATAATTTCTATCGTGAGTTGCTTTGTATTCATCCGCCCTCTGACGTTATTTTTCAAGTCATTTGTTTAGTGGATCGTGATGACGTCACCATGTGGCTGTTTTATGACAACACAAAGACAGGTAGTTTCTGCAATCGCGATCACGTGATATATGCACCTGAACAGCCTAGTTCGAAGGTTTCCATAACAACAAAAGACTTCGTCATCGGCCACGATTTCATTCTTCAATATGAGGTGACGTCATTATTGACTGTGTCATCATTTTTATGTGACGTCATGTTTCGCCATTAGATTGTCGTGTCATGTGAAGACGTTGGTCGAGTTCACGCACCCGTTCACGTTCAATATTCAGGAGATTACGGGAACACTTGGGGGTACGTCATTCCCCAATGCCTACCTTACGATAAAGAATGCTTTGGGATGGAAACCACCCAGCCCACTGCCCACTTCATAGGGCCAGATTGGAAGCGCCGAACGGTGAGGGTTCGAGCTGATTTAGTGGGGAGGTGAGTAGTGGGTTAATCATTTCTGTGTAGTTGAATGTTTTATAGCGAGAAAGCAACGCTACAACAAACCTTAAAAATTCCGAACATTTGTCATTAACATCAATGGAGGAAAATCTCATTAAGTGCCTTTTCCAACAGCACAAGCGAATTTGTCAACTTTCCTCCCTAGTAATCAATATAAATCATTTCCCACGAACCCAAGAATTTCATGATTCAGCTCCGCAGTCGCAATCCTGCGGTGAACCTGATACTTGCGGGATCGAATCTCATTCAAGCCACACATTTTACAGACCGATTCGGTTTCGTTGGATTCAGTTTCACTCTGACGTTTCCTGGGGCCTTGACCATGTGTATATTGGACCAAGTTGCTCCGACGCTTGTATGGGGCGAGGAGCTTGCGTTACAGATGGGACTTCCCAGAGGTGTCAATGTGACCATGGGTACAAGGGAGATAGTTGCCAAGACAACAAAAATCGAAAAGTGGGTATACTGTAGAATGTGTTGCGGCGAGTAACTCTCAATGTGTGACGGATGCGTTGCAGCCTCTATTTCTCCCTGTGCCGCGGATGTGTTTTGGGCCTCTATTACTCCCTGCGTGACGAATGTGTTGGAGCCTCTAACCCTATGTGCGTGGCGGATGTGTTGCGGCCTCTAACGCTCCCTGTGTGACGGATGTGCTGCGGCCTCTAACACTCCCTGCGTGACGGATGTGTTGCAGAGTTACTTGAAAACCACTTTCAACAATCGAAATTCAACGAATTTTAAAATAGTGGAAGCGAGCAATTATTCTATGGAGTGTGGAGTTCTTGCAGACGGAGTTGCTTTGAAGTTTGACGGAGTTGGATCCAGACAAGCGGAGACAGCGGATTTGGACCTTCGCAATGCGAGGCAAATACCAAATTTTACCTTTTTTAAATTAAATTTTATCTGCTTGCTCATAATGGTTTGTGCAATACCACGCTGTGATTGGTTCATCATCGAATCCTACGTCATGTCGTCCTGCCAATCAGCGATCGGAAGGAGTTCTGCTTCAGTATTCAGTAGATGGAGGTGAGTTTTCTTGTTCGTTGAAACGAGAGAAACACAGTGAGTGTTGCACGCAGGCGTGTCATGGACTCTGCTACGTGAACTCGATCATTCATCCTACCTTACTCCCACTCATGATTACGTCATACTTCCCATTGCTGCTCGCACAGAGATGACGTCATTACGATGGTGGCAACCGTTCTCAACCGACCCAGCAACCGGTGAGCGATTTGTTTGCTTGCATCCTACTCACCAATCGGTTGGAGCAGTGTTTAAAAACATCGCTATCAGCGAGGGAGGCATGAGGTTCGATTCCCGGGCCGGTCAAATCGGGTACAGTGTCGCCAACGGTTCGGGGCTGCGTTACTCAGACGCTAAACCGCAGAGATGGATCCTGCCACTCGTTACACGCTTCGGTGTAATACCGCAAGTTTAATGAAAATTTGATTTTTTGTATCCTCCTCAGGGTTGATCAGTTTGGGAGAATCCCGTGCTGCATGGGCCATCGACGACGTTTACATTGGGGGTGATGAAGTAAACACGCCTCTTGTGGAGGAGAATTTTAATTCAATTTTCACCAATCAAGGAACGCCAAGTAAGTGGATGTGTTGCGGTTGGAGAACATGGAAATGTTTGACTGATTTAGGTCCGGTACCACATGTCACGGTGTAGATGTGTTGCTTTTTTGACGATAATAATTGAATACATTTCAATTACAATCATCGCAGCCAAAAACAGCTAAAAACACTTGAGCGATGGCTCACTTCTGGTGACATTTTAACGCCATTGTAATAGTAAATACGTAACCCACAATGCGTGCTGCGTTACAAACAAGTTCCAGTTGTTGGCGTGCCGCAATGGTAGGAGTTCGCTTTCTGTGTCCGTTATGATGGGATCATTCTCCGATCAGATGGCTTCAAAAACATATTACTTCTGTAGTCCCAGGGGTCGATTCCAAGTTAAGTCAAACCAACGACTTTAAAATTGGTATTCCCATCTTTTCTACTTGATACTATACATTGAAGAGACAGTGTGGAGAACAAGCCGGCAAAGTTAGAAGCATCAACCACTCAATGAATCTTCGTCATAGAATGATAAATAAAGGTTCAAAACCTCCTGATAGAGCTCCTTGGAGGGCATCTTTTGCTTTCTCTCAAAGAAGGATGAATTCCTATCAAGGCCATGCACTCTACCAGCTTTGGTAACCCAGTATGACCAGTGACCACCTGTCCTCCCTCTTATATTGTTCCTGGCTTTGTTTTCTTTCATTTTTGTTTGTGTAGCTTCGGTGTTTGAAGAAAAGTTCGATTTCTTTCCTCACGGCTTCGTTGGCCAGCAATTTTGTGGTCGCGCTCCAGAGTCGATGATGATCATGTGGTCTGGCAATGCTATGACGCCGCGCGGAAGGGGTATTACGACGCGGCAGATGGTTGTATCCCGAGACTTCATGATTCAGTTCAAGGTATGTTGCCCGGATGTGGTTGTTGCCCGGATGTGGTTGTTGCCTGGATGTGGTTGTTGCCCGGATGTGGTTGTTGCCCGGATGTGATTGTTGCACGGATATGGTTGTTGCCCGGATGTGGTTGTTGCCCGGATGTGGTTGTTGCCCGGATGTGGTTGTTGCACGGATGTGGTTGTTGCCCGGATGTCGCAGTTTTCATTGCGCATCAATTTGGGTCAGTCTGGAATCATGAAGTTTGCAGCAGGTTAGTTAGATTGTGACACACTTGTACAGTGTGTATTCGGATGCAATATGACTTGTTGTTGTTACTCAACACTGATCCTCTGCTTGATTGGATTCGCTTTTGCGAAATGCCTCGTTGTCCTCGCGGATGCAGCTTTTTTTAACGCGCTGTAGTTACAATGATGTCAGTTCAACGTCATCAAGTTGCTATGTGACAAAAATCAATTTTTAGATTCGCACTGGATGTTCTCCAGACGATGACGTATGTTCACGTGACTTGGGAGTTCGACTCGAGTACAGAAGATCAGCATTGTGAGTGAATAATCGCTGATTGTCTGCGAAAGAATGAGAAACAAAATCTTGCTTCTTGCTCAGAGCAAGCTGGTCACTCGTGCGTGAAGATTGTTTCGTTGGTTCACCTATGACGCAATCATGCCTTCCATTACGTCATCATCAAGCTTCAATATTTTATCGCCATGGAAACTGGTCTCGCGTCACAATTCCTCTGGACTTCGTTGAATCAGAGTAAGTCTAAGAAATAACGTCATTTTTGGCTGGTTTCTGCGCCGCCTCGAATTTCTCAATGCGATTAATTTTGTATTTCAACTTTCTGTTGGCCGGTGACGTTAGCGAAGTTTGCGGAGAGCTCACTTAATTCTCGCCCGAGCCTCGAACTCGTGTCTTTTGTTCCTGATGCATCATTTCATCCTGTCAGCTGCTGGTGACTCTGTTTTCAATTCTTCGAGTTCAGTAATTTTTAGGGAGTTTATTTCAAGTCCCAGCAGACTTGTCAAGTTCAGGATAAGTTCAAAATTCAAATCGCTTTTTTTTTTCGGGATCTAGTTCGGGAATTTAAGTTTTCGAGTTCGGCAAAAAAGTGCGAGTTCATCGAGTTCGGGTTCAGTATCCTGTTCGAGTTCGGGTTCATCGAGTTCGAGTTCAGTATCCTGCATGGAACTATGCTCTCTGAAACTCATATGAATCGCGTAATACTTTTTTCAGAAGTGTCCAGTTTCGTTGGTGGCAGGTTGCGGTGGACACAAATGGTCCGGCCCCTATACCCTGGGCACTTGATGATATTTACATTGGAGAGGCTTGTCCCAGTTATTGCAGTGGACATGGGCGATGTACGGAAGGCCCCAGATGTATGTGCGACAACGGTTATGAAGGTGAGTAATGAATTGGGTCATTAAGTGAGAATTTCAGAAATGGATCAATTGCAATTTCCATTGTAGTTGAATGCAATTAATTACACGTATTTAAGTTTGTTTGTTTTTTTAAGTTGCATATCAGAAGCAGAATCAGTTTTATTTTTGACGCAAAAACACAATGCTGATAAAACAACAATTGGCCTGCGACAAAGGAAAGGCTGCGAAGGGGCCAAAGTGGTCTTCGAGTCAAGCAGCCACCTTTAAAGCAGAATAAATAGAAAAAGCATATTTATCCTCCTATCACGAGAAAGCGATCAATGCGCTATACGAGCTCGCTTAGGAGTTGCCAGCCATCTGTCTACCACACCAAGATGAGGGAATCCCGCTAAGTGCCTTTCCCAACGGCACAACAAGTAAACTTGCCGGCTTGTTCTCCACACTGTCCCTTTAATGCTGAACGTCAAGCAGGGAAGCTGTGAATACCAATTTTTAAAGTCATTGGTTTGACCCGACTCGGAATCAAACACGAGTCTACAGCTCAAGAGACAGACGCTCCATACCACTCGGCCATCTGAGCTGCTCCGTTTGGAAGTAGGTGTAATTGCAGTTGTGATGGTAACTTTAAAAAATTGAGAGCCAGTTTACAATGACTTTTTCCTTTTATGAAGATCACTTGAACTTTTTTTGAACTTTTAATTACGCAGTTAAGGTTTGTCATCACTCATCAGCTACAAAACGTGTTATATCTTGTCTTTGTTGTTTCTATTATTGCTCCAACAAGACTTTTCGCGTGTGTTTTGTCGGGCAACAATAATTTCAGTTTTTCTCTTCAAAGTAGTAACAGATTCGTAATATGACTGCATTAATCTGTTTTCCTGTAAGTGATCCAACTGTGGATGAATTGACATTACTTCCAGGATCAAGTTGCGCTCACCCTTCTATTCCTAATTTAATTGGGGATTTCAAAGATGATTTTGAGCTGTTGAAGATACAGCAACTCGCCATGATTGCGCAAGCCTTGATGATGAAGATTAAAGTGCAAGAAAAGTGGGAGTCAATAGAAGGCGGTAGCGTCGGATACGGAGGGTGTGGGGGCTTGACACCGTTTGGATTTGGACGAACCGTTTATTTCAGCTTATGCGGACCGCGCTGGCTGCAAACGGTCGAAATGGATTTGCGCAAAGCAAGGTATTGGTTTAGATCAGGGGTGTGCAAGTTTTTTGTCGCAGAGCCATATAACCAACTTTAAAAATCCAGCTGGGCCACACAAAGAACTTAGTATTTCCATGTACTCAGTAATTGCTCCCAACGAAAATTCTTACTATTCACTCATAGGCCTCCAATGTAAAATATTATTTATCTAACATTCTAGAGGGACATTGAAATTTAATGTTCTTGCTTAGTTTGTTAACATCAGCTTTGACAGAAGTTGTAGCTACCTCTTCTTAGTTACTTTTCCCAACGAGACTAGTAAAACTTGCCTACTTGTTCTACACACTGCCCATTTAGTGTTAAGTGTTAGCAGGGAAGCCGTGAATAGCAATTTCAAAGTCTCAATTTGACTCGATTTGGAATTAAACCGTAGTCTACAGCTCCAGAGGCTGACGCTGTATCAGCCATTTGGGACAAGAACACAAATTACAAATGAACTGAAAAAACAATGTCGGCCAACACCACTTCCTTCCTATTGCGGGGAACACATATAGCGTAGTTTGCCAATCACAGCTGATAATTGAACGAGTCTAAACCACAAAGCAAAAGAATGCCTACATCGCGCACTATCATAATCAAATTACTCTTTCTCAGGTACGAAAAAGATACACGAAGTGTAAATCGTCAGTCTAATGAAACTGTCGGATTTATCATTGTATGCTTGAAGAGAAAAATGAAAGTGTTGATGTGGGTCACACTAAATGGCTTGGCGGACCGGGTTGTGGCCCGCGGGCCACCTGCTGCACGCCCCCGGTTTAAACATTACGATCAGTAGGCACAAAAGTACTAGTATTGGGCAAGTCCGCAACTACGTCCGCACTTTCGCAAGTCCGCAATTGCGGACTCAAAAAAAACATTGCGGACTTTTTGATTTGCGGACTATTGCGTTGAAGGTTGTGGACTTGCGGTTGCAAATTTACTTTCTAGGAGATCCGCAAGTTTATATGATTCCGCTAGCCCCATGATTGAACAAAAACAATTTCAAATTATCAGCTTCTGTTGGTTGCAAAACTCATTGACGTCACATCTTTGTATTGCAGTCAGGGCCTGTTTGCGTATAGACTATAAAAGCTAAGCAGGCTGAAGCCTAGAGCCTCGGAGAAAATGAGGGGTCTCATCTCGAATTCGAACAACGAAGACCCCTTTTCTTTTTGTGGAAATCGACCATCAAGACCAGGCGTGGGCAACGAAATTTTCAGTGGAAAACAGGACATCTGAGGATGTGTAGTTTTTTTTGCTCTTCCAATCAGTGTCATCAAATAGCCTGGAGCCTCTCATTGTCTAAACCCGGCCCTGTTTGCAGCGTATACTTGCAGCAATCCTGCTACCATTAAATAGGGCTATCTGCGTTGCGTTCCGAATTGCCCATAGCGCGCAGTTTATTGTCAAATCAAATCTTCATTATGCTCGCGGTATTACGCCGAAGCGTGTAACGAGTTGCGGGGCCCGTCTCCGCGGCTTAGCGCCTGGGCAACACAGCTCCGAAGAAACGTCGCAACAGTGGCGAGTCGTTGGCGACACTGTGTCGATTTGACCGGCCCGGGAATCGAACCCCAGACCTCCCGCACCAATAGCGTGCGCTTAGCAACTGAGCTAACAGTTTCTTGTATTGGCAAAAAAATAACCTTCTGCCTTTTGAAATGAGCATTGCTTTCAGCGAAAATAATAATTTTGCTTCATTTCGGAAATAGCCTCGGATACTGGGTTAATATTTCATAATGCGAACCTGCTGCCGCTAAATAAGTTTGTTCTAATTGATGATACTGCTCCAGTTTTCGCCAATTTTTGATACCAGTACTGTAGACCTACTTCTTTGCGTGGCTCGCTTTCATTGCAAGATTATATTGAGGTAGATTGGTCAGCTCAGTCAGAAAATGTGAAGTTGTGTTGGTTTGTTTCTGGTCGGAATTATATTTTGAATAGGACCTTCTCGAAGTCGCGTTTGATTTGCTTCTGGTCAGAGTTATGCTGCGAATTGCGGTTATACGGACTACAAAAATTTTTATGTAGCGAATTGCGATTATGGACTTGAAAATTTTTGGGGTTGCGGAATTGCGGTTTCGAATTAAGACTTTTGACAACATCATTGCGGTAGCGGAATGGCGGAATGGTAGCGGTTGCGGTAGCGGTTGATGGTAGCGGTTGCGGTAGCGGATGGAATGTTTAATATATTGTAGCGGAATTGCGCTTGTGGATTAAGAATTGTGAATCTTGGTAGCGAAATTACGAACTTCATAAAAAACTTGCAGGGCCCAGCACTAAAAATTACCTTTGGGTGAGAAAAAACAAACGTTGGTAAGCGACTAAAAGATGCTACCGGTGCACTTTTGTGGTGGTTCTCCCTACCACTTTTAAAATTTCTATCGACACCACTAATTGCGATCATCCGGATCAATCTGATTGACGTTGTGTTCAGTTACGTTCAGTACATCTTGCAAATGGGAATGATCCCGGCTCAGCTAGGATGTCACGTGAACACATCACGTGACACCAGCGTTGTGCTTGTGTATTCCGTCAACAATGGAGTGACTTGGAATCGATTGAAAGTACATCGAGATGTGGGGAAAGCTTCGCGCGTTTTAGTCAGACTCGACGATGAGGTGAGATCACGTGATTGATAACGTAACAAGGTATATTATGAGGTAAAATTGACAGGTGAAGACAGCGCACACCATCTTGCGTTGGTGGCAGCTTCAACATGGTGGGCCGGAACAGGACCAATGGGCCTTGGACAACATCGAAATTATCACGTGAGTTTTACTTGTCTACGCGGAACAATCTGATAAAAATTTGTGTTTTTATGCGAAGGTCACGCATGAATCGTCACTTGGCAGATTCACGAAGCTCTTTTCTTCCATCTGATGGTCAAGAGGAGTCGAGCACTCAGCCATGAAACAAATATTTGATATGGAAAAGACCGCGATGCAAAGTTTCCCTGAAAACAACCGAAGATGCGATGTAGATACTTTGTGCAGATAAGCCTACTCGTACTTGCGGCTGATGTTTTTGAAGAAGCTTTTTACACTAAATTGAAAATTTTTTGACTCGCTTAAGCCTAAAAATGCGATGGTGCGAGATTTCTACCTACTGACCGTAATGTGAATTCGCCGTAAAGGGCATTAAATAAAATTTTACCCAATAAAGTAGTTTGCATTTTAGAATCTTATTCAAGACGCACGAAAAGTGAATATTAGGTCGTGATTATGACAATGGTTTACCCAGATTGAGCCCACTTGCTCAGTGTTGCCCACAACTATCACCTTATCGGGCGCATATGCGTATGCTATCTGGGTAAGACTGTGCTGACTGGCATGTGTCTTGCCTTTTTGTGGCATGTGTCTCATATTTTTGTGGCACGTACGTGCCCAATATGTTTGTAGCATACGCCACAGCTTTTTGTGGCATGTGCCAGCAGGAACGTATTTAGGGGGGCATTGTGCCATAGTCCCCCCTTTTGACTCGGCCTTTTTTATAAAAAAGAACAAAACTAATGATGCCAAAGGACTAAAATATGCTAGACTCTTTTGATGGTTTCTGTAGCTTATGACCAGGGGTGGATCCAAGTGGGTGGGATGAAAGGTATGCATCCTCCCACCAGCCATTTTCAAAAATGCTTTTGATGTATACAATTTTTCCATAATCTCGAACCCCTTCGATTGCAATAAGCCTTACACCTTAAGCACGCGTAATCAAAAATGTGCGAACAAAATGCATCATATTTGGCGAAGTACTCATAAGTAGGGCCAAAAATTTAAACAAAATTTGCCTGAAAATTATGCAAAAAGCACTAAAATAGCCATTACAGCATGTAAATTTTCAAAAATTTTCCGCGGAAGCATGCCCCCGGACCCCCCTAGAACTTTTCTTGTTTTTCAATCAGCTTCAACTTTGTGCGGCCGAAAAAAAAGGCCTACGCTTGAAAAAATGCGGAGATTATGGCCCCCTTTTGAAATTTCTCGCTACGCCACAGTGTGCCAGTGCCACGTATTTTCGTGGCACCAGCCACAACTTTTTGTGGAATGTGCCCCATCTTTTCGTGGCACGTTCCCGATATTTTTGTGGCATGTGCCCTATATTTTGTGGCATGTGCCCCGTATTTTAAAGCATGGGCATGTTGATCACTACCCCTGTTGGTTGGGAGTGTTTGTTCTGGAAATTGTTTGTTGTTTATTGAGCAAATACCTAAGCTATGCATCATGTTAAACAACCCCAATTAAAAGAATTTTGGTCAAACAGTTGTTCTGCACTAATAAACTTAAACACAATCTACGATTAAGGGCGTTAAAAAATTTAGTAGGCCTACTACTTTTTGCTATTTGGTACTATTTTGGAAAAAATTTAGTACTGATCATTAAAGTGTACATGGCAACATTGATTAATACCACTAATCAGAGATGTCCACGGATTTGGATTAGAATTTACTTGGACCGGATTTTAGTAGTTTCACCGGATTTGATTTTGAAGTTTTTTACAGACCGGATTTGGATCAGATTTGGACTTGAGTTTATGAGTTAGTGCCGATAATCGGGTAGCACAAACGCAAGAGAATAGTCGAGCTCTTTTGTTTAATATTTTGTTACTCTGTAAGTTACTGGTAATTTGTAGGCTTTCTGGCTTTACCCTACTTTACTCAATCATCAATTTTGTTGCATGTCATTTTTCCTCACTTGTTGTCAGTGTGCTTTGGCTTATGATCTGGTACCATAGCCTGGCAACTTTGTTACAAGGAATGTATAGAACGTCAGTAGATCACCTGAATTCTACATAGTCAAGGCTTGAGGGTCTTCAGCTGAAGAAAGTGCTCTATGATGTAGTCAAAGCGGGGCATGCGCAATTCTGTTTGAATAAGTTATTTGAATAATTCTATTTGAATTCTATGCTATTTGAATAATTCTATTTAAATAAGTTATCTTACTTATTTTGGCAATGAGAGCATTTTTGAATAGACTAGACCAATGTAGTGTTTTGTCAGCAGCCAGTGTAGTTTTTTGTACAGGTACATAATTTTGTGTATAGCATTAACGTTTTTTGTTTTTCTTTTTTTCTGATATATGATGTTTGAGCTGGTTGTCCACGTACTTTTATTACTAGTTTTCACAGCTACCATTCTGTTCTGACACTGCGTGTAACTGTAGCTGATTCATTATTACTAGCGCTCATAGCATAGGTACTGAAGATTCGAGTCAAACGGTGTCCTCATTAAGTAACGTCTGTGATCTCTCGAATAATGTATTTTCAGCCATCACTGAAGGAATTGCACCATGTAAATACTTCAGCACTTCCAATTTTTCCTCCCTGAAGCTATCTTTTGAAAATATTTTTATTCTCCATTTAAATATTAGGTCATTAAATAAAAATTACGACGACTTATATGAACTTATAAGCGAATTTCCTCACCCTTTTGATTTAGTATGCCTTTCTGAAACTAAACTTAAAAATAACACTCATGTTAATATTCAAATTCGTGGATATCAATTTGTGCATGTTGACTCTGCATCTAATGCAGGTGATATGGGCATTTACATATCAGACAATAATGAGTTAAATCACGCTTCGCCTTACTCCATTACAGTTGATGGATGCGAAAACATCTGGATCAGCATTAACACTAATACTTCCCAAAAATATCTTATTGGTCTTATATATCGCCATCCCAAGTCTAATGTTTTTGAGTTTACTGCCAAATTTAATGAATGTTTACAAAAGGTAAATGGTGCAAACATTAAATGCATTGTCTTAGGAGACTATAATATATATCTCTTAAATAATACGGCTGCGTCAGTCATCTCTTACCTACACATGTTAAACTCTAATGCCTTGATTTTTAAATCTACTCGCGTAACTGAAACTTCTTCTACATTAATTGACCATATCTACTGCAATGATATAAATTGTGATATTGTACCGGGTGTATACAATTATGAAATTTCCGACCATTTTCCTATTTTTGCTTCCATTCGAAATGTCAAGGAGAAGCCTTCGCTCAAACCAGCTGTAAATGAATATAGATCTATGGTAAAATTTGAACCTTTAAAATACTGCAACAGTTTGCAAGTAGCATTAAAGAACTTATTCGATGATCATACAGAGTTAACGACAAATAACTTTGATAACTCTTTTCAATTTTTTTACAAACTATCCGTTCTGTGATTGATGCACACGCACCGCTCAAAAGATGCTCTAGAAAACGGAAAAAGTTAGTGGCAAAGCCTTGGATATCTAAAGGTGTATTTAATTCTGATAGAAGTAAATACACCTTTAGTTCTATTAGAAAATACACCTTTAGTTCTATTAGAAATAAACAACAGCTATATAAGTCACATTATTTAAACGTTCGTACTATAAACGATGTGCAAATTTATTAACGAAAATCATATCTGCAGCAAAAATATCTTATTTTGGCACCCAGCTAAAACTTCATTCAAACAACCCGGCTAAAATGTGGAAAACGTTACGTGAATTGCTACCGAATAAAAAACAACATTCTGATGCACCTATTAGCGTTAAAATCAATGACGCTATTTTTTCTGACTTGGAACAAATAACTCCTGCTTTTAATGAATTTTTTGTTAATGTTGGAAGTGATTCAGCGCAAAATACAAGTTCAAATTACTCTCACCTCACTTTTTAAGAAACAGGATTTCTTCTTCCATGATTCTCTCCCAGTCCTCAAGAAGTTGCATCTGAACTAAAACGATTAAAAACAAATAAGTCATCTGGTGATGACCAAATACCCTTGAGTTTTATTACCATAGCAGCTCATGCGATCTCTCCCTACTTATCTTTTCTAATCGATTTTATGTTTTCCAATGGTTTATTTCCTAGTATCCTTAAAATAGCGAAAGTAATTCCTGTTTTCAAGTCAGGAGAAAAACAAACAGTCAACAACTACAGACCGATTTCCTTACTTTCTCCATTTTCTAAAGTTATCGAGAAAGTTAGATTGCTTAGCTTCATTGCCAGAAACGATATTTTGTTTGAACGACAAAGCGGTTTCCGGAAAAAATTCACCACTATGTTTCCGATTATTGATTCTGTCAGAGACTGTTTTGATAGTATTAACAAAAAATATTCTTGCGCCATCGGTCTTGACATCAGAAAAGCGTTTGATTCAGTCAATCATGCTATCCTGTTAAATAAGCTTGAGCATTACGGTATACGTGGGGTTTGTCACAAGTTATTTTCTAGCTATCTAGAAAATAGAAAACAATACGTCTGCGTCAATTATGTCAAATCTTCTTTACAAAGAATCAAATCTGGCATACCACAAGGATCGGTATTAGGGCCAATTCTCTTCCTTCTTTATGTAAACGATCTCCCTAACGCATTGTCTTCTGCCCCGCGACTATTTGCAGATGATACCTTTCTTCTGTATTCCAGCAATGATATTCATCAACTAAAATCAATGTGTAATGGCGAACTTCGTCAAATAAACCAATGGATGAATGCCAATAAACTTGTAATAAATCCTAAAAAATCACAAGCTTGTATTATAGATTATAAGTTACACTCATCTTATGATTATCATTTCGAATTGAAATATTGTAATCATACTATTCAGATTTCTGATGGAATTAAATATCTAGGGGTGGAACTAGATGACAAACTTAATTTTCTTCGCCATATAAAAACCTTAGAAGCCAAACTATCCCGTGATGTCGGCATTTTCTTTAAACTTAAAAAAATCTTGCCTACTTCAGCTTAGTAACGTTGTATTCTGCTTTGATACATCCTTTCCTTTCTTACGGTGTAATATTGTGGGGCGCTTGCACTAAATCGTATTCCACAAAATTACGTTCTTTACAAAATAAAGCTTTAAGAGCAATTGGAAACCCGAAATGGTACACTCCTGTGGGCCCGCTTTATCATAAGTTTAATATTCTTAAACTTATAGTGACCTATATCGACTAGAATTGGAAAAATTTATGCATATGTTTTTTAGTAAATCAATTCCATGTTATTTTGATGACTATTTTATTGAATTCAAAAACACTAATTAACACAATACCAGATCATGCACTTCTCATAATCTAAAACTCCCTTTATATTCCACTAATTGAACTCAAAAGTCAATAAAATTTCAGGGAGCGAAACTTTGGAATGCTCTGTCTTTTTCTCTAAAACAACAATCTCGGAGGAAATTCGTTAAAGAATTCAAAAGTGATACAATTGCACATTGTTTGTCTTGGTTCATTGTTATTAGTGCTTTCACCGTTGTCGCAGATCACTAAAAGGGTGAGTCACGGGAAACGGATGTTTTTATAACGCCCCTTACTCTTCCAGAGTAAGTGGATAAGGGGTGAAGAAGGCAGTCTTTAAACCTGCTTAAGATGCCATTTAGTTTGTTATTGTTTATTTGTGTTTTGCGTTAATTTTTGCATCAATTTTGAACAGCTTTTCTTTTTAGGGTTGGTTTTTACTTGAAATTACTTTCCCTCTTTTTGCCAAACAATGCTCGACATGTTTGAAGAAAACGAGAATTTGACCCTAATAGTGAGCGACGAAGCCCATTTTCACTTAAATGGTACAGTTAACAAACAAAACTTTCGATATTGGGCTTCAGAAAATCCTCGTGAATTGCATCAGCGACCACTACACAGTCCAAAAGTTATTGTTTGGTGTGGTATGGGAAATCGACTTCAAAATTGTGTTCGCGAAAATAGCCATCATTTGTCAGACATAATTTTTCACTCCTAAATATTCCATAATGGCATAGTTTAGTGAATATTTTTATTGTACATAAATAAATTTTTGTTAAAATATTCGCGGAGTTTTGTCTTCCTTAAAAACATCCGTTTCCCGTGACTCACCCTGTATTATTTCTTGTGTTTAATATGTGTGCACTATATATTTGTACTGTCTTTGTAATGCTTTTCATGTTATATGCATAATTAAAACCTACATTTCGTCTTAATCGCTCTGATTTATCTGTCGAAATCGAGTAAAATTGCTGATTAATTAGCCCAGGTATTCGTTTGACTAGAAGACCTTGCGTCCCTTCACGGTTTCCTGTCGATCTGACGCGTGTTTTTTTTACCATTGCTCGTTATTTTGTTATTTTTGACGTTATTAGTGTGATGAGATGACAAAATAAAAATATTCTGATTCTGATTCCAGGAACTTCACCTGATGATTAAACATGAGAGGGAAACAGTCTGTAGTGAGTTTTATTAGGCTAATTTTATGCAATTTTAATCTGTTATTAAATCATATGAATTCTAATTACTGAAGATGTTATGGTTAATATCTCGGTATCGGATTATTTAGACTTTGGATTTTGTGGGAATCAAATTTAGAATTTGGATTAGGATTTTTAAATGTTAAATCCGGACATTTCTGTCACTTATCCAATGGCGTAGCTAGAGGTTCTGCCGCTCGAGGCGGTTCAAGAAATTGCCGCCCCCAAATGAGCAATAATTTTTTAAGCATTAATCAGCTTTAAATGCGGCCATCTATTCTCAATGACAAAATATGCGTCAATTAAAAGTGCGCTGACTTGCAAACTACTGCAATGATTTGGATGCTAGTGTGTTTTAACCGGCTTAGTTAGTTAGTGTCTTTCATTTTCGTACCGTCAACACAAGAATAGGCCTAATACGCAAAAATATTATGCAGTATCAGAGACGCACGCAGGATTTGGCGAAGGGAAGGGGCCACAACCGGGGGTCTAGGAGTGAACTCCCCAGCCGTTGGGAGCCAAGGGGTCTGGGGCAGTGATGGAATTCAAAATTTTAAGAACAGGTTCTCTTTTGTATCGTACTTACCAACAACAGGTTCCCTCATAAAGGTCTAATGTCTGTAAAAAAAAGCAAGAACGGGTTCGCTGATTGTCCTGACATTTCAAGAACGGGTTCGCGCGAACCCCCTGAATGCCATCATTGGTCTGGCGGCTATGCCCCCAACCTTTTTTTAAGGTTTTCACATAAAAAAAACACTCATTTTAACACAATTTTTTATCGAAAAAAAGCATGCAGTGACGCACTCACTATGGACAAACCTAAAATATTTCCGCAGTTTATGTCTAAAAGCAGAGGCTTGCTGAGAGTGAGCGATTCAAACAATGCAAAGACAAAGAAGAAAGCAGAACGCAATTGTGACATAATATTTTGACAAGGTGTTAGACAAGGAGGAGTATTGAGCCCGCATTTATTCTCCGTGTATATTGATGATTTATCGGTCAAACTAAGTAAAATCGAAGTTGGTAGTTACATTGAGAATTCTCTTCAAAATCATATTTTATTTGCTGATGATCTGTGCTGTTTTTCTTCTCGTCTTGATGGGTTACAACTGCTTGTTGATGCATTCTCTGAATTTGCTGCTAAAAATGATATCTTCAGTTGTGAAAAATCTTTTGGCATCTTATTTGCTGCATTTGGGAAAACGTTTTATGGTACACCTCAATTGACTCTTGATTCAAACAAAATTGATTTTGTTGAATCTGTTAAATATCTTTGACGACGATGATATCGCTAGGCAGGCTCGATCTCTTTATTGTTATGCCAATATACTGAAGCATCGTTTTTTTAGATGTTCAACTACTGTTAAAAATCTCCTTTTTCGAGCTTATAATGTACTTCTTTTTATGCTTGTCAACTTTGGTGCGAATTTTCCCGTAAATCTATTGATCGGCTACATGTAGCGTAAAATCACATGGTATCAGGGCCGGCCCCAATCGACATGGCTGGCCCCCCAATAAACAAGGTTGCTCTTTTGAAAACAGCGGCTTTTGTGCTTAATTTCAAACTTTGGCCCCCCTGATAAACGCTTTGCCCCTCTAAGTCTACTGCTCTGGCGCCGGCTCTGTATGGTATAATGATAGTTATCACATTCTCCACAATTTGCCACGATGCTGCAGGGCTCGAACTTCACAAAAGAACAGGGTATTAACACATTTGATGCTATTTTACGCAAATCCACTTTTTCATTGGTTCGCCGTTTTTGTAGTACCAGCTAACAAATTTATTCAAGCTGTGATGTCATCAGGGTGTTATTATGATTCAGTTTTTTTTTTATCTATTACAATAATCTTATGTATGCTGCTTAAAGCTGTCTGCCTTTTTTTGAGTTTGATTCTTTGTAAATATGCTTGTTTATTTTGTTTTTTTTTGCGTTTTTGTTGCTAATTTTATTTTTCTCTGGACCAAGCGGTTTTAGCAATGTTTGTGACCGTTTTTGTGTCTGATGCAAATAAATAAAAAAATAAATAAACATTAAAATTAAATCTTTAGTATACTCACGGGAATACACCGAAGCGTAAACGAGATGGCGGGCCTATTTTCGCAAATTTGCGCCTGGGCATTGGGCAACACAGTAAGATGATTTATGATTAGCAAATAAGCGATATAGCAAATAAGTAATGGTTGTTTAAAATAATTAGGAAAAAAAATTACATAAATTTTATCCAAAAATGCCGCCCCCCTGGGCGTGCCGCCCGGGGCGGTCCACCCCTCCGCCCTCTTTGTTAAGCCACTGCACTTATCCTCACGCCGTATCTCCTGGCTAGAGATGGCTCCGGCTGACTTTCTTGAGGCCCAGACCGCCCACGGCCGGGAACCTCTAGCCTAGTAACCGACCCGGCAACTCATACCAGAAGTAAAGCCTAGCCCGCCCAAAGCCCATTCTTTTTATGAATCTTTAATCATATTAATCAAACTTAAAGGAATTTCAAAAAGTGTTAGCGGCGCGTTAGCGACCCAGAAATAAACAAAGATAGAACCGGACCGTTAGCAGACCAGTAAAAAGACCGGTTAACGGCTCGTTGGCGGGTCTCTTAGCGGCTCATGCCATCTCTACTCCTGGCGGATGTTGTACAGATTAGGGACCATTCGACCACAATGTATCCAAATCCATCTCGACATTGGACTCCGTAAGCCGTTTCCGGTTTCATAAGCAGTGTTGAACTTATGAGTTTTGTTGGTAGGAGCGAGGTATCAGTATCCGGTACCGTACCAGTTGTGCTGTGAGGGACCATACTGTAGGTGGGACGATGTTGATACTTGATTATCCCTGTGGAATAGCGTAATACCCGCTGTAGATTTGTCGGGATAGTGCCGAGGTTGAGTGGTAAGTAATGAAGTACCGTATCCTAACAACAGCAACAACAAAAAAATGCATTGCAATTTTTCAACTTGCATACCTGTAGCTAAGCTGATACTGGTAGCTAGACGAAGTGAGTTCCCTAGCAGCTAGCCTATATGCCTTTAAGTGAAAATATTTATGACACGATATTTGTTGAGCTGTCAAACGGGAAGTCAAAAATCTACCGGTATAGGCCTAATTGTAGGTGTGATATATTGCAGTCCCAATTCCAGTGTTTTACACAGTGAGTCCCTGAATGAGTTAACTGAAAACTTAGGTTGCACAACAAAAGACGTTATATTTCTGGCTGACTGGAACTATTTTGAAATTGATTGGAGAGTTTCTAACTGTAAAACATTAAAACATCATCCAGCATATCATTTTTTGGAAGCTGTAAAGTAACAATGCATTCCTCATGCAGTGGATATTTGAACCAACTCGGGTGGAAGGTGTTGGAGCTGGAAACACACTTGATCTTCTTTTAACTAATGATGAAAGTCTGCTTAGTAAAATAACTGTAGATCCACCAATTGCTAAGAGTGACCATGTTACAACTGTTACAATAGTCAGATAGTGGTTAATGTTAGTCTATGTTTGAAAAAAATCACAAAGAATCAATGCCTAGTTATTTTCTGTATAGAAAAGCTGATTATGAAGCCATATGGCACCACCTACTGGGACTCTACTTTAAAGTCTTGTGAAAATGTAGAAGAAATGTGGCAAACTTTTTGCAGACATCTCTTTGCCAGAGATAAATATGTACGGTACCTCAAGTAGTACGAAATGAAAACTTCAGGAAACGACCACCATGGCTGACAAAACATTTCATTGTGGATAGTAAGGAAAAGAAAAGAGCATTCCGGAAATGGCACAAATCAAGAAGTAGCAAAGACCACAAAGTATATTATTAAAAGAGAAATAAGTTGGTTGCCAGTAACTTTGCCACATGGTAACTTCGCCACACAAACTTCGTCACATGGTAACTTCGCCACACTTTGAGAAAGTGAAGGGAGATGTGGGGATGGTAGGAAAATGTGTTGGGGTGTGGGGGGAGGAAGAAGGGATGTGGGAAGAGGTGAAAGTGTGATGGGGTGTGGGGGAGATGTAGGGAAAGGTGAGGGTAGGGAGATGTGGGGAATTAAAAGTGTGTTGGGGCTCCACACCTCAACACATTTCCCTACATCTTCCCCACTACCCTCCCCACATCCTTTTCCCACATGCCAACACACTTCCCCACTCACCCCATACACTTTCCCACACCCTCCCCACACTTCTCCACTCCCCACACATCTTTCCTTACCTACCCCACACCCCATCACATTTCCCTACATCTCCCCCCACACCCCCCATATCTCTTCCCACAGCTCCCCTGACCTCCCCCTACATCCCAACACACTTCCTTATTCACCCCATGCGCTCTCCCACACCTCTCTCCCCACATCTTACCCACAGTTTCGATTATGTGGCGAAGTTACCAAGTAACTCGAAAAACCCGATAAAATTTTTACGGCAACCGGGAATTTAAAGTCTTGTTTTGGTTTAGGCAATGTAAATTTTCGATGTATGAAAGTGTGGCGAAGTTACCATGTGGCGAAGTTACTGTGGCGAAGTTACCATGTGGCGAAGTTACTGGCAACCAATAAGTTGACCTCACTTGTCCGAAATGTGGTTAAGAAATATGAAAAAGGAGTGTCTGAAAATTTCAAGCAAAATCCAAAAGCATTCTGGAATTATGTAAAGAGCAAAACAAAATATATTCACTACCAGTCTCTGAGCTTGCAACAGAGGATGGGAAGACTACTTCTAAATTAGCTAGGCTATTTAGCCTGTTCCATTTTGTTGTCGATCCAGAGTTTGCGTGGTTAGCTGCTAACTGGGTCTGTGCTATGGTATTGAATTTTTGACATCATATCGAAAATAGATTCTAAGGCTAACTAAAAAAATTAGTACCAGTATGACATGAAAAGTTTCTGCTAGTGATCTGGCAATAAGAAAATGCACTGGCGGTAGACAATGAGAATGGTTTCGGCACGGTGCACCGGCAGTGTTCCTTCTAGAGTGAGAAATTTAAGAAAAATGCAAAATTTTGGGGCAAATTTTATTGGTTTTGAACCAGAAATTAATATTATAAAATGCAAAACTGAAAAACTTGAATATTTTAATGCAAGACTGTAGCTTGTATCATGGCAAAGCAAATTTAATGCAAATAATTTGTAAAAGGGGTCCTCAAAATAGTGAAATCTTTAAGCAAAAATTTCAATGAATTTATTTGGGCAAATTCGCACTAGTCAAAATCCTAGAGGGAACACTGAGCACTGGTAACCTAAGCAACAAAACATGTGAGCAACGCATGCGGTATACTACTAATTTGACAAATCCCTCGTCCACATGTTCAAATTTCATGGGCTTTAAGCCTGGCACATTTCTTCTGCATCACAAACAATTTTTTGACTTGGTGAACCTAGTTAAAAAAAGTGAATATGACATGAAGAAATTGATCACAATGCAAAAACTGGAATCAAGAAGTGCTGACCTAAAGTCCTGGAAAATTGTGGTTTGGACAGGCTGAATGTGGGCTGTTGTGTTATTGGCATATTTATCCTCCTATCACGAGGAAGCAACAAAGCGCTGTACGAGCTTGCTTTGGCGTTGCCGGTCATCTTTCCACCACACTAAGATGGAGGAATTCTGTTAAGTGCCTTTCCCAACGGCACAAGTAAACTTGCCGGCTTGTTCTTCACACTGTCCCTTAAATGTTGAATGTCGAGCAGGGAAGCTGTGAATACCAATTTTAAAGTGATTGGTTTGACCCAACTCGGAATCGAACCTCAAGTCTTCCTATCCAGAAGCAGATGCTCTATACCACTCGGCCATCTGATTGGCTAATTGGTTATATTTGTTGTTTTAAGGATTTTAGTCAATTTGCTTGCTCACATGCAGTTAGGGTATAGACATCTTTTATAGGCTATTAGTGATAATGACAATGCAACAAAGTGTGTGTTAGCAGTTGTATAAAGTTGCCATGACATCACAGCAAAGTACATTGGTCGGTAAAAGAATAATTATTTGCAATGAATTGAAGCAAGCTGGTGACACAATTCCATGGCAGAGCGGAATAATTCGCTGCACGTCGTCGCGCAATTTTAATGCTGAAGGATTTTCGGTTTGTATTCTAGCCTATGTTGTATATACTGCTAGCATTGCAGTTTACTATTCTGCATTGGTCGCTTTGAACTTACAAGTTTTTACAACAAGCTTACCGGTATATCTCTGATCTTTACCTATGTTGCTCATCATATGATCGCTTTGTTTTTGAATGAAATTCATAAATCCAGTTTTTAAAATGAATATAATGTGTGAAGTACCATATATAAGATTTTACTAAATGAAAAAGTAAAAAGTTTGAATTAGAGCAAGCTGATCTCATATCAATTCAGAATTAATCATGGAACAAGTATTTTGCTAAGCATCATAATCCAGTTTTAATTCGGTTTTTTCCTTGTCACCAAAGGTGGCCGAATACACCTCATCCCCTACGCAATAGCTCTTACTCCTTCCCTCCATCTCGTTCGATCTGCAGCTTCTTTGATCTTCAACCCGACTTTCTTCACACTCTCTTCCATCGGCCTCTTGCATGTCATTTTTGGCCGTCCTCGCTTTCGCTGTCCATTCACTTCCATCATCATTACCTTCTTCAGTGTATTATCATCATCTCTTCTAATCACATGTCCGTACTATCTTACTCCATTCGCCTTTGCCATTCTATCTAACGTTTTCTTCAAACCCAGTATCTCCATCAGCTCTTCCATATTCTTTCTATCCACTAATTTAACTCCACACATTGACCTCACCATGGCTCTTTTAGTTCTTCTCAAAATTGCCATTTCACTTTCCCTCAAACACCATGTTTCACTTCCATACAATGTTGCCGATCTTACACAACTACGATAAACCATCCCTTTCATTCTCAAAGAAAACCTTTTTCCACGTAACAACTCCCCGCATTCTCTAAATTTTTTCTATCCTATCCATTCTCTTGAGGTCACGGCAGTTTTACACCCACCACTAGGATTCAGTCTGTCTCCTAAGTAACCTAAGTCCCTTCACAGTCTCCACTTCATCGCAAAATACCTCCACTGGTTCTTCTGTGCCATCTCCAACATCTGTGCATCTTCTACAAACAAAATCTCTGGCAGAACTGCTGGTCACCTGTTTCATCTTCGTACACCTTCCATGTATCCACTTCATACACTGTGTGCAACACACAGCGTTAGACCCAACCCTTTTCCCTCATACTCCACAAGGATCTATTTTGCTCCGAGATGTAATTTCACTTTCCGTTTCGCTCACCATCATGGTAGTCTTTCCAACATTCACTTTCAATCCCTTGCCTTCCAATGCTCTTCTCCACCTTTGGAACCTCTCCTGTAAATCCTTTAAACTTTCACTCATCAGCACCAGATCATCCGCATACAAAATATCATTCAACAATTCTTTTCTTGCTCGCTCTGTCACAACATCAACCACAATAGCAAATATTAGTGGTGATAGCACAGACCCTTGATGCACACCAACCCTTACCCCAAATTCATCCGACGTCCCTGATCCAACTCTGATTTTTGTCCTTGAACCTTCATATAAACTCATCACTGCATGCACCAACACTTCTGCCAATCCTTTCTTTCTTTCTTAATGCCCATTCCATCACTTTTCTCGGTACTCTATCAAATGCCTTTTCCAAATCCACAAAACACAAGTACAACTTTTTCTCTCTCCCACGAAATTCCTCTTGCATTCTCCTCAGAATAGACAATGCATGAGTCGTGCCCTTCCCTGGCATAAAGCCAAATTGCATTTCATCTATCATTACCAATTCTCTTATTCTGTTTTCCAACACTCTCTCCACTATCTTCATTGCATGCTCCAGCAGCTTTACCCCTCTGTATGCTCCACAATCCATCACATCCCCCTTTCCTTTAAAGATTGGAACAACAACGCTTGTTTTCAATTCTTCTGACATATCTTCTCCATCAAGCATTCTCTGACAAAGCTTCTTTATTACACCAACACCAAACGTTCCACTTGCTATTATCATATCCATATTTACTTCTGAGGGTCCAGCTGCCTTTCCCAGCTTCATCTTATAGCTTCCATCACCTCCTCATTAGGGTTGGATCCATTCATTTTTTTTCTAATTTTGAAATTCAAATTCATTGACTTTGAGAAAACGAAATTCAAATTCATTGACTTTAAAAAAATGAAATTCAAATTCATTGACTTTGAAAAAACGAAATTCAAATTCATTGATTTTGAAAAAACGAAATTCAAATTCATTGACTTTGAAAAAACGAAATTCAATCTCATGAAGAATTTGTGAGCGGATTCAAATTCAAAATTCAAATTCAATCCAACTTACCAGTCACCAGTATACTCACCAGTGTCGCCACTCATCAGCCACCTCTTCTAATTCCATACTTAGTCAGCCAGATTATTATTATCATGCGTTTAAAACGAGAAATATTTTTAAGTACTGTAGGTTAAGCGAGTAGCAACTTGTTCAAAATATTTTCACTCAAGAAATGCGTAAAATAAAGTAAAAGTGTAGCTAACTTTAAAAATGACAGTACAAGATGCAAAAAAACATAACTTTTATTAGAAAACACAAAGAACAATTAACGAAATCGAAGAGATAAAGCAAGCACGCGAACAAATTTTTAACGGCTACAAAACATTTTTATTGCATTATACAAGCAACAGCCTCTGAAACGTCTCCGCGCCCAGTGAAACCTTAGACCGCGCCTAGTGAAACCATAGACCGCACCTAGTGAAACCATAGATCAAACGCAGCTATTTCACATTCAAGATCGCTGCGCATAAATGTGCATTCTACTCTATATGAGAGGAGAAAGCATTGTCCAACCATCCGACCTTTATATTAATAATAAGCTACTGTAAATCGTTCTTATATTGCACTTATAGTTAATTTTACGAAAACAGTTTGAAGTTGAAACTTCGTATCTTTTCTTTCGCTCGCCTGTTGGTGAAATAAATAAGCTTTACTGATCTCATGTGAAAAATTGCTGACGTAAAGACGAATTTCATTCTCGGCAACTTCACTTCAAGTTAAAATGCTATAAAAACCTTTAAAGACATGAAATCCGAGCGATTGAGTGTAAAGTCTATTCTCCAGCAGGTGCATTAGGGAGGTTACTGTGGCCCAAAAACAACTTCAAAGCGCCTTGCAGCGTCATAATTGCCATCATAAACTTTCTGTTGGCTTGATAAAATGTTATGCAACGTTTGCAACATTAACTGGTATAAACCAGTTACAAATTGCTACATTTGTTTTAAGGTTTAAATCGAAAAACTCAGAGTTTGTCAATTGTTTAATCAAAACATTCAAATTCATTGACGTTGAAAAAACGAAATTCAAATTCATTGACTTTAAAAAAATGAAATTCAAATTCATTGACTTTGAAAAAACGAAATTCAAATTCATGAAGAACTCGTGAGCGGATTCAAATTCAATCCAACCCTACTCCTCATCAGTTACTCCTTCAACTGCTCCTTCAACCATATCTGCTTCTACCATCTGATCCCATTCATTTTCCACATTCATGATTTTTTCCATGTGTTCCTTCCATAATTTCCCACTATCTTTCTCACTGACTACAAGTCTCCCATCTTTATCCTTCATGCAACCTCCACCATCTATGTCCCTTCCCTCCTTTCTCATGAACTTCACAAACTTGAAAACGTTTGGTTTGGTGTATAGCACATTCATTTCTTCTTCAGCCTCTTGCCTCATGGCTTTTGCAATTCAAGGGATTGATTTTTCTATAATAATGAAAAAGCGGTACACATATATCAGATGTATGTTGAGCAAGCTCTCTTCAAGGTTGTTGTTATTTTCCAAACTTTAGGTGATATTTTCTTACTGCTTCTATTTGCTGCTTTTTAAAGTATTTATTCATTGAACATGACAAGGTTTGGCTAAGAATCCAAGTGATAACCTAATGATTATTCCAATAACGATGTCGTGCAGTACCAGACCACAACTAGCCATGTTACCTGCCAGAGTTGCCGGGGACTGCGAGACGTCAATTTTTAGTGGCAGACTGTCAAAGTTTACGATTAGAATAATTGCGGAGAAAAAATTTCTTCCAATTTGATTAATTTAAGCAATTATTTTTTGCTCTTCCAAACTGAAGATAACAGGATGTTTGTTTAATGAGTGTAAATGCCACGCAAATATCGCTTGCATGACTTTGTGGTATTGAAGTGGGACGAAATATGTGTGCGGGTGCTTCAAGTTTATGTTCAACAATAGCCCAAACAGATCCCCATTTATGACACTTTCTACGAACCTACTCTCTAATCTCTTGTACTTTTTTGTGTTGAAATCGATTTGCATCAAATGAACTGGTTTATTATTTCAAGGCCTTTTAATGGTTGTTGTTTCAAACAGTTAATGACATGTTTTATTTCAATGCAGTATAGAAGTTTCCATGAGAGATGTAATTTTTTTTGTGATTCAGGTTTGTGTTGAATGGGACGAAAAATCATGGGAATGTCGTGAGTGGCTTCATCTCCATCAACTATCAAATGTTTTGATCGAAAAACACTTTACAATTCTCAAACATTCAATTGGCAACGGTGTATCATCAGCACTAGTAAGTCTTGCTATTATGTGAAGATAAAAAATCTGCAAAATTCAAACGATTTAGGATTATTGAGCTTTGTCCTGTCTATGGATGGTCATATATCCAGTTCTAGCCTATTAATTCCTTATTTTTTGACATGAGCGTGGAAGATGCTGATGAATTTTCTTGAGAATTGACCTTGCACATTAAATCATTCCGTCTTGAAAAAGATAATAATGTTTGGTTGGAAGATTTTATAATTGTAATTTCACCGCAATGCCAGAAAATGCCGCAGATATGCAACAGAGTAACACCATAATTGCTCTCCTAACCCACTGCAACTTAAGCAGCGTATATCACGACGTTGCAAATAGGAGTAGGCCTATGCTTAAACAATCTCTGTAGCAACATTAACATTGGATTATTTGCAGGTGTTCCAACTTTGCAGAGGTGATATTGTGCCTTCCAACCACGTGCTAGTGGAGGAGTTCAAAGACCGACGCAAGTCAGTATTGTTCGTGTGTTTGCGTATCAGTTGTGTTAGTTCGTAGACAGAATATCAAAAATAATCAATCTGTAAAATAACATGGGCAGAAACTTGTCAATTCAACCTTAGGCTATGTGATAAATGTCCAAATTGTAAAAAATGCAACAAACCAATGTAAATGTGCCTTGATCATTTTTTTCGATATTACCAATGATCAAGTACATTGGTGGAAGAACGAGCAAGATTGAACTCAATTCTATTGAGTTTTTGAATTTTGTAAACAATTTCGTGAATATTGCAAAAATGATTGAACAACTGAAGTAGTTGAACCTGTTATAACTGAAAATTGTGCGTCGCAAAAACAGCTTGGTAGATAGTTGCTGTTCCTAATTTTCTCTATTGTGCTCTACGCATATACTTGCCGATTGTACATGCAGATAACTAGCCTGTTGATAATTTCAGGAAATTTGTCAAAGAAAGTGAAGTTGAGATCATAGAAGAGCCGGTGAGTAATGTGCTCCATGAGGTGTATACGGTATATGACGAGTCACTTCAATTGCTCTAAAAACAACGAAAGACTACATCCAGAATTGTGGCAGATTGCCGTGTTTGTTCTTGTATTTTTCCATGTTTTATTGCATCAAAAGTTAAACATGGATGAAAAAAAATTGATCGAAGCTTTGGAGAATTCCCAGCTCACTCGGTTAATGTCAGATTTGACCAGTTCTGTTGTGAAGCCCCACTAGGTCTTGCAAAGGTCGTTGCCACAACAGTGCATACTGTAGATTACGTCAGCTGTAGTGGAATGAGGTCTTAAATCCGCTATGTCTGAACCAGGGCCGGCGATTTGCCAATACAGACTGAAGCGTAGGGACCTCGCCGTAGTGAGTACGACACGATTCCGAATACCTTTGTGAGTTCGGTCATGAAGACCTGTGAGAGATTCGCCCGATCATCGGTCGCTGGCAGCAAACCTGTAATCAAAATAGGCTTGGACAGGCCAACCTTTTTGGTGTTGGGAGCCACTTTCCTTGAGGAAATTTATTTTGGGCCACAAACGTTTTTACCACACTTCAATACCAATTATGATGTAATTTGCGTAAGAATTTAAACAATAATTTCTTGCCCTCTGATATTGTCATACTTAGCTTCATGTCGGCTTTTATAATGGCGTTTGAGGTTATATTCATTCGCGACAGGTATTGCTACTTGACAGACCAGGCATAGAAGCTTCCGATTACTTTTAATAAACAAAAATTGCATAGTCCATTGCTCATAAAAAACTCTGTTTTCGTCGCAGTATTCACGTTTTTGGCTTACAGGTTTGCTCATTTTTGCTAAATCTCATATTAAATTCTTATACTATTCGCACAGTACCGCAATAAAATCTATACCTCTTCTATCCACAAATACTAGCAGATGGCAATAACTGCCCTAGCAGAATCTGATAACTTGAACTTAAACAATGAAGCTTTTGTGACGTAAAAATCCTTAATTTTGATAATTTTTTTGCGATACACTAAGTCAAGGAAGTGCGGCCCGCGAGATCATTTTCTGCGGCCCGCGGGCACTTACAGAAATCTACACTCCTCACGTGAATCAAGGCAAAAACTTCTACAGCTCCGCGCTGAATGTCGGGGAAGAAAAGGACAGAATCGGATGCAGGAACGCATGTAGGGGCGGGGGCATTGTGCCATGGCCCCCCTTTTGACTCTGCCTTTTAGTAAAATAAGAACAAAACTAATGGTGCCAAGTGTTTGAATTAAATGCCAGACTCTTGTGATAGTTTTTGTAGCTTGTGGCCAGGGGCGGATCCAGCGGCCTTAGATGAGGGGTGTGCTTCCTCCCACCAGCCATTTTCAAAAATGATTTTGATGTGTACAAGTTTTCCGTAATTTCGAATCTCGTCGATAGCAATAAGCCTTACGCTTTAACCACGCATAAGCGAAGATGTGCGAACCAAATGCATCATATTTGACAAAGCACTCAGATTTAGTCTTTATACAAAATTTGCGTAAAAATTATTCAAAAAGCACTAAAATAGCCATTACAGCATGTAAATTTTCAAAAATTTTCTGGGGGAGCATGCCAAATCTGAAAAATTTGGCATATTTTCCAAGCATTTGTTATGCAAGTGTTTGGGTGGTAGGCCCATAACAAAGACAACATGGATAGTTTTGGTGTGTTTTGACGGCAAATTTACTTGGGCCTATAAAAATGTTAAACATTTAAAAAGTCTACTTACAAACTTATTTCATCGTGGGCTACTCAAAACCCCCTCGTGGGCCGCAGGTTGGGCAGCCTTGGGCCTGCCTAGGAGCTTTCGTTGTCTAAATCCGGTTTCGTCACTCGCCGCTTTCCTCTTGCAGATTTTTTTTGGACTAAACATTCGGAGCTTTGATTGTTTTTTGTGTAAGGATTAATCCAATTCAGCTAGCTCACGCAGTTCATGTGTTGATCCTTCTAAGGCCAACTTTCTAGTGTTTGTAGTAATTTGCATAAACTTGCATTAATTGTTACAGAGCGAAGCACAAGTTCAAGCTGATGTCAGTGTAAAGGACTGGGTTTGTTCACAAAAAACACAGAAGATTTTATTGGAAGGTTAGTTTGTTGTTGAATCTTATCGATGTTATGATAAGCAGGTTGTGGTGTAGGATGTGCACTTCTGGCTGGTTGCCGTGTGCTCGTCTACGGTGGATCATCATCTCTGAGATGGATAAATGCGGTTGTCACAAAACAACTTCACGACAAACAATTAAGTATTATGACAGAACAGGTGGGTGCTTGGTTTCTTGAGTGATAGCTTTACTATATGAAGGGATTGGTCACCTTCAAAATATTCATCATTTGATTCCGAGTTTGATGTAGGCTTTTTATCGTAAGTTCGATGAATCGATATTTACCTGAACTGGTCATGCATGAATCTGATTCCTTGCTGCTATGTCACCTCTCCCTCATTCCACGCTTCAGCGCAGCTGCCACGATCGTCCGCGCTATGTTATTGGAGTAGTTCTTTGTGTAATCAGATAGAGATTGTCATACTTCCACAGTGGTGTCGGTCCTCGGCCGCTTATGTGACTTGCCTCAGATCACCGGTCACCTTCTGCAATAATGTTGGTGTTTATGACGTCACAATGTTTTTTCAGGTTCTCACACACACCACTGTCGATCCACTCACGACGCAGGTTCGATTTCTGGACATTGACGTCATCGATGACGTTACGAACGGTTGTAGCGATTCAAGTTCGCGGCGAAGTCGTCGTTTATCTCGTATGAGTAGTCACAATGTGGTAATTGTTGATTGTTTAGTTTTTTTACGAATCATTTCTAACTTCTCATTTTTAGCAGGATCCAACACTGAAGCGTCGATCAGCGACGAAACCATCGGTGGAAGGTGAGCTTGGTCAAGGTTTCTTCATGGCTGATCAATTATAATGGTGATGTGTTTGTAGAAACCATTAAAGCTACCTCAGCTCTCTATAACTGTGAGTCTACGCAATGCAATGATGTCATCAACAAGCCGGTGACGTCATCTTGTGCCGCAGCAGCAGAACAACCAACAAGCGAAGCACGAATGATGTCACAACTTGCGTCAGAACGTGAAGAGCAGTCAAGTGAGTTGTTGCTGCCCTACATGCACCCCCCTGCTATGCTCGTATCATGCCTTGCTATACCTGTTCTCTGCCACATGCCCAATTCCCGTGAGGCCCCCACTTTTTGCTTCTAGTTTTTGCATCATAAGCAATTTTTGTATGGTAAAAAATAGATTTTTGTGTGACATCGAGAAATTGCGTATGATGCAACAACTAAAAGTGAGAAGTGGGGGCCCCACGAAAATTGGCCATGCGAATGGGGGGGGCTCTTGCGATCGAAATCCGGATAGTTTCTGTTCATGTTTCTGCTCATGCATCATCTCACTTATGTTCTTCGGTTACGATGTGAGATTTTCATGTCGCTGCAGTTCATGTGGTGAAATGAAGGCTTCGCTGAGCAAAGAACCCGTTACATTTGCCACTGGAATGTTTTCCTGTGCTGGATATGTTAAGATGTGGTTCTTGCCACAGACGGGTGGTGAAGGAGTTTACCGCACGGTGGCAGTGATGGGGTAATCGTTCTAGTTGAGTAAGCACTTGATCACATTCTTTCACGTCGTCATTCAGTGGTAGTGCTGAGCAGACAGATGCTGGAAGACGCGATTCAGTTGATATTAGCGAGAGAGAGTTGCGAGGAAAGAATTACAATTGAATCTGACATTAGTTGTAGTTCAGTAGACTATGCTTGAGATTTCTGTGCTGGTGATGATTGCATTCTTCGATACCTGCTCTGAAAAGTAAACAGAAGGAATTTTATTGATGTGTTGTTTACGCGTGCGTTCAGGCGTCTTAGTTCATTTTCTACTGAAACTCGCATTAGTCTGTTAGTTGTAGTTCAGTAGCAGGTAGGAATCTGTACTGGTGATGTTTGCTTCGATGTCTGCTGTGAAGAGTAGACGGAGACATGAAAGTTGCTTGCAGAGGTGTAAAGTAACGAAAGTAGCTCTACTTCAGGTAGCCTACTCAAGTAGAATGTGTCAGTAACGAGCAGTTTTTAAGTAATTTTATTTTTGGATATTCTCTACTTTCACTTCATTAACATTAGCGTAATGTAACGCTACTTACTTACTTTTTATGTTAAAAGCAGTTTGTACGCTTGATAGGGCTTGTTCAATGTTTAATTTTTTTTTTTTGATTGGCATGGTTGAACAAAATGTAGGCTACAAACCGTGGTGAGAAATGAACATGGGCGCTCTGTCGACACTGGCAAGGAAAGACCGGTACATTAGGGTGATTAATAATTATTTTTTATTAAAAGTTTTATTTTACTCTCACCCCATGTTTGAAGTGTTTCTATCAGGAAAAAAATAGGTGTGCGAAAACATTCTACTTGGATACTTGAGTAGTTTTGAAACCTGTCTACTTTGCATTTCTACTTGCGTAATAAAAGTGTTTAGTACTTTCTAATCGCACTGCATTTGCTTGCTTGTCAGTAGCAATAGGCTTACTTGAATACTGTTTCTAACTACTTTTTACACCTCTTGTTGCTCGTGCAGTTAGACCCCATAGCTCATTTTCCATTTGATTACCAGCTGTGCTTGATATTGAATATGTGTAAATTACCGTATCAATCCTTCTCGTGGTTGATGCGTGTGTTCGAACGAGTTTTTGCGCTTGTGTGAGTTTGATTTGAGAACAAATTGGTGACGTGCATCACTATGTGAGTTTGTTCAACTTTGTAAATGTTGATTTCACCTTTAAGATCGCATGGGTGGTAGGTCCACTTTTTCCATTGCTTTTTTGGATAAGAAATTAGAGGGCCAACACCATTAATCGTTTACACAAAGTTTGATAATTAGGTCTGAGTCCAATGGCGTAGAGAGAAATTTTAAGGATGATCACAAGGTAGGAAAAACATGGAAAGAGTCTGTCGTGTCTCACTCAACAACAACGTTTGTTTTTTTACTAAAAGGCAAAATCAAAAGGGGATTGGGGCATGGCACAATGTCCCCCCTCCCCAAATACCCTACTGTTTTGGTCGCATTGTTTCGTGTGGCGATGAATCCCAGTTCGTGTGGTTTTTATCCTAGTGAGTGATGAGCTATGTTCTGACGTCATCGTTTCTCAGTGGCGTCATTTGAGTTCGTTGTTTCATTGTGTTGAGATTTCTCGCGAGGAAATGATGTCTGGTTGGTCGTCGTAGCTTGCGTAGTTGATTGAGATTCCGTAGCTCGTGCGAGGTGGTTGAGACATCCCGGTCTCACTCATTGAGAAGCAGACCAGAGAAATGCGATGGCCGTGAGTGCATTTCCACTAATCTTGGCCGTATTCTGCGGATAAAAAAACAAGAAGCTGAGATCTCGAAAAAGCGTCGAATTATAAACGTTACGAAATAAGGTGTACATTATTTTTGTGATACCCACCAGAGCATCTATCTTCGTCGCAGAGGAACGAGATGCTTGGAGGTTCCAACTCGAGCTGCTGCCTACGCGACCCTCCAAGAATAAGTGATTCTAGAGAAGTTAGTTTGTAATTAATAAATTGTACGATTTGCGTTTTCAATGCTGGTCAGCAAGTTAAGGTTGAAACTTACATGAGTTGATGAGAGTGAGTGTGGCAGGAAATTGGTATGAAGTTGAAGACGCAATCATACTCGCACAGTTTCGTCTGGTTATGTTCCCGTCCAGCGATGTTTCGTAGTATTTGACTTGCTGTCGAGCAAGATTGTGCAGAAGCAGTGCATTCTGTGAGCAGCTTGTAGTTACTCGACGTAAACTTCGTTGATTGAAATCAACTTGTTTTCGTCTGAAACCACGCCGCGCGATGCTGTGCGAGTTGATAGTGAGTCACAAGGCGTCCACTGATCAGTTTACCACAAGCGCATCATCGCTTCGATTCGCTATTTCTTCGCATCGAGCGATTCTTACTTCTTTGTAATGCCTAGCGACATGGCCTAGCAGGCAGGTAACGAATCTACGTGACGGGTTCGATTCTGAAGCCATTTGACATATTTACCGGGTGGCTGCTGGCTTGAAGAACGCAAGCTCACTTCACAGTCTCCCTCAATTACTTTGAGGTGAATATAATCTGAGCAGTGGCTGCTGTAGTTGTTCCTCGTAATCACATTGTCTGGGTTGGAATGCAAGAAAGTCTCTGGCATTGTGTGTTGCGTCGTGATTCTTGGTGCTTCTCATTATGGGAAAGCATTCAAATATTCAAATTATTGATCGATTGTTTCCGGGATTCAACTTGCAATCTTGCGCGTGCACCGCACATACACTCAATGCGCATCATAACGCGCGCACACACGCACAGTCGGTGAGGTCATCCATTTGTTTGCGCGCGATTGAAATGTGGTTAGTCAGCGTCTGTTAGATCATAGTGATCGCTGCCGCGGGCGCTCGCTCTCTGCCGCGGGTTCGAACTCCAGTTGTTGACTTGATATAGCGAAGTTGGATCGCCGCCGGACCAAGTAGCAGAAATTTTTGCACTGAGTAGATGGCAGAACAGAGGTCGGGATCGAACTTTGAGTTGGGAAACATCCTACATGACGTCAGTGCAGGTTGACTTTGTGTTTGGACGCGCGTCAGCATTGTGACGTAGGTTAATCACCAACAAGCAGACAATCGATCAACATACTTCCTGCTTGTGTTCAGTATAAATAGGAAGTGGGAAAAATTAAGGGAGATTAACTGAAGATGAGGTTCGTTTATTCGAGTTGCAAGGCGCAAGTTCCAAGCAACGCGATCTTCGTATTCAAAACTTATTCGGATGCGGATTAGTATGGAAGAGTTTTTGTACCCCGTGTACACTTTCCGTTCCCACACTTAGGTGAATTTGCCAGTTGTTATGCGCTTTACGTTGACACAATGAGAAATTGCCACCTCGCTTTGGCCACATCACCGTCCTTAGATTATTGGCATGTATGTCAGTGATGCCTTGGTTACTGCTTATCATCCATGATTACCGAAAATCAAAACCATTTCGTTCGATACTCGGGTTGGTCAAATCAAATCCAGCATCGCCAACTGCTTGCCACTGCTGTGACGTTTCGGAACTGTGCTACCCAGACGCTAAGTCAAGGAGATGAATGTCGCTACTCATCACACGCTTCCGTATAATACCGAGAGTATAGATTTGAAAGTTTCTCTTCGGGAATAGTTGAGCCATTTATTTCTTCCACTGAAGAAGCCTGACGTAATTCTTGTTTACGTAGAGGCGAGCTCCGGTTCATCAGTAGCTAGTTGATGTGATTTAATGCTTATGTAGTCGTCAGATCTTGCAAGCATTGTTTCGATGAATTTCATTGATCGAAGTACTAAGACTGTGTGATGACGCGATGTTTGTTCGCGATCTAGCGCATCGCCATTCTATTGTTCGCTTTCATCAGCACACTTCTTAACGCGTCGCAGATTTACATAATGTTCGTCGCCTTTGTTTATCTTCATGCTGACGTCACGACACGGTCGAAACGTAGGTGACTCGAGCGTAGCAGGCTGCTGTGAGGCTAGTTGTAGCATCAAGTGGTTCCGCAATCGATTGGTCGCTTTTACAACGATATTGAGCGTTTCATGAGCTTGTTTGTGACGTCATACGTCGTGTGTTATGTTGAAAGAATCGGCGTGTTGTGGGGTTTGCAAGGAAGTTTGTGCGTGAAGTAACTCGCACGTTCTCTACAGCTCTGCTATAAATAGCGAGCCAGTCATTTCCCATCAAGCAGGCTGTGTTGTGCGGATATTCATCAGCTAGTTGTCAACTTACCGACCTGCTAGTCAGTCGCCGTAGTGAATCTGCGGCCCCCCTGGGGAGAGTGCAAGAACTGGTGATTCTGCGGCTGGGGAGGAGGGTGTCAGTTTGATGAAGAGTGCGAGGGGGTTATGCGACAAATCTATTTGTGAGCTTGTTTGTGAAAGAAGCTCAGGTTTCGAGCGTGCTACATTGACGAAGTAGTAGTGTTTCTATGGTTGTTAGTTCAATACCAGTGCATGTATAGAAGCAAACCAAACGGTGAATTCATTAAAAGTTAAAGCGTGTTCCAATTAGAAAAGTGAACGAGTTTTTGAGAGATTAGTTTTGATCAACATCAGTTATGCGTTATTGTGTTTTTAACATCTTACCCATGAAGTTCGCATCATCATGAGCAGGCCAGTGTCTGTAGTAGCCCAGCGGTCAGCAACTTGTTTCCTCGCCATTTGCTTAATTTAGCCCGCAGCAATAAACCTTGTCGTGCGTGTGTGTGCCGCAAGCACGCTTTAAGGTCGAGTGAGAGTGTGCGTCATAGCGCGCGCGGAACAGCGCGGGGGAAATGCTGTGTCAGCACCGACCTAGCTTTTGTGTGTTCCAGATTTAATTAATGATAATGACGTGAACAGATAGTTGTTCTTGCAGAAATCTTGTTGAAGATGCAGCAAAGCCACCAACAAGCGCTCTCCAATTTCTTGGTTCAACAGGTGAGTCGATCGTGAAAGCAGTGAAATATTGAGTTGTGTTAACAAAAGTGGAGTAATCTTTAAAAATCGAAAAATTTTAAACTCTGCATTCTGTAGCTTTCGTAGACTGCTGTGTACAAATGAAATTGCTGAATTAGAGTGAGATAAGATGAACCTTTAATTGAATTAAGTTTGGATGACACTCGTTAGTGTGTAACTTCGTATGAAACTCGTTAGTGTGTAGCTTCGTGTGAAACTCATTAGTGTGTAAGTTCGTATGACATTCGTTAGTGTGTAACCTCGTATGACACTCGTTGGTATGTAACTTCGTATGACACTTGCTGATGTTTTAAACTATGACACTCGTTAGTGTGTAACTTCATATTACACTCGTTAGTGTGTAACTTCATGTAGCGCTCGTTGGTGTGTGACTTCGTATGACACTCGTTGGTGTGTAACTTCAAAAGTCACTCGTTGGTGTGTAACTTTGTAACATGACACTCGTTAGCATGTAACTTCGTATGACACTCGTTGGTGTTTAACTTCGTATGACACTCGTTAGTATGTAACTTCGTATGACACTCGTTAGTGTGGAACTTCAAATGTCACTCGTTGGTGTGAAACTTTGTAACATGACACTCGTTAGTATGTAACTTCGTATGACACTCGTTGGTGTGTAATTTCGTATGACACTCGTTGGTGTGTAACTTCGTATGACACTCGTTATAATGTAACTTCGTATGACACTCGTTGGTGTGTAACTTCGTATGACATTGGTTATAATGTAACTTCGTATGACACTCGTTGGTGTGTAATTTTAATCTTCTTCAAGTTTCAATTTTTGGTTGTATTTTGAACGCTTCGAATGCGCACGATAGTTAAGTTTCAACGAAATTATCCTGGTGTTATCACATAAAAGTAAAAATCAATTCAGAAAAAGATTATAACTAGTATAATTGTAATCATTTTGTAAATGTTTCGGTAAACGCTTATATTCCATCATCAGCGTAAAACCTCTAGTCTAGTGCCTCTGTAGATGATTACGTTGATGATGGTATAACTTTTTACTGAAACATTTGTAAAATGATTGTTAATATACTGGCTATCACCTTTTTATTAAATTTGAGTTTCGAACCGGTGTCTGCGCTTTGGGGATGTAGAAAAGTCGCTTCCTGTTCTGTACGATGTATTCTTCCGCATGCTCACATCATGAAAGTTGTTGTATTGAACATTAGACTAGAAGGCAGTTATTGTGTTTCTGCAGCCGGGGTGAAAGTGGTTCCGGTACACGACAACTGACCGCCGCCAACTGACCACCAGGACAACTGATCATGCAAACTGACCGCCAAAAACGCCTAATTTATTAAGAATTTTCTCCACGTGAACAAATCCTGAATGAACATAACCCGTCCCTAACTGGACCTAAGCGTAATCAAACCAAACCAAGGCTGAACCTAACCCTGACCACATCTAATCCCAACCGAGCCTTACTCAGCCAGCCGAACCTAACTCTAACCTACCGAACCTAACTCTAACCTACCGAACCTAGCCCTAACCGAACCTAACTCTAACCTACCGAACCTAACTCTAACCGAACAAATTAACCGAACCTAACTCTAACTAACCAAAGAGGCATTCCATTATAATACAACAAATCAATGTCACCACTAGGTTACGGAATTAGATGAATTAAGCATATAACATAGAGCGAAAAAAATGAAGCCCAACCAAAAAAAAATTTTTGAAATCGGACAAGCCGTTGCCGAGATAGAGAGAATTGATTTTTAGACCGCCACTAGGCGGTGCTCTTCATGCGATAATTTAACTTTTTATTTTATGAGTTATGTTTAAGGTAAAGAGGTGGTTGAAGTGTCGATTTTACCATTTTTGGGGGTGTAGAATCCGAAAATGGCATTGTTTTTGACATTAAATAAATGTTCAAGCTGATATTACCGGATTTAAAAGTTTTGGACGGAGAAATAAACCCCCTAAAACCCCACGTGGGAATCGAGGTACCCCAAAAAAGTAACCGCTACGTAGTTGTTCCTTATCTATACTAACCTCAGCAATCCACATTTCTGATGACAATTTTGTCCTTTATGGTTTAATACAGCTGCAAAGTTGTCTCACATTGAGCTATAGTTAATTTTTGCGCAAAGGCATAAACACATCATGAATACTGCACATCTTCAACATTTTGTTTGTGATGACCCCCATGAAGGCGGACGCATGGATTCCAATGATGCTCAGTGTAGCAATGAAGCTATTGCTGCACTCAACAATAATTAAGCATAAAATTTTTATCACACAAGAAACTTATCATTTCCACAAATTTATCATGATTAATTACTCTTTTAACAATTTGAAAGATAGCTAATGATTTATGACGCTAACATCCAAAACTTTGTAGCAAAACAGATCCTATAAAAGTTTCACTCATGAGCAACTTATCAAATACATGAATGTTAGGAGGTAAAAAGCATCCATCCATTTTCTGGACCCGCTTATCCTTGGGGGGTCGCGGGGGCAGCAGCTCAAGTTGGAGCCTCCAAGCATCTCGATCCTCTGCAACAAAGGATAGATGCTCTGCTAGGATGCCAAGGCGAGACCAACTAAGATCTTCTACGTAATCTCGCCATCGAGTTCTGGGACGGCCTCTTGGCCTTCGACCAATCGGTGTTGAACAGAGCAGTTTTTTGGCTGTTCTTTCCTGGGACATTCGTGTCACATGTCCATACCAACGCAGTTGCGATCTTTCTAGTCAGAGAAGTAGCAATTTGATGTTCAGAGATTCACGAATATCTGCACTTTTAACCTTGTCCAACCGCTAATTCTTCGCAAGAATTCCATTTCGGCTGCTCGAACTCGAGATCTCTTTTTTTCATTCATGATCCAACACTCATGGCCATAAGTCAGAATAGGAACATAGACTGATCTGAAAATGAGAAGCTTTGTCGTGGTGCAAAACTCCCGTTTCAGTACCACAGATCGGTGGAGCTGGTGCATTACTGCACTTGCTTTTCCATTGCGGATGTCCATTCGCTATTTTGTTTGCCATCACTTGTGAATGAGACGCCGAGGTACTTGAATTTCTCTGACTGTTTTAGTGGTACTCCATCAATTTGGAGAGAGCCCTTTTTTGGTTGTCTGGACAGGCACATGGTTTCTGTTTTTGTTAAACTGATTTTCATTCCGGCAACAGAGCATGCATCCGAAAACCTGTCAAGAGCTTGCTGGAGACCATTTTGGGTAGAGTCGAGTAGCACAAGATCATCTGCAAATAACAGACGTTGTACAGTGCATTCACCGATCTTTCCTCCGCCACAAGACTCACTTTTCTTAACTATTCTATCCATACAAATAAGGAACAGAATAGGTGAAAGAAAGCAGCCTTGCCATAGTCCCACACTTACTCCAAAAGGTTTCGTCGTTGCGCTGTTAACACTGACACAGACCTCGGAATGCATGTACAGCGACTTAATCGCAGTTAGTAACTGGCCATCAATGCCATACTGCAACAGCACCGCCCAAAGCTTGTCTCTAGAAATGCGATCATATGCTTTTTTAAGATCAACTAAACATGCATTGACCTCGTTCACATATTCCCACGATTTCTCAAAAGATTTGCTACAAGGTAAAGATCTGGTCCATTGTGCTTTGGCCAAGATGAAAGCCGCACTGTGCATCCATTAGCTTAGGCCCGACTATTTCACAGCATTTTTTTCAAGGGTTTTTGCGTAGACCATACCTGGGATACTGATGAAAGATATGCCCCTATAACTGGTGCATTTTCTCTTGTCTCCTTTCTTGTGGATAGGTTTTATCATAATAGCTTGCCACTGCTTTGGAGCTTGCGCAGTTCTACATGCCACCTTGCAAACACGAGTCAACCAACGAACACCATACATGTTCATTGCTGCAATTGGGTCTGCAATCAATAAATATGCAATAATAAAAATACTGCAGTACCATATCAATGCAGTGCAACATTCATATAGCACCAATTGTACGTATTCTTTTAATTGAACATGAAGATGTAGATATCATTACAACAGCTAGTCATAAAGTGATTTTGTAAGATTCCAGCTGCATGGAAATTATACAATATGACAGCCTTTACAGAATTAAGGCACAAGGCTGATATTACATCATTACAATACTAAGTTTGGGGATTTGCAGTAAACCATCTATAATTGGCAAAACTTTCTATAACATGATAAATCAACTTAAGAAAATTCAAACTGACATGGAAAACGTCATGCAATAAAATATTATAACAGGTCACAGCTTATACCACATAGCAATGGAGCTGTGGACAAAGACACCCTTTAACATTGATAACTACTTTCAACCAAATGCTTGTTTTAATCTGCCGAATTCAACAATACAGAAGATAGATCAAAATTATCATTTACATTAACCCTAGAATGGCAACATGGTACCGCTAATGTTTTTTATGTCTTAATCGTAACATCACGAAAATTTTTCTCAAAAATTAAAATTTAGAAAACTTTGCTTTCGCTGAAAGTTCTTTTGTTTTTAACGCATGTAATAAAAATGAAACTGCCGATTCAGGAGTAAACATAATTTAAATAGAATTACGCTTTGAATTGCTATCGTTTTTGAGTCATAAAATTTTTCTTCTGAAAATCTTGGTAAATATTCTCACGAAACAAAAAAATTGATGAAATTGCTTTTCATTTCATGGACGCGTTCTTGGGTTGTTTGACTATGTTGTGACTGCTACTCATCCCCAGTCCATCTTTTCGACTGTATTTTATGAGAGGCAAAAAGAGCTAAATCTATTACTTCTTGTAATGGTCCATCGGATATTATAAATGCGTTCCCTTGAGCAAACGAAGTGAGAGAGCAGCATAGTACACCCTCCTTCCACTAAGTTTGATAGAGCGATGAAGATACCGAGTTCGACCAGCACCTCCTACCCTCTGTTATATGTCAACTAAGGGATCAAAAACTCACCCTGGAGAAAATCACCCACGTCACCATTCTAGAGTTAAACATGATTAACTGCTTTGTGTAGGAAAAAATAAAAATGTCATCTTAGATTAGTATCTATATGTCATGGGTTGCTACATTAATAAAACAACCATATGGCAGTCGATTTTGAGAGGAATCTTGGGAGCCATCAAAAACAGAATTTTGAAGATGTGCAGTATTCACAATGTGTTTATGCCTTTGCACAAAAATTAACTATAGCTCAATGTGAGACAACTTTGCAGCTGTATTAAACCATAAAGGACAAAATTGTTATCAGAAATGTGGATTGCTGAGGTTAGTATAGATAAGGAACAACTACGTAGCGGTTACTTTTTTGGGGTACCTCGATTCCCACGTGGGGTTTTAGGGGGTTTATTTCTCCGTCCAAAACTTTTAAATCTGGTAATATCAGCTTGAACATTTATTTAATGTCAAAAACAATGCCATTTTCGGATTCTACACCCCCAAAAATGGTAAAATCGACACTTCAACCACCTCTCTACCTTAAACACAACTCATAAAATAAAAAGTTAAATTATCGCATGAAGAGCAGCGCCTAGTGGCGGTCTAAAAATCAATTCTCTCTATCTCGGCAACGGCTTGTCCGATTTCAAAAATTTTTTTTTGGTTGGGCTTCATTTTCACGGAAGATGAACATATAGAAAAGTAGCAAAATTCGAAACCACATGGTGATATATTTTATAAAATTTTGTGTTTAATGGAATGCCTCCGAACTTAACTCTAACTAACCGAACCTAACCCTGACCGAACCTACTCTCCGCTGTGAGCCTGTTTTCGAACCTTGTGAAATTATTCAGCTCACGAAGCATTTTCGCTACGATACAGCGCACGGAGCTGTTTTTCTCGGTCAGTTGTCGCGGCGGTCAGTTTACTCGCGGTCAGTTTGCGGCGGTCAGTTGTCCGTGTTCGAGTGGTTCGTTGTAGAGTCAAGAGATTGGGTGATGCTGAAAGACGAGGAGTGGTTTGATCTGGGGTTTCCCACCTTTATTTTACTCGAGATCCAATAAAATGAGATTGTATGAGCGTACATTTAAAATACAAATTTTGCGTAAATCTTTTCGCATTTTTCTTTGCTTTTAAGCGTTCTCATAATCGTGAGGTTGTCCGGTAATTTTTTGAATATTCGGACGCGATGCTTTGCGTTTATTCGCGGTTTCATTTCTTTCTGTGTAAGACACCTCGCTGCCACTGTTTATTCGACATCCTCTGAGTAAAAATTATCTTTTTTTTTTCGGATGCGCATTTTCCTTCTGCCAGTTTGTTGGAAGGTCAGTTGTGGTCAAAAGTTTATTAAAAGATCAGGGGCGGCATACTGCTCAATTTTTTGTCGTGCTCTACGCATCATAAAGATAATGAACAAACAAAGTTAACGCATTGCGTTAGGTGCAACGAAAGTTAACCAGTCCCAGTTGTGATCAAAATCTGTAACTCCCATAAAAATTCATTGATGCTTCGCTAACCGTGGTCTTAAAAAATCATCGATAAATCCATCTGGTTTCGGGAGCTTCTCGTCTGCTGCGCACTTTTGATAATAATGTCCTGGTCGAAATAATTCACTGGAAAAATAACGAGATGTTTTGGGTATAGCTCCGGCTCTTTGTGGTTTGTTGTTGTGAATGTAGCGAGCGATCATTTCTCGGTGGATAACTAACTTTTCTACACCCGCTTATCTTTGGGGGGTCACGGGTGCAGCTGTTCGAGCCTCCAAGCATCTCAATCCAATGCGACGAAAGGTGATGCTGTGGTGGGATACCAAGACGAGGCCAACTGAGATCTTCAACGTAATCTCACCATCGAGTTTAATAGCAAACTTGTCTAGTGCTTGGAAAGTGATCGTTCGAGCGAGGACTTGTGAACACTGGTTTGATTAACTGCCTTTTTTTGTAAAGAAAATTTGCTTCTTGTTTCGTTCAACATAGTAAATCACGGTTTGAAACCATTTGTGTGATGGTTAGCTTATTGGTTTCCGTCATAATGGGTAATGATGACGTCAGCGATTTTGTTTCAGGCATTGTTACAAGAAAATGAGAAACGTCAATCGCAAACTTCCCCCCGACCCCCGCAACACATTCCCCCCCAAATACTTACGGCCAACCCCTACCTCAGCCCATACACCGGCTTGCAGCTACTTTACAGCAACCAGGTGAGTTGGAGAAATGGGGGGGTTTGATCAAGTTCAAGGTTGGTGAACATAGGGCAGTGTGACTGGACGTTTCGACATCATAGATTAAACCGGAATCATCAGCAGTGTAAGCAAGGCTGTATAAAACTTAAAACAATTTTGAAGCGCAGGGGTCAGACATGCTTTATGGGAGGCTCATCGCTGTAGAATTTACAGTGTTGTGTGATGATTCGTCACTATTCAATGATAAATGCTTTCAACAACGTCAGCATCTACTATCATGTCATAAGACACGTTACCAGGTAATACTGTGAATTCTTGCAATTCACCGACGTTCACTAACTTGTTGAGCGACAAGAAATTATCCCGATGGCAAATTCATTGCTAGCCTAAAAAGCTAAGCAACGATTATATACGAAAAAACAAAAACCTGAGATCGATTACCGACCTGGTGTTTCTAATCATTTGCTCTGCGCATGTGTTGCGCATGTTCAACTACATTTGTATTTCCAGGCCGCACTTGCTCAAGCGCAACTCCAAGCGGCAGCTCTTGCTGCTGCCGGGGGCCGTGCTGCCCCCCTGATGATGCCGTGGTTGAAAAGTGCTCAGCAGGGGGCGCTAGACAAGGAGATGCAGTTGTCACAGCAACAGGTATGACGTGGAACAATGTTGTCTCTTGTTTGATTCCGTGTGTTGTCTAGACAGCACGTATAAAAGTGCAAATAATTTATGTATTTAGTTGCATATTTGTCCCATCACGAGAAAGCGATCAAAGTGCTATGTCGAGTTGCCGGCCTTATGTCTACCACTATGACGTGGGTAAATCCCACTAAGTGCTTTTCCCAACCACACAACAAGTAAACTTGCTGGCTTGTTCTCCACACTGCCCCTGTGATGCTAAGCGTCAAGCAGTGAAGCTGTGAATTCCAGTTTTAAAGTGATTGGTTTGACCCGACTCGAAATTAAACCCAAGTCTACAGCTCCAAATGCGGACGCTCTCACTACTCGGCCATCATTGCGGTGAAATTAATTTCCAACCTACACTGAAGAAATTATGACGTGACGAGTGTTTTATTTTGTCAGCAGGCCGTCTACGCGGCTCTTTACAACCAGAAAGCTTTGGATGGAATACGCGATTGTTCGTCACTTCTCCGCCCTGAAGCATTGTTGTCTAGCAACTCATCGCCCAGCGCAGCCCCCAGGACAGCATCTCCCCGGCGAGAGTAAGTAACCGCCCCTGCAGTTTGTCTGGGGTGCGATAGTCTGGCTTCCTGATTACAACAAGTTATTTGGGTTTAAGCACGTTGTAGGCATAAACGCGCCGACATATGTACCCTGTCCACATGTTCAATTTCGGTGGGCTTTCCCGCAATTCTTACTTGTAGTTGGGGTTATTAAGTTCATTAGAATTGAACACGTGGACAGAGCTGAGTTTGTTGGCATGAAGTAGCCCAGTCTGGCACATGCAAGAAACAGCCACTTCATGATGACAATGGTGCCTGGAAGAGGAATATAATTTGCAACTAATAATTACAACTTTATAATAAAAAATCTTTGTTATACTTGCTACAATCACACCGAACGAGGGCGGGTCCAACTTCGCGGTCCCAATTTATCGTTTTGTAATTATAATAGTGTTGTTTCTTTGTTAAAATATTGCTTGTTTAGAAAACCAGAACTCTTGAAAAGTGAACGCGACCACATAAATTCGCCGAAAGAAATGCTTGCCAAGAAATTATCGCATTCCCCATCCCCCCGTCTCGTTGCTGATGCCCCTGTGGGGTTGCTAGGTTACCAACAGCCCCGCACAGAGCACCATAAATCATCCCCCCGTCTGAACAGCGACTCTCCATTATTGCGAGATCGTGGATTTACGGAGGAGGAGTTAAAACGCTTGGATGAGGAGAGGATGAAGCAACTACGGGAAGTAGAACGGGAAAATCAGAGGAAGGAAGATTCGTGGAAATTGGTGAGTTTGATGTTGTGTTGGTTTGTAACGGGCCGGTTGATGTTGTGTTGGTTTGTAACGGACCGGTTGATGCACTGGTTGAATCCAGCGCGCAATCGGTGCAGTAGGTCTAAGGATCGATTACCGGGCCGGTCAAGTTGGACACATTGTCGCCATAAATAATTCAATCAGTTTTTCATCCTGCTATTACTTTTTCTTTAAGGCTGTTTCCCAATACTTTCTATAAAGTTATACACGTTAGATATTGCAATATGGAAGGGATTCCCCTAATCGCACTAATCTTTTTTTTTAGAAATATTTCGGGGGCAATCATCTCCCGAGAAGCAAGAATGCGGAGGGGCAAAAAGAAGATATGGTGGAGGGGGTTCGGACTTCGAATGAGAAACCCCCGAAGTCGTGGTCGCTTGACCCGACTTTAACTCACACCATCACTCACACCCCCCTGGGGATGATCGACCCTGCCACCTACCTAGCTGCTCACGGGGCCCAGTTTATACGAGACGATGCTGTCCGCCAAAATGGGCTTATGGATAAAGATCCCCTCAAATCCCGCCCTCCTTTCGTTTCTGCTTCATTGGCCCATAGCAACAAGACATGGCAACCCCCAGTTCAAATTTCTGAAGCGATGAGAAGGCGGTCCGGCTCTCCTACATCGCTACCCATAGGACACACCACGGTTCCTGCGCGCGTCAGTGCCCCAGCTGCAACATCACCTGGTCAGGGGAAGCCCCTCAATTCTTCTGTGGTAAACATTCATTCATTGAAATATCACCCCCCGATCCCCACAACTAAGGTCACTTCCCAAAGCCCCAAACCCGATAAAAACGTCATCGTAAAAACCACCCCTGTCCCTGGAAATAAGGAGGGACAAAGTGTCAAGTACATCAGTGATAAAACCCCTCTCATGCATCGTCCCTCCCCTGGCAGTCCCAGCCCTTCCGAGCAGTTGGGCCCTATGATGGCTGACGGAAGTCGGGCCCGAGTTTTGTCCCCCAAGTCTTTGAAGAATCTTTACCATTTCCCCGAACCTTCGTCTAAGTCACTCGCAAAAGTTCATCAAGGTTCAAATAGTGGCAATGATGCCGTCATAATTAAGACTGGTCAATATAAGGTTACTGAGGTTCATGGGGGAAGGGAGAGCTGTGTAAGTATCCCAACTCCTTCTGGTGGCCACCTTGTGTACCCCAAGCATGCCCCGAGTTCCAGAACAGAGGCCAAAGACCCCCAGCCCCCATCTGTCCTCTCCGTCAGCGACAAATCCAATCGGAAGCGAGGCGTTGAAGAGCACGAGCCCGAAGTTAACAAGAAGTTTCGGGTTAAATCGCCCCCACCTGCCCGTTCTTTATCCACCCAGCCCTCCTTGACCCAATCCCCTTCCGTCCCTGCGTCCCATTTACAAAATCTTCCTCAGGGAAATCCCCCACATCTTTCGAGAATGTCCAATTTTCGTGACGTCACCGCGTCCACAGACCCATTTTTGCAATGTCTTGTTGGGGCAGGGGTATTTCCTATATCCGGCTCCAATATAATTTGGTCCGATTCATCGCGCATAGGCAACGAGTACCCAGGCGCCCCCACCAAGGTGGCCCTCAAGGATGCGTTGCTCGGCGTGAAGAAAGAAAACGGCCTCAATCTCTCAACAAGTATGCCGGCTCCCGACCCCCCCTGCGCCCCGCCTGTTTCTTCCCCCACACGCCTTGAACCTCTATCCTTGACCTCCAAGGTCCAGCCTTCAACAACTGCATCCCAGCCCCAAACCCCCGTCACTTCGTCTCGGCCGATAAATCCGGCAGTAAATTTATTAAAACCCGAAGAGCCTGTGATGAGCACATTACTCCCCGTGAGTGCTCCCCAACCCCCCGTAGCCACAACTACCTCACATCCGCCCACGACCACCACTGTCGTGCAACCCCCCATCACATCATCAGCATTCCTTCCCAGTGAAAACGCAAAAAATGAAAACTCTGCTTCCCTGGTAGAAAAACCCACTGCTTCAAATCGGGTTGATGCACCTGCTGTTGCTCAAACCCCCCCAGCTGTTGCCCACCCGGTGCAGACTCCCTCAGCACCTCACTTTGCGAACTCACCCCCTGTCAAGTGTATAGGTGAAGATGCGTCGTCAAAACTTTGTCCCAAGTTGAAGAAAGCCTGGATCAAGCGATCCTACCAATCTGATGACGCAGCAAAATTGAAAGCGTCAACTCCGCTTCTTTCTGAACAATCCATTCCATTAACGGAGTTGTCGGATCAGGACAAAGTAGAATCGGATTCTGCCTCAGACTCGAAAAAAATTAAGAAAAAACACAAATTAGAAAAAGAGAAAAGAAACAAAGAAGTTTCAAAGAAAAAGCGGAAACATAAAGATAAAGACGGAAAGCGAAGTAAAAAAAACGATTGCAGCTCTCCGGAGTCGAGCGATACGAAAAAGGATTTGATTTGCTTCAAAAACGGAAAGAACAAATCCAACAGCAAGCTCTTCCTCCTTGGAAAGCTTGCTGATGATTGTACGGATACGGAGGATGCGGAGTGGAGAGGAAAACGGAGAAGCGCTGTCCAGATGCCACTCGGAGAGAGTGAGTAACTAGAATATAATTAAAACGAATGAAGACGATGTTTGCTTTCATTGTAGCGATATTTGCGTAATCGTGTCATCTTCACTAGCTAATATGACCGAATGGTAAGAGCGTCTGCATCTGGAGCGATAGACTTAGGTTTGATTCCGAGTCAGCTCAAATCAATTTCTCTAAAATTGACAGCTTTCCTGCCTGACGCTTAGCATTAAAGGGACAGTGTAAAGAACAAGCCGGCAAGTTTACATGTCGCGCCTTGGAGTGGTAGACATAAGGCCGGCAACTCCTAAGCGAGCTTGTTAAAGCGCTTTGATCGCTTTGAGGTGATAGGAGGATAACGAAATATGCAAATCAATACAAAATCTTCATTGCAGACGGCCTTCCTATCTCTGTTCTCTTGTGTCGTAAGGAACAATCTCGACTCAAGAAATCCGGCGAGTCTTTCGTTCAAGACGCGGCTTGCCACGAAATCGCGTCGATGAATGGAGTCTCGATCCAGAACGCGAGCACGGGCGGATCGAGTCTGCCCAAATGTCGCGAATGTCGCAGCGCTAAGCGTAAGGAAAACAGCGCAATATTCTGTCGATTCTATGGATTTCGCAAGTATGTTGGGTTACCTCCCAGACAGGGCTCGCCCTTTGAAGTAACTACGCTAGTTTTAAAACGCTTGAACTTGCAGCTCTTTCGTTTCGACGTTGGGCTCCATTTTTCTCTTTCCAAGCAAGCACCAAAAATAGCTGGAGCTGCACGCGCTAACAATAGCGCGATGTAGCTTGTACTTCGGCGTGCCACCACATGCGCTTCGTTTAAGCTCATTTTTTTCCCCAGCAATTTGCGCCGGCGACCCCTTCTACCCGTCAGCTTGACCGTCTTTTTACGTTTAAGTGATCCACCTAGCGGGAGTTTGATATGCGAGCAGGGACAACCTGCTGTTAGCTTTTTATGTTAAGTTGAATAGACTTATCGTTGAATCGAACTATGTATGGATGTAGAGGACGTAGTCATTGTTGCGACCATACCTACTCTTTTTTGTTTGTTTTTTTTAACTCTTTTACCTGCAAGTCATAACGTTAATCGTTTTGTTGCATCTTGTACCGTTGTTATATTACCTTCATTTTATGGAAACGAAAGCCACTGCTGCGACCGGTGCTTTAGATAGAGAGAGCATGATGCCCCCATTGGTTGGGCCGCCACTTGATGGTGCTATTTGTTTCAGACTCGCTTTTGTTAGCGGCCATCTTCAAGCCTCTGGGTTTTGTGACCCAGAAGATAGTCACGTGACCGATCTCGCTTTGTGGCTTCCGGCCACTTATAAAGGAAATGACATTTCGATGACGCAACGTCCGGTTATGGAGTTGGAGACGTGTCGTTACATAATGAAACATATTGGGGGGAAGTTTTGCGAGTTGGTGCAAGAAGAAAGAGAAGCGCTACAGGAGGCCGAGAAAACACGTGAGTCCCCCCTCATATTGCGTTTGTCCCATCGGTATTGCGCCCCTCAATGCTGCTGTGGTTGTAATTCCTCAGTATTGCACCCTTAATGCCAATGTGGTTGTAACCCCTCAATGCCGATGTGGTTGTAAACCCTCAATGCCGATGTGGTTGTAACCCCTCAATGCTGATGTGGTTGTGATGACAGAGCGCATCAGTTGGAAGCGACCAGTGCCAGGCGTCCGGGAGATGTGCGATGCGTGCGAGACGACCTTGTTCAATCTTCACTGGGTTTGTCAGAAATGTGGATTCGGAATCTGCTCGGATTGTTACTGCGCAAGGAAGGCGATGTCGCGAGAAGGTACTTAAGGACCGCACAAAAATATAGAAACTACTCTTGAGGAAGCTGCATAGAAATATGGCGCAACCGTTCATTTACCACCGCCCAGAGAATCAATAATTTCGGGTTTGGAATGATGGTAGTTACTAGTTAGGTTGTTTTTAATTTCTCGCCTAAATAATTGATGAAAAGTCGTTCGGGCGCGGTATCTCCGGACAAGTTGCACACTTTGAATATTTGCATCCGGAAGAAATTTTATCATCGTTTAGTGGTAAGTTGGCAAAGAAACAATAAAAGCCGCATGTAAACAGAAACCACTCGAAAATGCGCACAGCAGCTTCCAACCCCCTGGTTCATCACTGATGAGAGGTTGGGGGGTTTGGACTCTACATAAGAGGAATGATTTGTTGCTCGTCACGTCAACGCGGTGTGACGCTGGTAAATCCCCATTCCCCACATCACTCCAAACACATTTGTAAATCTCCATTCCCCACATCACTCCAAACACATTTGTCTTTGGTATTTTGAACATGATATGTGTGTTGCAGACATGGAAGAGTTCGACAACGACAAGAACAACATGTATCGATGGTTGAAATGTGGGAAGGGGAAGCACCACCTCCCCTCACATCTAGTTCCAACGCAAATTATACCCAGGTAATCATGATCGTTTGTTGGGGGGGGATGGTGGAAGTTCTGCTTGTGATCGAATTAATAAAAGAAGTGTAAAAAACTGGACTGTTTTGGTCGAAGTGAAATCATCAAGAACCCAACCTGAATGTGAGTGTGCAGACTGCACAATCCAGCCATGTGTGCAGGTAGTGCACATGTGGTTAGGGAGGTTGTGCACATATGGGTAGAGAGGTGCACATGTGGGTAGGGAGGTTGTGCACATGTGGGTAGAGAGGTTATGCACATGTGGATAGAGAAGTGCACATGTGGGTAGGGAGGTTGTGCACATGTGGGTAGAGAGGTGCACATATCGGTAGAGAGGTGCACATGTGGGTAGGGAGGTTGTGCACATGTGGGTAGAGAGGTTATGCACATGTGGGTAGAGAGGTGCACATGTGGGTAGGGAGGTTGTGCACATGTGGGTAGAGAGGTGCGCATGTGGGTAGGGAGGTTGTGCACATGTGGGTAGAGAGGTGCACATGTGGGTGGGGAGGTTGTGCACATGTGGGTAGAGAGGTTATGCACATGTGGGTAGGGAGGTTGTGCACATGTGGGTAGAGAGGTTGTGCACATGTGGGTAGAGAGGTTGTGCACATGTGGGTAGGGAGGTTGTGCACATGTGGGTAGAGAGGTGCACATGTGGGTAGGGAGGTTGTGCACATGTGGGTAGAGAGGTTATGCACATGTGGGTAGAGAGGTGCACATGTGGGTAGGGAGGTTGTGCACATGTGGGTGGGGAGGTTGTGCACATGTTGGTTTTGCACCCGCTACTTCCACTTGACTTTTTCCAGTTCTTGCCTCTTCGATCTTTGTGATCTCGCTCATCAAGTTCGTGCCAAGTGGAATATTACGTCACAATGCTGTAAGAAGAGCGTGGCGATGACGTCATCACTGCTAAGTTCACGCGCGAACGATCCTACTCCGTTATTGAAGAACCATTGCAATAGTGAGTTGGTCCACTGCTTGTGTCTCCCTGGATCTAACATCGATGTTTTGTAGGTGAATTGTTATCTCAAAGTGGGGGCAAATTAACCCCACCTTCAAAACACTCTGACAGTAAACATACCCTCAACCGGGAAGGGTGAGTTCATGTCTTTACCCCTCTGTTCCCCCTCTAACTTGCTCTTGTTTAGTCCCCGACTGAAAGGTTTCGATTGCGATAATTCGGCCTCTCCCCTGGATTGGCTTGCCAGCATCGCCCTGAGGGAACAGCGCAACAAAAATTCTAATGCCGCTCCCCCTTCGGCCAAAACCAGCAGGTTGGTACTTGTGTGACGTCATGCTTGATGACGTTGGTGTGACGTGTCGATCATATGTTGCAGCATCGACGAAAAAGTGGGAAAAGCAGTTGAGAAGTCCGCGGTGACGAGCAAGAATCCCCCCTCCTCATCGAGTAGTACCGCCCCTAGATCGTGGTTATGCAACGGTCAACTCCTCCAGTTGACTGACAGCAGCAGCTCGGTTAATGTCGACACATTTCAGCTTCACTGGTTTTATGGGATGGTAGGTCATGTGTTTGACGTGTAAATTTGGACAAATGTAGGGCGAAAAAGAGCTTTGGGAGGAAGAATGAAGTTGCAGTGATTCTTAAAACTGGACGTTTCGACAACACAGAATCAACTGCCATCATCAGCAGTGTAAGAAAGCCAGTACATAGCTGATGATGATAACAGCTGAATCTATGTTGTCGAAACGTCCAGTGTTTGGGACTATTGTTGCTTTATTTTTTCCTAACCAATGAACATGATTTGATCTGGCAGCCGGTCATGGCCTCGGGAGCTTCGAGCAATTTAAATCGTGAATTATGGAAGCCGGAGACTTTCAGTGCCGAGCACGGCGAGCAACCTACTGGTGCTGCGCTGATCAACTGCAGGAAAGGATCGATCATCACCAACGCTCTCATCAGGGATTTCTGGAATGGATTCGAAAAGATTGAGAGTGAGTGTTTTGTGTGTTGGACTCGACAAAGTGTGCGATTCTATCGGCAGTGTGGTACGGAGCGTTGTTGTTACGACGGCCATGATCGCATGGTTGATAGTTCAATTCCCACTCAAGCCTCGTCTTTGCGTCTTTGGATAAGATGCTTCACGACAATCATCTCTGCTTGGTGGAATCTGACAAGCAGCAACTTAAAAAAGTTAGAAGCAAAACTCATTCGGAAAACTCGCACACAAAAACAACTCTTTAGCGAGTCTGGATTCGTCCGATGTGTGGCGTGTCCGTCGCTTTCTCGTGGCAGGAGAATAAAAATGAAGAAATTGATGTGTTCCAGATCGGCTGTGTGACGAGCGGACCGGTGAGAAGATGATCTTGAAGTTAAAGGACTGGCCGACCGCGGATGATTTCATTGACACAATGCCAGAGAAGTTTGATGACTTAATGCGGGCCCTCCCTCTTCCGCAGTACACCGCCCGGGAAGGCAAATTCAACATGGCGGCCCACCTGCCCGACTTCTTCGTACGACCTGATCTTGGACCGAAAATGTACATCGCATATGGTAAGTTGCCACAAAGTGACGATGATTGTCCGAAATATTCTTGTAACTTGCTACCTGCCTGCTGATGACGTCGTTATCGGTGCGGAAGGTCTTGGGTTTCATTCCAGGGCCGATCAAATCGGACGCAGCGTCGCCAACGACTCGCCACCGCTGCGACGTTTATTCGGAGCTGTGTTGTTCAGGCGCTAAGCTGCGGAGATTCCACCACTCGTTATAAGCTTCGGCGTAATATCACGAGTATAATGAAGATTTTTCGTTTTTTTTGAGTCGCTCGACTCTTCACCAGAAGTACGCTTCACCAGAAGTACACTTCACCGATGAACAATGCATTTTTCCTGGAAGCGCATGTGTAGATGTGATGCTACGCCCAACCATCACCACATACATGGTTAATTTGATGATGCATACACTGCATCTAGATTAGAGGTTGTGAACCGGTACCATGAGGCTGGGGCCATTAGTGCAAGATTTATTAACGATAATCGTAATTAAGCACTAAGATCAGCGGACAGCTGTAGCTTCTATGAATGAAACATCGACAAACAATTATATTGCTGAGCAGGGGCCGCTGGTGCTGAGAGTCTCTAGAAGGTCACAAACCGTATGAAGTTGAGCGCTGGTGATGGTCATGTTTTCGCTTCAGGTTGGGTGACGGAACGCGATTGGAACCAAGGAACCACTAATCTTCATCTTGATATATCGGATGCTTGCAACCTCATGGTATACGTCGGAATCCCCGAGGATGAGCCTCCGGAGTCGCAAGAAGCACTCATCAAAGTGAGGATGTGCTAATGCATCCATTACGTCATGTGTTGCGTGTTAGCTCAGTTGTTGATTGCATCGGTGCGAGAGGTCTGGGGTTCCGTTCCCTGCCCGGTTCGACTATACACACTGTTACCAACGACTCGCCGCCGCTACGATGATACTTCGGAACTGTGTTGTCCACTGTCCCAGCACTAAGCCGCTGAGATCCCGCCAGTCGTTCCACGCCTTGGCGTAACACCGCGAGTGTATTGCAGGGAAGCGGTATATTTGCAAACAGCTTCCGCTTCCACACCTATCGCTTCCGCTTCCAAAAAAATTCACCGAAATTATGCTAGTAAAATACGACCAGTGCGTTGGTAGCCGATAGCGTAAACCGTAGCTTGTTTTCCAACACGCTGAAAGCTCTTGATCAAGTTTTAGCAAGCGTTTTTTTGAGATAATAATTTGCAAACAGCAAACAAAAGTGTAAAGAAATGATTGAGTCACAATCCTGGGAGTCTTTTAGTGCAACTTTGCTACGAAACTTACTTCTTTCATTAGGAAAATGTTGATACACCGCAGTCAGTGGCATGGAGGAATTTTTAAAGGGTGGGAGGGGGCATAATTTCCACATTGTGTTCAAGCGTATTTTTTTCAGCAAAACTAATTTGAAGCTCATTGAAAAACAAGAAAAGTTTTGGGGGGGTCCGGGGACGTGCTTCCCCGGAAATTTTTTTGAAAATGTACTTGATCTAACGGCTATTTTAGTGCTTTTTGAATAATTTTCAGCTAAATTTTGTTTTAATTTTTCGACCCTAATTCTGAGTGCTTCGCCAAATATGATGTATTTCGCGCATTTTCGATTTATGCGTGCTTAAGGCGTATTGCTATCGAGGAGGCTCGAAATTATGAAAAAAATTGTATACATTAAAAACATTTTCCAAAACGGCTGGTGGGAGAAGGCATACCCCTCATCCTACCCCCCTAGGTCCGCCCCTGGCCATACGCTACAAAAACCATCGAAATAGTCTGGCATATTTTCATCACATGGCACCATTAATTTTGTTAATTTTTTACTAAAAGACAAAGTCAGAAGGAGAGGACCAGCAGGGGGGGGATGGCGCAACACCCCCTTAATACGCTCCTGACAGCACTCCATCTATTTTGTGACATGATTATAATTGGAAAAGAATCAAGTATTGCTTTTAGCGCTTTTTAAAAAAATAAAAAAACTAAAAAAAGCGATTTTACGTTAGTACTATCTGAAAGTTAAGCGAAGAGTAATGCCCTATTGTGAGATTTGGCATCCATGTAAAGCTAGCATTGCAAAGTAATTTCTACTAAATTGAATATAATATAATATCTAATAAGTTATTTACAGTATGCTTTTTGAATGATGCGGAAGCGGCATATTTTTCCGCTTCCAGCTTCCACATTCCTGGTGTGATGACAATTTGGTTTGTTGCAGATCATACAAGAAGGCGACGCAGATGACGCACAGATAGAAAGAGCCCGGACTCTCAAACCCGGGGCTCTCTGGCATATCTTCAAAGCTGCCGACACTGACAAAATTAGAAAACTTATATTAAAGGTGAGAGACTTCCCCTTCCCAGTAGTTGTTGGTAGGTTAGAAACTTCCCCTACCCACTAACTTTGTTGTAAACAGGTGAAATCGGAAAAGGGCATCAAAGTGTCGGATGACCACGATCCGATACACGATCAACAAATATACCTCGATCAGGGCTTGCGACGACGATTGCGGGAGGAGTACGGGGTGGAGGGGTACCCCCTGGTGCAGTGCGAGGGAGACAGTGTGTTTATTCCTGCTGGAGCTCCCCATCAAGTAAGTAAATTCATGGTATCGTGTTAAAACTCTTTTAACCCCACCTACTTACCAGGTGTTCAACCTCCACAGCTGCATCAAGGTCGCAGAGGATTTCGTGTCTCCTGAACACGTTGACAAGTGCTTCAAGCTCACTGAGGAATTCCGTCATCTCTCCACAACTCACTCGAATCATGAAGATAAACTTCAATTGAAGAACATCATCTACCACACAATGAAAGAAGTTGTTGATGCTTTTCATCGTCACGAATCGGTATGTGATATCACATCCAAACCTAGCGCTGCCCAGACATGAGCTCCTGCGAAGCTGATTGACCAGTGATGAGTATCGCCCCTAAAAGGATGGTTCTGTGTTGCCCCCCGAGGTCAAGGGGTCTTGGAATAGGCGGCCGCGAACTTCGAAGCAACTGCGGGCTTGTACATATTTGTTAGCGAACTTTAACAAAATAAAATTTTCATTCAATCGGATTGTTTTTTATTATGACGTCACCTATCGCGCGTTAAAGATTTGTTGACGTCAACTACAAGCTTTTGTCTGTTTCGAGTCGCGCAATCACTCCGGAATCCGGATGCGCAATCACTCCGGATCAAGCACGAACGTCTCGAGTCGCGCAATCACTCCGAATCAAGCACGAACGTCGCTGAGGCCGGGATGTCGCGCAGTCACTCCGGATCAAGCACGAACGTCTCTGAGGCCGGGATGTCGCGCAATCACTCCGGATCAAGCACGAATGTTTCGAGTCGCGCAGTCACTCCGAATCAAGCACGAATGTCTCGAGTCGCGCAATCACTCCGGATCAAACACGAACGTCTCTGAGGCCGGGATGTCGCGCAATCACTCCGGATCAAGCACGAATGTCTCGAGTCGCGCAATCACTCCGAATCAAGCACGAATGTCTCGAGTCGCGCAATCACTCCGGATCAAGCACGAACGTCTCTGAGACCGGGATGTCGCGCAATCACTCCGGATCAAGCACGAATGTCTCGAGTCGCGCAATCACTCCGGATCAAGCACGAATGTCTCTGAGGCCGGGATGTCGCGCAATCACTCCGGATCAAGCACGAATGTTTCGAGTCGCGCAATCACTCCGGATCAAGCACGAACGTCTCTGAGACCGGGATGTCGCGCAATCACTCCGGGTCAAGCACGAATGTCTCGAGTCGCGCAATCACTCCGGATCAAGCACGAACGTCTCTGAGACCGGGATGTCGCGCAATCACTCCGGATCAAGCACGAATGTCTCGAGTCGCGCAATCACTCCGGATCAAGCACGAACGTCTCTGAGGCCGGGATGTCGCGCAATCACTCCGGATCAAGCACGAATGTCTCTGAGGCCGGGATGTCGCGCAATCACTCCGGATCAAGCACGAATGTCTCTGAGGCCGGGATGTCGCGCAATCACTCCGGATCAAGCACGAATGTCTCTGAGGCCGGGATGTCGCGCAATCACTCCGGATCAAGCACGAATGTCTCTGAGGCCGGGATGTCGCGCAATCACTCCGGATCAAGCACGAATGTCTCGAGTCGCGCAATCACTCCGGATCAAGCACGAATGTCTCTGAGACCGGGATGTCGCGCAATCACTCCGGATCAAGCACGAATGTCTCTGAGGCCGGGATGTCGCGCAATCACTCCGGATCAAGCACGAATGTCTCGAGTCGCGCAATCACTCCGGATCAAGCACGAATGTTTCGAGTCGCGCAATCACTCCGGATCAAGCACGAACGTCTCTGAGGCCGGGATGTCGCGCAATCACTCCGGATCAAGCACGAATGTCTCGAGTCGCGCAATCACTCCGGATCAAGCACGAATGTCTCTGAGACCGGGATGTCGCGCAATCACTCCGGATCAAGCACGAATGTCTCTGAGGCCGGGATGTCGCGCAATCACTCCGGATCAAGCACGAATGTCTCGAGTCGCGCAATCACTCCGGATCAAGCACGAATGTCTCGAGTCGCGCAATCACTCCGGATCAAGCACGAATGTCTCTGAGACCGGGATGTCGCGCAATCACTCCGGATCAAGCACGAACGTCTCTGAGACCGGGATGTCGCGCAATCACTCCGGATCAAGCACGAATGTCTCGAGTCGCGCAATCACTCCGGATCAAGCACGAATGTTTCGAGTCGCGCAATAACTCCGAATCAAGCACGAATGTCTCGAGTCGCGCAATCACTCCGGATCAAGCACGATTGTCTCGAGTCGCGCAATCACTCCGGATCAAGCACGAACGTCTCTGAGGCCGGGATGTCGCGCAATCACTCCGGATCAAGCACGAATGTCTCGAGTCGCGCAATCACTCCGGATCAAGCACGAATGTCTCTGAGGCCGGGATTTTACAAAGATCAAGCGCTTCATTTACAAAGGTTTTTGAAAGACTAATGAATTTTTCAACAAACGTGATGTTTTTTAACCAACGCTACATGGCTTTCAAAAAAAGTAAATCTACTACTCACGCAGCTCTTCATCACGTAACCGAAACGTATGATGATATTAATTCTAACCAATACACTGGTCTAGTGCTGCTGGATTTCAAAAAAGCATTTTATGCTTTTTTTTTTTTTTTTTAATCAAATGCTTTTTTGAAATCCAGTAGCATAATGTTTTACTTCATTACGTTTCACATAATGTTGTATCACATAATGTTTTACTTCATAAACTCCAACATTGCGGTGTTCGTGGCCCTTCGCTAGATCTCTTGCAATCCTATTTGGACAAAAGAAAACAGATTGTCTTTATTGTCAACACAGCATCCCAAATTGCTCCCATTTCTTGTGGCGTTCCCAAGGATCAACTCTTGGCCCCTTGCTTTTTTTAGTTTACATTAAAGGGTAACTGAAGAGCAGAACTGTTTTTTCAGAAATGGCGTTAAAAATTACACTGAGTTCTATACTGACTGCAGAAATTTTCAATCATTTTTAATTAACCACAAATTAAACGGTCAACTTGTGATGATGACGTCATGGAGGTCTCTACGTTTCGCACTACTGCACGCACGCAACTACGCAAACCTTACCACTGTCTGTAATCCACGCATTTTCAATGACGTCACAGACCTCCATGACGTCATCATCACAAGTTAAACGTTTAATTTGTGGTTAATTAAAAATGATTGAAAATTTCTGCAGTCAGTATAGAACTCAGTGTAATTTTTAACGCCATTTCTGAAAAAACAGTTCTGCTCTTCAGTTACCCTTTAATGATCTACCTAACGCTGTGAACTGCATTCCTAGACTATTTGCTGACGACACATGTCTAATAAGTCCAAACGTCAACTTATCGAAATTGCAGTCTGATATGAACGAAGACCTGGTAAAAGTTCACAAATGGTGTGTAGCCGATAGAGTTACTACTAACCCCGTTCAATCAAGCGCTTTGATTATCTCCCCTAAAATTACTAAATCTCACATCTCTGCGGGAACTGCTTTTACCATAAATAAGGTTAAAATTCTTCCCAGTCCATTCGTTGAGTATTTGGGATTGTTAATTGACAACAAACTAAATTTTCAAACACATAATGCGTTGTTAGAAAAAAAAGTTAGCCGAGCGGTTGGTATCATTTCTAAAAGTTAAATATTTTCTCCCGCTGGTCACTCTTCGGCAATTATATTTGGCTCTTATTCACTCACAACTTATTTGCGGATTAATCATATGAGGCTCAACGTATCCTAGTTATTTAAAAAAAAGTTGCTGTTCTGCAAAACGGAGCCATATTACAAGTAGGTAGCGGCAACCGCTAACAAAGAGTTGCTGCATTTTTCGTTTTGAACTGAAATTAGTTGATCTATTTACACTAGAGACTGCTAAATTTATGTGCATATTCATGCACAATAAACTTCCTTCCTGCTTTTCCGATTATTTTATGAAAACCTTCGACATTAAGTATCACGGTGTCAAGATATGGAATTCCATTCCGACTGAAATTCAGAAATTATCTTTCAGATAATACAGACAACTGGAGCCTCTGCAATTGCAAAGACTACAACTGTTTCGAAAAATCTCATCAGTGCAGCATGACAGGAATCATATCGACGACCAATTAAAACTGTCTGCTTAATTCCACAAACTACGCTATGCTAACAAGGCAGCATTGAAGGCATGAAGTGATTTACATCACTACGCAAGATGACATCGTGGTCACACTAAGATATCTTGAATCTCTGAGAACCATAGAAACAACTTATTCTCGCTGATGTTGAAGATATATGGTCATAAACTTCAAAATTTCGGAAAATCAGCTCGATCTGATGGCCAATGGTCAAACTTAGATAATAAAATTACTCCGCAGTGAAAAAGCAACTCCACGCTGTGAAAACCTTTCTGACCCAACCTATAGCTAATTTCCCTACCAGTTTTTGCACTTTAGTTGAGCCGTTTTGCAGCTGCTGCATTTTCACCAAGTTTATGATAGAATACAAACCTTACCTAATTTCCTACTTCAAGTAGGTCCTATCGTATCATCAATAACTTGTTCTTTGCTCAGGTAATGTAAATCTTGTCGCATCGATCGTATTGATCATAAAATACTATATAGCCTCTTTTAAAGTTTATGCTATGGGTGGCTGCTTAACTCGATAACCGCAAGGTTTGTTCGCAGTCTCCCCGCCAATGTTGAACACTATTTTCTATTTATTATTATTTACTGTGCAATTGGCTGAAATAAATCTTGTTGTTTTACCATTCTACAGTAGGCTACATTATTGCACAGCCAAATCATAGCAATGATGTTAAGAGGAGTCGAAGTGGAGAAATATTTTATCTTTAAAAGTTTTTGAAAAATGCTACGAATTCAAAACTGAAGAGGAAAAATTTATAGAGGTAATTGCTTAGCCAAAAATAGGTGTTTAAAGTTGTAGGTGATGAACCACTGCAGTGGCCTAAAAAAATAAAAAATAAAAAATTAAATCAGTTGTGGGCAATTATTTCACATGAAGGGCCATATTTAGAAAAACTGTTGAAATTGCGGGCCGCCCGCTAATTGGAAAACAAGGTGAAGACCTTTTTTTTGGAGATCGCGGTCCACGTACAAATGTAATCTCCAAAAAAAAGAGGTTTTCACTTCGTTTTTTATTCCAATTTTGCACCGTTGAGGCTTATTTTTTGGAAATACTGCCATCCATGATCTCTAAAGGAAAAAAAGGTCTTCCGCTAAATTCACGGTGAGAATTTGAGTTTGTGTAAGTGCCGGCGGGCCAGAATAAAAAGACCGGCGGGCAGGACTTGACCCGCGGGCCGTAGTTTGCCCATTTCTGATCTAAATTGACACTGCCAGTGACGTCACATAGTGATGACGCAGTATTACGTACGCCTAATATTTTACGTCATCACGATGTGACGTCACTAAACCCCCCCATTGAAAAATCCTGCGTACGCCACTGACGCACCGGTAGCCTACTAAGATTGTATTTATGCTTGGAGGCGTGCAAGCGTTACAGCTGCAATGATCGTCCACCAAATTTGCTCTGATTGATCAAAAATCTTTGATCAAGTTGTTGCACGGAACCAGATCAGAAGCTGGCAGTGATGTTGCCAGTTCTGGATCGCACCACAATCGAAATTCCTCGAAGGAGCTAGCAGAGCTACGAACTTGAACTCGAAAAAAAGTTCGAAGAGTTTCCCTCATGAAAAACTCGAATCTCAAATTTCTATTGAATTCGATTAAAATTCTTGCGAGCTTGTAGCCGTGGGAGCCAGTCTGTGCGTGGACGAGCGAAATGAAGCTGCGCCAGTTCCCTGGGAGCCAATCTGTGCGTGGACGAGCGAAATGAAGCTGCGCCAGTTCCCTGGGAGCCAATCTGTGCGTGGACGAGCGTAATCAAGCTGCGCTAGTTCGTAAGCGATACAGCCTCACCGGCGCTAACCTGGGCAAACCCACTCCAAGTGGTAGTGGGCTGGCTCGTGGGTTCACAGCCCCTGGACGAGCTATCCACTTGCTCCTGGTCCATTTGTAGTTGGTCCATCGTGCTGGGCGAATATCCATTGTGGGAGATTATCTTGTAGTTTTCACGCAGCGGACGCAGAGGTCTTTTAAAAATTTTCATTGGAATCCTCCCAGCAAGGTAGACTACCTCAAGCTGAAATATCTATGGCATCTGCTACTGTAAACTTGCTGACTTACTTGTCTCCAGTTGAATCACACGCTGTTTGCAACACCCAAAATCAAATAATTTACAGAATATATTGCGTAGCATTGCGGTTTTCTGAAACAGTGATTTAAGCATGACGCTAACCTTGCAGTTTAACAATCGAGCTGTGTCAAACCGACCATGAGGCAAACATTGGCTTTCAAGCAATCTTTGATGTTCATCCAATAATGCTGACCTACCTCAGCTTGTGGTCAATTCATTTGTCAAATTTTGCTGATTTGTTGGGAGTTATCACAATTGCAATTGTTAAAAATAAGTTTCATCCAAGGGGAATCACCGCGATAAATCGTGGTAATGGCGCTTATTCATCACATGGCGTCGCTAATGAACAGATAATGGAAAAGCTTTGTGAGCGCGCGGAGTTGGTGTGTGGTGCATTGAGCTGCAGAACTGGCTTCGCGGGTCAACCGCCCAACTACGTCATGATGCTTACACTCAGCTAACATAAAAACTTATGCTGCAGTTGCTGTATGTTGCTTGAAAAAATGACTTATGCATTAGGCCGCCGAAAACGAAAAAAAATAATAACAATGAGATATTCGGAAGCAATTTCATTTCTAAAAATGTTTAGACATTTGCAAAAAATTTCAGGTGAAACATCGACACGCAATCACTAGGCAGAGTTGAGAAAGTTGGATTACTAATTGAGATATTGGGTTTGATTCTCGCTGCAGTCGAGTTAAAAATAATGATCATGACGCTGCCAGAGGTTGATAAGCATGGCAGTAACTCTCAACGTTCGTGTTGACTGGATGCAGAGACAAACCTTGCACTCGTGACACGCATTGGCGCATAATGCGAAGATTTTACTAAAACGTTGAATTTTTATGAGTCACGTGAGCGGAAATGACGCAATCGAATGACATTTCGCGCGAGATTAGCCAAAGATGGAAAACAACTTTATGCCTGTGACGTCATAATAGTAAAGTGTCGTAAGAGCGGAAACGTTGCTAAATTTTCATCTAAAAATATGAAATACTTGGAGATCGCAGCGACTAGTCGCAAAACAATTCGCTTCTGTTCGTCGTGAGAAATCAAAAAAAATTGTTGAGAACCCTGTCGAAAAATTAGCTTATTACGAGACAATGAGGCGCGACTGGTACCGTCGCGATGACGTTACCTGGCATTGAAACGTCATTTTTATGTTACGAAAAACGATTATTGATTCTTGAAGACAATTCATCGTTTCTCCAGCGCTCAAGCTCTTGAACAATAATGTGTGATTGTGACGTAACAGAAAAGTTTAGCTAATTACGTGCATTGCGTCATTTCGAACGCGTTCATGACAGAAATAGACAGAAGTCCCGCGGCTATAGATGGCGCGTGAAAGGCAGCAGCAGAGTGTGTTGTCGCGCTCAAAATAAAGACTGGTTCAAAACATCGAGAAAATTCGCTATAAAATCGAGGCCGAGGTGGTTGAGGAGCAGAAACAGACTTGAGGAAGACTCACTTGTATTTTGTTGCAGTAGTAGCTGTGTCAACACAATAAAGAACACAGTGAAGGAAATATAACAACGGTACAAGAAAAGAGGCAACAAAACGATTAACGTCATGGCTTGCAGGAAGGAGAAAAGGAGTTAAAAAGACAAGAGAAGGCCTGGTGGCAACATCCAGAAGATTCGAAATCAGCGAGACAAACTTATCGAGTTTCAATAAAAACGTAATGCCTATTATCTTTTTATTGAGGTTGAGTTCCAAAGGTTTTGTCAAGTTTGTTTGAGCTCAGCCAAAAAAAGCGATATAGTCGAGTTGTTTGTGTAGTTTTCTGTCGTGTTTGTCACGTGATAATAACAAAGATCAGAGATACGAGCAGAAGGTTGGGGTTCGGTCCTGGGTAAGATCGTTTTCATTTATTTAATTTCATATCGCTGTTGCGTAGTGATTGACAGCTCTCAATGTGCTGGTCAACTTACTCGTGGTTCGAACCCGGGTCTGCAAATCCTACTACAGCGCTGATGGATCGATTGAAACTGAAACCAGACCGGGGGGCGAAATTTGGGGGTGATGTGGGAGTTTAATATAAAAGAAGTGAAATTAATACAAGAACGCGGAGATGAGCGGAAATACGTCTTTGAGTGCTTGATGACGAAATAAATACATGCGCGATTGAATTAGTTTAATGCTGCGATTAAAAATATCTTCAAAAGTTTTGCGCTATTTCATGTGACAACCCGGTTACCAGTCCGAGAAAGTTTTATTTTCCTGATGTTTTTGGAGCGAAACAGACTTTGTTTTATTCTTTAGATTCACAGAGTTATTGACGTCATGTTGTTTGTGTATTGTATTTTGAGTTTTGCGATGGTTTTTATGGCAACGGACTCTGTAAGTTCAGGTAAGCAGTTAGTGCTCACTTGTGACGTCATCGTAATGCGGCGGAACCGATTGAAACCGCGTAACGGGTTATCGCAATGTTTAAAGAGGGTGTTTAGAGCAGGGTTAAAACTCTAACCCCGACCCATCTCCTCCAAAAAATGGAAAAAGTTTGTCGTCATCACAAGATAACGGAAAAAAAGTGACGTCATTCCGTTCAAGAAATTTTTATAGAACTGACTGTAGCCAAAAGACCTTTTTGACTACCCTTTTTCTATTCAGAGTCGCTTCCTGTTCCTGACTTTTGTTACGAGCGTCCTCAGGGTGGAGGGCGTGCATCTCACCCACGATACTGGTACAATGTCGATGATGATGAGTGTCAACTGTTTCGGTGGACAGGGGGCGTCTCGGAAGGAAATGTTTTTCTTTACAAATCTGAATGTGAAGAAACTTGTAAAAGAGATGGAACGTTTGCGCGTAAGTGACGTCATTGCTGCGTCATAAAGCTCTCGTCTAATGTTGTTTATTTTTAGGAAATCAGCTAAGTTGCGAATTCAGATCCAATAGTAAGTGTTTGACGTCATTCCGATTGTGATGTAATTTGCTTGGTACAAAAATGCTCTTTGCCACTATGACGTCTTTACTGTGACGAAGCAACTGGCAATCTTCCTCCCCGATTTATTCGGGCCACAAAGACTTGCTATTGAGCTTGACTTTGATTTCTTTGCTTTTCCTAAGCGACATCGATTCTGGGACAGATCGACTGACTCAGATGCGATTCCACCGAGTTTGCTTGAACGCTTCGATTGTTTTCGGTCCAACACAAAATCGAACCTGTAACCTCAATTAAAACCTTCCTCCGCCAGCTGTGGTGACAGTTTTGTTCTTTTATGTTCTCCAACTCCATCTGTCTCTAATAGCCTCTCCTCCCTCTATGTTTTGAAACCAATTCAAGTTTGTCCCCCGAAACTTGATTTTGTCCCCTTCCCAACTTTTCCTCTTGCTCTCCAGCGCTCGCCCTCCAGCATTTTTCTGACAATCCATTTACAAATTCGATTATATTTTAGTGGGAAGGACTTGCGACTTCGCCTCAATTGCTGGCCCGGACCAGATCTCGTTGTGTTTGGACCAGGACGTGGTCAACATGACCGAGGACCAGTGCACGATGCTCGGATGTTGCTGGCATCTTGGGATCTGCTTCCAAGACAAGGGTGAGATAGGATGTGACGTAATAATCATGATCACTCGAAATAATTGCGTCAAAGATCTTCGAGTGTTCCCGAACCAACTTCGAATCTTCTTTAAAAGTTTACGACAACTCAGATGGACAAGTGGATAGAGTGTTTGCCTTTGGAGCTGTAGAAACAGGTTTGAATCCAAGCCAGGTCAAACCAATGACTGGAACATTGTTATTCACAGCTTCCCTGCTTAACGCTCAGCGTTAAAGGGACAATGTGGAAAACAAGCCGGCAAGTTTACTTGTTGTGCCGTCGAGAAAGACGCTGAGCGGGTTTACCCCATCTTGGTGTGGTAGACAGATGGCCGGCAACTCTAAGCGAGCTCGTTACAGCGATTTGATCGCTTTCTCGTTATGAAAGGATAAACGAGCTGGTAAATTAATACAAAAATAAACGATCTTTGTAATTTCAGGTTCATTATTTCAAGGTTCGTGTTCGGTTCGCAGGAACACCGCCACCCAGTTTTGGGGCAAGGTCGTGTTCCAATCTGACGTCAGCACTCCCGAATGGACGGGGTCAATCACGTTCAGCCAAGAAGTGGTCGGGGATTTTTGCGTAAGTATTGGCAGAGTTGCCATTGTTTTCTGCAGTGTTTCCACCGCTTCTTCGCTTAGTTGAAATGCTAAAATTATTTTGAACCGTTTTCCAGTGAAAAAAAATCAAACCTTCATTATACTCGCGATATCACACCGTAACGTGTAACGGGATTCATCTCCGTGGCTTAGCGCCTGGGCATTGGACAACGCAGCTCTGAAGAAATATTCTCGCGGTGGCTAGTCATTGGCGACACTGAGTTCAATTTGACCGGTCCGGGAATCGAACCCCAGGATTCCGGCGCCGATAACTTTGTCTGTCATCACTATGCTACAGTAACAAGCCGGTTAATCTGCGTCAAAAGTGAGAGAAAAAGTGGTAGATAATAGAACGTGGCAAAAAAACGGATAGAATCGATGCGAGAGTTTTACCTTCAACATTTTTTCTAGATTCTAAGAAAAGGAATGAATTACGTGAGCGTGTCAGAAGATGCTTTGGGGGATCGCCGCCACTTCATACTCCCCCATCGTAGGGAGGTCCGGGCAGGGGAACAACTCACAATTATTTTTGAGGGAAGATTTAACCAAAGTCCGATAAACGCAACAAATTGCGTGGCCATAAGCAGAGGAAATTGATTTTTGCACCAACTTTTTATTGTTGCTCTTTTTTTTCTTTTTTGTGAAAATTCCAACTTTGAGTAAAAATGTTTTGATGAATTTTTGAACACAAGTTTATTGTTTCTATATTTTTTCTTTTGAAATACTTGCCATATTTCAATCAATATGTTTGTATTACATGTGGATTATGGTAAATAATTTTAGAAACACTTGTTGTGCGCAACCTTGACCGTAGGTAGCATTTTGCTCGTTCTTCTCTCCTGTTCCGCTGACGCCATATCTCGCCGCTATCGTATTTTTACATCAAATATAATGACCGCAAGATGATGCTAGTAAGTCACTTAGAAATACAAATGTAGAAGGAAGCGCCGCGTTACACATAGGGTTGGGGAGTGCTTAGTGCATTGGACTCCGAAACTGGTTTCGCGGGTTCCATACCCAACTACGTCATCTTTCATGATGTTTGTACTTCACTAAACAAAACGAAAGCTGGAATGACAAGGCTTAGAAATGAAATTACAATAAAAGAGTAGCAAGACGCTTTTTGTTCAAAGCCTAATCAGAGCTGGACAATGAATTGTGCTGACACGAGAATGTTCTGTGTCTCTTTTTTATCTTTTTGAGGGCAACAAGTTTTCTGCTTGATATTCAAAATTTCACGATCATCAAAATATTTAAGAGATTCCTATCACCAAAAATATTTTTCCGACTAAAATAGATCACGAGATTTTTGTCCTGGGCAAAAGCACGTTTGCACCGGGATTTCCCACCCCCACCACTTGCACCGGGAGTTTTCCACCCCCACCACTTGCACTGGGAGTTTTCCATCCCCACCACTTGCACCGGGAGTTTTCCACCCCCACCACTTGCACCGGGAGTTTCCCACCCCCACCACTTACACCGAGAGTTTTCCACCCCCCTAGCACTCGGAGTTTTCCACCCCACCACTTGCACCGGGATTTTCCACCCCCACCACTTACACCGAGAGTTTTCCACCCCCCTAGCACTCGGAGTTTTCCACCCCACCACTTGCACCGGGATTTTCCACCCCCACCACTTACACCGAGAGTTTTTCACCCCTCTAGCACTCGGAGTTTTCCACCCCACCACTTGCATCGGGATTTTCCACCCTAACCACTTGCGCCGGGATTTCTTAAAGCAGTGATTGAAGCAGTAAGCCTACTTGTCATTGACATATTAGTGTCATGTTGCACCTTAAACTGCCAAATAGCGATTGATCTGACTTAAAACAAAGCAAAATCTATAACGCTTCTTCTTCATCAATTTGCATTGTATCTTATCTCTGGCCAACGTTTCTTTAATCGCTTGCAAATAAACAGTTCACATGTAATCTACTCCTCAACCAGCCAACGGTGAATAACACTAGGCAATTATAAGAGTATAGGCCCAACACTCATCGCTCATCACAGCAAAATTTGCCTAGCACTTCTGCACAACATAGTATCTAGCGCAGCGTAAGTCAGGGATTCTCAAAGTGCTTCGTTCGCAGCCCCTGGGCACTACGAGACAAAGCTAAGGGCTCCGCACTCGAGAATCAACATCGATCCCAAACTACGACAGGGATTAGAGAAGTGCACAGGAGTGGGAAATGAAACTTGGCAAGGTGATAACAAAGCTCTTTACAGAGGATTGTCGGCAAAAAGAGCTCTGCGGAAGAACAAAGACTTTTTTTGAGAGATCACTCCTACAAAGTTCGTTAATAGGGCTCCGCGCCAAAGTTCAAACTCAGCAAAAGGCCTGGCGCCTCAAAAAGTTTGAGAATCTTGACCTAGCCTAAGTCACGTGCTCCTTGCCAGCTTACGTACATTAGGCCTATTGCATTATGTTAACTGGTAATCTTTATGAACCTGGTCTACTTTCCCTTCGGGTTACTTTTAAGTCGCTTGCGTTCATACGTTTATCACACTCATAAAATGAATTTTCATTTCTGACTGTGGAAAATCGAAACAAGAAAGCGATTTCATTGTGGCACCGGTGGTTGATGATTGTGAACACTTCCATTGTCTGCAAACTTTGCCGATATGGGTTTCTTTGTTGCGGGCGAAATGAAGTTTCATGTGAACTAAGCCTTACATTCATCAATATTAATAAAAAATATAATAAAGAAATTTTTGAATTTTTAGGCGTACCACCTGCATATCCTTTGCGTACTTCAAGTGGTACGTGTACCACAGTTAGAGAAACGCTGCTCTAGATTATGTAACTTTCTTGAAAAAATAATTTCTTTTATAAATACCAGTTTGGTTTCAGGGCACAGCACTCTACAGAATCAGCTAACATGTCGTTAATCAATAGAATATCTAAAGCAATCGAATGTAATAAATCAACTGTGGATGTATTTTCATATCTTTTAAAAGCCTTGGACACCGGTGATGTAGGTCTTGAGACCGATTTTTGGCGGTCTTGTTCCACACTTTTCCATTCTTGATAACCGAACCCGAACAGCAATTTTCAAAATCGCAAGGAGCGAACCGAAACTGAACCGCATAATGTGAGTACTCGCGAACCTTAACCGAACCCGAACCGATTGAAAAAGCGGCTCGTTCCGTCAGGTCACATGCGTCACTCTGAAGGCGGCTTATATTCAAAAAAATGCAGTACTTGCATAGCACTACAAACAGTACATTAGCCCGTCAATGTGATAAAATTTATGTTTTTTTATCAAAGCATAGGCCGCCGGTGTCAGAGCATAGTATGCCTAACCGTTTAATTATCTCAAAATTGGCTTTACTACAAGTATTTTATGCGTTACATTGGCCTGTCAATGCGACAAAAAATTGCTTTGTACGTTTCATTTTTTAAATTGTGTTACTAGAATTACATCATTTTTTACTGCGAATCTGAACCAGAACTTTATAAATCCGTTTGAAGTATTTTTTACAGGAGCGAACCCAAAGCGGAGCGTTTCAATTTATTTAAACCTTAACCGGAACTGAACCGAAATTTGAAACCGCTGTTGAACTCAAACCGAACCTGAACCGGAAAAATTTAACGGTTCGACTCCCTATATACAATCTCGAGAACTTCCATTGTGATGCAATAATATCGGTAGTCAAACTTTTCTGGTGCGTTGCCCACACAAAATACAAGCCTGGACAAGGCCAATGGGGACTGTTAAAGTTGGAGTCGTGTTGTGATGTCATAAAGCGATTGTTCTCAACGACTGTGGCTGGACAACACAACGTTCCAGCGCAGAAAATATTCTTGGAAGAGAATGGTTACAACGCGGGCAGATGTTCCGCTTGTGACGTCATAATTTTGAGTTGAGCAAACCGACCAATTGGCGAAGTGGTTTAACACATCGCTGTCGGTGCCTGAGGTTTGGGGTTCAATTCCCGGGCCAGTGCCGGCCGTCAGCTCAGTTTTTAAGCGCATGCTATCAGTGCGGAAGATTGGGGTTCGATTCCCGGGCCGGTCAAATCGGCACAGTGTCGCCAACGGCTTGCCATCCTGCGATGCTTCTTTGTTCCCCAGGCGCCAAGTCACGAAGATGGGCCCCAGTGGCGTGGGCAAGGGAGGGGGGTCGGTAGTCAACACCCCCCTCCTTAACGATTGCAGAAAAAATGAAACCTCTCTTTTATAAAACGAACCGGCTTTTCTTCCTGCAGAGCTTGCCGAAATCGCTATCGTGTTTTTCTCTTCGGTCCAACTTTCTAATTTAATCTCGAGAAAGTTTCATTACGATGCGATGCAACAATACTGGTAGTCCAGCTTTTTTGATGTGTTTTGCTTGGACAGCATTTTTGTCATTAATGCTGCTGTGAAGCAATTAATGACAAAAATAGTAATGGTAATAGTAATTAATGACAAAAATAGTAATGGTAAGTAGGAATTTCCTAATATCGTGTATCTGCAGTAACTATGGCTGCACGCAAAAATTGATTTAAAAAATCAAATCTTCATTAGGTCTACAGCCTACTCGTGTCATTAAACTCGCTGTGGTGCCGGAGCGTGGTAACGAGTTGCGGGATCCGGCCTCGCGGTTTAGCGTCTGGGCAACACAGCTCCGAAGAAACGTCGCTGCAGTGGTGAGCCGTTGGCGACACTGTGACCGGCCGGGGAATTCAACTCCAAATCTTTCGCATCGATAGCGACATCTTTGACACTGCGCTGTAACCGACCGGTTTGTTGAAAAATTATTAAAATAAAAAAATCTAAATTAACCTTGCCTATAGAAGTACCAAAAAATAAATTAAAAGTACTGCCAAAGAAAGCCAGACCAACGAAAGATTTAAAGAGGCCCAGGGACGGAACGGGGTGGGGAGGCAAAATTGTTTTTGCGTGGGTACGTATAACTATCTTTGTCTTATTTTTTGTACTGTACTGACGTCTGCAATAAAGTTCAATTTCAATTACGTGCTTGAGAGCATATGATGATATCGGCGCTGTGATTTGGGTGAAAAATGCGTAGATAATATCGACGCTGTTTTTGACCTTAACCGCACGATTAAGGATTTCTCTCTCGCGTAATTTATCTGAGTATAAAAATCTTTTGGTATGGAGGGCAGTTTTTTCTCATGCTCCACTACCTTCACTTTTCAAGATAGTTAAGGCAGAAGCTGCCCCGTTCATAATGAGTGCATATTATGTGTTTATATCAAGGTTTGTATGCGTTGTTTATATCAATGTTGGTTCTTGAAAAAAAATTTTTTTGGAGGAAAGCAATTGCCTGTTTTACCCCCCTGGCTACATTCTGTTTGTGACGTTGCAAAAGCTAGCCTACTTTAGTCAGTCAACCTTCCTATGACCAAAAATGAGGTCAACTAAAAATTTTTTAATAAAGCTTTAACCAACACATAACACGGCTTGACAGCTTGAGTTTCTATAAAACCTTTTCGCTCCTTAAATGAAGCGCAAAGCATCAAGTAAAAATGCGAATGAAATATCTTGATTGCTCCCTTAGTTATGGCATTGTAAAGCTTAATCATGGTTAACTGCAATTGCGCAATAATTTAGACCAGAAACATTACAATCCGATATTCCGATGCACTTTAATACCTCTGAACCAAAGTCCGTATAACTCTTGTATAACTCTCGTATAACTCTCGTATACGGACTTTGCTCTGAACTACTGGAGTAATTGTGGTATCCTTATGTCATCACGATTTGACGTCACTGAAGCCTAGCCCCTTTTGAAAAATCCTGCGTGCGCCACTGCTATCCATACTTCTCGAAAATGCTGACTCAACGATCAATTGCATTTAGTGGCGTTAAGGTTTGAAAATTGAAAAATTACTTACCGAAACAAAATTGAGCCCTTTAAACTAAATTTAAGAATGATGATGTACGTAGGGCAAGGTCACAGCGCGAACAAAAAGTTTGAAATTCACATGTTTAAGCTAGATACGCTGTTGCAAAACTTCCCAGCACTCCCTGTAGGCCTGCATACCTTGTATAATTGAAGTGTAGACCTATGTAAGCCTACGTTAAGAGTCAGTTAAACGATGCTCGATCAATCTTTCTCTTTTTCGTCCATTGTTGTTGTCGTGAGTTAGGCGCTTCTTACACGAGCAAGAAACTTGCGCAAGATTACTTGCAGCAATATTTTTATGCGTGTAAATACGCCAGCAATATTCTTGTGCAATATTGACAGCAATATTGCGCAAGAAATTTCTTTCCACGTGTAAAGACCGCTTCGAATCATTTTGAAAGTGTTGCTGCAATATTGCTGGAAAATAGAATCAGTTCTATTTTCCAGCAATATTGCAGCAAGTAGAGTACGTAAATACGTATAAGCTATTATACAGTATACAATGCAGTGGTCAACTGAACAAATTTACGTCCTAATTAGTGAGGTTGAATCCAGGGAAAGTATATGGAATGTACTTTCCGTGGATTATAAAGACCGGATTAAGAAAAGCGATGCCTGGAAGGAGGTGGCCCAAATTCTTCAAAAAGAACAAACTGAGGTAAGTTTGTGAATAGGTGAAGCCTCAGTTAATATAAAAAGCAATAACACTACGAATTGAAATAGAAGTAGTCATTTATATTACCTGTAAAAAACGAGCACTGCACAGAACTAAATGAACATATTTGTAAAGTAATTGTAAAATGTCTCATGTAAAAAGGTACGTTAATCAAAAGCATTATTCACGCTCTTGCACAATAGGTCGAAAAAAAGTTCCACTCTTTGAGAACACAATTTTCTGCTGAACTAAAGATCCAAGAGCAGCGGAAGTCAGGTTCCGAGCGTGGGACGAAAAGGAAGTGGCAGTATATGGAGGCACTCTCCTTTCTGCGACAAGGAATGAAACGACGCCAAGGAATTTCTACGGAAGTAATTATAACATCATATTTAGTTTAAGCGTGTTGATACTGCCAAGACACTGCCCCGCGTTGACTCAAAAAATATTCGGCGAATTCCTTTCGAATATCCCTGGCTGACATCGAATGGTGGTTGCTGCTTTGACGAGAGATATTGAATAGGGTGCCGGTGGGATCGAATTCTTCTCGCCAAAAGCCATTCGCAACATTTCCATCTTTATCTTCCTGATCAACTGTTCCAGGAGGAGCGTAGGTTCGAGGAGAGTTTTCCATCAAGTAGTTATGTAACACAACAACTGCTTGTACGACCAACTGAGCTTTTTCTGGATTTAAGTAAATGGGTTTCAGTAGAACCCGAAATCTTGTAGCTAATATACCAAAAGAACTCTCTACCATTCTGCGCGCACGACTCAAACAATAATTAAAAATTCGACTGAAAACGTCGTCATTTCTGAACGGATAAGGCTTCAATATATTCTCTTGAAGTGGGAAAGCATCGTCTGCTAAAATGACATAGGGCACAGGTTTTTCACGGCCAGGTAAAGGCGACGATTTGGGAAGTGATAAACTTTTTTCGCGTAGACCTTTTGCGACAGCTGTGTCATAGAACACTCCACCATCAGAGACCCTTCCGTTACAACCAATGTCCACGAACATAAATTTGTAGTTCGAATCTACAATTGCTAACAGCACAATGCTATGGGTGCCTTTGTAATTATAAAAGTAACTACCGCTGGCACTTGGAGCTTTGACAGTTACATGTTTACCATCCAAAGCCCCAATACAATGGGGAAAATTCCATTGGTTATTGTAGCCATGAGCAACATCTTTCCACTCATCTTCGTTGCTTGGGAACTGAAAATAATAGAACTATATTAAAGTGGTTTATCGCTATATAATTATGATGTGTTTTATTGTGCATATTGTTACAGATTCGCTCGGAAGAGTCGCCAACATTCTCGCTGAGCGAAGATACTTCATTTGCGATAAGAAACGAAAATGAAGGTGGAAATTCTCAATGCGTTAAGCCGAAAAAATTGAAAAAGAACAGCTCAGAAGATCTCCTAGCCCAGGCAGCAAAAGTGTTAAATGAGCCTACAGATGACTTGAGTGTATTTGGTCAATATGTAGCAACAGAGCTGAGAAGCATCAGGTCAGACATCTTGCGTCGCAAGACCAAGCGAGATATAACCTTGGCCATTATGCAGGCACAAGAGAAAGATGAACAGCAGCTCAGTTTTAGAAGTCAAAATACTTCATCTGTGTTTTCGGGTTGTACTTCTTCAACCCCAGTAACATATTTGGAAGAGTTTAATGAGGCCAGGATTTTTAATGCCGGTACTCCTGCTGCCGATGTAAGCTCATTTAACATCAACGCCATCGTTGATGAAAGTGTTAAGAATCCGGTATATCATACCTTGACACCTCCTTTCAAGGAATCGTAGATGGCTCGGCATACTTCTGGAACCATTTTGGATATTGAGCTGGAAGATATTCGAAACAAATAAGCTAAGCTTTCGTAAGAGTCACCTGAAATTGCGTAATGCTGAAGTTAGCTGAAGCTACAGTGCTATTTCAATAAATCAGTTAAGTCTAGCCAATTGTGTTGACAGCAAGATCATTTTGAAGCTTATTAAAATATACCTGTAGCAAGAAATCTGAGGGTGACAGCCATCCGTTCTTTTGCAGAAATTGCGTTTCTCATATTAGTATCAGTCTTTGCAATGATTGGGCCCACAAGTCTGAGAACATCTTCTAAATTACTAGCACTCATCCGTGTAAAGATTCGAAATTGTTGGGGATCTTCCACAATCATTTCTTGCATTAAGTTATTATAGGCCCCCATAGCATTCCTTCGAGCAAGCCACGGCCGAACCCACCATCGACGTTTTTTCTCTTTCTTCTTGTAATGGTTCAAAATCACTATCGCTGCCGCTGCCTGCCGCTTCCGTATTTCAGCCATTGCTATGATGAATGCGATACTAGTAGCAGTCGTAGGCTACACAAACAATCTGTCAGCAATATTGCTGAGTATTGCTGCAATATTGCTAAGCGCGTCTCGTGTAAAGAGTTCGGCAAGAAACTTGCGCAAGATTACCCGCAAGATTGTTGCTGCAAGAATCTTGTCAAGAAAAATGCTTGCTCGTGTAAAGCGACCAGCAATATCTTGCGCAAGAAAGTTGCGCAAGAATCTTGCTCGTGGAAGGCCGGCCTTAGGGTTTTATGGCCATGCTGAACTTATTTTGCAGGACTATATCTATGTGATACAATAATAGCATGTTTTAAGCTTTTGGGCTTTGTTTATTTTTCCTGAAGCGTACTGCGTTGTATATCTTCAAAATATAAATGAATGAATAAATGTGCAACGATTTGTCATGAGCTCAGCAAAAATAATGGAAAGATACAAAAATTTGTGTTACGTCACAATTACTGCGCAATGCGATCGCGTTGCATTTTAGAATTCGTTTAAATTCCGCCGTTGCTTCGCGATCAATTTGCATGAAAAGAATGCTATAGTGGAATTGCATTCACTGCCATTGACCCTCGTCGAAATTGGACTCGCGAGAAGCTTTGTGACGCTTCAACGAACGCTTAGCTCATCGCGAAACGAAGACTCACCGATTACGAACAGCGCGAGTCAATAATTGACGAGTTTAAGTTGACGTGGAAGGTTGATTGAAGATGGCACGCTTGATGAAGCGAAACATAAGCGTGAGTTGAAGCAATAAACATCAGCGTGAAATGGGGGGAGCACGTTGCGAAGGTGCAGCACCATCAGCGTGAAGTGGGGGGGGGCACGTTGCGAAGGTGCAGCACCATCAGCGTGAAGTGAGGGGGAGCACGTTGCGAAGGTGCAGCACCATCAGCGTGAAATGAGGGGAGCACGTTGCGAAGGTGCAGCACCATCAGCGTGAAGTGAGGGGGAGCACGTTGCGAAGGTGCAGCACCATCAGCGTGAAATGGGGGGAGCACGTTGCGAAGGTGCAGCACCATCAGCGTGAAGTGGGGGGAGCACGTTGCGAAGGTGCAGCACCATCAGCGTGAAGTGAGGGGGAGCACGTTGCGAAGGTGCAGCACCATCAGCGTGAAATGAGGGGAGCACGTTGCGAAGGTGCAGCACCATCAGCGTAAAGTGGGGGGGAGCACGTTGCGAAGGTGCAGCACCATCAGCGTGAAATGGGGGGAGCACGTTGCGAAAGTGCAGCACCATCAGCGTGAAGTGGGGGGAGCACGTTGCGAAGGTGCAGCACCATCAGCGTGAAGTGGGGGGAGCACGTTGCGAAGGTGCAGCACCATCAGCGTGAAATCAGGGGAGCACGTTGCGAAGGTGCAGCACCATCAGCGTGAAGTGAGGGGGGAGCACGTTGCGAAGGTGCAGCACCATCAGCGTGAAGTGAGGGGGAGCACGTTGCGAAGGTGCAGCACCATCAGCGTGAAGTGGGGGGAGCACGTTGCGAAGGTGCAGCACCATCAGCGTGAAGTGGGGGGGAGCACGTTGCGAAGGTGCAGCACCATCAGCGTGAAATGGGGGGAGCACGTTGCGAAGGTGCAGCACCATCAGCGTGAAGTGGGGGGGAGCACGTTGCGAAGGTGCAGCACCATCAACGTGAAGTGAGGGGGAGCACGTTGCGAAGGTGCAGCACCATCAGCGTGAAGTGGGGGGGAGCACGTTGCGAAGGTGCAGCACCATCAGCGTGAAATGGGGGGAGCACGTTGCGAAGGTGCAGCACCATCAGCGTGAAGTGGGGGGGAGCACGTTGCGAAGGTGCAGCACCATCAGCGTGAAGTGGGGGGGAGCACGTTGCGAAGGTGCAGCACCATCAGCGTGAAGTGAGGGGGAGCACGTTGCGAAGGTGCAGCACCATCAGCGTGAAGTGGGGGGGAGCACGTTGCGAAGGTGCAGCACCATCAGCGTGAAATGGGGGGAGCACGTTGCGAAGGTGCAGCACCATCAGCGTGAAGTGGGGGGGAGCACGTTGCGAAGGTGCAGCACCATCAGCGTGAAATGAGGGGAGCACGTTGCGAAGGTGCAGCACCATCAGCGTGAAGTGGGGGGAGCACGTTGCGAAGGTGCAGCACCATCAGCGTGAAATGGGGGGAGCACGTTGCGAAGGTGCAGCACCATCAGCGTGAAGTGGGGGGGAGCACGTTGCGAAGGTGCAGCACCATCAGCGTGAAGTGAGGGGGAGCACGTTGCGAAGGTGCAGCACCATCAGCGTGAAATGAGGGGAGCACGTTGCGAAGGTGCAGCACCATCAGCGTGAAGTGAGGGGGAGCACGTTGCGAAGGTGCAGCACCATCAGCGTGAAGTGAGGGGAGCACGTTGCGAAGGTGCAGCACCATCAGCGTGAAGTGGGGGGAGCACGTTGCGAAGGTGCAGCACCATCAGCGTGAAATGGGGGGAGCACGTTGCGAAGGTGCAGCACCATCAGCGTGAAGTGGGGGGGAGCACGTTGCGAAGGTGCAGCACCATCAGCGTGAAGTGGGGGGAGCACGTTGCGAAGGTGCAGCACCATCAGCGTGAAGTGAGGGGGAGCACGTTGCGAAGGTGCAGCACCATCAGCGTGAAGTGGGGGGGAGCACGTTGCGAAGGTGCAGCACCATCAGCGTGAAGTGGGGGGAAGCACGTTGCGAAGGTGCAGCACCATCAGCGTGAAGTGAGGGGGAGCACGTTGCGAAGGTGCAGCACCATCAGCGTGAAGTGGGGGGGAGCACGTTGCGAAGGTGCAGCACCATCAGCGTGAAGTGAGGGGGAGCACGTTGCGAAGGTGCAGCACCATCAGCGTGAAGTGGGGGGGAGCACGTTGCGAAGGTGCAGCACCATCAGCGTGAAGTGGGGGGGAGCACGTTGCGAAGGTGCAGCAACATCAGCGTGAAGTGGGGGGGAGCACGTTGCGAAGGTGCAGCACCATCAGCGTGAAGTGGGGGGGAGCACGTTGCGAAGGTGCAGCACCATCAGCGTGAAGTGGGGGGAGCACGTTGCGAAGGTACATCAACATCAGCGTGAAGTGGGGGAAGAGTTACGCTGGTGCAGTCAGTAGGGTAATGAGAAATAAGGTCTTGCTGCTCCATTTTTGTCAGCGACATGACTAGCAGTTACAGATCCTACGTGACGGGTTCGGTTCATGGCTGGAGCCGATTGCATTTCACATATTTACCGGGTAGCTGCTGACTCGAAGAGCGCAAGCTCACTTCGCAGTCTCCTTCAATTACTGTTAAATTTTGTTCAATGATTGGCCAATTTACCAAAATCAAAATAAAAAAGGGCGGCATAGCGCTACCACCCCATAAATGCGCTAAGTGTCGAAAAGCAAGATGGAAGCACGAGTTGAGACATGGGAAAGTTTTAGAAACATCGATTCAATTTTTTTTTCTTAAAGCGCAACTCGTCGCACCAGTGAGAATTATCATGATTGAGGTCCGATTTGTTACCGGCAAGAACGAAAGAGCAATTCGGAGTTAGTGCTAGAATTCAGGGGGAGCACCCCCTGAACTAACTTAATGACATGACGTACTTTGTTTGTAGACTTCCATGATTTGCGAAAGTTTGCAAATTTATTTCCAACTGGGAAAACTTTTCGCACATCAGACCCGCAATGTGTGGAAAGTTGTTTTGGGTAAAAATTATTTGTTTAATGATTCTCTTCTTTTTAAACCTTTTATGTTTTTGTGTCTTCGTGTGTTGCCAGGGCCGTGTTGTGTCTTCGCATGTTGCCAGGGCCATGTTGAACTCATTACTGGAGCTCCCCATGTTTTTGCTGACCCGATTGTGACGTCAGCAGCAACTTTTTTGGAGGTCGCCATTTAACTACCTTTTTAAGTTTGGCGCGCCCCTGAACCGGAGGGGGGCAATCACGGGGAACCCCGGGGCTGTAGGTCCCTCTACGCCGACACTGATTGTCACATTGTATTAGAGCAGGGTTTCTCAACTGGGGGTCCATGGATCCCTTGGGGTCTATGGTGACCTGTTGAAGGGGTCCACGAGGCCTGTTGAAAAGCCCCACGACCTGCTACTTGCAGTGTTGAGCATTATCGACGAACAAAAGTAACGTGGTAGGCTGTAACGTGGCATTTCTTAGTAGGAGCCTACCTTTATTAGTCACAACGATACCTTTTAAACAACGTATCATTTTTGATACCGTCGTTACTTTTTTAACTGTTTTACTCCATATTTCGGTACTTTTTTGGAATGAACTTTGAACGCAAAACTGGAAAAAACTTACACTTGCAACTTCAAAAATGAGTCATAAACTGTGAACACTGCCATCTGTGAACAAGAAAATCGAAGTGAATCAGTTTTCCTGTGACACGTGATAGAAAAAAATCATTTTTCAGTGCGCAAAACTTGCAAGTTAATACGAAACCTTGTAACGTTTTCTGCCATAATAGCGGTACCAGTATACGTTATAATTCTTGGTACAACTCCAATGGATTTTTTAAACAATGTAGATAGTTCATCTTTTAACTGTTAGTAGTGGCTTTTGTGTGACGTGTCGCCCAAAATACTCAATATGAGTTTTATCATGAGTCAGAGCCGACACCAGAGTGGTCGACTTGGAGAGGCCAAACGTTTATCAGGGGCAGCCAAAGTTTGGAATAATTGGCCAAATTATGCACTAAAACCAAAGTTTGGTTGTTGATTGGGGGGGTGGCAGGGTCTAAGCTCTCCTGGCCCTGCAATGAAACAAAAAGTGTTTGGAAATGAAATTTCTCATATGAAATAAAAAATCGAAAAAGCCTTCATTGCTTTGCCAGCAAGAACGCAAGCCTAATATTTAATTTTAATCTAAATTTAACTAATGTTACACAAAAACATGCCTTAAATCAAGACTATACTGTAGCTCCTCTACTACTACTACTAAGTGCTCCAAAACAGTGATACCTGAATAGCAAGTTTTCATGCACTGTCTTTGGCCCAATTGGAACTTCTCCCTAGAAAAAGCCTTGATTGCGCACCTGTTTGCTAGCAAACAGTTAACAGTTTACTAAAACAATAACAGCAAGCAAAGATTGAATAAATCATTTTTTCTATATTTTTTCTTAAAGTTATTTTTCTATACATCAGCTCAGTTACAGCAATGGACATATAAATTATCAGGATTTCTGGCAAACTTTTTTATCTTAAGAAATGGACTTTAAAGGCTTACTAGAAAGCAACATTTTTGCTTTTCGTTTTAAGAAAAATTAATTGAAAAACATTCATGGGGCCTTCAAACGAATTTGAGAAGGAATCCACTAATGGTACGCAATTTACAAAAGGCTACTCAAGGTATAATTTTGCAGAAAAAAAAATCAAAAATTTTTTTGTTCGAAAAGTACCGAAAATTGGTACAGAGTACTGTTATCGCCATTACTTTTTAACAAATGTACCGTCATCGGTACCGAGAATACATTTTTAGGAAAATAGTGATATCGTTGTTACTTTTAAAGAACCGAGAGCCCAGCTCTGATTGCTCGAATTTGATTTATGGACCACTTTCCTGGCACTTAAAATTTTTTTGCCCTTACACAACACACCTATTTGTTGGTTTTCCTGCAGAAAAAACTCTTTTTTTACTCTTTCACGCAACATTTGCAAATAGAGACCTTTTATCTTCTTGGGGGTCCACAGAGTTATCTGAACAGGCATGGTGGTCCACGGACCAAAATGAGTAGAGAAACCCTGTATTAGAGCGAGTAAAAGTTGATGGTTCGAAACAGAAGGTTCATTTTGTTGCTTCAATCACAAGGTACATTATAGCAAGTATAGCATAGAATAAATAAATAACTGAGGGTTATTTTCAAATTATATTGAACTGAAAATAGAACAGTAATTGAGGGAGACTGCGAAGTGAGCTTGCGCTCTTCGAGTCAGCAGACACCCGTTATATATGTTAAATGCGATCGGCTCCAGCCGCGAATCGAACCCGTCACGCAGGATCTGTCACCTGCGCGCGGTACCGCTAGGCCATGTCGCTGACAATGGTATAAACAAATGATGCACGCAACAGGCAGCTGCGAAGGATCACAAGTTATGCGAGAAAAATCACATGACAATGCAAAAATGACCAAATACGTAGCGAGAGGTCAAAAGGTCAGGCCAAGGTCAAAACTAAATCAGCATGACGTATTTTGTTTCAATAAAAATCATTCAAAATCTTGGTTTCGCATTCAAGTTGCTTATAAGTTTTTGATTATTTGCTAACAGTTAAAATACAAAGCAATATTGCTCGCTACCACGCTCTGGCGCGCTTGCTACTCCATTTGCCAAGCGAGCTTTTTATGAGCTCACAATCGAGCGCATAAAGCGGGAGTAACATTATCCCGATGTTTGAAGCTGTTATGTTTGCTCGCAAGATGGTTTGCAAAAAACAGAAAGTTCTTCGCACGTCATGTAACCTCGCTGAAGAGGAGAGGAGATCGACCAGTGTACTGTACAGGGGGCCATCAGCTGTTGTGTGGGTAGCGGGGGCAGTCACGCAGTGTACGGGAGCAATCGGCGCGAATCTATCGTAGATTGATTTATCAAAGATTTGAAAATAATTACGGCAATAAGGTTATTCGCAAGGATTATTTTTTCGATAACCTGATGAGGTCTGCGGTGTCGAAACCGAAGCAGATTGAATATGGGATAATCCTCAGCTAGTGGCAATGATGAAGGTCTTCAGACCGGTCTTTAGATGATTTTTTAAGGTCTTGGTCTTGGCTAAGACGGTCTTGGTCTTAACCATTTAGTTTGGTCTTAAGACCAAAAGAACAAAAAGGATGTAGTAAATATTTAATGATCTTGCACAGCTAGAAAAAGTATCCAACAACGTGAATGTGATTGTGTTGCTCTTATTTCTTTTGCCTGTTTTTTTTTTGGTGTTGTTGAAAAATAGCGATAAGTAATAAACTGTTAATTCTTATCCCATTTTTATGGTCTTGGTCTTGAAAAATTTACAAGGTCGTGGTCGTGTAGGTGAAGGTCTTAACTACACCTCTGGCTAGTGGTGCTTCTTTATGAGCAAGAGCGTGTGTAGAGGGAAGGAGGGTATAATGTCACGGTCCTCATGTAAAAGAGGGAGGGCATCGTACCACGGCCCTCATGTAAAAGAGGGAGGGCATCGTGCCGCGGCCCTCATGTAAAAGAGGGAGGGCATCGTGCCGCGGCCCTCATGTAAAAGAGGGAGGGCATCGTGCCACGGCCCTCATGTAAGAGAGGGAGGGCATCGTGCCACGGCCCTCATGTATGGGGGAGAGGCCATTGTGCCACGGCCCTTCATGTTGACTTCGCTTTCAGTAAAAAGATTAAATGTTGCTAAGTAGGGCGGATCCAGAAAATTTTGCTAGTAAGGGGGGGGGGGGGGTGAAATTTGGAATTAGGTTGAATGTTAAATAAGTACAAAGAAGTTAGACCCAAAAAGGGCGTAAATAAGCTCTTTAAAAAATGTTTTCATGTCTGGGGCGTATTCAGAAATTTTTTCAGGGAGGGGGCATTCAAATTCGACATATTTTTGTTACGGAACCGTCGTAACATTGAAGCTTTCTTTGGTAAAACTATTGCTAGGGCGTAGCGCCAAAGCTTTCACTCGTTTCTCACTTCTCGTCAAATCGCTGCAGTCTTGATCCAACTATAACTCTTTATTGAAGGGCTAAGTCTCTTGGGATAGAACGATAAAAAGATTTCAGTACACATCAACTATATTGGCGTTGCAAGTCAGTAAGCGAAAGATTGATCGAGTGAAATTTTACCTAGAGTGATCCCAGCTAAAAACTAAAATCTTCAACTCAAAAATGAAAATAATATAAACTTGTCTAACAGTCGCTTGGACGTGTTGACTTGACGAACTCACATGCAAAACTTGTTTGTTGAAATGAAATGTTGTGTGGTTTTATGGCGCTTTATAACTACTAAGGTCCTTTAGCGCCAGGACTAAATTTTGTTAAGAACTCACTGACTATTTTTATTCTCTTTTCATTTCATCCTCCGTGCTACACTTAATTGCTGAGCGTAAAGCAAGTGCAACAGCAGATGCCAGTTTTAAAGTCTTTGGTTTGACCCGACTGAGAATAGAACCCAGTCTACCAGCTTGTTGTTATGTGAAGTAGAAAAATAAATGGTGCATTTACGGCGATGGTTTTGTTTCGCCTGGACTAATGCAAAACTAAACAAGCAGGTGCACAAGCAAGTCAATCGTGAATGGTGTGTCGTAATTAGTTCCAAAAACAAGGCGTGTTTTGTCTCATGACTTACAAATTACCGGTGGTGTGAAGTGTCACAAATAATACATGGATTTAAAAACATTGACCTGAAACGTCACGTGGTAAGTGATGATTTGGAACTGCGGTTCGAATCTCGGCCTACCAACAAAAGGGAAATAAAATATTTGTCGAAGCTGCAACAACTTTTAAGCGCAGTTTTTCGGCAGACTTGTTTTGAAGCATATTGAGAATAGAAAAGACTGTAGGGGGGCCCGGAGGCATGCTACCCCGGAAAATTTATGAAAATTTACATACTGTAGTGGCCATTTTATCACTTTTTGAACAAGTTTTAGGCAAATTTTTTTGCCGTAAATTCTGAGTGTTGCACCAACTATGACGCAGTTTGTTTGCACATTTTCGATAATGCTAAGAGCGGAAGGCTTACTGTTATCAAAAACATTCGAAATTATGGAAAAGTTGTAATCATCAAAAACATGTTTGAAAATGGCTGGTGGGGGGATGCATCCCCACTTCCGCTCTGGATCCGCCCCTGTTGCTAAGTGACTGAAATACGCCATCTCTTGATGATTTCGTAATTTATGCTCCCCTCTCCCTCCATATGCCCGTTTCCCCCTTTTTATGCTCCCTCCCCCTATTTATGCCCCTTCCCCCTATTTGTGCCTCCCTCCCCCTCTTTATGCCCTCCTCTCCTCCTTTAAATTTACATCAAAAAGTCGCTGAAAAGTTTACATCAAAAAACCACTGAACTCCCTCAGTTGAGTTTCGAAAAATTATGTAGCCAAAAAAAGAAAAGTTGGAAACATTGGATATCGAAGGCTTTATTTTGATGATTTGGGGTTGGACCATTTATCTCCGGAGCACTCCCCCTCAATGTTTTGCTCCGAAACATCCCGCTACCCCCCCCCCCACCCAACACGATTGTTCTGGATTTTTGTCAACTGTTGCAGACCATTTGAAGTTGATAATGGTTGGTAATTGGTTAACAACCTTGACACTGTCGTCAGCATTAGCTTGCGAATTGATTCAGATTCAATTTATTTCATCGCATTTACAATAATAACAAAAAAATGCAATCACTTAATAATAATAACAAAAATATATAAACGTAAACAATACGTCTTAACATAAAATAGTTTGAAATCTTTGCGACAGGGAAGCTGCGAAGTGACCGTCTTAGGGTCTTCAAGTCAAGCAGCCACCCTTATTCGTGCGTTTATTAGGTTATTATGCCTTTTGAATTTAGCCAGCAATGAATTTGTAATGGGTAGATTAGCAGTCAGTTATGAGAGAAAGTGAGAAGGGAGTGATTCTTTGCTACTCCCGAAAGTTTTGTATCCCGAGCGTTGTTGCGAAACAGAGGCGACACTCTGGGTAGGTTTTTCGTAAACTTGCTTGGATCACTAACATTAACTAGTGACGTAGGAAGGTCACAGCAAAAAAATGTAAAAAATTTGTGCTAATCGTGAATGACGTCATTACAACGATTGTTTTAAAAAGTGAAGTTGAGTACAAGCAGACGCAGGTGAGCGTAACTGAGCTGAAACGAGTTGAAAGAAATGAAAAAAAGAGAAACGGGTTGAAATTGTACAGATACAAGCAGAGCCTCGTTTGCTTTAGAGTGAACCCGCTCTTGCGGACGAAACGTGGAACTAGGTTTCACCCCCGCTCCCCACTACTAGCTTCGAGGTTGTCCCGTGTTTCCGATGCTTCATCTTTACGTTTAAGGGAAATCTAAAGTTTGTGGAAATCACACAAAAGAGATCCTGGCATTTCTTGGATAATTTTCTTCACAAAACTTGAAGCTAGGTTGGATTTAAGTTTGTTTGTTTGTTACTAAGGCTGAGTTAGAAACTCAGCAGCAGCTGAGTCTTTATTTATTTGTTTGTTGAACACTATTTCGGCAGGATACATTATGCAAGGAGTGTTTACAGTTCTTTGTCATAAAACAATGAAAAATCTTATAAGTAATTGTTTGGAAACCATCCACGATGAATTCCAAATTGAAAACTTCTCTCTGCGATCTGGATGCGAGGTTGACAAGTTTGTACGCTTGCAGGTTAGTGTGTTCTACACATGCTCGAATTGCACACATGCTCGTGTTGCACGCATACTTGTGTTCCACACATGATCGTGTTATACACAGGCTCGTGTTGCACGCGTATTCGTGTTCCTCACGTGCTCCTGTTCCACACATGGTCGGGTTTCACACGGGCTTGTGTTTCACACATGCTTTTGTTCCACGCACACTCGTGTTCCACACAGGCTTGCGTTGCACACATGCTCGTGTTGCAGCATAGGCCTACTCATGTTCCACGCATATTCCTGTTCCACACTTGATCGTGTTCCACGCATGCTCGATTGCTCGTGTTGCACGCATAGGCTACTCGTGTTGCACGCATGCGCGTGTTGCACGCATATTCGTGTTCCACTCATGCTCCTGTTCCAAACGTGCTCCCAGGGCCGGCAGAACCACCCCCGAAACCCTCGGCGTGGGGGGGCCAGGCCTGGTCAGGAGCCCCGCCCTGAACACCGCGGCGATTTTTTACTGGAAAATGATTTTAATGCGTGTTACAATGCAACATTGATTTGTTTGTATTCGTGTGTGTGGAAAAGTGCTGACGGGGGAGGGGGGTTGAAGAATGTTGGGCTCCAATTGCGCCGCTCACGTTTGAAATGTGGGCCACTGTACACTGTACGCAAAATTGCTTGAATGTAAACGATTTTTTGATCTGTTGAATGAACGAAGGCATAATTTTCTTAAGTCCAAAATACACATTTTATGAAATATAAGTTATAGCAACAGTATGAACTCCCTATTTCATGCGCTTTGCTTCGAATGAAGTCGTGCATAGCAGGTGTTTAGAAAATTGCAGGTTGACCATGGTTTTTGCACATAAGCATTAGGGGTGTGCGACTCCGCAAGCAAAGTGGATCAAAATTGCTTCGTCAAACGGATCGTTAAAGGTTTGAGTTTATGACATTAAGTGAGGCCCACGTTAAACTTCAATTGTTCTTTTAAGTACCGGTTATTGCCAAATGGATTAATGATTTTCTTGGTTACTTTTCTCCTCCTTTTTCCCATGTCATGTCCAGGGCAGGGTAAATGTGTTTTCAATGCGAGCCCAAGTCCACTGGACAAAAAAAATCTAGTCCAAGTCCGAGTCCGGGGATTGAAAAAATTCGAGTCCGTGCGTAACCATTTTTGTTTTGATTTTACGGTGACAATGCTCAAACTATTGTAGCTTAGGCCAGTTCAGATTTTATATTTTTTCTTTAGTGTCCACCTTTAAATGCGGATTTGCAGAAAGGTGGAACCTAAATAAAAATCGACCAGTGTTTTCAATTGAACAAATTTGCAAAACAATTCAAAAGCAACAAACGCACTACATCAGATAAAAATCAAAAAAGAAAAGCAAGACATAAAAAAAAATTAAACATGTACAAAACTTAGGGGAAAATCAATTAAAAGCTATAAGTTGCTTTGCCATCATTCACCTTATAAAAAGAACTAATGATTTGCAAACACTTGATGTAAAAGAAATCGTCCACTTATGCCAGATGGAAATGGCCACGAAAAAGGCTCCTTTATGATGAAAACTACATCGACCGTGTCGCTGGTAGCAGGAGCCAACGACTGATTTCACTAATGGCATAAACAAGTTAAATCTTTTCCTTTTTTCATTGCTGCCTGCTCGGACACAATCAAACGATGATGTAATGCACCGGCGCTGCGAAAGGGGGAAGCCGGGTAAATACCCCGGACCCGCGTCGTATCTGCGGTGGGGTAGCGCCGGTGTGAGTGACCTTTTCTTTTAAAAACACAACGCCATATGCGTGGTGCATGACTAATTGGCTCAAACGAAATTTTGTATCTTTAGCCCCGGAGCCCAATAAACCTGTCAGCGACCCTGCTGGCCTGCTCACATAATGCAAAAAGAGCTAAACGTTAAGAATTGTCTGCCTGGTAGTTAAAATTTTGTATAAATAATAATCAGCAATTCTGCACTTTCCAAATTATTCCTCAATGTCTTTTTAAGACTCAAACATTTGCTCTTCAGCCCAACAGATTACGATGTACACTTTATGCCTTTTTTCTGATTTGCTGTACGATCAACGAGCTGTAATAAGAGACAAAAATGTTAGTTCTATTCAATTTCTCGACACCTTCACAGCTGCCGCTGCTGTTGCGTGCGTGAAAGTGCGAAACAACGAGTAGAGGTGCTAAAAAAGGAAATAATTGAAATGCAGTGGACATTTGATGTTTCAATAAAAAAACTGTACAAAAAAATTATGTTTTTCTGCTGCTACACTCAACCTCAGAATCACTTGTGTTCAGACATGGGCATTTATCGAGATAATTCATAGGCGATAGTTATCGGCGATAATTCATTACCGATTATCGTTATCGCTCAAAATAGTTTTGATTTATCGATTACCGATATCGCTTTTGTAAAATATTTTGTAATCGCCGATTAATTATCGCGACAAACGATTCTTTATGCACACAGTGTTCAAAGGTAGTGAGTTGGCGCTATGGAAAAATATATGTTTTGTAATCCGCAATTTACATAAATTTTAAAAGAAGAAGGTAGCCTACTCTGAACATTTTGTCAATCACTCACCCTTGAAGGAAGCTAATGCAGCAAAGCGATGCATGACGTCAAAACCTAGGTTAACGAGCCATGGCGTACTGGTATCAATTTATAGTGTCAAAAAAAAATCAAATCTTCATCATAGCTTACCCACGCTATTACGTCGAGGCGTGTAACAAATGGCGGAGCCCATCTTCGCGACTTAGTGTCTGGGCTACAAAACTTGGAAGGAACGTCGCAGCGGTGGCGAGCCATTGGCGACATTGTGTCGATATAACCGACCCGGGATTTGAACCCCAGACCTCCCGCATGGGTAGCGTGTGCGCTACGCAACTCAGCTAACTGCTGGTTCAATGGATTTATAGCGTGTAATACAAAAATGCGTTATTACTTCAACTGCACTGCACATTAACAGCTTGTCTGTGATCATGAATGTTTTTAGGAAAACCACAAAGTATAATTACTAGGACGATTTCATGCGTAATAAGTGCTGTTTCTTTCTCAATTACCGCACGCATTTTTACTATTGCAACTGTTTCAGGGTAATCAAACAAAACTGCGCATAAATTTAACTCAAAATTCAAAAAAATATTAAAGAAAGACAAGTTTTTTCATTTTTGTAAGGAAATTTTTGATGAAGACAATTTTGACAAGTTTTGACTTTATGCAAAATTTTGGCTTTATTTTGACTTATAAAATTTAGCAAAACAGACTCCTGAACACCTGAAACGAACGTCAGTACACGTTTCAACATGTAATAAGGTTCTGAAAAAATTTTGACTTTATTAACTTTAGCGGGCCCTATATGCATGCTCTTTTCCGATAAAAAAGTGCGCTAAAGTGAGTGTTTTTTATGTGAAAACCGCAAAAATTCGTTGGCGGCTGGGGGATACGCCCCCAGACTGCCTTCCCCTCCGGTGGCAGGGGGCTTTGCTTCCAGACCCCCGGTCGTTCCCCCCTCCTTTGTCAAATCCTGGGTGCGCCACTGCGTGTGTCCTTTTTCGACAGAACTACTACGCTAAAATGAGTGCTTTTCTTGTTACAAACCAAAAAATCCGTGGCGGCTGGAGGCTGTGCCCCCAGACTCCCTTAGCCTCCCGCGGCTGGGGGCTTCGCCCCCTTAAACTCCTGATTGTGCCCCCTCACATTGCCGAATTCTGGATGCGCCTCAGGACATACCTATGAAGTTTTCCCCCCCTCCCCCTCGAAATCTTGGGCTGGCCACGCCACTGTCCAGGCAGTTTAATTATTTTTCCAGTCGTCCTTATTTTGGGTCCCAGATCGATGGAATCCTTTTGACCAGTAATTGCTTTAAGGAGGTTTCGACCAGTAGTCGATGGAATCCTTTCGAACAGTTGCAATAGTAAAAATACACAGAATACGATGTAATTTACGTAAGCAAATTACATACGCAAATCTATCAAAGTACGAGCGTAGATTTCAAGCTAGGGTACGTACATGCAAAATCGGACGCAATCGCATTTTGTGTAAAAACACATCTGTCAGGTTCGTTCATCAAAAACCGCACGAATCATGCATGAAATGCAAAATCGGATGAAAGTCGCATTTTGTGTAAAACCACCTTTTACCTTTCCAGTTTGCTTGCGGATAAAGGGGGGCCCACGTGAAGTTTCCTGAGGGGGGAGGCTCAGTTGACCTAGCGCCGGAACTGCATGCTCCTGTTCCACGCAAGGATGGAGACGCAGCGCAATGCTCTCCCTCTCTTTTGAATACGCTAGAGTTCTCAACTGCTCTGTGCTCACGTGTCACGGACCATAAGCTCACAGTCTTTTTGCGTCATAAATAGTAAATTGCTTTTAGTCCGAGTAATGACGAAATAATAGAAGCTTGCATAGATTCAAATTCTTTTTATTTCAGTGGAATTCAAACAAAATGGCGACCATCTTCTATCGAACCATCTTGCTCATCTATTGCGTCATCTGGCTCATTGTCGACGTCATAAACTGGCGATGCGATGATAACTACTTCTATTACGTCAGCAACTGGAGTCAATTTGTAGCAGTGACATATTTAAGTGAATGGATTGTTTTTTGCTTTTTTATTTTAACTGACGATACAAGTCGGTAAGTTCAGTTATCGAACATATCGGTGCGGGAGGTTTAGGGTTCAATTACCGGGCCGGTTAAATTAATTTTACGAAACAGAAACTATGACCAAGAACCGTGGCTCTAAAGCCCCTGAAATTTGGATCGTGGAGAGGCTTAGTATCGGCAACGACTCGCCATCGCCGCAACCTTCTTTCGGCATCGACTCGCCATCGCCGCAACCTTCTTTCGGCAACGACTCGCCATCGCTGCGACGTTTCTTCGTAGCTGTGTTGGCCAGGCGCTAAGCCGCGGAGATGGATCTTACTACTCGTTGCACGCTTCCGTGTAATACCGCGAGAATAATAAAGATTTTATTTTATTTTAGCCGGATCTTTTTTTCTGTCTGTCCATTCTCCATCACTTGGACCAGTTCACACAAACAAATGGATTTGTCCACTGGTCTGGGGATTATGGAACATCTACGTCACAATCACCCCAGCTTCTAGCATCGCATATTGGGTGGGTAGGGGGCATTTTTACGGATCATCGCGTCATTGCCCTCTAAGTTTGACTATCCATGTTCACGTCATAATAGGGGTGATTGCCTTGTGTGACGTAATGATGACGCAATTGCCAGTTAGACTTGCTCATTTTTATTGCCCTTGTGTTTTTGGGGCTGTTTACGTTTCATTTACCCTGATACTTCACTGGGGTGGGGGGGTCTCAAATATTTACCCCGAGATTCTAGATTGGCAAAAATGCCCACTACGGGCCGTGGGGGTTTCCCTAGCCCTTGTTTTTGTGGTCTGCCCAATCTTTCACATGCTTGTTGTGTACGGATTGTACAGAGTTCGATGTTATATATTTCAAAACTCTTCGCGACACCGCGACAAACCGACAAACAATAATCGCGATTCGCTTGTCGACACCGTCACGGAAACGTTGCCTAGCGACGGCTGAGATTACAATCCACTTGGGGGGTGTACAGCTACGTGCATGCATCACTTGAGGGGGAGCAACGTGGACACATCACTTGAGGGGAAGCAACGTGAATTAGAAAGAAAACACGAAACCTGGTTTCGGTCCAATGTTCTTTTTATATTTTTCTCTCAAGAAAACAGCAAAGTGAAAAAATGAGCTGCGTATTTGGGGTGACATTGTGCTATGCCCTTCTCCCCCTGTGAGTTTTCCTTTTAATAAAACAAGCACAAACCTTGTCGAGTGACTGAATATTGCCAGATGCTTTTCATGGCTTCTGTGGTTTGTTCCCCTCCCTAATTTTTCGCTTCGCCACTGGATTGTACAATGCTAAACTCGCTTAGGTCTAAACTGACAGTCATGCAGTGTGCACGTGTTTTTTAACTGCTGAAACGTGGGTTCGAAGTGAGTCGGCTGTTAGAAAAGAAAAGCTTTGTACAAGTAGCAGTAATCTGATTTTCAAGAACTGGCTATATCTTTAAAAACAGTTTCAACTAGAACCTATACAATGGCAGAAATAAATGTCAAGTTGGACCGAATTGTCATATCTCTAGAAAAACTAACGACAAGAATCGATGTGCTTGAAAATTCAGTAACAGCTACGCACAATTATGTCAGCAAACTGGACCAGAAACTATCGCAACGTTGTGATGAACTTGAATGCGCTATAAAACAGAAGACAGACTCATCAATGTTCGTAGATCTCAAAAACAAAGTTGAAATCTTGGAAGCCAAACTTGAAATTTTTTCAGAAAAGGAAAAAAACACTCTTGATTACACGAAGAGAGTTGAACAGAAGTTCGAGAGCTATTTTTTGGAAGCTCATCGCGATAAACTAAGCTATGAAGCATATTCAAAACGACTCAATATACTCATACATGGCATTGAGGAACACTCTACTAACCCCTGGGAAACTAGAGATGAAACACGGACTAAATTGAACAATTTTTTAATGGATGGACTTCGCCTGGACAACTACGAAAGCTTGCAACTTGTTGACTTTCACAGGCTACCCCGGAGACCTGTCTACAAAGACGGGATCAAAATTAACAGACCAATCATTTGTAAGCTGAGCAATATACAAGACAAACAATCAGTATTGAGAGCGACAAAACACTTGAAAGTTTATAACGAACGAAGAAGTAAGAACTCGAAGAATGCTCCTTCAGTCTACATTACTGATCACCTACCCAAGCCTTTTTACCTGCAAAAGAAGTCACTTCTTCCACTGTTCAAGGAAGCCAAAAACCTTGGGAAAAAAACGAACTGGCGTATTATGAACGGCGAGTATTGTCTGTTTATAGATGGTGTTAAAGCTTTACATTAGTTTGTGTTGAGTTGAATTTTGCCAGACATGTTTGGTAAACAATCATTTGAATCTTGCTACGCAGTAATTTAAAATTTAATCATGCCCTCATTTTGAACTTGGTCTTTTCTTGTTGTGTTGATCAACCATGTGCTCTGCCCCTTTTTTGCACCTAAATTGTGATAAACTGTTGGACGACGGCGAAGATTTACTGAATTTTTTGGGCTCGAGTCAACTAGCCGACTCTACTAATGAAGCTAATCATTGTGATTCCTTAATTAATGCTTGCTCTAATTCGGTCGCCCGCTGCAAATACTTTGATTTAATCCCTAAATTTGAAACTAAAAATAACTGCTCATTGTTCTTTTTACATATTAACATTCGATCATTGCAAAAAAACTTCGATAAACTTTTTGAAATACTTAATGAATTTTCTCCCAAGCCTGATGTAATTTGCTTATCTGAAAGTCGAATCAAAACCTCACCTTTAGTCAACATTAATATACCAAACTACGAGTTTGTGTTTAGCAGTCCCCGAAGAAACTCTGGCGGTGTTGGTGTTTATATTTCTACACATTTTAATTTCTATAATGTACAGCACAACTGGATAGGATCTGAGCATTGTGAAGATATTTGGTTGAGCGTTGAGGACCGGAGATCTAACCAATTATTTAACATTGTTGTCCTCTACCGCCATCCTAATACTAATATACCTGAATTCATTAGCAAGCTTGATGAGGCTTTCTGTAATCTTATTCTAACTAACAGATGCACGTATATACTCGGAGATATTAATATTGACATATCTACTTCAAACCGATCCACAGCTGCGCAAGAATATATCAATGTTTTGACTTGCAAGGGTTTTTTTCCCTATCATAACTAAACCTACTCGTGTTACAGAAACTTCTGCGACAATAATTGACCACATAATAACTAATGATTTAACACGTCGTTTGTTCCCTATAATACTTAGAACGGATCTCACCGACCATTACTTAACTGCGGTAGTGGCTACTACCAACATAAAACGAAAACAATGTCAGTCTGGGAAAATACTGCGCAGAGATATGAGTCACTTCTCAACTGAAAATTTTAACAACGATGTTGAACAGTTTGCTGATCGTTTCCTCGAAGATCTAACTGAAATTACTGCTGAAAATTTCAACAACGTCTTTGATTACTTTACTACTTCTTACAAACGGATTGTCGATCAGCATGCCCCTATAAAGTGTTCGTCGCGCAAAAAACAACGTCTACAAAACAAACCATGGATCAGCAAAGGAATTTTAATATCCATCCGAAATAAACAAAAAATGTACAAAACGCACTTTTTGCAAGGTAGCAATGTCTTCAAAGTGATATATAAAACCTACGCCAACAAGCTGACGAAAGTTAAAAGTTTGGCTAAAAAATTATATATTGCTTGTGAATTTTCAAACTGTAAAGGCGATGGACGTAAAATGTGGGAAGTCGTTAAAACTCTTATTCCTTCAAACTCAACAAAAAAGTCCAAAGCGACCCCCAGCGAACTCCGAATTGACGGCTCTCTTATTCAGAATCCAAAACTTATGGCTGATGAATTCTGTAAACACTACACCAACATTGCCGACTCTATCTTGGATAGTTTAAATCTTACATCTTGTACAAGCGACTTCAAACATTATTTACCGAAAAGAGTTACAGATTCAATTTTTATGCAGCCTACCGATCTAGCTGAAGTATTTGCTGCCATTATGTCGTTAAAATCCAATAAAAGTTGTGGCGTTGACTACATTCCGACTAAAATAGTCAAGTCATCTGCCAATATCATTTCCGAGCCTCTTTCACAATTGATAAACAAGTCATTTTTACTCGAAATATTCCCAGACAGTTTAAAAATTGCCAAAGTGGTTTTAATTTACAAATCTGGAGACAAGCGCAACCCTTCAAATTATCGACCAATCTCCCTATTGACGTGTTTCTCTAAGATTTTCGAAAAATTGATATTTACAAGAATAAACTCCTTTATCTGCAAACATTCGATTCTAGCACCGCCTCAATATGGCTTTCGTAAAGGATGCTCTATCATACATGCAGTTACTGAAGTAATTACAACCGCATATGATAACATTAGTGCTAAACTACACACTGGCTTAGTTTTTCTAGATATTAGAAAAGCTTTCGACACAGTCAGCCACGATATATTAATCCGAAATCTTGAACATTACGGAATAAGAGGTATTGCTAATGATCTACTTATCTCATATCTGCGATCTAGGAAACAATTTGTCATGGTGGACGAAACAGAGCATTCGGATCTTTTCCAAATTAAATCGGGGGTTCCCCAGGGCTTTACTCTGGGCCCTTTATTATTTTTGCTTTACATTAATGATTTGGTCAATAGTACATCCGCTACATTTGTTTGCGGATGACACTTGTCTTAGTTTTAGTGCTTCATGTCCAACTGAATTAATCGACGACATCAATACTGAACTGATATCAGTTTACCACTGGATGAAAGCTAATAAACTTTGTATTAACGCCAAAAAATCAACTGCCCTATTAATACCGAGTAATTCCAAGCTGCAAATTCAAAATAAAGATATTTTGTACAATGATGCAAAGATAAGTGTCTGTAAATCAGCTAAGTACCTTGGGGTATAAATCGATTCTGACCTCAACTTCAAATCCCACATACAACTTCTTCACAATAAACTCTCTCGCTCTGTAGGAATAATGTTTAAAGTCAAAAAATTTCTTCCCAAAAACGTATTAACTCAACTTTGTCATGCCATGTTTAACTCCCATCTGATCTACTGCATCACGATCTGGACCTCAACGTTTTCAACCCATCTTAACTCTATTCGCATTCTCCAAAACAAAGCAGTTAAACTTCTAGCTGGTGTACATTGGAGACACTCTAGTTCCAGTGTTTATAAATCGCTGAACATCCTCAAACTCGACGACATGATTAAACTTCAAACAGCCCTATTCGTACATCGTCATTTTAACAATAATCTACCTATTAATTTTCAGGGCTATTTCACAAACGTTAATACCTGTCACTCCATTGCAACTCGCAGGCAAGCTTGTGGTCTCAATTATCACATACCAAGGTGTAGTTCTTCGAAATTACAACGCTCAATCAAATACAAAGGGGTAAAAATATGGAATTCAGCACCTTTAGAAATGAGAAAATTTAACTTAATGAAATTAAAAAAATCATTGAAAAATCTCTTTTTGAAGAGCTATTAGCCAGTTTCCATTTTATGAAGTAGCCTTCACTCTCCAGCGGGCAGCAGTGTCGCTGTAAATGCCACGATCATTTATTAATTTATCTTTTATTAATTTATCTTTTAGATTAATCAGATATAAATTATCTACGATTGTCCACGAACTGCAACCATTGAATTGCCAGCGATTAAAAACAATAATTTAGTTTTTAAAGTGGCTGCTCGACTCGAAGACCTCACGGTTCCTTCGCAGTCTCCCTGTCCTGTTTTTTGTATTGTATATATTTTTCTTTTGTGTATTGTGTATACTTTTGGACAAATAAATAGTGATGAATGAATGAATGAACTTAGGAGTATCTGTTGTCGTGAAACATTTTATCGAAGGACGCAACCACCTCACTATGCCGTCACAAAGCTACATTGTTTTGCACCAAAGTGCATTGTTCATCATGTTGTGCGTAATAATGGAATTCGATGTAGTTAAAGTCTAATTGTATACAAGAAGCGCTTGAATCGGTGACGCTTTGAAGTTGATTGTTTCGCAATAAAATAATCTTACATAGAATTGTCTCGTGTAACCAGAGCAACTTGTTTACGTTAAAAGGTTTTATGAAGAGCGGAAAGTAGGCTTAGTTCGAGTCAGGAAAAGTCAAAGAGATTCAGCGCATAATGGGGAAGCTTGAGAGTAAGCGCATGATTGTCTTTTCTATCTCACCGTCGTATGTTTCGTTTGCTTGTCTTTTTTTTTTTCCTTTTGCCCTCCTTTTAGTTTAATCGGGTGTCGCGACCACGCCTACTATTCCCTTCATCTTCAATTTTCATTCTTTCTTGCATGCTGCAACTTTAATCGTTTTGTTGCTTTCTCCCTTTTCTGTGTTCTTTTGCAGTTGCATTCTTATAACGCTTTGTTATATTTATTTTGACGGTGCAGAAATAAAAGACTCTATTACTACTACTAGTCAGTGTTGGAATTTGAGGTACAAGCACGAGCTGGCAGACAGACCAGCTAAGAAACTAAGGGGGCGTCAGCTGCTGAAACAAGTATCGCTGCTAAGGGGACGTCAGCTGCTGAAACAAGTATCGCTGCTAAGGGGACGTCAGCTGCTGAAATAAGTATCGCTGCTAAGGGGGCCTCAGCTGCTGAAACAAGTGTCGCTGCTAAGGGAATGTCAGCTGCTGAAACATGTATCGCTGCTAAGGCGACGTCAGCTGCTAAAACAAGTGTCGCTGCTAAGGGGACGTCAGCTGCTGAAACAAGTGTCGCTGCGTAAAAACTAATTTTGTCCTCGCCAAAATTTGGCGGGCTACTTAGGCCTACTCCATGCCAAGTTTAAGCGTTGAAAAGGAAGCCATTGGTTCTCCCCAGTTAATTTTGTTGCAGCTGTCCCCTGAAAAATTGTCGTTGCTTTATGTAGCGATTGTCGCAGGTTGAGAAGAAAAACACTAACTTTATTTTGCTTAAAAGAATGTGGAACACTGCTGATGATTGAAGACTGGACTAGTGTCACGTAATGACGCATAAATCACGTGATTGTGATCATGCAAGTCGCGCTACACGTCATAAAAGACGCGCGAGTCTTTTAAGCAAGCAAGTTGTCAGTCGTGTTTGTTGTAAGGAGAGCAAACCAGTAATGCGTAAAAAATATGTAGAAAAAAGAAGTAATTGCAGGCAGCAGATGGAGTCGTGGAGACATCACTGGACGCTGGGCAGAGCAGCTACTACTATTGGTCAGTGCTTGGAGCATTGGGTTTTTGAACTGAACTTTAATGAAAAGATTACAGTCAGTATCATTTTAGAAACGTTTCGGTGAAAACTTATACCATCATCAGGGTAAAACTACACAGCAGTCTATCAGTGGTTATTTGGTGAGGTCAGTAGATGGCTGCTGGCTAGTTTGACAGCCACACCTCCGCAGCTGTCTGTTTAGCGATGATTTCAGCAGTTTGTCCAGCTATCGCAGTTGTGATTCCCATGTAGGCATCGCCAGTCGCATCGCTGATTTGTTTTTACTTCGTAGAATTTTCTCTCATCAAAATAATGCGATGATACGGACGCAATGTCGTAACCAAGGGGGGCAAAATGTCTTGCCCTCCCAGTAAAATTGCTCATAAAAGTTATATTTTTTGTGTTTTCCTTAAAGCTTACCAGATCAATCAAGTTACGGAAGAAAAAGTTTCTGATTTCCTCTGTGCAACAGTGTGTAAACTATGCGAGCGTAGGTTTCCCGCTGTAAAAGTGATAAAAATAGTGGTAGTCGCCACTGCCGCGCTACGGGGAGTTGTCAACGTTGTTTTGTTGTGAATTTATCTATTTGTAAACCGCTTCATCTTGAAGTCTTGTTTGTCGTTTTTTGTAATGATCCGCGAAAACTTTAAGCAGGCTTTCTTTCATCAGTTAATGTGCTTTCTTTCTGTCTTCAATTTTGTCGTGACTTTAAATTTTCACGTGATCCGTCATGTTTTCATGTCTTTTGATAAAAAGTCATAGTCGGTCTGAAATTGCCTTACTTTTCTTTCAATACAATTCTACAATCATTACAACAATAGCAGATTCAGTCAAAACGGTATTAGTGACTGTAATCCAAGCCAGCGCGTTATATTATGACGTCATTATTTATGACGTCATTAAACTGTTGCCCCCCCCCTTTAAAATGAACCTGGTTACGCCACTGCTCGGACGTTCCGTCGCATGGCTCTGTTTCACCATCTTTCTGTGGTTAAAGTCTTTTTTATCTTGATGAAAATTCTCGATTTTTTACGATTTAGTTTTCACTGATATCAAGCGACAAAGAATCCAATGATTTCTACATTTACAAAGCTTCTCTTAGATCCTCAGGCTAACTCAAAAACTGGAACTATTACCACCTTAGCTCCATTATTTTTGCCCCCCCCCCCCCCGCCCTCTCCTGCTTTTCGCTGAAAACTCTCTGATACCTATTATGTAAATCACTGTAAGTGACGTCATACCAGCCTGGCAACAATGTTTTATGCAAACAAACAAGGATTATTGTTTTGCGGCGGGAAAACGAGCAAGGTAGAACGTAACGATGACGTCACATACCTGCACGATTGTTCTTCTGTTTACACCCTTGAGATGCCCCTCTGCAACTCTGTTCATTAAACCCTTGATCTGCACATCAGCTTCTATAACGCGTCACGTTCTCATCATAAGAGGAAGTGAATGGGCATACTATTGTTGTCGCGATTGCGACATAAATGTGCTTGTGAGCGAACAATGAGGGCGCTGAAGTTAGAGATCGTCATCAAGTGATTCCCCTGCGTAGGTGCTGGTTTTTCACCTCGGGCTGCAATCGATTAATGTTGATTAATGTTGACTCCTCAGCAATCGATTAATGTTGACTCCGAGGTCTGGTGTCCGCTGGTTCAGGCCATTTCAAGCGGCATTTGTTTGGAGTCCAATAAACAGATCGGGGTAATCATTTTTTATGTCTCATCATGAAACAAAAATCATTAACCTGAGATAGATGTCAGACTTGGAAAATAGTTTTTTTAGTTGCGTATTTCGCCTTCTATCACGAGAAAGCGATCAAAGTGCTGTTACGAGCTCGCTTATGTGTAACCGGCCGCCTGTCCGCTAGTCTAAGCTGGGAAAAAATGTTTTTCTCGCGTTGATTATAGCTCTTGCCATCTTGAGAGAACACCAGCTTCTTGAAACAGTTTTGCCCCCAGATTCGCAAACAACTTGATCTTGTCGATACTTACTACACAGTCTCTCTATGAAGGCTACTATTGCATAGCGTATTGTTAAAATCTTAACAAAAACTATTTCAATCGATAGATAAAATCTCTTTTTCTTCCTCTTTTTAGTGATAGTTGTCGTAAATCTGCGGTTATGCTGGACAGGATTTTTTTTGGTAGGTTTCTTTGCCTGTCTGGCCTTATGTGTTTACTCTATGGTCTTAACGGCGCTTGGTCTGGGGTTAGGTTAGGTCTTTCCGTGTTAGTCTAGTCGCACAGTGACAACAGTGAGTAACCTCGAAATCCCATACACTGTTATGGTTCCAGCCACTGCACTGTATATCAGAGCTACTCAAACTTTTTTACGCCGTGTACCGGCTGAGCACCTTTCATCACTTGGCGCACCGGCCAATTTGCGAAAAGACAAGAGCAAAGTTATTCTTAATTTGTAACGAACACACCGTAAAACCAAGTCCCAAACCCTAATATTGATTGTCTTTCGAATTCTGATGCGAATTAGTGTGCGCCTGCTTATTTGCAACAAATTTATCTAATTGCGGTTTAATGGAAGACACTGCAACTCGAAGAGGAGCATGGATACCCGACGCGTTTATGAGTTTTGCCTTTAAAAGCCGGCTTCATATGTGGATTGTGGAAGGAAATGGTGCATTGTGGAAGGAAATGGAAGCAATGTTTTAATAGCCATGCCACTCAGATACGTATACAGTACTTCCTCGATTATCCGTACCTCGTTTATCCGGTATTCGATTATCCGTTCAATGGGTCAGATAATACTCAATGACGCAATAATGAAGTGTTGTTTTTATAATGTTTTACTCAAGCCTTGTCAATTGCCATTGTAGCCAAGCAGAGCTCCTTCGTCCGGCATACGGAACCATTGGAATGAGACAGCTGGAATGACAAGTTATCAAGGCCGGTTTTAGGCCGATTAGACCAAATGGGGTCCCGCACCTTAAGGGGCCCCGCGCTAGTGGGAGTCCCTTTCTGTACTGTAAGATACAAAATAGGTAAAAGTGCCAAAAGTTGAACCGGTGCATAATATCTATGAATCATTTCTATTTTCTTTTAAATCAGGGTTAGGCTAAATAGAAAAAATCGGCAACTCGGTAGCTGGTCAAACCAAGCCGGGTCGGATTTACCATTAGGCAAATCAGGCTGAACTAAGCCTTAGGCCTCGGAGAAACCAGGGACCTCGTCACAAGCAAAAGGGCTCGACGCGATTACGGAGCGATCTTTTTGTTTTCGAGATCAACCATGGCCACCTTAGAGATGAGTCTGATCAGCGACCTATGATCACCAGCGGTTTACCTGATATCAACACAACCTAAGCCTAAGGCCTCTCATTCTCTAAATCCGGCTATGTAACCAAGCTTTGGTAAAGAAAAAAGCCAAGCAGTTGTTTGGCTCGTGGGTTTGCTGTTCACAAGTAAACACCTGGAGGTAGTTTTAGGGGGGTTTCATGTTAAATTCAGTTGCAGCTTTTTAGTGTCTGTTTAAGGATGCACGCTCTCCACCAAAGCAATTGACACTTAAGTTAAATTGTAAAATATATTTGTTTAATAAAAGCAAAAGCCGTGAAAAACCTTCTAGATTTATGGTAACAAAGTCAATAGCACAGTGGCAACATCAGGTCGAGTTCATTTGAAGCAATTTATGGACAAAACTATCTTTAGGAAATCCAGGGCCATGCGTTCTCGGAAATTTATTAAAATTTTCGTACAACAAGTACAATTTTAATGCATTTTGAAAAATCTTTCCGGTAGTTTTTGTTTATTGTTTGTTGGCATATTTAGGCTTATTTGAAGGAGTTCCAAATTCAGAAAAATGTATTCGCAACATATTGCGTTGTGGCATAATTCTCAAGATATTACCATAAAATAATGCTTGTCTGAAATTTAAAATTATTTAACTAATTGGCCGGCTTTCTTGATGTTTAAAGTACAGTAATCAATAAAAGCAGAGTCGGCGCAAAAGAATGGCCTGGCCCCCACATACAGCAAGCTTGCCCCCCACCCTAACCTCCAATCGACAACCTTACTTTTTTGAAGACAGCGGCTTTTAAGCATAATTTTAAACATTTTATGTATTGCTGAAACAGCTTCGCCGGAACTGTTTTGCGCTTCGTTCGAATTAAGAATATCAAATATGGAAATTGCGTTTGTTAACAACACAACAAGCAACTACAAGCGTGTTCCACAGCTTTTCTTTTGTCTTCGAACTCGTAAAACAACTGAGATAACTGTGATATATAACACTTGCACAGAAACGGCATCGTAAAATTCAAATCAATGTCAGCTCGCTGCAAAGTTCTCGTTGATAAAGAAGACTGTGGCGTGAAAGCTTTTTTTGTAGTTTACAGAATTGATTAAATGTTTGACCCTCTTGATAAAGGCTTGGCCCCCCTAAGACGGCTGCTCAGGCGCCGGCTCTTAGATTTGTTTTTTTAGCTGGTATTAAATGTCAATTTTTTTGGTTTATTTACATGTTTTTTTCATGAGACACAAACTTCTATGCATTTTATTATGAAAAGAGGGGCCCCGCGATCAGATTTCTAATTGGGCCCCGCAGTTTCTAGCACCGGCCCTGCAAGTTGTTACCAGTACTCGAGTTGAGGGTAGATGCGGTATCCCCTCATAAAATATTTTGGCGTAAACTATTCCCTAATAAGAATCAGGGGTTTTTACAACTCGAGCACTGGTTATTACTGTAGTCGACAATGTCGGTTGTCAAAAAAACCTTGATCGTAGATTTTGAGATGGCTAAACGCAAAAGAGTTGTTTTGTCGATTGAAGGAAAACTGAAAGTGTGTGAGATGTTTTGAAACAAAATTTCTAAAACTGACATCATGTTACAGTAGGCCTACACTCCAACGTTGGTACGACCTAGCGAGATAGATGTCGAAAAATGTGAATCTTCGCGAAGACAACCCAAAGTTGATTCATTTTTTAGGCCTGTTGTTGCAAGTGATACTAATGATGATATTCTGGAGTTAAATTAATGCACCAACTTAGCAATTTCCAGTTATTGTGAGGGTAATAGATAAGTCTACTGTAATATTAACTGTCACGGATACTTACATTGTTTTCAATAAAAATAAAACAAACTGCAACCCTCCAATGCTGAACAGTAATTGATGTTGACCCTGGTGTGAAGTTTTGATGCACTACAATCTGTTTCTTGCTGCGTTGTTTTGGATTAAATAAAGAAATTCAATTATTCCACTGCGTGTGTCCTTTTTCGACAGAACTACTACGCTAAAATGAGTGCTTTTCTTGTTACAAACCTAAAAATCCGTGGCGGCTGGGGGCTGTGCCCCCAGACTCCCTTAGCCTCCCGCGGCTGGGGGCTTCGCCCCCTTAAACTCCTGATTGTGCCCCCTCACATTGCCGAATTCTGGATGCGCCTCAGGACATACCTATGAAGTTTTCCCCCCCTCTCCCCCATCATCTTCCATCGAACCTTGCCACATTTTGTTGAAATAGTCGATAACAATTACGAAATAAAATTTTTTGTGACGTAACTGGTAAGTCGTTGAAGTAGCGGCGCACTAAACAGTCCATAGCTGGGAAAGCAGAGTTATTATACTCAATTTACAATTTCTCCTAACTGACCGCGTACCGTCTGGCAAGTGCTCACGTACCGGCACTGGTACGCGTACCGACGTTTGAGTAGCACTGCATCATATCATAGCGGTGTTGGAGCTGTGGTCTCTCCAGGGTCTTTTTATCTCGCCGTCACATGTTTGGTTTTTGTTTTTTCTTTTCTTACCCTATTTCATTTTAATCGGGTGTTGCGACTATGCCTAATAATTTCCTCATCTTCAAGTTTTATTCTCGCTGGCATGTTACCACTTTAATCGTTTTGTTGCTTCTTCCCTTTTCTGTGTGCGTTTGAATTTAAAATCCTATATTGCTGTGCTCTATTTATTTTGACGGTGCCGAAATAAAAGACACTACTATTACCTCTAAAAAAAAATTCGCCGAGTGCTTTTCCTGACAACACACAAGTAAACTTGCCGGCTTGTTCTCTACACTGTCCCTTTAATGCTGAGCGTCAAGCAGAGAAGCTGTGAATACATTTTTAAAGTCATTGGTTTGACTTGACTCGAAATGAAACTCGAGTACACCGCTCTAGAGGTGGGCACTCGGCTTCTGAGCTGTTAAATTATCAATTTGCAATGATCTGGCTTTTGCACCTCGCTAAGAAATGTTGGTTTGTTTTCATGGAGTTGTTGCTACGAATTGAGCAAAATGTAAAATTTTCGTTGCAGATATTTTAACGATTATAGTAATGACTAGTAGGTATGTGACGTCAGCACCATCAGGATGAAACGATTCGAACGAATTCGCGAAGAATTTCACTGGAAACGCTTTTTATTTGATGACTGTGAGAAAAAATGTTTCACTGAACTGCAGGTACGAGCTGGTAGTTTTTTGTTGAATCTACCGCCATCGCGCTAACGTGGCACTAAGTTAACTAGAAAGCAGCGTGCGAGAAAAAAATAAAAACTTACATCGATTTCAAACACTGGACTTGGTGTTTCAGCGTATTAAGCATTCCACCGTGTCGACAATGCGGATTTTCACTTCGACCGAGCCAGGAATCGAACGCAATATATATTTTTGCAAACTGCTTCGAAAACGTGGGTCACAGTGACTCGAGCGCACTCTACGATTCGAGCACACCGACACACTAATATATGACTCGAGCACAGTTGCAATCTTCCTTAACTCATTTTCGTGAACACAAGAAAGTTTACGTGAAAATTTGAATATTAGCACTTGAGTTGTATGAGTAAGTTTGCATTGGAACTCGGTGGTCCGCTATTACCTGTCCACATGCCCATTGTCCGGTTTAAATGGTTGCAGGCTTGTCACCATTCAAATTTATTTGTGATGTGGAAAGACCGTGGGCCTTAGGGACCGGTTAGACTGGACGTGTGGGCACTGAAGCGGAGTGGAGTTGGAGCGGAGCCGGATTTCGCATTTTTATGCAGGAATCTAACTTTTGAAACAGTTTTTAAACCGTAGTGATAGTTGACAGTAGACTGATGGGGTGTGTTTGCTTTTTGGAAATGGAATATTAGACAACAACATCAGCATGCGTGCGTCTGGAAGAATAAGCTTTTTGGTGATACTGGTACGATAGTGAGACCTAGAAATGGCTCGGGCTGACTTTTTTGAGGCCAAGACCGCCCACGGCTCGGAACCTCTTGCCCAGTAACCGACCCGGCAACTCATGCCAAAAATAAAGCCCAGCCCGCCCAAAGCCCATTCTTTTTACGAACCTTTAATCACATTAATCAAACTTACAGGGATTTCAAAAAGTGTTTGCGTCTCGCTAGCGGCCCAGTAATAAACAAAGATAGTACCGGGCCGTTAGCAGACCAGTAAAAAGACCGGTTGTCGGCTCGTTGGCGGGTCTCTTAGCGGCCCATGCCATTTCTAGTGAGACGTGAGAGAAATGAAAAGAAACTCACTTCAAAGTTCAAATCTAGATTGCTTTCAGCGTCATTGCGACATTTTATTGCGGGCATGCTTCTATTTCGGAGTTTTTTTAAACGAAGTGCTGCTTCAGGCTTTCGGAGTTGATTGGAGTCGGGGTCTGCGTCAAAAATATCGGACTGGAGATGGAGTCGAAAATTAGCCGCTCCACTCCACTTTAGCTAGTAGACACTGGACAGGGAATCAACTGAGCCGGTGTAAGCCTGCGTTTAATCTAAGTAACTCTTTGCACAGGCCCTTAAGTCAATGCTTAACCTTTGTAACACTAATTTAAGTTGAAATATTTTGTTTCAGTGGAGCCCCTCCCTCACCTACGTCATCTTTTATCGACTTTTTATGATGCTCTATACGATCACGTGGTTCGTTGCTGACGTAGCAGTCAACGTAGATCCTTATTACATCACTTTTCTGACGCACTGGGGGCAGATCGTCATGATGTCATACTTCAGTAAGTGACGTAACCAGATTCAGTCAGTTTGTGGCTTTATTTCCATGTGATGCGTAGCAAAGAGCTTGGTTGCAATTGACCTTCAACGTAATAATTGAGCAGCTCAGATGGTCGAGTTGTAAGAAGAGCGTTCGCGTCCTGAGCTCTCGATTCGGGTTTGATTCCGAGTCGTGAAACGCAGGACTTTGCCCATGGGTGATCCGGGAAGTGGTGAAAAAACTGCTCCTAACAGCGCCACAAGCGGATGCTTGCTGCTCCTCTCAACCGCTCACTTGTAGGAGTAATGCCGTCAAGTGTTTTATGTAAATTTATGTGCTAATAATGGAGTGAAGAATTTCGTTTTGTTGTTATGTTATTGTAAATCAATTCAAGCAACATACTAGAACGCAACAGTGATTGAGGGGGAATGCGCAGTAAGCTTGCGCTCTTCGAGTCAGCAGCCCCTTCGAGCCATATGCGACCAAAACTGATTTTTTGATCGATGATTGTTTATTTTTAATGTAAACATGATTATTTATGTTTAGTGTAAACATGATTGCTTGTGCTTAGTTTTTTCTTTTTCCGTCGTCTACATAAAACTTCTCTCCAGTGAAGGTCAACAACGTCAAGCTTCAGTGAACCTTGGTGGAAATATTGTTCTAACACCACCTACCGACCAACCACGTGATGCTTCAATGTCTAAAAGTACAAATCACAATACAGCGCCACCGACGGGAAATACAAGTCATGGCCCAGAACCCCCCACCGGTAATACAAGTCATGACCCAGAGTCCTCCACCGGAAATACAAGTCATGACCCAGAGTCCCCCACCGGAAATACAAGTCATGACCCAGAGTCCCCCGCAGAAAAGGCAAGAAGTCATGCCGTAGAGCTTTATATCGAAAATTCAAATCCTACTCCAATACCCCCCGGCACTCCGGTAATCCACCCGTCGAGCGATAGTGATACGTCACTGCTTTGGTACGAATTGGTCACGTGGATTTTACTTAATATTTACGTCACAGTGGCATTCATAATCACGATCTCCTACTGGATTGGGGTGGGGTTCGATCTCCTGGCCCCGGCCAAATCCGCGGCCAGCGTCAACACTCATGTCCACATTATCAACTCCGTACTCGCTGTCATCGAGCTAAGTGTGGGGAATCTCCCTATACGGATACTACATTTTTATCAACCGGTGATTTTTGGGTTCATTTACCTCGTGTTTACACTCATTCTCCATTGGGCCGGGGACCGCTCCGCCATCTATGCTGTACTGGACTGGATGGGGGGGCCAGCAATGGCCGCTGGATACGCTCTAGGAATTCTTTTTATCGCTGTTCCGTTTTTTCATATTTTTTTTTCTTGGGGATTTTTTGTTCTCCGAATTTACTGCTGCGAAAAATATAAAAGAAAATTTTCAGGATCAAAATCTTATGACGTTTCCGATGTTCAAGACACGCGATTGTGACGTAACGTCATTGTCATCATTAAGCAAATTAATGCTTAGGTGTGATTGAAACTTTGATTGTAATTCTGCATAAAAAGTGCCACAGTGCGTGTGTCTGTATATGCGCTATGAAACACTGGTGATGGTGTCATTACTGCGTATTAGTATTTATTAAATTTTTATTTTTTGATGCCAGAAGCTTTAGTTCCAAGATTTTTGTTGCCAACTCAATGACCTGCGAAAAGTGAAATTGATTCCTGAGCAATTTCGTGTCGATGCAAATTCGCTTTGTCACTGTATCGCTGCACTTCCTAGACTCTTTCGTGTCACTCGTGTCACTGTGAACTCATCAGTGCTTTTTATTTCCAAAGTGTTTTAACGTTTACATAGATATTGTGATTTGCCTTTACATATTACCTATTCAATCCTCCAAGTTCGTTTACTTTTTAGTTAATCACTGTTTTATAGCAAATTTTAAATGTGGTTTGGGACATAGGAAGCTAGATAAGACTCGTGACCTGGAGCTGCGAAGTCTTATTCTGTGGCTTCCAAACGATAGAGTTGCCTTATGGCCCCGGGGGTCAACTGGTTTTATAAAACCGGATCAACTAAGAAAAAGTGCGATGTGTAACAAATTTAAACATTACGTTGCTAGTATAGCTGTTGATTTTGCTTGTTTTTGCCAGTTTATAGTATTTTTCATCTTCTTGAAGCCTATTCACACAGTATGGACAACTTGACGATGCAACAATAAAAGGTATACTATGTACTTCCAGAAAGGCTTATTGTCATGCTAAAGCAAAAATGCACTATTTGTACCAATAAGTTAGCTCAGTAGCTTAGCGCACGCTATCGGTGCGGGAGGTCTGGGGTTCGATTCCCGGGCCGGTCTAATCTATACAGTGTCGCCAACGACTCGCCACAGGTGCGACGATTTTTCGGAGCTGTGTTGCCCAGGCGCTAAGCCGTGGAGATGGGCCCCGCAACTCGTTACACGCTTCGGCGTAATACGGCGAGTGTAATAAAGATTTGATTTTTTATTTGAACTTTTAAGCGTCAAACTGCTCTTGTCAACTGGTAAATAACACAACTCTTATCTTCTGAGGTGTACGGATCTTTAGGGGAGGGCAAAATGTGGCGAATGGTTTTCACAGGTCTCATGGCCACACCGACTCCTGCCTCGTTCAGAACTCGTCTAATTCTTTCTGATGTACCTTGCACATACGGAATAGAAGTGAATTGTTTGAATTGAGAGTTGTGAGTTTGAGAGCGTGTGCTTTTGCGAAAGAGAAAGGTAGCTCTGGTAGGAAATCCATTAAGTTGCAGAGTAGAACGTATGTTCCGTAACTCACCGTGTTTTTGGTTTTTATCGGTATGAGAGATGTGTGTTTCAACGCGGTTGAGTAGTGTCTTTGTCACAGTAAGCTTATGGTGCTTAGTATGATGTGAAGCGTAGTGGAGGTATCTGTCCGTGTGGGTGGGTTTTTGTAAATGGTTGTAGTGAGTGATGTGTTTGTGGTGTGGTTCTCTTTGGAGACATTACGGGATACCAGAACGTCAAGAAAAGGAAGAGAAAAATCGTGTTCGTTTTCCATAGTAAACTGAATGTGAGAGCAAATAGAATTAAGATGAGAGTGGAATCCGGAAATGTGTTTCTTGTCGAGAATACAAAACGTGTCATCCACATACCTCAACCAAAGGTTGGGAGAAGTATGAAACGTAGTGATAGCTGTATGTTCAATGTGTTCCATGTAAAGATTAGCAATGATAGGAGAAATGCAAGAACTCATGGGAGTACCAAAGGTTTGCTTGAAAAAATACTTTTTGTATGAAAAAACAGTAGAATCCAAAGATATTTGGAGACCATGTTTGATGTCAGAGATATTGAGACGTGTACGAGAAGGCAAAGAAACATTCATTTTCTTCAACAGAATAATTCCTAATACATTCAACAAATTCTCCAGAGTTGTAGGAAGATCATGAATCACGATCATGAATCAACGATTGAAAATGCTTCTTCGCTTTATCGTTTCGTTTGTCAACTCCCCCACTTACAATTTGTCTAAATTTTTATCTCGTGTTTTATCAAGTCTTTTAAAAAATAATTATAATGTTCGCAACTCTTGAGAATTTGTTGAATGTATTAGGAACTATTCCGTTGAAAAAAATGAAACTAAAACAACAGCGAGAAACATAGGCCTAAAGATCAGCTTTATAATACTATACAAATACATCCTCATACAAATATGTTTGGAAAGGAGCACAGAAAAAACCGCTAGGTAGAAGATTGGTCAAAAATCTTAAATGTAACAACTTCTTGCTTACCTTACCCGGTTTTGCAACCAAGTATACTTCGTGTAACTATGCTTACTTTAACGTTTATTCGTTTTGTTGCACACTTCTTTTTTGGGGCATATTTCCTGTTGTTATCTTTTCATTGCCATTTTGAAATTACTGTAATTTATGAATATAAAGCAGCGTTTCCTGAAGTTTACAAATTTTTCTGCGGAGTTCAATTGTTTGGAGCTTGCACTGCTACTTGTGAAAATTTCTTTTCATGCTTACAAAGAGTGTTAAGAAAGCAGCGTATGAGCATGAATCATAGAGGAAATAGTAGTTTGGTACACGTGGCATACGAAAGTGACATTACCAATAACATTAAACTTGATGATTTTGTAGAAGTCTTTAAAAATAAACATCCACGACGCCTGAATTTACAAAGTGCTTTACACCCAACTGGGAGTGCTGCTCTTTGACTTAATGTGAAATCTAAATTATCACCTTTACGTATTTTCAAGGCAAACAGACGGTATACTGTATGCTTATTCTAAACATGTGTGATTGTTTAAGCGTATATCGCGCTTCATTTGCTTTTTCTGCGAGCATCTGATGAGTTTTCTCTCAGAAAACAAATATTATACAGTACACCTGAAGTTCTTCTTTATGCCTGAATAATTTACCATGTCTGCAGTTTGACCCCTCTCCCCACAAAATTTTCTGCGGGCGCCTCTGAGCACGTAATACAAGCAAAGCCATTGTTGTAGTATTCATCTTCAGAAACTTAAATTAGACTAATCCTGATGATGGCCTTGAAACAAGGTCGAAAGGTTAATTTAAACGATGATTCGTTTCTCAAATTTTGGTACTCCCCTGAAGGTTGAGTATCTCTTGGGATACTCGATAAGGAGGTAGTATTTAGCCCTCCCTCGATAGAGATAGCCCCTGTTCCATAGAAAGGCACTGAGCATGTATACCGGTTATTTACTTTTAAAATACCGTGCGCATAAACCGTACAGAGAACCCAATAAGCTGTACACGTGTACAGTTCATGTATAGCATGATAAAAATTATGTTAGCCTACTACTACACTGTCGCAGTGTTTGACGTCATATATGAAATAAAAATGCAGGCCCCAACAGGCCCCCCCTGAAAAAAATTTCTGGCTGCGGGCCTGGTTGATTTTTTTTCCAGGTCTTTGTATTTTCTGAAGAAGCTTGGCGTTAATTGCCAAGCGAAACGTCAAAAATATAATAGGCCGTTAGCTCTGTTGCAAAGCGCTCGCCATCGGTGCGGGAGGTCTGGGGTTCGATTTCCAGGCCGGTCAAATGGCAGCGTGGCGTAGTGGTTCGGAGCGTCGTTTTTACGACGACCATGATCGCAAGGTTGATGGTTCAACTCCCAACCTAGTCTCGTTGTTGCGTCCTTGGATAAGATGTTTCACGATGATTATCTCTGCTTGGTGAAATCTGGCAAGCAGCATATTAAAGAAGTCAGAAGCAAAATTCAAGCGGAAAACTTGGAAACAAAGGTAACTCCTAAGCGAGTCTGGATTCGTCCTACGCATAGCGCCTCCGTCGCTTTCTCGTGATAGGAGGATAAAGATGAAGAAATCAAATCAAAATCAAATCAAATCGACACAGTGTCGTCAACGACTCGCCACCGTTGCGACATTTCTTCGGAGCTGTGTAGCACAGGCGCTAAGCCGCGGAGATGGGCCCCGCAACTCGTTACACGCTTCGGCGTAATGCGGCGAGTGTAATGAAGATTTGATTTTTGATTTGATTTTTCTGTTTCCGTTTTGTTACCGTATCGGAAGAACAATCAGCGCAGAACTTGAGTTAGCCTAGCTAGCCTAGACTACGATGCCCGGTATACAACTCCAACAAAATCTTCCCCACTATGCAGTATTACTATTATTTTACCATAGCTCATTGCTGGTGCTTCGCAAATGGGCAACGCCCAGGGTCTCAGCTAACTCTAGTTACGCCTCTGCTGATAGATAATGACGTTGCTCGCTATTATTATAACAATCAAATAAACTCCTTGCAAATTTTGTAAAAAAATATCATCTAAGCTAAGATTTTCGTTCGGGACTTTGAACAGCTGTTGCCAATTTAGCGGAAAATCCGCTAGATTTGGCAGACTTTGCTTCTACTTAGCGAAAAACTTTTGCATTTGGCGCACAGCGGTTTTTTTTGCGGATTTCTATGCAAGTGTTGGTCGATTTTTTCAAAATCGCGGATTTTTGAAAAAAATTTTACAATGAAATATTAACCAAACACCAAAGTCCGTGATTCCGTAATGCAGACTTTGATATAAAAGTGCTCAATCCGTTTCAAAGCCACTTAGCAATTAAAAAAGTTGCTAATTGCAAAATACGCTGAAATATGCTGCTTGTGATTTCATAAGCTTTATATGTTGGCTGTATAGTTCACGACATTTGTTACCAGTTACCAGTGCATAATTATGGTAATCGCAGGATGCCGTAATTTTACCAGCTGTTTAAAGTTATCAACAAATCTGTGAGAATTGCATTGGCTCTCATTGCCAGTAGTGTTGCTGTATTTTTGAAAATTGCTTGTTCACCGCTTTGGTTGTTGTTCTTTCATTTCTTTGCTTTCATTTCTTTTGACATTCTTTTGTTTCAACAGGTATATAGGTCTAATACTGATTATTAGTTTATGTTTTTAACATTTAAAATATCTTGTGATTATTCGTGCTGATATGCTCTAGGTCTTGAGTGGATTAAAGAATTTGTGACCAACAAATGAAACTTAGTGGTACAGTAAATTTGAGTTTTAGCGGATTTTTTGGCGGATTTCAACAATGCGCTTTGCGGATTTTAGCGGATTTTTAAGTATAATTTAGAGGATTTTTGCCTTGCAAAGTTGGCAACATTGCTGAACAGTGCACGCAGTACACAGAGAGTGGTTCCACTTCCACCGTTAGTAATGAACTGAATATCTGATAATAGTTTGATTTAACGAAGTGACTTGGGCTTCTCAGCTTCTTGCGAGAATTGTGTCAGAATTTTCTAGGTTGGTCAGTTTGCAGAAAAAAATGGAAGATCATGAATCAACGATGGAAAATGATCTCTATTATATCTTAAAACCAGTTATAGAAAAAATCAATGCTCAAGTGTCTGCTGTTCGTTTGTCGCAGGTATGTTTTGTAGAGCGTTATTGAAAAATTATTTGTATCAACAGTAGCAATTTTTACAGGTCTGTAACATTTGTCTCTTTTTGCTTTGTCACGCTCTCATAGAACCAGAAGAGCTCAAAGAAATGATAAAAAAACCAAGTGCTTATTTGTATATGTACAAATAGTCTCTGTCGTTTGTATTAGTCTGGCAGACTAGGACAAAACTACTCTTGTTTAAGTTTTAATCAAATATCAAAAAGGTTTTATCAAGGGTAGTGTCAAAAGCTCTGGCTCTGTTAGGCTTGTTTAATTTCATAGCAAATGCGGATACACAGTACGGTACCAATACACTTCTATCTGTAGTGTGTATCTCCCTAATTAAGCTCAAGATCTGGTCTAAAACTTGCAACTCCATTCCCTGCTATGTGCTCTTGATTCTATTCTTTTATGATTAGCCTATCAATAAATCTGTTGGTAATGTTGTTACTATAATATTAGACTATAGACTATACTGGTACTGATGTGTGACATTATTAATAACATCATGTTTGGTGTGTAGCATCCTTAGCACATGAGCACTTCATATCAGTTGTGATTTGAAATTGGACACTGATTTTAAGTCAGGTGTAGGCTACTAAGTGTGCAGTCATTATGCAGTATGGACAGTTGCACAGTGCAGTTGTGACATCATGCCAACAATGCAGATGGTCAATTGGTAATAGGCTATTACTCCTGATTTAATGGTTTACCTCTGAGCCACTGTTCCATCTAAGGTGCAAAATTAGAGAAAAAATGAGAAATTTTGGGCAAAATTTTCCAATTTTTTTAAGCTTGTCTTAACTGGACTGCGAAATGGTGATTTATTGTTCGAATTTGGATCGAAGTGTTCAATGTTTTGGTGCAAAACAGAAGTTACCAATGTAATATACCATTACTCTGGAACTCAACGTTGGTATGGACATGTGCAAGGAAAGAATAGCCAAAAAACTGCTCTGTTCAACACCGATTGGTCGAAGGCCTAGAGGCCGTCCCAGAACTTGATGGCAAGATTATGTAGAAGATCTTAGTTGGTCTCGCCTTGGCATCCCAGCAGAGCATCTATCCTTTGTTGCAGAGGATCGAGATGCTCGAAGGCTCCAACTTGAGCTGCTGCCCCAGTGACCCCCCAAGGATAAGCGAGTCCAGAAAATTGATTGATTGTTTGAATTGAATTGCAGAAAACTTTCTTTGCAGCAAACTTTCTTTGAACCTGGAATTGCAGAAATTGCAGCAATTGCAGCAAACTTTCTTTATTGCAGCAAACTTTGAAATTGCAGAAGGACTTTCTTTGAAATTGCAGCAAACTTTCTTTGAACCCCCTAAACTGCTAAATCTTTGGGCAAATTTTTATTAGAATTTACAGTGTGTTTGGGCAAATTCACGCTTGCTAAAAACTTCAAGGGAACAATGCTCTGACCTGTCTGGATCAGTGGTTGTGTCTTCTAATTGTGGGCCTGTAGCTGTTTCAAGTTGACTGCTGCCTGTTTACAGAGTTCTTAAAGTGATTGTGATGTTACTTCGGTTTACCTTAGCATTGTGCAGTGTAATTCCCAATTGTGAGGTGTGAACAGGTCCTGCTAAAACCTGCAGGAGCACAAGGACCACCTAGTTGCAAGTGAGTTAGGAGCACAAGAATCGCTAGAGGCGTGGGTGAGTTATTACCAAGGGCCCTAACATAATCCTAATCCTTAGTAACCCCCTAGCGGTCCTTGTGCTTCTTGCTCACTTGCAAAGGCGGTCCTTGTGCTCCAGTAGATTTTAGCAATACCAAAGTGAATTGGTGAATATTTTTGCCCGTCCACTAAACATGTTCCACAAAACTAATAGGACAGTTTTTTTATTTATGGCTTTAATCAAAAGAAAACAGTAATTAATCCTATTTAGTGAGTGCCATCAGTTAATGTTGAAAATCCCACGTATTTTAGTCACAGTGCTAGCTTGTCTGAGCATTGAGCAGGGCTTTGTTAGCCTTCTTGTTATTTGTAAGATTTGTGCTTTAACGATGCTATGTCAGCTCTGCCCATTGCCGGTAAAAAATGCAATTTTTTCCTTGTCATTTTCTAAACATTTGTGGTAACTCTGCATTGATAAAGTTGGGCAATATTTTGGTGACTGATGGTTTCGAAGGTACTGGGTTGTCAATGCAAAGTGAAAAAAAGTGATTTGTATTTAAATGCTTTAACAAAAAAGTCACCAGTTTAAAGTCAGTTGAATGTAGAAGTCACTTGTAGAACAAGTTGATGACCTACAATGAAACTGTCAGATGAGAAAACCAAGTTCATGAAGACTTCAAACTGGAACAAATTGACGCATCACTTCTGCAAATGTTATCACAGTTTGTTCACTATATCGCCAGTATTGTAACCACTTTAAAGTTGTCTGTATAGTAGTTGTGAAGTATTTTATTTCTGCACCTGTTAAAGAAGACCATATTAAGATAAAGGAAAAATAACAACGGCACAAGAAAAGAGGCAACAAAATGATTGAAGAGGAGCCGATGTAAGTCTATATTATGAAATATAACAGGGTAAATGGTAGGCCTTGAAGACTTACTAAATAAACGCTGTAAAAACCAATTCTACGACTAGTTTCGCGGTTTGACCGCTCATCAGGTAGACTCAGGTTTTGAACCCAGGACCTTGTGATTGAGAGCGTTACCTCTCCAACCACTCGGCCACCGAGCTTACAGCGTTTTCAATGCAATTTTCAAGGCCACCGAGCTTACAGCGTTTTCAAAGCTTACAGCGTTTTCAATGCAACAAAATGATTGACAGTTAGTCGCGAGCGGTTAGTGGCCAAGACGGTTTGGTGCTAGGACAGTTAGGCCCCAACTCTATTTATATCTCTACGCATAACCTTCTACACTCGACACATGCAATTTTTCGTTTTTTGGGGGGTAGTTTTTTGTTGAAATTTATAGGTTTAGTTTGAAGGAGACAAAGTAAAAATACAGCAGAGCTCTGTGAATGGTACGTGTTTACTGTGGCGACGTGGAGATGAGATACGTTTGTAACGAAAGCAATGGGGTTGACATTTTATAGCAGATGTAAAACAAATTTCCATTTCAAATCAAAGCTGTTTTAATTAGAGACATTTCACGCAAAAGTTAATTGTATGAATATGCAAAATCATGTCGCAATTAGTACGTTTTAGCGTCATTAGGAAGCGCAAACAAAGTGTTCCAAAAAAATCTTCATTATTACCTCGTATTACATCAAAGTATGTAAACAAGTGGCGGTGCTCATCTCCGCAGCATAACGCCTGGCCAACACAGCTTCGAACCACGAAGGAGAAACGTTGCAGAGGTGGCGAGTCGTAGGCGACACTGTGTCCAAATTGAATAGCTCGGGAATCAAACCCCTGACCGAATTCGATGCCAATACGGAAGCATATTTGACATTACAGAGGTTGTAAAAAGTGTTCTCCATTAACTACGTGTGTTTAAAATTACTAACAGTTTTATAATGTAATTGTTCAGTAAATGTTTTTGCGCATTTGACAGTTCTCACATTATCTGCAGTAAAATTCCATGCATCCGAAACGTCCTTGCGCCCAAATGTCAATTTTGCTGCTTTTAGTCTGGCCGCATTTCCAGCTTAAGTGATTCCAAAAACTAGCGAGCTTTCTGCATCATAATCAAGTTTTTGATGTCATAATTGGAAAAGGTTTTCTTCACTGGATGTGTGGACACTGAATAGGCTCATTGTCTAACTGCTTTGCTGTTCCACAAAACATTTTCCTCTGATGCTTAAGATATTTTTCTAAAATTTTCTTACCACGTTGTAACAACATGTGATGTGTAAATTGCCGCATCACATGATACATCTATGATCCGTCGATTGTGTTTTTTAATACGATGATCGCTTTGAAGTTTTAGTTTCAAATACAAATGCAGCACAGTAGTTGTAGTGGAATTATGACCACTGCGAACAGACCGATGTCGTTGTCGAGCCTCAATCCGATGTTAAAACGTTCAAATAATGAGGGCACCGAGAAAGTTTTCTATTGACCAGTGCTAACTTTAAGCATAACACAAGTTTGTGGTTTAAAGGTTTTATTTGCTTAAAAGAAAATAACTGAAGTAATAATTTTTAATTTTCCCTTATTTATCATTTTTCTCTCTGAATATTTTTCATTTATTTTTATGTTTGCGCTCAGTAAGAAAATTCTCGCCAAATCTCAAAAGCTATAATCGTGTTCGATATTTTAGTTGATCAGTATGAGAAGATTGTTAATGAATTGGTCGGGTTATTGCTAAAGTGTTAGAAACTTTGTCAATTTTATTTATTTCTTGCATATTCATCCTGTCACCAGAAAGCGATCAAATCGTTATAACGAGCTCGCTTAGGAGTTGCCGACCATCTGCCACACCAAGCTGGGGTAATACCGCTGAATGCTTTTCCCAACGGTACGCAACTGAACTTGCCGGCTTGTCCTCCACTCTGTCCCTTCAATGTTGAGCGTCAAGCAGTTAAGCTGTGAATACCAATTTTAGAGTCGTTGGTTTGACCCGACTCGGAATCGAACTAGAGTTTCCAGAAGCGTGCGCTCTCACCACTCGACCATCTGGATCATTAAGAATTTAGGAAGAACTTGTTTCTTACAGAGCTTGATTTGTTTTTGTGTTTCCAGGTTGCACTGAGGGAGAAGATCGAACTAGTAACACTTGAGCTTCAACGCGTCAGTGAAGAACAGCCAATCAGCGTCGATCTCGCCCCTTATATACGACGCCTCACCAACACCAAGCGCCGTCTAGTGTTGGCAAGTAACATCGCGCAGAACGCTCACGATCGATTGTCGCGCCTGCATCGATCTGTCGAAGCAGAAACTCTTCGTAAACAAGCAATTGTGGAAGCGCAACAAGCACTTATTGACGTGGCGCGAGTACCGCAGTGATTAGACGAAAAGCTGTAGTAATTATTTTCGGGGTTTTCCCTCCATGTTACACTGCTATGCAAAATTTGTATTGTCAATCGCTGATGTGTTTGAGCAGAATTTGTTTCTGTCGTGTGCAATCTGTCTGCCTAAAGATGCTTCTTTTTAGAGCTGTAATGTGAAATCATATTCGAGAATATCAGGTTGAAATTGCCGCTATGTTCTGCAGCAGCTAGTTGCTTGAGAATGTCATTTTTATTGACCCCACATGGAAATTTTTGGGGGTTCTCGCAGCGTGTTGTTGCAATGACATTCCTGTAACGGAGGAATTGCAAAAATTGGCATGAAGTTAAGTGTAGACAGTATTCCACCAAGATACCGGTGGGTTATAATCCAGTAGTAGTCGTTTGTCAGTTGTCTCTAACATAAAATTAAATGTTGTTGTATAATTTTTATAAATAACTTCTATAGAAACGCATTTGATGCGGGCAGGAGCCACAATCATGATGTTCCTAGCGCTCTTCGAGTTGTAGCAGAAGGGGTTTTCCAGTAGCGTGTGTCAATTACTTTATTAGCAGCCGCAAATCCGTCCCTTTCAATGAGCTCGTGCATGTTTTTCACCTCGAGAATTCATGATGTTTCGTATTGACGAGTGCTTGTGACTCGATCTGCTAATCACAAACGTAATGATTCATCGCCACCACCAAATACTCCGGAACAAGACAAGTTCGAAATATTCAGGTTTTGCATGATATCTCTTGTTGCGTATTATCGTTCCTCGTTATGTTCGGGAACAAAATTATTTCCAATACTTTACACTGATTTCTCACCACCTCGCGGGAAATCCCCTTATCGATTTGTTGTAATCGATGTCACTTCAAATTCCACCATCATGACTTGCGCGTTTGTATCGTCCGCTTGGTAGCAGTACACCTGGTCGAGTCAAACTAATGATTTAAAAATGGGTATTCTTACAGCACACTTCATGCATGGCCTATTTTTTTGAGAACGTTTGATCATCAGCTGTTGAAAAATTCTTGTTTTTTTCTCCTCGTGTCGTTTTTATTTTGAACTCTTTATGAAGAAGATGTGGCTGATGGTTTTTCATTATTTAGTAACTAGTTGATCAACCTTTGGTGACATTATGTTTCACTAGTTGCAGTATTTTGGTGTGTTCGTTACTGAAATCCCCACGTATTTAAACTAAAAAGTGTTACGTCTACGTTGTGTTAAGTCTCGTTCATTTATTTTTTTTGGCTATGCGCCTCCATGTGGTTTTAGAGCTGTTTGGACAGGAACGATTTTGGCTTGGATTCTTCCTGTTCCAACAGAATTTACTGTTTAAGCAGGAAGCCTTCGGTTAGTCCAGTGCTTCTCAACCTTTTATGGTCACTCAGTGGCTCCTTGCTCAGCTAGAAAATTTTCTGTCTGTTTCGTTTGTATTGGCAACAGCTGTGCGCTGGTCACAAGCGGTTAATCGCCGTTAGCGGGTCTGTGGATCTTGTTCCCGGTTGAGAACCTCTGGTTTGGTCAGTGTTTCCCTCCTTGCTGTTAGGCCTATTGATAATTTTTTTTTGCAAATAAACGTCCTTTCCGTTTTGACGCTCAAGGTTAAGGGATAGTGTGGAGAACAAGCCGGCAAGTTTACTAGTTGTACCGTTTGGAAAGGCACTTCGCTGGATTCTCCTATCTTATAGTGGTATACAAATCCTGGGCGAGCTCGTTACACGACTTCCGGTGCTCCCTCGCAGAGAACGAGGATAAAGTTTCCGGTGAACCATGCAGTCTCCCCCCGCGATGGCCTGGTATGACGAAGACTCGCCAGCAGAGCGTGCCGCTCGTACGGAAGATGAGCAAAAACGTACCGTCCTCCGATCATCTGAAACGTTTAATTTGCATATTTATTTGTCCTCTTGACGTGAGAGAGCGCGATTTAATCGCTACAGTATAACGAACTCGCCTAGGAGGTACCCGTCTTACATCTAAAGACTGGCGAATCCGCTTTGGTGCCTTTTCCAACAAGTAAACTTGCCGGCTTGTTCTTTACACTGTTTCTTCACTGCTCAGCGTCAAGCAGGGAAGCTGTGAATAGCAATTGTACACTGTAAAGTCATTGGTTTGACCGGACTTCGAATCAAATCCGCATCTACACAGCTCTAGAAGAGGACTTTTTTCAACTTTTTATTGATGGAGATAACATGTGACGCTTGTTCGCCGGCGTAGTCCGGCAGGAATCTCGGGGAGGGCCGGAGCAACATTGTTACAGGTAAATGAGTTTTTACAGCCAATTTCAAAATCTCTTCCCCTAGCAGTCCATAAACTCCCTCTCTCAGGCATAATTCGGTGCAAATGTCTTTATTCAAACTGGTAGCTACACGTGGGCATGTGGTTGTAAAATTGCGTTCTTTCGCGCAGCTGAGATCGTTCAGATTTCAGTGCAATTTCTGCGATTAGTTTTTAAACATTGAGTTCTGACCACATTCTGCAGACTCACGTCTCCACCACTGGACAATCGTTTCAAATGTCAATGTGGGTCGAGTACAAGTTGAAGGGGGGTTCAAGTTTGCGCCCCACCCGATTGAAACCTCCTACCTTCGATTTTCCTTTAGATTGCTCGATTCTGTATTTCCGAAGTTTGTTTCTTGTAGGCCTACTCCTGGCTCTTCGTTGAACGTACATCATGTTTACACATTGCGAATTGAAACGAAAGAGACGCAGGTTTTCAAGTTTTGACATATTAACGTCATTATTTCCACGTATTGTGAGAGGTTGCGTGGTTAAGAAAGCAGTCTTAATAGTCAGATGAGAACATTGTTATGAGTTCGATTCCAGAAACAGCTTGCATTCAAAACATCAGAAAAGGTGGAAGAAAAACTAACAGATCCGGTAAAAACGAGAATCGAGCAACAGATGAAGTTGAGATGTAAAAGTGTCTTTAGCAGACGTGATGAGAAATGATGTGCAGCTGAAGGAATGAGAAGCTACTATAGCTGCTGATACTCGTAACAAAACATGATATAACCCTGAGAGGTTTTGCTAAATAATGTCTAAGATTTAAATCATTTGTCACACGATTAATAAATTTTTTATTTACTAACACATAGGAAGTCCAAGGCGGCACTGATCGGTCACACTGCTACTGGACCATGGGATCGGTTGATTGAGCAGCTGATGTCGAAACGATCTGGGGCGGTATATTGCTCAACTTTTGTTGCTCTTAACGCAATGCGCTAACTTGGTTTGTTTATTAAGTTAAATGCACAAAAGTTGAGCAGTACACCGCCCCTGTTTTAGGAATCAGTCCGGCAGTTTCGGGGTTGATTATTTTTCTAGCGCCACTTGGTGGTTGCAAGGCCAGTTGTCCAAAAGCCAAAATTGCGCGCGAAGTTTGAACACCCAAAACAATCTGTTTCGTTAGAATGACGTGATAAACCAGCAGCAATAAGCGAATTTGCGACGAGTGAATGAAGCAGATTGGAATCGGTGTAAAGCAAACTCCCCCCGAGATAGAATCGATCTTCGCGTTCTCGCAGTTACGTCATGACCCCACACGCCGCACTTACCCCGTCCACACGTGGCTCCATAACCCCAGGTTCTAACAGCATGACATCAAAAAAATGATGCAAAAAGCCATGGGACCACTACAACTGGACATGTGGGCGGGGTGACTGACACTTCATTTGAGGCAAACAGCAGCGGATTCACCACAAAATTGACGAAAAAGCTTTTTTGATGATCTTGGAACGCCGCGACGAATGACGCCATAAAAAATAATGCTATAAAGCAGCGGAGAATGCGACGAGAAGCCTGACGATGCAAAGTGAGTTGCTACACTCCAACTCAGCGGACATTTGAATGTCCTAAACGCCGACTGAACCAAACCCACATGAAACCGAACATTTGTGCTAGTGATTGATATTTAATCAGTGGTTCGCAGCGATATAAAAAACTTGTGAATCGTCACCACATTATCTCTGTCTTGCTTCTTTTTAGTTTTGCGATTGAAAAACGTTCCATTTTACGCAGAAACGAGAATTTTATGATCGCTTTCCACGGCTGGAGCTGAAGGTGATCTGCGGAATCGATGCCTACACCAGGAACGCAAAGATGGAGGAAAGTTTTAGAACAGGCCGGTCTTGATTATTTTCTAGGAAAGGACCATGTTTAGCAAAATCCCCAATTTTAGCTTACCCCGGAAAATGCACGTTATATGTTAAAATACTGAATTAACTTCCCCCCTCCCACGCCAGTGTGACTAGAATGATAATTTTGTCATACACGCAAAAATTGCGGCACAGTTTTGTGATGAGGGCCAGATTCACGGAACAAAACCGCTTAGGGCAGCATCAAGATTTTGCCATCATCTTTGCAGTTTATCCACCAATCACGAATCATATGATCGAAGAACGCAATTACAATTACGAAACTTGAACAGGGGAAGCGTTTTTTAACATTTACTCATCCAATCAGCGACAACTCAAATGCTAGAATTGTTTTAGAAGAAATTTTCGAACTCGGTGACCGATTTTAAATTGTCACAAAAATACTCAACAATTTTCGCTACATGCAGCTCAGCCATATTTTTAACATTTTAAATTCTCCATCGCAGCTTATCGGCCAAGTAATTCAATTCGACGAAGATTTTTTTCCGTGTAGAAAATTTAATGATCAATGAAGATTACGACGGGATTTGAAACAGGCCTTCAATAAATAATCCCAGCCAGAGTATTTGTAATGGCAAGAATAGGTTTCGGTAATAACTTGTGCCATTATCATCGCATAACACTTCCCCTGACGATAATTTTTACCGAATCGTTTGTAACAAAATGAGCCGCGGGGAATCTAAACATCGCGTTAATTTTACTGCGTTTAGAAATATTTTTATTTAAAAACCGTTTGAAATATTTCTCAAAATATAATTTTTTCGTAATTTTTCTTCATGATCGAAGAGATTTGACAAGTCAGTAAGTTTCGAAATCATTATTTTTTTGAGAATGCTTATCGCAGTGACCCGGGGATAAGAAACTGGGGCAAGTTTGGGCCACAATCTTTGATTCGAGGGGTTTAAAACATTCAAATTTTTAGCAAAATTTCTTAAAATCAGGCAGAAAAATTATCAAACAAAGAAATAACTCGTATTGAGTTTAGTCGCATATTTACCCTCCTATCACGAAAAAGCGATCGAAGCGCTATAACGAGCTCGCTTAGAAGTTACCGGCCATCTGTCTACCACTTGAAGATGGAGGAATCCCGCTAAGAACCTTTCCCAACGGCACAAGTAAACTTGCCAGCTCGTTCTTCACACTGTCCCTTTAATGCTAAACGTCAAGTAGAGAAGCTGTGAAGGCCAATTTTAAAGTCATTGGTTTGACCCGATTCGGAGTGAAACTTGAGTCTACGCTCTTACTACTCGGTCATACGAGCTGTTAAAACGGGCCCACAAGTTCACTTTAACAGCAAAACTGTTCTTTTGTCACACAAATCGTCGAAATGAAATGAAATTTAGATTCCCGACTCTAGGCTTACAGCAGATTTGAAACCACTTTAAGGTGGGACAAATTGAATCTGCAGCAAGTTTTATTATCAGCAGAAATTGACGAAACAATTCGTTTGAAATAATCTTCATTCTATAAAGGACTCAGCTCGTTAATTTTCTATCAAAATAATAATTTTGATATGATTTCAATGAGGAAGGTCGCTACGCTCGATTTGAAATGATAGATTAGGGGATTTTTCCTCCTGTTTTAGTGTCAATGATTGGTGTTCACCACTTTTTCATACTACACCACTTAAGGAGGCCAGACAAGCGACATTACAGTACAACACAAGAAGGCTACAAATTAGAGATGAATTCGAACGCAAAATTATGACAAAATCATTAAAAGTTTTTACCGAAACACGAACAATAAGTCAGCGCGGTTTAGTAATGACGTAATGTGATGACGGGTAACAAATTTTTGTAAACCAAGATGTTGAAGCTGAATGACACAAATATTCGACCCGGGTTCAATCCCGCACTCACGCGACATTCATCACAGAGCGCCGCTGGGCCGAAGTGATAAGCTCCCTCCATCCAAACCACCACCCACACACCAGCCGAGGCTGCCCACAACATTGCAACACCGCTTTAAAGCTTATTGTTACGTAGGCATTATGATGTCACTGACACGTCATGACGTAGATGTCAGCAACAAAAAAGCAACACGTCATTCGTTTGCTAAAGCTAGAAAAAATGAAGCACCATTGTGACGTCTGGTGACGTTATAAACGCGTCACGACCACCAGGAATTCGTTGACGCAATCTCGCTGTTCCCATGACAACTGACGTTACAACCACCAAGTGGCGCTAGAGGAACAATCAGAGCCTGACCGATCTGCGCGAGCTTCGGTCACAAACAGCAAAAGTGTAAAACAGAGCTGCAAGAAAATAATTTAATTACTGCAAAAGCTTCAAAAAACACTGAAACCAAATCGGAATACAACAACCATGGGACGAAAAGAGCTTAGCGAGGAAAAACTGAACGTTTTACCAACATAGATTCAGCTGTTATCATCATCAGTTTCGCACCACCTTGCCTACACTGCTGATGATGGCAGTTGAAATTATGCTGTCGAAATGTTCAGTTTCACTGTGACTTTTTTTTGCCCCACACCAACATTGATCAGTGGACATCTAGTAAACTGCTCATGATTTGATTCGAAATACGGCCGCAAATGAATCATGTATCGTTGCACGCATCAGTTAGAAGTTCATCCAAACAACCGAAAGTGAAATTCCAGGAACTTGACTGATCAATTTTCCTGTAACTTATTAGAAACCCAATCGTTTGTCATAGCAAACCCTAATCAGAGCCAAAAGCTCTTTAAAACATCAAATATCTTAATACATTTCAATGTTTAGTTGTTGCTTGTTTCCAGCAATGATCCGGTAACAAAGATAAAAACAAAACTTCATATAAATAATTGTAAACAAAATTAAAAATATAAAAAACGACGCTGTGAATCACCAGATAAAAGATGTTTATGCTCTGGCGCAAGCCATTGCGCTCTCTGTTCGACGTAACGGCCAAAAATCATATCACGAAAATGGTTAGTAGAGATAACCTTTTTAACTTACAACGCTCCTGTGCAAAACTTTATACAAGTTTCCATAACCATAAAAGATGGATCACTACAAACTCATGATTATCTTCCCATGCTTTTACAACCTAATTATTGATAAACAAAAATAGTTCCGGGAAAATGTAAGACATAAACAAACACTCCCTTCCAGATCTAAGAAATTCGAACAAATTTGTATTTAAATAAAAATTTGCCAAAGTTTTCATTCAAGAATTTGAAAAAAATTCGAGTTTTTGCATTAAATTCGAGTTTGAGAATGACACTTGCAGCAAAAATCTTCATCATACTCGCGGTATTACACCGAAGCGTGTGACCAGAGGCGGGACCCACTTCAGCGCCTGGGTAACATCGCAGCGTTGGTGGTGCTGCGCCCGATTTGACCGACCCGGGAATCGAGCCCCAGACCTCCCGCACTGACAAACATCAAAATATTGAACAGTGTGATTTCGCCAATTCATTATTCCAGTTGCAATTTCAAAAAAGTTTTATAATTTTGATCAGAAAATTTTTCCTGCTTGGAGAAAAATTTAGCGGAGAGAGAACAGCGACACCATGCGGCAGCTGGCGTGGAAACAAAAAACTTGTAAAAATTTTCAGCAAAATTATTTTAAAGCTAACGCTGGCAAAGCGCAGGCAAGCAGGTTTTCGTAAATATTAATTTAGTCCGTAACAGATCTCTACTTGATCCTTCATCCACTGCTTATTTTCCACGCCGTGTTCTTGAACAAGACATTTTCATGATTTCCACTTCTTGACACTGATTCGTCAACACGTCGCGGGGAATCCCCTTTTCATAAATTAAGATTGTTGCAATTGACGTGACTTCTTCAAATTACGCCATCATGCAGCAACGGGCCGTCCTCCGGATCATCTGGAATATTTTAGTTGCATATTTACTTAATATTCATCCTCTAGACGCAAGTAAACGATCCAAAGCGTTACAGCGAGCTCGGTTAGGAGCAGGGCTGCGGACTCGATCGGTTTTTAACCGAGTTCGAGAGATATTTGCAAGTTCGAGTTCGAGTCCTGGACATCATAGGTCGCAGTGGCATGAACAAGTAAATGACTTTCAGCTTTTCTTTTGGTAAAATCATAACTTCAATTTCCACAGATTGTGACTGCTTGAACGACAAACTATTATTTCGTAGTGATCTTTTATTTCTTTAAACAATTTTAATATCTTTTTAATGAACTCGAACAGTTTTATGCGAGTTTAGTTCGAGTTCAAAAAAAAATTTTTTTCGAGTTCAAGTTCAAGTTGGGCAAAATGTTCGAGTTCTTTCGAGTTCAAGTTCGCAGCCCCGCTAAGAGTTAAGAGGCCACCTGTCCAGAGTCCACCACTACAAGATGGTGGAATCCCGTTAAGTGCCTTTCCCAACGACACAACAAACTTTCCGGCTTTCAAGACTACTCAAACTGGAAAGATGTTTCAGGCTTCAAAATAATGAAACTCTTCACCACCAAAAACTCGTGTCATCTCATGTCGGCAACATTCCATCGTCTGATCTGGTGTCGGGAAGAAATCGACGGAGGCTTAGGAATTACATTGAAGCTAACCCGACGAGCAAAGTTATGACCTCCTCCACAGCAGGGATGTGCCGAGTCGAGTCCGAGTACTCGGCCGAGTTACTCGGACTCGGCCGAATGTTAATTGATACTCGGCCGAGTATTAAACCATTATCGTTTTGACCTTTTTTTTGCTTTTTATCCGAATTTGAGTCGAAATTAGGACTTCTACGGACGTGATGACCTTTTTTTTTTGCTCTTCACCTAATTTTGAGTTCATATTTTGACGTCGTAGATACTCGGACTCGGCCGAGTAATGTCGTGAATACTCGTTACTCGGCGAGTCCGAGTAATTTTCTTGGAGGCACATTCCTACTCCACAGCGGGGTATCCCGGCAAGCAAAGTTATGACTTCCTCCACAGTGAGGCTGACCTGGCAAGCAAAGTTATGACCTCCTCCACAGTGAGGCTGACCTGGCAAGCAAAGTTATGATCTCCTCCACAGTGAGGCTGACCTGGCAAGCAAAGTTATGACCTCCTCCATAGTGAGGCTGACCTGGCGAGCAAAATTATGACCTCCTGCAGTGAGGTTGACCTGGCAAGCAAAGTTACGCAATTCTCTACAGTGGGAGCCACACTGAAGCTTACGCGCAGTATCCAAGTATGATGTAGCACACTACCAACTCACTGTGCATCATCTGGATGCTGGGGTCAAACACAGAGTCGCTTCCTGCTTCGTGGGAAGATCCCCGTCTCGACTCCGCGCGATCATGGATCCCGGATTCGTCTGTATCGGACAACTCGCACACAGCGGCGATGGGACGACTCAGATCAATATAATCCTGCACAATTGACAATGAGCAGAACTCGCAGCATTTTGTTCAAGTTCAATAAAAAACCAGCGAACCAACTTCAAAATCCAGATTTTTGCATTTTTCCGATTTCTAGTTCAGTAGTTTTATCGAGGTTATGTCAAGTTCAAGTAGTTCTTATCGGGTTTACGCAGTGTTCAGCCGTTGCAGCCAGTTGAAGTTTAAGCAAATTTCGTCAAGTTTAGAATAAATTCAGAATTTAATAACTTTTTCGAGGTCAGAGACTATTGTTTTCGATTTCGGCAAAACTCAGCTTAAGCGTGGAATCAACTTAATTATTCGATCGCAATCTCACCATCGGCGACGATTCAGCTAGCATACGATCAAGGTCTTCTACAAGCTGTCGGAACTTCGGTCGTCGCTGTGCTGTTTCTTCCCAACAGTCCCTCATCAGGCGGTATAGTTCGAAGGAAGCGAACTGGGGGTGGTCCAGACGTTCACCCATACGTAACAAGCGGACCAGGTCATGAGTTTTCACTCCGGGATAAGGGGAACCACCGAGTGAAAATATCTCCCACAGAAGCACTCCAAATGACCAACTGCACAAAGAAGGTGGATGAGCACAGAACTGACCAAGTGCACAAATAAAGCAGGTGGATGAGCACAGAAATAAGCAAGCGCACAAATCACAAGGCACTTACACATCGGTGGCAGTGGAAAACACGTTGTCAGTGAGCGATTCCAACGCCATCCATTTGTACGGCAGATGACCCTGCGATGAAATGAAGCAGATGAATCAGTCGCAAGCAATTAGATAAGCATGAGGTATTACACTATTACAGCGTGATTTGCAGCGAGACTGTTCCGTCTCATTCATGAGCAGAATCTGCCCAGCGATGAAACACATTTAGTTTGCAACATGGCATACTTCCAGCAACTATGAGGTAAATGTCACGTCATTCGGTTGGATCAGGGGTGGGCAACTTCTCAAGCTGGCGGGCCAGATATGGAAAAATATAATCCTTGGAGGGCCGGATTATTAGACGAATAGTATTCAATATCTTAATGACATATTCATTCACTAATGTAAGGAAATAATAATTTTAAATCTAACTGATAACTTAGTAGCCACGTTGCCACGGAGTGGTGGGAGATGTTTACAACACTGTCTGCTGTGACCTGGTTTCAACAAACCGTACTAAACTGCGATAATTGCGTTAGTAACTAAAGCACAACTGTTGTAGTTTCACAAGCTCGTGCTGACAGCTCGGTGAGATCATAGCGGTCCGCAACTGTCAGGAATAAGGCCTCAGACCACACTACAGCGTGAGGCTGGATGCAGTCTACAGGCCAGCCAAAGTCTGTTCATGCGCCGCATGCTGCCCATGCCTGCATTGGATAGACCCGACTCGGAATTAGACTGCAAATGTGCAGCTTTAGAGGCAGACGCTCTCTCGGCTTTATCTACGCTAACGCAGAGCTTGTCCAACGTGAAGTCTCACCCTGGTGTGTTTGCGGTAATAATCATGGGAACGAATATCACGAGCAAGTCCGAAGTCTGCGATCTTCATCACATAATCACTGGTCACAAGCACATTGCGGGCTGCTAGGTCGCGGTGGACGCACTGCAAAGGGAGACGGGTTAGAACAGATTGTTGCTGCCCAGTGCCCACCGATGTATCACAAATTACTCCTCATTATACTCGCGGTATTTCGAAGGTGCGCGTAACGAGTGGCGGGATCCATCTCCGCAGCTTAGCGCCTGGGCAACACAGCTCCGAAGAAACATCGCAGTGATGACGACACTGAGCTCGATTTGATCGGTCAGAGAATCGAACTCCAAACCTCCCGGCGACAGCGAGGTCTTGAACCACACGTGTGCTGGCATCAAAATCAACTTGATTTCGCGCACAATAAACATAGCGACAATAGAAAAGCGGTCAAGTATGATTGTGGCCAGCGACTCGAAAAATCAATCTAGAACGACAAGTTACAAACCTTCTTTTGAGACAAATATTCCATACCACGAGCCACCTGGTACGACGCAGACATAAGATTCTTCTGGCTGAGCGGCTCTCCTCGGGGAGCCGGGGCGGTTGGGTCCACGAGATGATACTGCATTGTGAGGGGTCGGTTGCGACGAAGATAATCCCTGCATAAATATGAGGTAAGTACGGTGAGCAGTAGGAGTAGTGACGTGTAGAGGGAAACCATACATCAGTGCTTCTCAAACTTTTTAAAAAATTGCTTTGCGCAACCTTCACAATTTTGCGATCATTCACGGTCCCCCGCAAATTTTAACAGTAATTTTGGCTCAGGAGCAGGAAAAAGTTAGCCTGACTGTGACGATGTTTAATATAAAATGTCATGTGTATTAGACCAACTGCTGCATGCAGAAAAAAATTTATTCATCTAATGTACATGCACAGTTCAATGCGACGGGTGCTTTGCCAGGCTTTCATCTGACATAGATGATATTAGCACCACATCAAAACTCCACAACTCCTTCGCTGTCCGCCAGCAACTGCTTAATTTGCGAACCCTAGCCCCTAAAGGGGCGGTCCCCTGTGTGAGAACCACTGCATCACCGAAGACATTGGACCGTACCTCAGGTTTCCTTGCTGTGCATATTCAGTAACGAGCCAGAGCACGCCATTCTGTGTGCAAACTCCCAACAAGTTGATAATGTTTTTGTGTTTCCCGACTCGCTTCATTTGATCCATCTCTGAGAGGAGATCAAGGACGTCCTTCTCCGTGTTCGTTGCTACGTAATACAAGGAGTTAGTATAGAACTACGTCATTTCAAATTGACCAAGCAAAACATGTGTCTGAAACGATTTGAAAGAATTTGAACTTGAACTAACCTACTATGATCTCAGGCTCTTGATTCCGTTTGATTTACCCTCACATCTTGATGGATCAGATTCATTAAATGAAATTCTTTATATTGATTTATAAGCTTGGTCACTCTCAGTGTAATAGCTAGACTTCGATTTCATTGCTTTATCTCATTGAAACAACATAAGTTTGAAAAGAAGCGAAATGTGAAATTGGCGAAGGAAAGATGTGTGCGAATGGTTCCGGACCATACAGCCCTGATCAGCGCAGAACTCACCTTTCAGCATTTTTACAGCCGCTTCCTGCTGTCGCATGGAGCCTGACGTCACTTCCGCTAAATAAACCACACCAAAGAATCCTTCGTCAATTTTTCGGATGAGGTGGATGCTGAAAAAGATAAAGGTGAGACACTTCCATATGACTCCATACAACTCGCTTTTCTCCGGACAACAATGAACTATCATCTCGTTTCTTTGCAAAGCAATCAACTAACCCCCTCTTCAACTGAAGAAAAATGTGTCGTATTGATCATGTTGAATTCTCTGTCTTGTTCCACTCAACATTAACTTTGACTTGCATGGTAGCAACAACCCAAGCAGCTCAATCACTCGCTCTTCAGCTGCTCCTTACATTCTTAAACCACTCAGCTGTACTAAAATTATGCGGTTGATTGGACGAGTGTCCAGTACAGCTGAGTGGTTCAAGATTGCGAAGAGCAGTTGAAGAGCGAGAGATGGAGCTGCCTGAGGTTGTTGAATCTCTACCAGCATGCAATCCAATGTTGAGTGGAACAAGACAGAGGATTGTGCATGATGAATATGACGAATCAAAATGCTCTTCAAGGTTCTTCAGTTGAAGACGAGGATCGTTGGCTGCTTTACAAAGAGAGATAAGAAGGCGATCCACTGCCTTTCTACAACTCACTTTTCTTGTTTCAGTTCCCACTGAAGATCGAGCTGAACATCGGTCGGACGAAGTCTGCACCACGCACTATCGCCACTCATCAGCAGAATTGGCTCCTCCAAATGGGTGAGTGGAGGGATGCGATCGGGGTTCTCTATAGCCACCAAGCGAGGGATTTCTGCAGGAGTTGGAAATCGAATTTAGGACGAATTCATAAAAACATTTTCCTACCTCTGTATCGCTTCCTGTGCACAAAATATCCGACCATTCCCATGACCAGTACGACCAGAAACGGAATGAGGAGGATCAGAGCGACATGGGGGGATTCCCGGGATGGGGGAACCTGGATCATCACCACCGCAGCGGTGGTTGCTAGTGAGGACGCTAGAGGAAAGTAAATTGATTGAACACTTGTTCCACTACAAAGCCATACAGTCCATGTGTTAGGCGTTCCCTTGTGTGTAAACTCAATTAAACATCCTTTACTTCATTATAAATTCTCATGCAAGCCACCACTTCATCATAAATTCTCATGCAATCCTACCTGATAGAACGGTGAGCCAGGCAGAAGCGTGCGAAAAGCCGATCGCGTTCCCGGCGATGCACGTGTACTCGCCTTCGTCCGATGAGGTCACATTGTGTAAAGTGAGCGTTTCTACGTCAGAAGTGTCATCACCAGATTTCTGCAACGTCACCATTAATCATGCATGTCATGCGCTCTAGCAGAGTGCCGTGTCCAAACATAACAATTCGTTATTTTGCGCTCACCACAATCCCTCGATCGGGAGTTCCAACCGATTAGCAATCCCCTCGATCGTGGTTACCAACTGGTGAGTAATTTTAATGGTGGGTAAATTAAAGTTAACTGGTGGGTAATTCCCTCGATCGTGGTTACCAACTAATGAGTAATTTTCCACTTGCGTAAAATTAGTGTTTTCAGGAGAGGAATTTCCCACCGAATGCCCAAGTTGAGAAATGTCCCAGAATACTCCCAAGAGTAAAGACCTTTTCTGCTTGAAGAACATCAGTTTCTGCAGCCGAATTTCGATTTACTTTAAAACATTTATGTTGGGGATGATGAAGAAACACAGTCAGGGAAGCGCTGCGATAAAGCATCGTCCACCAACCAGCATTAGCCCAGCATCAATCAAATTCCACGCACGGCAAACCGGATCTACCATAAGTTACCCCTTAATTTCACTATCTGCGACCCACCCCACCAATTTCACTATCTGCGACTCGCCTCATCAATTTCGCCATCCACGAACTGCCCCCCTCAATCTTGTCATCTCTGACCCCCCTTAATCTCATCATCTCTGACCCCCTCCTCAATCTCATTATCTCTGATCCCCCTCCGCAGCGGTGGTTAACAGCTCAGATGGCCGAGTAGTACAGAGCGTCTGTCTCTTGAGCTGTAGACTCGGGTTTGATTCCGAGTCGGGTCAAACCAATGACTTTAAAATTGGTATTCACAGCTTCCCTGCTTGACGCTCAGCATTAAACGGACAGTGTGAAGAACAAGCCGGCAAGTATATTTGTTGTGCCGTTGGGAAAGGCACTTAGCGATAATCCCCCATCTTGGTGTGGTAGACAGATGGCTGGCAACTCCTAAGCGAGCTCGTATAGCGCATTGATCACATTCTCGTGATGGAAGGATAAATATGCAACTAAATAACTAACCCTCAATCTCATCATCGGTGACCACCTCTCAAAATCATCATCTCTGACCCGCCCTCCCTCAACCTCATCATCTGTGATCCCCCTCAATCTCATCATCTCTGATCCCCTCTCAATCTCATCATTTTTGACCCCCTTAATCTCATCATCTGTGACCCCCCCTGAATCTCATTATCTCTGATCCCCCTCAATCTCATCATCTCTGATCCCCTCTCAGTCTCATCATCTGTGATCCGCCTTCCCTCAACCTTATCATCTGTGACCCGCTCCCCTTAATCTCAACATCTGTGACCCACCCTCTCAATCTCATTATCTGTGAACCCGCGCCTTCAATCTCATCATCTTTGACCCCCCTTAATTTCATCATTTCTGACCCCTCCTCAAACTCATCATCTCTGACCACCCCTTAATCTGATGATTTCTGATTCACCCTTTCTCAACCTAATCACCTGTGACCTGCTCCCCTCAATCTTAACATCTGTAACCCACCCTCTCAATCTTATTATCTGCGATTCACCATAAATGCTTTTTAGTAGAGTTGCTAAGCGCATGGATTGTGTACTTTTTGATAAAAGCACCAATTTTTCAAGATAGGTAACATTAAGCATAAAGTTCATTTTTAGAGGTGGAAGCACTTCAAATTTCGCCTCTGGGGTCTAGGAGGGACTAAAAATAAATATAACTTAGCGCCCCTAGCGGTCAAACGTGAATTTTCTGTTTATTGATGTTTATTGAATGGATGTGAGACTTTGCACTAATCCACATCACGATTGTGAAACTTTGCACTAATCCACATCTCGATTGAAGCAATTTTACCGCATTTGTGTGTGTTTGAAAGTCGTGAAGTCATTATAGGATAATTTATTTGATTTTTTGCTTCCAGTGTAAGCTCATCTAAGAACACTTAGTCTAGTAGACGAAATTGTGACAGACACCTGCATTGTTATACCATACACTTCTTTTAATTTTTTTCAATTTTAATAGTTTTACCATTACTTGACATGCGCATCAAAGTTAAACACAGGAATATTAATACATAAGTAAGCAGCCTTCTTTACCAGTTTCATAAAGTTCCATACACAAAAGTTACGCATGCCGAGTTGTAGCGAGGATACAGTGATACGACCATACGGTCAAGCCTACTGTCCTCCTCACTTCTCTAAAACAACTTGTTGAAATTTCAGCATTTTTTTATTAATTACCAATACTATAAAAACAAAAACTGTAAAGAAAGACCAAAAAATAATAAAAATAATAAAATAAATAATTGAACAGAAACAAAATAAAAATTACAAGAAGCACACAAGTATGCAATAAGCAATCAGAGTACAAGTTTGATTATTTATCAGGCAATATTGTGGAAATTTGTCGGTTATTCCTCGTATTTGTAAGCTAAATATTCCTTATACTTTTTGACAAACATGGGAAAGGTAGACTTTTGATATTCAAGGGCACCTCAGACCATACCTTGCCCCTATAACTTGCTTACACTTTTTGCCTCATTCAGTATTACTTCTTTTAATAAAAAAATTTGTTTTCGAGTTTCTAGTGGAATAATTATGTAGTGATGTTAATGGGGTGAACGATGAGGGAATGGTTCCTGCATGATGCTGTATTGTTTTAAACATGTATCTGGCATCTCTAGTCTACGGATATCAAATATTGTTAAAATTTTGAAGTTTTTTTGAATAGAGGGTTTGCATGAGCCTTGTAATTCTGGTTTGTGATTAGTCTTGCTGCTTTTTTCTGAAGAATATGCAGAGTTGTTAATACAATTTTTGCTGCACTTCCCCATGCCAAATTGCAGTAAATTAGGTGCGAGAATATCATAGTGTAATAAATATTAAGAAGTATTTTACTGTTCACTAAATTTCTCAATTTTGCAATTGCCCATATGCCCTTGATTACTTTGGTTCGAACCTTTTCGATGTGGTAGTGCCAAGTCGGTTTATTATCGAGTAGGACACCGAGATATTTTATGTGATCGTTTTTGGAGATTTCATTATTATTTATGAAAATTTTGAATTGAGACTTTTTCTTTTTTTCTACAGATCAGCATATATTCAGTTTTAGAAAAGTTAATTGATGGTTTGTTTTTGCGCATCCATTTATCTACATTTGCTGATTCATTATTGATATCCATTTCTAACTGTTTCGCATTAAATCCACTCATTACAAGGTTTGTATTATAAGCAAATAAATTTACTTTGAAATTTGTGTTTAAAGGCAGGTCATTCATATACAAAATAAATAATGATGGCCCTAGTGTTGAACCTTGTGGAACACCATAGGTTACATTTTCCATCCCCAAAGAAACCCCATGTACAACCGTATAATGTTTTTTAGATAACTTTCAAACAGATCAAGCGCATTACCTCGAATGCCTTATGTATGAAGTTTTTCAAGTAGTACTGCGTGGTTAACAGTGTCAAACGCCTTTGCAAGATCAAGAAAAATGGCGCATGTTATTTCATTGTTTTCAAGATTATTTATTATTTCATCACAAATGTTTGGCACTGCCAATGATGTGGAATATCCAGTCCGAAAACCGTACTGATTGTCTGTTAATAACTTCTTTTTTGTTAGGTAATTTTTCAACTGATTATAAATGAGTTTTTCAAAAATTTTATTGATAGGAGATAGCAAAGAAATAGGACGGTAGTTGGTGCATGAACTTTTGTTTCCTTTTTTGTACACAGGGATAATCTGGACAATTTTTAATACATCGGGATATACACCTTCTTGAGTACAGCAATTGTACATATCTGTTAGAATTGGTGCAGCCACTGTGGTAGTCATTTTCAAATATTTTATTGGAATATGATGTAGTCCAGTAGATTTGAATGAATCTAAGTTACGTAATAGGTGAGTTACCTCTGTTTCTATGATAGGTAGCAGAAAGAAAGAGTCCACAACCGAGTGTATGTTCTGCATTTTATTGATGGTTGGTGCTGGAATTCTGTAGGCCAAGGTTGGCCCAACTTTAGCAAAATAGGTGTCAAAGACACTACTTATTGCAATGGGATCTTCATGGTTGCGATTATACTTATCAGTTATTTTTAGAGGAATGTTATTGCTATTTTTTTGGTGTTTGTTTGAAAGTATTTCATTTATGACTCCCCATGTTTGTTACGTCATTTCTATTGTTATCAAGTATGTTATTATAATGCATTTTCTTTACAAGTTCTTTCAGATGTACAAGCTTATTTTTGTAGCTTTTATATTTTTTTTAAATGGGCTCATCAAATGGATGGCGTAGTTTGAGTAAATAAAGCATACTTTTTGTTTTAATGGATTTCAGCAATGCTGGTGTAATCCATGGCCTCTTTGCTAATTTAGCTTCTCTCCGTGCTACTGATCTACGTGGCGCATTTTTATTTAAAGTATTTTGAAAGATGTCAATAAAAGCATAATCTTTTGATTAACACTGTCGTGTAAAAGATTATTTTGTGGGTTGAACTTACGCACATCGAAAGCTTGTTGGAGGTCAAGTAAAAAATTTTCAGGAATAAAACTTCTTGTATCTCTAGTTAATGATTTCGTAGGGGGAGACAAGAGATAAATCATGTTTTAGTATGTAGCATTTTACATTATTTTTAGGTCATTTGTGTAGACATGGTCTATAAGCGTGGCAGTAGTATTTGTCACTCGTGTAGGTTAGCGTAATACAGGTATACAGGCAAGACAGTTTCAACTCTCAGCATAGTTTTTTATTGTTGGGACGGTATCATGTTTCAGCAAGTCAAGATTTATATCACCACATATGGAATAAGATTTCTTGTAGGTATTAAAATCATTTAGTAATGCACATGAATTAGACTGATACTCACTGATGTTATTCTGTGGATGTCACTGATTATGGCAAGCCATGTTTTGTTTTAACTGGGATATATTACAGTACTCAGTTGTACGGACTGAGGTACCAGACATTAAAGTGTTTAGATGATTTTTGTTAGAACTTAGCAAGTTAATTTATTCTTGCTTTCAAAGCAAGAGTATTGGTCAGATGCCTCCACAGAAACAGTTGACACAGACATTACATTGAATAAAAAAGTTGTCACTCATTGTCTTGAATTTGCCACTACTCATTCTCCTGACTTCTGTCCCTTCAGTTTTATGGACAAGTCCTTTTTTGAATTTATCTTCATCATCTTTGAGTTTGCTTCATTGTTTTGTTTCACCAAAATTTCACAATTTGAAGTCCACACGAAAGCATAGGGAGGATTGCATTCTTTAGCTAAATTTTTCGTCTCAAACAAAAGATTTTTGCGCTGAGAGGTCAAGTTTTCATTGACGTAGAGCCGAGCCAATCCAGGAATTCCTGATTGTTTGTAGTCAAATTTCCTGGGATGAAAGAGACTTTTTAAAGCGAAGATTTTATTTCTTACATTGCGATTAGTGAACCTCATGATTATTGGTTGAAGCTGATTTGGGTGTTTGGTTTTCAGCATGTGAGAAGCGGAAATGTCACTTATATTTAGCTGGTAGCCAACTTTGAGAAGCAACTTTATTTTCTCATTTATTTTTTCACTTTTACCAGGCATTAATATCTCATTTGAAATTCCATGAAACTCAATATTTTTTTTGCCATACTGCTCTAGTGCCTCAAGTTGTTCGCAAAGATTTTGATTTTGATCTTTCACGTAGTTGATAGACTAACTCATTTCTGGTTTTTCCTTTTCCATATTCTTACGTTCTTCTTTCAGTTTTTCGGTTTCAATTTTAAGCTCTACATATTTATCTGATAAAAAGGATTGGGAATCTTGCAGACCTTCAATATCAGCAATTTGTTGTTGCATCTGAACTTTAATTGTTTTCAGTGCAGTTTCATTTTTGATTTGGATTGCAACTATAGCTGCATTAATTTTTTTGTTAAAGATTTCATTGAACTCATTGATCAAAGAGGCTTTTATTCTTTCTTCAGACTCTTTTAGCAATTGCTTTATATCATCAAGACCAAATCATCAAGACCAAATTGCATTTTCACCATGTTTTAACTAGTTTTAACAAATTATTCACATTAACAAACTTATGCCGTATTCAAATAAATCAATTAGAATCAAATAGAATTCAAATATTTCAATTGTAATTACGTCATTGATGCGTCATATACAATTATGACATCATTACTGCCTAATCATACAGTTACCGTACAAAAAACTAAGACTTCTATTGAATTAAATGATAAAACTAAGACTTCTATATTAAATGATAAATTGCAACAAATATGTTCATAGCGGGATTTAGCAGCTTCAGCTAAGGTTGTCCATATCGGCTTCCATTCTCCCATTTTATGGACCCATCCCCAGTCCGAAAGACTTGGCAATCGAGGATTTTTGACCAAGGCTTGGCTCCAGCAATGTGCTTGAAGACTGGCTCGTTTGATATGTTGTTCCAATGTTGCTTATGTTGGCGGTATGTTTTCCAGACTTCTCGACTTATGAACGAAGAGTTTCTTTCTTGCCTTATTCACCCCCGAAACATTCACTGGTTTTGTCATACATCAGGATTTCGAAGCGTTCCAGCAGAAGAATTGACAGTTCGCTTATCTGCACATTTGTCATCTCGAAAAATGCACATTTGTCATCTCGAAAAAACAGTGACCTCGGAAAAAACTGTCCAAGTTTCCCACGCCGTTTTCTTCCCTCTTCCGCTGAAGGAAGACACGGAGTTGCATCCTGTAAATGCATCGAATGCCAACAGGCTAGAGAACGTAGTTGCAGATAATGAAGAAACTATTTTGTGAATAGCTGTGAAGTGAAAGTTCTTTCCAGTGCCGAAAGCAATCTACATCTCGTCAAGATTTATCCGACTAAAGAAACTTACCGCTAACACATTAACATCTGTACCTACTGTAAATAGATATCTTGCTTTTTCCATGCATCTGCCGTGTGAAGTAAGAGGCGCGCATCGGCCTCCTCCTGCAAGCATGGTGAGACATTGCTAAGGTCTGTTTCACGCGACGAGCATAGAACATTTTGTTCTGAAGTTGCGTAAACAACCTTGCTTTCTTCAACAGTAATAGCGATAACCTGCTGAGCAAGAAATATAAATAACTCTGTTTTATTGTTATCATCACGGAGAAAGCCTTTCCAGTTTTCGGCATAGTATTTGAAGGGGACACTCGTCTGCGAACTTCTTTTCCTCGCTTTTTTCTGGTTGTTGCTTTTAGACTCCCTGGTAGGTAGACATCCCAGACCACATCAACGCGGCTAGCTTTCGCAATTTGTGAAGCTTCAAAGCATTGCAGCAAACCAGACTTAGTGCCCGCTCGTAAACCATGTCTATGTGAAAGAGCAGGAGGAGCTGCTTGGTTCTCGTGAGAAAAAAATTGGTCAACGCTTTCATTTCTGGTTTGGCATGCAATATACAGCCTAGAAAAATTGTACAGCTTAGAGTTTGGTTATTGAACCCAAGTCTGCACGTTTTGTGCCACTGCGCGTGGTAAACAATGTTTCTTGAATACCGTTACCTTCATCCAGCCTGTTCAGATTAAGATTTATTGGTATAAAACTGAGATCTTTGAACTGATGCAGATTGTCTGCTAATGACTTGTAGCCACTTCCAACAGTAAATCTTTAATAATCTAGCAGGTAAACATTGCAAAGCTTCATCAGTTTTAGTTTGACAAAAAATACATAATTCCCTCTGCGTAGAAACTGATGAGTTGGACAGCTTGCAAATAAAAGCGGGGGTAGGGTTAATCAAAGAATGACGCTTCATTTGCGATAGACATTAGCAGTGAACTACAAATGTAGATCTACATGGATAACACACCGCCTTTCACTACTGGTGAATGCCTTTATTATCACTAATATCTGTTAGTAAGCAATGTCTAGGTCAATTGTTATAGTTAACTACTAGGTCGACTGGCAGCAAGCACGCAGCCTGTACCAAAAGTAGACGACAAGCGATGTCATTTTCCTGCACGTGCTCATGAGCTTATCAGTTTCTATCCTGCGGCAAAATTCGAAAATTTCTCCAACATTGCGATGGATTCGTGCAATGCAGTTTGCGTCCTGGCAAAAACAAACATTGAATTCTTGAACTACAGGCTAAATTTATGCCTTACCAGCAGAGCTGGAAAGAGGACCGAACCTACCGAGACGAGACATCATAGCTTCGAGACCGAGACGAGATTTTAAAGTTACGAGACGCGAGACTTCATGAACCAAAAATTAAAATATATAAAAACGATAGTAATATACTGGAGTATGAGCGCTACTAAGCCAAGTTATTGAAATAACTTTATAGCAAAATGACATCAGCAAAAACAAATGAAGCAATGAAGCCGTCGCGGTTATGAACTGATGTAGCCTATTATGAATGTGCTATTGGTCATATCCTTTTAACGATTACAATTAATGATTTAACGAGTTCATCATAATAACAACGAAACAGCTTATTATCACTGAAGATTTAAGTCCTTGTAGCTTGCAAGGCAAGCAATACCTCTCGCAGACGATTACACGGCCCAATATTCTTTTTTAATCTAACGAAAAAGATGTCAAGAAAACTTTAAACAAAAAGTTATTGGTAGGCTATGTTGGTCTAGACCAGTGATGTCGGCATTGCAGCCCACTATCCTCTGTTAAAACATTATTTATCAATTTTTTAGCAGGTTTATCAAGTATTGAGCACGAGAATGTTCATGAAATTTAATCAAAACACTTTATAGTTGATACATAATAAATTAATTAATATAAACATTTTAAAGTCATTGTGACACCATGCATTTTTGAAAATCTATCTGGTTAATAACTTTCTCATAAAAAGAGCTAGCTCAAATCTGGAAGCACTTCCCATGTCGGTAACCAAATTTCCTGCAACTGCAATTCCTGCACTTTTTTCGATTTGAAGATTTTTTTGGGCCTGGACTACTTTGAATAATCTTTTGATAGCAGTTGTAAACCAGACGAGAATAGCATCTTTCATAGGGAACAAATTTTGTAGAAATCTTAATTACGACATATGACACGTTGCTCTCTTGAAAATTTTTTGATTTGACACACCGTTTGCTCATAAAAAATATATTAATTTTGTAGACGTGGCTAGCGGTCGTTATGTCTGTGAGTGAAGGCCATATTGTTAAAAGTTAAAACTGAATTAACATTATTGGAAATTATTACAATAATTAATTATATTGATGGATTTTTAAATTTCCTTTGTTGTTAAAAAAGATGCATTTTCAGCAAAATGCGGCTCAGTACAAGGCCTACCTATCAATGGTTAATTTTTTTTCTTAGAACTATAATATGAAATATTGGAATTCTGGTCGCTTTGCGGCTCAGTTAAAGATTTAGTTTTGCAATGGGTCCCTAATAAATTAAAAGGTTAGACATCCTTGGTCTAGAGTAGATTACCATCGAATGCATGTGCTTAGTGGTTGAAATAGACCAGTTTTCATGTATGCTGCTCACAAAAAGAAAGTAAAAGCCTGCAATTCTGCAGGCCTGAACAACAAAGCAAAATGGTCTAAACAAAATGTGGCCAAATGTTTTTACAAAGTGCGAAATTACGCACAATGTTTTACTTTGAATGCATCGGGTAGGTACCATTGTTGCTTCCGTATCAAAGACCTGAATGCTGTTTCAAATCCAAAAATTTTTCATGCCTCGATCGAGACATGACCATTTTCCGAGATTATCAAGGTTCGAGACCGAGGCGAGACATTGGCATAGCGAGACCGAGACACTCAAAAGCGTGTCTAGAGACCGAGACACGTCTCGAGACATCCAGCTCTGCTTACCAGTTCCCCCTACACGGCAAACGTTTGAATTTTAGCCACTCATTGTTCCCATAACCTTGCACTCAACGCTACTTTATCTGAAACTTTGATGCATTTTTAAAATGCGTAGCAGCCTATTAGTTTAGCCTAGTAGCCTACTATTTTAGCCTTGTAGCAACCACATGTACGTGTCTATGACGTCATCAATGACGTAATTACAATTGCAGTGTATGGTATAATAATGCAGGTGTCTGTCACAATTTCGTCTACTAGACTAAGTGTTCTTAGATGAGCTTATACTGGAAGCAAAAAATCAAATAAATTAACCTATAATGACGTCACGACTTTCAAACACACACAAATGCGGTAAAATTGCTTTAATCGAGATGTGGATTAGTGCAAAGTCTCACATCCATTCAATAAATATCGATAAGCAGAAAATTCACGTTTGACCGCTAGGGGCGCTAAGTTATATTTATTTTTAGCCCCTCCTGGCCCCCAAAGGCGAAATTTGAAGTGCTTCCATCTCTAAAAATGAACTTTACGCTTAATGTTACCTATCTTGAAAAATTGGTGCTTTTATGAAAAAGTGCACAATCCCGCCCTTTTTTTGCATTTGCGACTCTACTACTTTGAAATGTTCAAGAAATATTCACAACAAATCATCCATGGCCGCTCTCGTACTTTTCTACGAGAATCCAAAGTACTACTACACATAGCAACACTTTTGCTCGGCCGAGTTCCTCACCAGAAAATACTTTCACCACGAAACACTGCAGAGCAGTGCACAACATTAGGCCACCATTAATTTCGTGCTGACAAGCAGCTGTAGTACGGAACAGGCCACCATTCATGCGGGATACCTGGCTTCACAGCGAGGTGCACGCACTCTTTGGCGCTGCCGACGTAGTTTGTGACGTTACAAACGTAAAGACCAGCGTCAGCGAGACTAATATTCTTCAGAATGAGAAATGATGATACGTCAGAGTCGGCCACTGGTTTCTGCATGACATCCACTATTTAAACGAAGCTGCTATGCACCAACGTAGAACAGCACAGATGGACGAGAAATCGTCCGCCTCTGGAGCTGTGGGTTTGATTCAGTCTGGTTAAACCAATGGCTTTAAAATTGTATTCACAGCTTCCCTGCTTGAAGCTCAGCATTAATGGAACAGTATGGAGAACAAGCCGGCAAGTTTACCTGTTGTGTCGATGACAAAGGCACTTAGCGGTGTGGTAGACAGGTGGCCGGCAATTCCAAAACGGGCTCGTTATTGATCGCTTTCACGTGATAGGTACGGAGGATGAATGTGTAATAGAATACAAACAGAGACATGCTATGAGCATCAGAACAAACGGCGGCAGGTTTAAGGACAAAGTTCGTAGTTAATTTACATCGCTCAATATCAGCCAATGCATTTATCCTGGAACCTGACACTCACTCAGAAAGCTTCTATTATCTAATTATACAACCAATATATTCTGCAGCATATTCATTCATGAGCTCATGCAACAAATAGGTTACTAGAGAGTTATCGCAAAACGCAGACAGTTGAGCAGAGAGTCACAATAAGCAAGGAATTCACTGTCCCCTCGTTGTTTTTAGCAAGCGCGAATTTGCCCAACTAAAAAAAAAATTTTGCTCAAAGATTCAGGAAGTGCAAAGAAAGTTTGATGTATTTTTGCGTCAAACTTGAGTTTCCAGAATACGAAACTTTTGTTTTCATCAAAATCTTAAACATTTTCATTCAAATTCGACAAAAAATCTCCGGTCTTTTCAACAACTTTTAAAAAAAATTGAAAAAATTTGCAAAATGTTTCTTATTTTGCTCAAATTTCGCACTTTGTTAGAGAAAAGAGCAGTGAAGAATGAAGGAAGAGCGCAACGTGCTGGCGAGTCCTACCTTTACGAGAACGAACGAGGAATTCCACTGCACTTTGACCCACTCGACATGGGGATGCAAATCACTGAAAACTTCACAACGGAAAGTAACATCGGAGCCGGAAGTGACTGTCTGGTTGATGAGGAGAGATCCAATGATGTAAGGTTTGGTTGCAGACCGCTCTACAACACCAACGTACCGTGCAAGCAATGCAAACTGTTAGTTGCATGACGTTAACAAACATGCTTTGACAACAATCAATTCTGGGCTTCCAGAAAGTTCAGCAAAACTCCGTGCTCTACCTGCAGCACTTTTACGTAAGGTGAATCCGCAATGGATCCGTTTCCGCTCCGCTTGTAGTATTTCTTGAACCATTGGATATGGACAGGCGGGGTTGCAAGTAGAACTCTACACTCGAAACGAACTTCACCCCCCACCTCTGCACTTTTATTGTGGAGGAATCCTGGACGTATGATTGGACGATGGGACAGTCGTTCTGCATGAGCAAGCACAACGCCATGACGTTCTAACTGATGCGAATTTGGGGCCGTATGATTACGTCATACTGGTAAATTTTGGGCCGCATAAAGCAAGGGATTTAACTGTTTCAACCTTGACATACGCGCAAGACCATTACGTTATTTTGAGTCATGTTTGTCGTTCAAACCAAAAAAACTACGTCATAATGAAAAAAGAGCGAGCACGGATAGTTTCTACAACGACGATTGGTTGTGCAAATAATATTCTCGAATCTTCTCAACGGAAACATTTAAGTCGTTAAATAAATAAGCGGCATATATCGTTTCAACGCGATATTCCGCCTGAATTTGAAACGCATGAAAGCAATGGACCTGTGTTTGCTCGAAGCAAATAATGACATATGCGGTACGCGTTTAATAACACGACAGCATTGTGTGCGCACAATTATACTGTAATCGATGTTTACATTGTTTATTATGGCAAAATAAATATGTGAAAGCACACAAAGCCGCGATATGATCACAACGCAACGGAACAACGCAACGCGTGGAAGTTGGAAGCCTGGGTCCTACATGCGATCAGGGGCGCACCCGGCATATTTCAAGGGGCGGGGGGTTCTAAAAAAACCTTGATCCCGCACTCAGGAGTGGATCCAAAAATTTTGGTGGGGAATGAAGTTTCGAATTAGGTTGAAGGTTGACTAAATACAAAGCCGTTAGACCCAAAAAAGACGTAAAAAGCCTTTTAAAAAATGATTTCATGTCTGCGGCATATTCAGGAAAATTTTTCAAGGAGGGGACACCAAATTTTGACATATTTTCAAGCATAGTTTTTTCCGGCAGAATTATTTTGAAGCATATTGAGAATGAAAAAGGTTTTAGGGGAGTCCGGGGGCATGCTCCTCCGGAAAATTTTTGAAAATTTACATACTGCAGTGGCCCTTTTAGTACTTTTTGAACAAGTTTTAGGCAAATTTTGTTTAAACTTTTTGCCCATAAATCTGAGTGTTTCACCAAATATGATGCATTTTGTTCGTAGATTTTCGATCATGCGTGCTAAGGGCGTAAGGCTTATTGTTATCGAAAAGGTTCAAAATTATGAAAAAATTGTATTCATCAAAAGCATGTTTGAAAATGGCTGGTATGGGGGATGCATCCCCCACATCTCTTCCCCTGGATCCGCCCCTGCCCACATCGATAACAATGTATCTTACTACTACACCAACCAGCCGATTTGGCTTTAGTATGATGTGGGGCAAATTCTGTCACAGCTGTTTTGAAATAACAGCACGTACTGCACTTGCACAATGCAGTTTGGACACTTCAGTTTTAAAACAAGGGTTCGGTTTGAAAAGGAAGGGGGATTCGCCCCTCTTCCCGGGTGCGCCACTGCATCCAATCATGACAAATATTTCATAGCGACTCAGCTCAGCGCTAACATGAAACCGCCGAGTGGAAAAACTAAATTCTATCCATCGCTGTGGCACGTGGCTGCTGGGATAATATTGATGCGATTGGTTGAACAAAATGAAGTGAGTTTTATGAGATACCTTGATGGTTGTTTGCTGCGCGAAACACAGTGTAGTGGTTTAGGCGCATGCTGTGGGTTTCGGACCGATATATCAGGTCTATATGCGATTAATTTTAACAGAAGTGGCACTATAGTTGCGCATGACTGATCAAGTGAGAAGCACTCGTCTGCTCAATTGATCAATCAACTACTTCCTGAATTGAGGCGCACACGCGCAGTACGGAAGGGCTTATCCGCATACGGAAAGATTATCTCAACGCAGAAGCGACAGGAAACACTTAACTGGAAGTTGGGAGGATTACCGTTTATCGGTGCCAAGTAGTAAACTACGTCATAATCGTTACACGATGACGTTATAAAGAATGACGAAGTTTTAAAACCTCGCTGTAGATAAGTTGATGTTCACAACACACGTATGGCAAGCAGAAAAGCAAGTAGCCTACTATTGCGTTGGTGAAACAAAAACGAACATAACCAATTCACCAACAATAGCATTATGACCTCACAATACATCGTTTCGGACATCGCAGTTGAATCACAGTCAATTGAAAAATAAATAATTAAAGCTGATCGACACTTTGATCCCAACTACGTTATTCTCAGTGGAGTTCAACTCACCGTAGATGTCGAGCTCGAACGTGTGATTGATTGACCCGTATGTGTTGTTGATGATGCACATGTATCTTCCACTATCTGACCTAACCACAGAATCGAACACGAGAGTCTGACCTTCACGTCGAAACTGGAAAATCAAATATTCATTATACTCGCGGCATTACGCCGAAGCGTGCAACGAGTGGCCGCATTCATCGCCAAAGCTTAGCGCCTGGACAACACAGTTACGAAGAAACATCGCAGCGATGGCGACACTGTGTTCGATTTGACTGGCCCGAAAATCGGACCCCAGACCTCACGCATCGATGTTTTTCAACAACTGAGCTGTCAACAGCTGATCCATCACCACCACTATGTGGCTCACCTTGTATCCCCCAACCCGACCGCTTTTGTCAATTTTCTCCCCATTCGTGTACCACGAAGCATGAAGGGGTTCCGCCCCAGCGGCCCGACACGGTAGAGCGACTTTGCTTCCAGCGGGTTCAGCGTAAACCTGCTTCATCATCGCTTTCATGTTTGTCCAGTGAGGAACTGAAACGAAACAATGGAGAAATCAACTTGCACCTTCTCGGTTACATTCGAACCATGACCATTATAACATAAAGTATTCTTGTCACGTAAATGATTTAAATAAGTAACGGGAACAATTTTTGTTTAGAACTTTCATATTATTGTTTTTATCATTGCAAGCTTCATATTTTTATTTGTTGTATTTAATTCTACTGTTTCCACTGTTAAGGTTTTTCTTATTTTTTGATGAGCGCTGTGATATGAATTTCCTTCAGGAAAGATGCAAATGTGTTATCAAAGTCGTGTCAGAGGACAAATAGTGAAGTTGGATCCAGGCGTGACGCTGCAGAGGTGTTTGTCGAATTTTAATTAAACCAAAAGTCGATGAATAAGTAACGACGTCAGCCACCACAAGCTAGGAAATATTCATGAGAACGGAAATTGCTTGATACAAACTTCCAAGTATCGAGCCTGAAGCAAAACTGATAAGATCAAAACCACACGCAACAACGCAACGCGCGACGGCACACAGGTGATCAAAAATGCAAAAGGTATTATGTTAGGTTGTTCGTATCTCAGGCTCCGATCGGCGGCTTTCCATCGCAGCTGAATAAATTCCGAAATAGTAATGATTTATCGAAGCCAACGTAAAGTCGAAGCGCTGAACTTGACAAAAGCCTCTGCTATTTTCGAAGGTTTCTGCTGCATTCCAGTTTCCTGCAGCTGAACGATTGTTAATTGCGCACGGTTGGGTTCGACTCCTGGGCCGGTCAAATCGGACACAGTGTCGCCAACGGCTCACCACCGCTGCGATGTTTCTTCGAAGCTGTGTTGTCCAGGCGCTAAGCTGCGGAGATAGAACCCGCCGCTCGTTCACGGTTTCAGCGGGGCACCGCGGGTACAATGAAAATTTGATTTTTTTTATCTTGATTGAAAGTCGAACAACAACTCAGATGGTCGCAAAAACTCTTTCACAGATATTCTTGCTTGTAACACGAGGCCATTAATTCAACTCCCAGCCAATATCACGCGTGAACGAGATTGTGGTACGAGCGCCGATATTTTCACATTTATTGTTTGTCATTTCTATCGAGAGTTTGACGGAAGAGCAGAGAATGGTTTCATTTTATTGTTGTAAATAGAAGTTGGAAGCCAACGAACGACCTGTGCTATGAGAAGTTCACAAAAACTACAAATTCGTGACGCTTTGCTGCAACCCTTATTCTTTCTTTAAATCAAAATTTCGAATATTCTATTCGTGGAATCTGATCAGCAAAATTTACTGCTCTAGTTGAAACTTTTTATACTTATATGATGTAAGCTGCTAGGGGTGCGACAACTTGATTTTAAATAAGCTTTAAAAAAGTTGCATGATTAACTTAAACAGCTCAGATGGCCGAGTGGTAATAGCGTCCGCCTCTGGAGCTGTAGACTCGGGTTTGATTCCGAGTCGGGTCAAACCTATCACTTTTAAAATCTTATTCACAGCTTCCCTGCTTGACGCTCAGCATTGAAGGGACAATGTGGAGAACAAGCCGGCAAGTTTATTTGTTGTGCCGTTGAGAAAGACACTTAGTGGGTTCACCAATCTTGGTGTGGTAGACAGGTGGCTGGCAACTCCTAAGCGAGCTAGTTATAGCGCTTTGATCGCTTTCTCGTGATAGGACAATTACGCAACTAAATACAACTAAAAAATAATACAAGAGAATAAACTAAAATCAGCAAAAGACGCATTCCGGATTGAACTCGCACTTTTTGAGCACATCACATACCACGTGATATCTGATCATCAGCAGCAGTTACGGGATGGAAAGGGAACTCGCTCGCATTGTCAGCAGCAAAAGTAAAAGAAAAAAATACAATAAACTTTAATAAAAACATTTTATAAAAACAAGAACATAACTAAAGATTTTGAAGCATCTGCAAAAGAACCAAAGTTCATTCCTCACCAAACTTCGGCAGCATGGTTTTCAAATAAATCTTTACATGACGTCATAATGTGTACTTTTCCCATGCAACAGCTAGATGGGATTTCTTTCTTCTTAATTTCTATCCTCCTGTCACGAGAAAGCGACGGAGGCGCTATACACAGGACCAATCAAGACTAGCGCAGTAGTTGTCTTAGTTTCTGAGTTTTACTTCTGATAATTCATTTTGCTGCTTGTTAGATTCCACCAAGCAGAGATAATTATTATGAAGCATCTTATCAAAGGACGCAACAACGAAACTTGGGTGGGAGTTGAACCATCAACCTTGCCATCACAAAAAGCTTCGTACATGTTCAGCTACCTCCAAAAATCATATACGAGCTGATGTGAAACAATTTCATCAAGCAATCACCAAATCATAACGAGCAAATATTATTGCAACTTTGAACATAGAATTCACCAAAGTTTCAACACTTTTTGTTTCACATTTATTTCTTCCTCCGTGATGCAAGAAACGAATAAGATTGATTTGATAACTTTGAGCAAAATGTTGCAGTGCATATACTGATTACTGCAATTGTGTAAGGTTTGCTAATGATATCCAACATAATAGAAACACGCCTTGTTTTGCTTTGGTGCGAGAGTTAATGAATAAATTTCGAAGGAATTTTCAATAAAAGTGAAAAGATAAAGCTGCTTTTCCATGTAAAATCTATTTTTATTGGCCACCTGGAAATTCATACTTATTTACACTTTTCGTATAAAACACATAACAAAGGTCACCATGTTTTCACATTTTTCAAGGTCACAAAAAATGAATTAATGCAGGTCGGTGGATGAGCAGGTTAGTGGACGAGCAGCTAAGTGGATGAGCAGCTAAGTGGATGAGCAGCTAAGTGGATGAGCAGCTAAGTGGATGAGCAGCTAAGTGGATGAGCAGGTTAGTGAATGAGTAAGTCAGTGGAGGAGCACGTTAGTGAATGGGCAGGTTAGAGGATGAGCAGGTTAGTGGATGAGCAGGTGGCAACAGATGACAAAAAGCAGAAAAATTACACAAAAAATGTGCGAAAGAAACTCCACAATGATGTGCAACTGGTACATCCCAAGTGACAATAAAGTTATCTCTCCCCTAGTTTTAGTAGAAAACATGCTAAAACATTTCGAATTACTTGACTTACTTGACTTGAACGTCAAGTAATTCGAAATGTTTTAGCATGTTTTCTACTTACACTTTCCATTGTCAAAAGTAAAACAACATCTTGAAACTTCAAGTAATATTTCCAGTTATTCTGGCTTCATATTTTTTTTTTTGAAATTAGTGACAAGTTTCAAACATTATATTCCCAAATCTCTCCAAGAATATTTAACTCTTTGCAATTAAACCACCAAAATGACTAACAACGTCAAAGAAGCAAAACAAAAGTTGAAATAAATTCGATGTAATCAGCTTGAAATGCACAGGCAATTAGATAGTTAAAGTGCCAAACGTTAACAACAATGCTGATCAAATTTACTAAGTTTTATGAGCTGCAACTGGCCATAAGTAATGCTATTACACTTTTGGATTTCAAGTTGTTTCAACAGTTTCAGCACCAGAACTAGTTTCCTGTATGTAGCAGCAATGATTTCCGGTTCAAGCCGATTTATCAAAAAATAATCTGGTGACCAAAGCAACTGAATGATAGACACATCGTTAACGATTACAATGATAGTGCAAAAGTACAAAAATTGGTCGACGAATTTGATTCTCAATGTTTGTAAATTCAACATGTATCAAGGCTTTGTTATTATTTTATTACATATTAAAATAATATGATGTATAAATATAGAGTGGGAGTTTGGGTGAAGAGATTTAACGAAAAATTAGAGAAAAAATGAATTGAAATTTCTGGAGACAACCAAATGAGTTTGTAGCCTACTTTTGCTGCTCCCAGAACTCATGCTATGTTTTGGGCCAGAAAAACTAAAATGTTGAATCAATCAAAAACACAATCAAGAGAAGGTGCCACATTGTTAGTTGACAATGCTATGACATCGATATTGCAACTGTTTATACTGATGGCACAGCCTACACTTTTCCTAGAATTGAACACTGTTATGTTTTGTAAAATCTTGATTTTGTCAAACGACATTACTTTATACCATACCAAATTATTAATCGATAAAACAAAACAATGCAGTTTTTGTCTGGTATCACCTGATCATCATCATTATGATACAAAAAATAAACACATTAAAAATAATCGTTTTGAACTTACGGTACTTGCTTACTACCGGTATGTAAGAAAAATGAAAAAAAACAACTTGACATCACAGTTTATAGGCTACAAAGTAAAAACGAGTACCAATACCGGTAGAGTAGCAATTATAGGCATCAAATCTGTAAAAAATTTGAGTTAAATTTGCTGAGAAATTTTGTACAAACAAAAATTAACCACAAAGTTTAGCAGTGTCTAGACTCTAGAGGACAGGCAGCCGTTTTTTGTTTTTCTTTTACAATTGCTCTTTGTACGCACCCACCCTTAATTTACCGTACATTAACTTTAGGTCTTTAACCCTATCCCAATCTCCCCACCTGCCCACCATAATACCGGTACTCCTAATTCAATGTTTGAAATTACTATAATAATAATAGTTAGCCGATCCAGTGCAAGGCACAACAGCCGAGCAAGACAAAGCAAGAGTACATGAAAAAAAAAAAACAGAAGTGAAAAAAAGAATTTAAATAATAATAATAATAAAATCACATTATTAAACAAGGAAAGCATAAAAACGAAAGAGATCAACAAAGCAATATAGATGCCAATCCAACATCCAGTTGAAGAATAGCATTGAGCATTGGCAGGTTGATTGCACACATTCAAAATTTGTTGTAAATAGATCAGGTACAATACATCCCATATTGGATCAATTGAAGTTCAGACAGGTGGCCATGCATACAGTTTTGTTGGTAAAATTTGAACAAACTACAGGTTCACATTATTACATTAAGGTAATTCATGAAACAAACAAAAAAATAAAATGCAGTATCACTAGCCAGCCTGGTTACCAGTAGGTTCACTGTTCATAAACATTACTGAACATACCGGTAAGTCCATGATGTCATACCAGCGAAACACCAACGCCATGTAAAGAAACAAGCAGTCTGGTGCAGCATCATTTTGATAACTGATAGCAAAAACTGGGTCCTCTATAGACACTTTCCAGTTTTTGCTTACCGGTATATGGTAACCTACCCGTACCATACTTTTTGTACTTTGCGTTCTTGATTTGCATCACAGCATTGTCGTGACCTGAGTACAGGTACCCATAACTCGATAGTCTGTCATACTGCTTCTCTAAGAGTCTAAGCAGTTCAATAGTCTTTTTTGTCTGGCCATCACTTTTTTTTGCCATACTCTGATACTCTTTTCGGTCAGCTCCGCAACAATGTGCTTTTACAAACTCGCAGTTCCTACCTGAATGCTATAAACTACCCGCAGTTCGTCAATATCTTCAAGGCTCTTTTCATTCAGTCGCTTTCTTGTTCTTGGTTGCTGTACATCTCAGACCTGGCAAGAGCAGCATGATTCACAAATTTTAATCAATGCATGAACGATTTATTTGCGAAAAATCTCAGTGAAAACATCTGCTTTTTTCTTTTTTTTTTTTTTTTTTTTTTGATGCCTTTTTATCCGAGAGTTTATAGTGGGAAGGAAGAAATTGTAATCGTTTATGGGCCTGTAAAAGGTAAAGGTACGGGACAGCGGGTGCAAGCACACATTGTTTAGGCCATTTTCAATTGTCGGCCCATTACCATTTTCAATCACGAATGATTGAACGCTGTTAAGGGACATACATGACGAACAACACATACCCAAAACCCATCGCACTTCCGCTTGTGCCGGGCGCCTGGCGCGAAAGCTGCGAATACATTTTTTAAAGTCTTTAGTATGACTCGACTGGGAATAAAACCCCAGTTTACCGGCTTCTAAGTGGACGCTCTTAACCGATACACCAAGCGCCGGCCAAAAATTAAATCTTCATTATACTCGCAGTGGTGCCGATCCTGGGGGGGATGCATCCCCCCCCAACATTTCGGCTGCATCCCCCCCAACATTTGGCGTCGGCCGTCGGTTTCGTAGACGTTAAATTGTTAATAGAACACAAACAATGTGATTTCATTTCGGGCGATTGTGCATTACTCAATACCCATATTTACTGCTCGCCAACACTAGTAACTGCTCAAAATGCACATCTTGACGCTTTCCCGAGAGAGGAGGATAAGGATGGAACTAATCAATCAAGCGTGTTTTTCGTTGATTTCTTTTGTTGTTCCTGTAATTTTGTGAAGCTCTTCACTGAGATAGTGCTCATTAAAGTGTTATTACATCAGTAGTCTAATGCCGTCGAGTGCTGGTGAAGATTGAAGTTGGCAAGTGGCAGTCTGACATAACTTGCAAAACTCGCAAATGTACCTCGAGCAGCATCCCCTCCAATGTTTAAAATTGACAAAAAATAGGTAAAATAAGCAAATCATTCCCCCAATGCTCAACATGGATCGGCACCACTGTTTTACTCGCCGTATCACGCCGAAGCGTGTGACGAGTGGCGGGCAGTGATGGAGTGCTCCGAGTACTCGTACTCGAAAATTTTAATCTCAAAGTACTCGTACTCGAACCTATAAAAACTACTCGGACTCGGTCTAAATATCAGTCGAGTACACGAGTAGGCTTACTTTGATTTTTTTTTAAAAGAAATAATTTTTTTGCAAAAAATGGCAACACGTAAAAGGCTTTTTTGCTACTAACCGGCAACCGCGGGGAGGATGTTCTGAAGGATAATTTGTAGGGGAAAGTGCGGACCCATGATCATGTTGGTCCCATGAACCACCCCCTCCAGCTTTCCGTAGAAAAGTGTCTTAGATTTTTTATCAACTTTGTTTGGCAACACTAGGTTGGTTACGCATGATCAGAAACGATAAGTGAGAAGTAAACACGTTTGGAGGAGTTGCGTTGGTTGGTTTGTGTTTGCTACAAAAAAGTAACTTTTAGGGGTATAAATTTGTCGATCTTTGAGCATAAAGTAACATTGGTAAATTCTTGTGCATTTAGCAGTAGTAATGAGTCATATTAGGGTATATATCTAAGCACTGAGATCAAATTTTTCTGTAACCATATTGAAGAGAATGAAATTTTATACAGACAGATTGCAGTGTGAAGCCATGAGCCACCAAAAGTGTCGACCTTCGAGCCATGGCTCATGAGTCCTTGCAAGATCAATATTTAGTTGTTTTTGCGTCTGCGTCTTCAGCACCTGTTACACCTAGGCCTTCAACAAGTTTAGTGAATCGTGTGACACCAGACATCATTTTTTTGCAGCCAAATAGGTCTACATCTTGGCTAATGTTCATCACTAAAAGATCAAGCTGGATATTTTTTAATTTTTTTTTAGTCCAAATTTGATCGTAGAATCACTAACGTGTTTTTATTCTTTTACAGTATTTTTGACTAAATTCGTGCAAACAGCGAGTAAACGACGTTTTATGCTTCATCTTTATTGTGGTTTATGGGAGCAAGTGTAGTGGCTCAAGGGTTCTTACTTTTTTTCTGTGTGGACCCTTGAGCCACATCCATTTGAGGATCAATATCAGCCAACGTGTTGAAGTTATCACTTCAACCAACACATGGTATCATCGGAGTGCAAAAGAGCATATTCCTTTAAAATTCCAACTTTATAGCTCGTTCAAAACTCAACGTAGAAACGATTGTACAAAAAGTGGCTCAAGGGTCCTCACTTTCCCCTACATGAATCGATCTTGGCTTCATGACGTAATCTTATTTTAAAACTGCCTTTTCGTCGCTTTTTATGTTCTGATAATTTACGACCGCAACGCACTTTATGCGTTTACTATGTACTTTACTTTAGCTTCGCTTATTTAGTAATGGATCGAATTAAAAAATTGAGCTTGCTAGTAAACTTCGTGTTAGTTTTTTGTTGTGATTGAAATGTTTTTTGACTTGCGCTAATTTTGCTAATTGCATGTTTTATGTTTTTCATTAAACTTATAATCCTATATGAATAAGATTTTTTTGATAAATGAACAAGATGATTGAAACTTTGCTGTTTTTGAAATGTAATGAGCATGCTGTTTCAGTTGTCGATTTTACGTAATAAATCGTGCCTATTATTATGAGTCAATCATCAGCCAATAAACTCTAAGACAAAATTACCGGTAAGTGAAAAAAAAATAAATAAACAACTTAAAAAAAGTGACAAAATTAAGTGACAAAAAATTAAATAAACAACTTGAAAAAAAGTGGTTCCAATTGATGCAGTGAATGTCTGCAACTAATTTTAAAGTGTAAAGTTCAACTGCGAAAAATATACTCGGTACTCGTACTCGAGCTTGTAATACTCGAACTCATAGGCCTACTCGAAGTCAACCATCAGTACTCGTTCTCGAAAATTCTCAAGGCAAGTACTCGGTATTCGAATTTGAAGGTTGAGTACTCGACTCCATCACTGGTGGCGCAGCCCATATCCGCGGCTCAGCGCCTGGGCTACACAGCTCCGAAGAAACGTCGCAAAGTTGGCGAGCCGTTGGCGACACTGTGACAATTTGACCGACCCGGGAATCGAGCCCCAGACCTCCCGTGGAAAAATATCTTCCAAAACGTTTGAAGTTCGTACACCAGCGAAACTTTGGCGCCGGCAAAATATCTCGCCCCTGAAGCGAGTCAAGATTCGTGCAATGCACAACGGCGCCGTCGCTTTCTCTTGACAGGAGGAAAAAATGAAGCAATCAATCAACCCTGGCTAGCTGCACCTAAATACTTGGTTCCACAAACGTTAAAAATTCCCCAGTAGTTCATTCATAGGCTACTGTAGAACGTCGGTTATCCGAAATGCCTACTATCCGAACATGACTTTAACAAAAGAAATTTATAAAATGCCAAGCTGTGCGACCAAAAATTCTAGCAACTAAAAGAATGACAAGGTTTAAAACATTGAGTGATTACTATGCTTCCAAGTTCCAATGGTAATAATATGCAGTAAATCACAATGTGTGTGCACCTCATAATCTACCCGTGTCCATAGATGGGTATTTTTTGAGATGGGCTAATTTATTGGCAATGATTACCGCAGGAGCGTATTTAGGGGGAGGGCCATTGGGCAATACCCTCCCCCCCTTTTGCTTCTGCCTTTTAGTAAAAAAGAACAAAACTAATGGCGCCAAGTGACTAAAATATGCCAGACTCTTTTGATGGTTTCCGTAGCTTATGACCAGGAGCGGTTCCAGCGGGGTAGGAAGGGTATGCAGTATGCATACTTCCACCAGCCATTTTCAAAAATGTTTTTGATGTAGCCTACAATTTTTCCATGATTTCCATCCTTTTCGATAGCAATAAGCCTTAGGCTACGCTTTAAGCACGCATAATCGGAAATGTGGAACAAAATGCATCATATTTGGTGAAGCACTCAAGAGTTAGGGTCAACAATTTAAAGAAAATTTGCCTGAAAATTATTCAAAAAGCACTAAAACAGCCATTACAGCATCTAAATTTTCTAAAATATCCGGGGGAGCATTTGTAATTAGTGATTTCTTCATCTTTATCCTCCTATCAGGAGAAAGCGGCGAAGGCGCTATGCGTAGGACGAATCCAGACTCGCTTGGGAGTTGCCTTTGTTTCCAAGTTCTCCGGTTGAATTTTGCTTTTGACTTCTTTAATTAGCTGCTAGCCAGATTCCACCAAGCAGAGATAATTGTCGTGAAGCATCTTATCCAAGGACGCAACAACGAGACTAGGCTGGGAGTTGAACCATTAACCTTGCGATCATGGTCGTCGTAAAAATGACGCTCCAAACTACTGCTCCACGCTAACGACGCCCCAAACAACTGCGCCGTCATGCCCCCCGACTTCCCCGACGCTCCAAACCACTGAGCTTTTCAACGCAAGCTCAAGCAACTTAATGCCAGACAAGCGCCCGGTATATCTACAAGTCCCATGGCTAGAGAACGTTTCGACGAAGTTCGAAAACAAATCAGCTCTGCAGTCAAACGCTGCTATTTTGCCGTCGAACCACGTGTTGTTTTTACAACCCGACAGCTCTTGCCTCTACGAAGAAAGACGTGTTGCCTTCCCATCATTGTAGCAATCTTGTTTACCTATTTGAGTGCCACTGTGATAGTCGGTACGTTGGTCGCACGTCTCAACGTCTTCAAGAGCGTATCAAACAACACATCCCTAAATTCACCATTTCAACCAGCCGAAAAAGCGTTCCTCGTCGGTGTAAAGCCAACAGTTCTCCTCGGCAAATATTGGTCAACGTCTTCTTGATAACCCCGAATGTGCTTCTCATTACAATGACGACAAATTTTCAATTCTTATCGAGGTCGTTCTCTCTTTCATCTCTCCGCCTTAGAAGCTACTTTTATTAAATCTCTCAAACCTATCCTCTGCAAACAAAAAGAATTAGTTTATTCTTTGAAACTATCTTAACTTTCTTTCCCTTTGACTTTCTAGCCAATCAGAGCTCTTCTTCAAGATTTCTATAGGCTACTTCTAACTAACCAGTCAGAGCTCTCTATTTCTAACCAATCAGAACTCTTTCCCTTTTTAAATCAGTTCGGTTCACTTATTCTTCATTCTGACGATTTCCCCTGAAGAGTGTCAGATGAAAAGCTTTGGGAAAAATGAATCTTCTACTTCAAGCCAAATTATAGTTTCTGTTACTCAAGTGTATGTTAGTTCAAAAGTCATAACTGCTGATTCTGATACGATAACAGACTTCAATTTGGTATTAAAAGTCAGTAAAAGTTAGGTTTTGTAAACTTGTGATTTTGAGTCCAAATCTTGTGATATTTTTCAAAAATCTTGTGATTTTTAAAAATTTTCTGTGGCAGCATTGGTTCTAGCTATTGTTAGACAGAGCCGGATTAAAGGGGTGAGGGCTAAGGGTGATATAGCCCCGGGGACCCCCGAGATAGGGGATCCCCCATCAGTAATAAAAAGTTTATCAATGTCATTCTCAAAGCCAAAAAAGACCCCATCGGTTTCAAATTTAATCAAACAAAGTACGGTATGAAAAGTTTAGATGGCCATTGAATCACTTCTGTAATATGTTATGATAATTTTTTGAGATTTTAGCAATTGATATCAGTAAGTGGCAGTCCTGCAAAAGTATAGGCCTACTACAGCGTTTCAGCGAAGCTTTTTAAAGAGGGTTATTCTTGTATTTTCTACACCAGTTTTACTTCACATTCCGTATATTTTTCACAAATTTTTTGACCGTTACGCAGTGGCGTAGTCGGGGGAAGTGGCCCCCTTTTTTCTTTGCGCAGACGTTCTTTACAAACAGAAAATATAATGAAGACCTTTTTTTCTTGATGATTTGCCTAAATCCGGGTACAGCACCCTCCTAAATTTTTCGCTGGCCACGTCGATGTCATTACTTATCCGGCTTGAAGAGTCGATATTAGCTGTTTTAGGTGCTAAGCCGCCAAGGTGGTCCGGTGCCGGTGGATAAGCTATTTCAGGGCCCCCGAACCCCCGGCTTGGTCAGGGGCTCCGTCAAATTTACATTGCCCACACTGAAACAAGACTTTAAATTCCCGGTTGTAGTAAAAAATTTAATCGGGCTTTTCCAGTTAAATTTATTAAGGTAACATCGTCTCAGGGTAACTTCGCCACATAATCGAAACTGTGGAGGAAGATGTGGGAGAGTGCATGAGGTGAGTGAAGAAGTGTGTTTGGGTGTAGGGGGAGGTGAGGGGAGCTGTGGTAAGAGGTATGGGGGAGTGGGGGGAGGTGCAGGGAAGTGCGTTGGGAGGTAAGGAAAGATGTGTAGGGAGTGGAGAAGTGTGGGGAGGGGTGTGATAGAGTGTATGGCGAGAGTGGGGAATTGTGTTGGCGTGTGGGGAGAGGAATGGGGGAGGTGTAGGGAAGTGTGGTATGGTGTGGGGCCCCAACACACTTCCTCCCACACTTCCCCACATCTCCTTCTTCACCTCATTCTCCTCACCTTTCTCTACATCTCCCCCACACCCCAACACACTTTCCTACACCTCCTCTCATACTTCTTCCCACATCTCCCCTCACCTTCTCAAATTGTGGCGAAGTTACCATGTGACGAAGTTGCCATGTGACGAAGTTACTGGCAACCGCCTGAACACCGCGGCGTTTTTTTACTTGGAAATGATTTTAATACGTGTTACGATGCAACATTAATCTGTTTGTGTGCGTGTGTGTAGAAAAGTGCGGACGGGAGAAGGGGGGGGGTTGAAAAATGTTGGACTCCAATTGCGCCGTTAACGCGGTTATCATCGCCACTTCATTCAAATATTTCGTGAGCTGTGCCCATGGTGCTGCCTTCGGCATTTCTAGGTTTCATAGTTGTCTTTTACTGGCATATTTTGCGCCGAAAATTCGTTGGAAAGTTGTTGCTTGCTGCTTGCTGGCACAACTTATTTATTACTGGAGTTTTCCAGTAGCAATCTTCTCACCATATGGAGTTACTGAATAACTCATTTTTTTTTTGCTAAAAACTGTCGGCAGCTTTCCGAACCGACACCAACTCCGTTGTTTCATTTCTTTTTGAGAGTATATTAATTCTTCGGAGCCAATAAAACTGTAATACTTCAAAAAATATCCGTTTTTATGATTGCCATTCTGAAATCTGCTGAAGAAATAAATAATTCAATTGCTTATGTCTAAGAGAATTTTCTTTGATTTTTGAGTCACTTTGACGGCATCGTTCCATTTACACCTTCGATATCGCTTGGATTTTAATTTAAACTCATGCAGCGCAAAGAGACAGCAAAGACGAATCTATATTCGCTTGTTACTCTGCTTCTGGACTTGTAAGCTGTGGCCTGTGAGGATGATGGAATTGCGCATTTTGTTGACACCTCAAAAACAATAATTACATAGTGTATCAAGTACCTAAACAAGTTCGGACTCGAGACCAGCTTTAAAAGTACGAGACCAATACCGCACAATGCCGAGGCACGACCATATGCCTAAGATTTAGACCAAAGATCGCAAGAAATCGGTCTCGAGACCTACATCGCTGTGGCTTGCACCGACAATGACGTGATGCCTCATGTGTGGTGAATATATCTATACGTTTGCACAGTGAAAACCTAGTGAAGTATAAAGAGTAACATTTTTATTAACTTTGACTCATTCGTTCAGAAAAACACTGCTTCTTCGTTTAAAGGAGATCGTTTCTGTTCTACCCTCGACAAGCCACCAAAATCCTGGAAAAACCACCGCTGCTTCATCCGCACCACAAACAGGTTGGATTTCGTTCTACGAAATCCCACCATTGCCTGTTCATGAGGATGAAGCAGTTCAAGAGGCGGAAGCTTCGAAAACACCACTTCCTCTTTCTTGTCGATCACATTTGGTGAACTTACTTTTTAGTTCAATGTCGACCACACGCTGTAAGTTTATCTTTGAAAATTTATTTTAGCATACCGTAAAACGGGGTGAATAGGAACGATTCGGAGCGTTATTTGATCATAAATTCAAAAGTACTTGGGCGATTTTGGCAACCAAGGTCTCAAAATGTGCGTCTTACTGACACCGGCGCTTGGTGTATCGGTTAAGAGCGTCCACTTGGTAGTCGGTAGACTGGGGTTTTATTCCCAGTCGGGTCATACTAAAGACTTTAAAAATAGTATTCGCAGCTTTCGCGCCAGGCGCTCGGCACAAGCGGAAAAATTCGTTGGAAAGTTGTTGCTTGCTGCTTGCTGGCACAACTTATTGCTGGAGTTTTCCAGTAGCAATCTTCTCACCATATGGAGTTACTGAATAACGCATTTTTTTTTTTGCTAAAAACTGAAGGGTTTTGTGTATGTGCGTGTGCGAAGGGCGAAGGGTTTTGTGTATGTGTTGTTCGTCATGTATGTTCCTTAACAGTGTTCAATCATTCGTGATTCAAAAATTGTAATGGGCCGACAATTGAAAATGGCCTAAACAATGTGTGCTTGCACCCGCTGTCCCGTACCTTTACCTTTACTTTTACTGAGAGCTACACGTTACAGTAATCAAAGCAATAAAATTAAAGTCTATTTTAAAAACATATGCGAATTAGTGTGCTCCTATTCACCCCACAATTTTGGGGTGAATAGGAACACTCATGAAATTTAGTAGCTGTTCCTATTTTGTGTGCCAAATTTGACAATAGGAACAAATTTTAACTTGCGACAACCATTTTCTAATATTCTTTACCGCGTGGCAACGCTATGGAGCTATTTGGATAGAGAAATTAGGCAAAGCAACAAATTTTAATAGCGTGAAATTATAAATGCAACGAATGCAAGCATGCAGTTTAAAGACAATGCTAAAAGTTCAAATTAACCAGTTTTGAATCCCGAAATAGAGTCTAGTTCGGGCACAAAATAAGCTCCACGTCTCTTCAACTTTGGTGCAGATATTTTGCTTCTAATGTCCTCGAAAGGATAAAACATGACATCTTCGCTCTTTGGCCATCTCCAATAAAGCCATTTCCGATCATTGATGTTATGACACAACCTTCTTCTTCTACAGTCACTATTTGCCCTGGAAAAACTTCGCCTTCATAAATGAAGGTAACAAAATCCTTAGCCGAATAAACTGATGAAGCTTTGCTTTGTCGTACAGCTGCTTCCACATCTGTGCTTTTGTTCTTTTCCGCAACAGCTGAAGTTAAAGGAACATCATCCATGCTCACACTTTTTCCGGGCTCCACTGACAGCTTCTTTTTTTAATCGATTTGAGATTATCATTGCAACGGTGTTAAACCAGTCTTCAAATGTGGCCATCTCAAACCATACAGATGAGGAGCATCCAGATCTCAAACCATCCAGATGAGGAGCGATTGTAACGCGTTTCTGGTGGGCCTCCCACTGTCCAAGCATCATACAGGTGCATTGCTTTATAGCACACATAAGGAGGAAGGAAAGTACCGTCTGCGCAGCCAGCGTACATTAAGGATATTGCTGCTTTGCTGTGTTCCATCACTCTTTGGGGATATTTTTCTCCCCGTTTCATGATCACCTTTTCTTTCCAGGATCATTGCTGAGATTTGTTTCGTCAAAGTTTAATATGTTGGCTGCTGGGACATCTGCTATTGTTTCCTTTAGATGTGAAAAAAAAACTTCGGATTGTTGCAGGTGAAACAGCTGCCCGGGTAGGTTTAATGTTTTGGCAGATTCTTGGAGAAATATGGTCTTTATTTCTTTTTACATATGAATCTACTCACTCTTTACTAGGCAAATTGTTCTTAAATTTTTGCATCGACTCCCCGCGTTTGTCCAAAAACCTTTTACAAGATAGCGCACGTTGGTGTGGTCTAATGGGAAGCCTTAGATAGCACAAGCAGCAGCTCTTTGTGCTATGTGGAGCTCTGTTGCTTCACTTAAAGCAGTTTGACCTCCTTGACTTTTCATCGCAGGATCATTTGCCCTCCTGCAAAGCACTGCGATTGGGATGCCATGCTTTTTCGAACATGCCCGAAAAGACATTCCCCTTCTATGGTCTGCCAGAGTACGATTAATATCTTCCGGGGTATGTTTTTTGCATGCTTTTCCTCTTGGATCAGGTTTTGGTTGGGTGGCGTGGTGTTCCTATTCACCCCTAAAAATCTAATAAATGTAAAAAATTCAAAATCTATTACAAAAATCATTTTAAAACTTGCATCAAAAAATTTTTAAGAAAATTTAACTACTTATCACGTGTGAAGTCTTCAGCAACATGACAGTGATGGTACCTTAACAACGTCTTCTGGGTAATAGAAGTAGTTTCCGTGGTAAAAATTTACCCCCTAAAAACTTTTTAAACAATTCTCAGTTTTAAAATAGGTCTACACACAAACAGTACAATGTTCAGTAAACTTTTAAAATACAACTTGTAATCAGACCTAAACAAAAAGCATCAACATGTTAGATATAAACAAATGTTTAATGTCATTGTAATCAGTGGCGTTGGAAGTACGTTTCAGTAGGGGGCTGAAATTTGTGTTACCATACCAACGTCAGGGGGTAGCCCCCAGACCCCCTTTTTGTTATCGTAACATACATCATGCGTATCAATATATCATGCACTTTGCTTCAATAAAAGTCACTTGGAGACTGCTTGGTGAACTCAAGCTTTCCTCTTGCTAGCATAACACACAGTAGCCAGATCGACGTTTGTAAACGTGTTAACCTCCTTCAAATGAACTTGTTATTCGTTCACAATCCCCCAGTCTCAGACTCCCAATCAGGAGCGTATTTAGGGGAAGGGGGGGGGGGGGGGAGCATTGTGCCGTTCCCCTTTTTGTCTCTGCCTTTTAGTAAAAAAGAACAAAAGTAATGGTGCCAGCTGACTGAAATATGCCAAACTTCTTTGATGGTTTCTACCTTGTGTCCAGGAGCGAATCCAGGAGGGTAGGATGAGGGGTATGCATTCATCCACCAGCCATTTTCAAAAGTTTTTTGTTGTATACAATTTTTCCTTAACTTCGAGCCTCTTTAATAGCAATAATCCTAACGTCTTGGGCACTCACAATCGAAAATATACGAACAAAATGCATCGTAATAGGCGAAGCACTCAGAAAGGTCAAAAAATAAAACAAAATTTGCCTGAAAAATTTTGAAAAAGCACTAAAATAGCCAAATAGCTATTACAGCATGTAAATTTTCAAAATTTTTCCGAGGGAACATGCGCGGAACCCCCTAGAGCTTTTCTTGATTTTCAACCAGCTTCAAATTTCTTCTGCCGAAAAAAGAACGCTTGAAAAAAGTGTGGAAATTACGCCTCCTCTTTTAAAATTTCTCGCTACGCCACTACTTCTAGGATAAGCTAGCTAACTCTAATTTGGTATTTTGTTGTTTTACCGCTATTTGCCCTGAAGCTATTATTTTTAATTGGAGAAAATATAGCTGTCACATCATAATAAAGCTCTAAGACACGAAGTTACTTACACCCTTGTGCAAATTAATCTGGGCAGTTGAAAAAAACGCATGAATTTAAAACATTTTGCTTTTATTTGAAATTTGGAGAAAGCACAGTTTATTTTTGTGGATATTGATAATTGAAATGTCCACCACTTGCTTTGACGACTAGATCTACTCGTTTTTTCATCGATAGCACCAACTTTTTGCAGATGTTTTTGATTTCATCATCGTGAAGCCATATGTGTATTACAGACTAAATCAGCTTGGTTTTTGTAGTGCAGTCCTGCTTCCTCAAGCGATTTTTCACAATGAACCACAAGTGTTTTATAGAATTGAGGTCTGGAGTATTACCAGGCCATTCCAGTACTTCCATTTTCACTTTTTGAAACAATTTGTAATAATCTTGGCCTTGTGGCCTGGGGCAGAGTTTTGTTAAAAAATAACTTGACGAAGGTTAGCCATTTCAAGAAGAGCACTTTGTTTAATCCGTTAAATATTTAGACAAAAATATGGTTTGGAGATGCTTTTCTGTCAATGGCCCGGGAGCTCTTGAGCCTATTGAGGGAATGATGGACAACAGAACTTATTTGCCAATAATAAAAAGAAGAGTATCAAGAAAATTGACTAACCTTCATCCTCGAATATTTATCCTTACCCTAGGTAGATTATTATTTATCCGAAGGGATGAGTGATCCTGGCAAGATCATTCGTCCTGGAAGATGAATGTTTCTTACCTGAGGGCGGCTGATGAAGGCTAATAGCCAGAAACAGCGCTGTCTCGCTCTACGGTACGATTTACTGGAGTGCTTTGCACTGTTGGTGATGGAGTGCTGATATAGCCTCTGACCCAACAAGAGGAAGTCGTCATGACTTCCCGTCCGGTAGGCCAGGAAGGACGCTGCTCTTTAGTTGTTTAATCATCAAATTGTTATGTGTTATACGTAAAAACCAGTATGTAAACTACAGTGATTAAATTGCATTAAAATCATTTAACCCAGTGGTTCTCAAACTTTTTAAAAAAAATTACGCAACGGTCCCCTAGCAATTTTTATAATGGCTCACGGTCCCCTTGAAAAATTAACACAAATAAACACAAAACAACACGTTGATTTTTTATTGTATCAATGTGACGAGGGCACTTGCTTCTTTGCAAACTTATTCAAGGAAAATGAACAATTTACTAGAGTTAGACTAAAATCACACATTGCAGTATCCTTCTCTGAAACCAATACTGCTGCCGCCACCCACCAGGTTTTTACTTTTAAGCCATCCGCAAAAAAACTTGATCCTTTTTGCTACTGCACGTTCTCCATCATTCGCAGACTTCACGCTAAAGGAGCCATTGCACTAATGTGACATCAAATTGCTTCTTGTGATATCATAAATGCCTATGTAGCCTGTAAGGTTTCATGACAAATTGTGTTTGTTAAATTGATTGGAAGAAAAGTTGCCTGAAAACTTAATTTTACACAAAATTTTTTCTTCAGGATCGTCGTTTTAATTTTTTTGGAAGGTGCTTCGCGGTCCCAGAAAATTTGTCTCGCGGACCCCAAAAGGACCGCGGACCCCAGTTTGAGAACCACTGATTTAACCAATCAACGATAAACATTTGGAAGACTGTCGCCATCAGACCTGTTTATAACCTTAGGATGGGCATTGATGAACCAAGCTTCCGAGATGAGTCGTTTAGAATAATTGTTCTCCACTTTCAAGATTTCCGATTTCTCCCAATCAATGGTATGGTTAAAGTCCATCGCATGTTCGCAAAGTGCAGAAAGTTCCGGTTTCAGCTGGCTTGTGGCTCGCCTATGATCGGCCAGTCGTGACTTCAGGCCACGTTTGGTTTGATCAATATAAACATAGTCACAGTCAGAGCAAGGGATCTGGTAAACAACACCACTCTTATCTTCTGAGGTGTACGGATCTTTTGGGGAGGGCAAAATGTGGCGAATGGTTTTTACAGGTCTCATGGCAACACCGATTCCTGCCTCGTTCAGAACTCGTCTAATTCTTTCTGATGTACCTTGCACATACGGAATAGAAGTGAATTGTTTGAATTGAGAGTTGTGAGTTTGAGAGCGTTTGTTTTTGCGAGAGAGAAAAAAGTGGCTCTGGTAGGAAATCCGTTAAGTTGCAGAGTAGAACGTATGCTTCGTAACTCACCGCTTTTTTGGTTTTTATCAGTACGAGAGATGTGTGTTTCAACGCGGTTGAGTAGTGTCTTTGTCACAGTGAGTTTCTGGTGTTTGGGATGATGTGATGTGTAGTGGAGGAATCTGTCCGTGTGGGTGGGTTTTTTGTATATGGCTGTGGTGAGTGATGTGTTTGTGGTGTGGTTCTCTGTGCAAACATTACGGGATACCAGAACGTCAAGAAAAGGAAGAGAAAAATCGTGTTTGTTTTCCATATAGTAAACTGAATGTGAGAGCAAATAGAATTAAGATGAGAGTGGAATCCAGAAATGTGTTTCTTGTCGAGAATACAAAACGTGTCATCCACATACCTCAACCAAAGGTTGGGAGGAGTATGAAACGTAGTGATAGCTGTATGTTCAATGTGTTCCATGTAAAGATTAGCAATGATGGGAGAAATGCAAGAACTCATGGGAGTACCAAAGGTTTGCTTGAAAAAATACTTTTTGTATGAAAAAACAGTAGAATCCAAACATATTTGGAGACCTTGTTTGATGTCAGAGATACTGAGACGTGTACGAGAAGGCAAAGAATCATCAGATGCGAGAAGTTCCAACACGAGGGCAAGAGCCTTGTCAACCGGCACAGATGTAAACAAGCTAGCAACATCAAACGACACTAAACATTCATTTTCTTCAACAGAATAGTTCTTAATACATTCAACAAATTCTCGAGAGTTGCGAACACTGTAATTATTTTTTAAAAGACTTGATAAAATACGAGACAAAAATTTAGACAAATTGTAAGTGGGGGAGTTGACAAAGGAAACAATAGGGCGAAGAGACACAGAAGATTTATGAGTTTTCGGTAGACCATAAAACCGCGGAGTGATAGCATTAGAACAACGTAAATAGTAATAACATTTCTTACTAATTTTTTCATTTCCATACCATAACAAAGAACGACAAAGGATATTAAATTAGGGTTAAGTTAGGGCTTGGGTTATGGTTTTAGGGTCCTTTGTCGTACTTTGCGGTGTTTAGTTCATCCGTCAGAGATCTTTGCGGTATTTAGTAAGGCCCCGAGTCAGCTACCGGTAGTTTCTCAGGTACCAGCATCGCCCCTTTGTGAATTTATTTTGGAATATGCGTCGTGCCTTTTGCGTTTATTATTGTGATCTTAAAGTTTTTATTGAAATATATTATCGCTTTTGAATCGTATACCTTGCTTTTTCGAATGTTATTAGTTCTCATTTAGTTATCTCGAATCGAATATGAAGCGCGACAACAGATACGCCATTCTGATACACGTTAAGATAGCCTATATTTATTTATATGCACATATGGTTTTATCACGCTTTAATACACCCGTTGACGTTTTTTTAAGTAGGGGATCACATGTTTGTGTAAGGATGGAGCAAGAAGCGTGGTGGCTACTGGCTACAACAAAAAAACTGTTTTTCTTGGTTCGAAGTAAAATAAATTAGGCATGATAATTTTGAGATTTTACGAAGCTTGCTCGCGTTGTTAAGATCTCGTTTGCGTTGGTAACTAAGTGAGTCTCGTGCTTACTGAAGGTGGTGAGTATACATCTAGGTGACATTTCTAAACCAAAATCTTTTGGGAAGGAAGTTCAAAATGGCTACCAGGGGACCTTTCGGACGGCACCTATTGGATAGGTTCTATTACTCAGACGCTGTCTGAAAGGCGTTGAATGATATTGTAAAAACCTTGCCACAACCCGTCTCAGTCGCAACAAAGAAGCGGCTTGAGCGGAATTTTTACGTTGAAGGCCGATCTTGTTAACTACAGTGTTTAGGTTATGTTGCCATAATTATCGCTCATTAGTTGTTTCGTGTTAACACACAATGGGTAGTTGTTTCGTGTTAATACACATTGGTTCGTTATCTAATTATAGAAACGATCTTTATGAAACGTTTTCTCTTACTTTAGGTCACATTTGCAGCTGTCGGAAAGGTCCCGACCTTATGGACGAAAGGTCATCATGGGTGGGGATCGCTCGGACGTTTGAGTGACACTCGTCAATCGCAAATAAAACCACCCATAGCATTTCGAATCTTTCCGTTTGAGTGTGGGATAAGTTCACTACAAACCAAAGTCGAACTTAAATTAAAAAGCATTTAAGCTTGTATAACCAGTTGGACAAAAAATAAAATTAAGTAAAACTTGTCCGATAGGTCCCACATTTCCCCTATTATTATTTCTGTTGATGTTTCGTTGGTGCTTACACTGTGTTTGTTTTTTGTTGAAGCTAGATCTCAGTTTCAAGGGGGCGCTATGTTACAGCACCAAGTTTGTGTTCACAAGGTATCGAACCTGAGAATCCATAACGGCTCTCACGTCTCTATTGTGTTGCGTAATTATCTACCTTGTTCAATTTTCAATTAGTCACAGAGCGTTTCTCATTGCGCTGCAAGTTTTTCGTGGTTATAATGATTGCTTTGTATTTCACCATTAATTCTCACGGTTGTTTGAAGCAGTTTTTTTCTTTTTAATTTGTTCCCGCATTGACTGGCGTGTCAAGTCAACGCCGAAGCAAGACGCAAAATTGCCTGGTTATTTTCAGTTCATGAGTTTTAGTTGGGAAAACTTCAGTTATTTTATACCGCTTTTCCGTTTTATTGCCTCGCCATTCTGGTTGAGATCCCGAGTTGTTATTCTGATTTTAAGTTAACAAGTCTTGTCTGAAAAGTGCTGGTAAGAGGAAGTCAGACTTACGCCTATTGCCAGCCGGTGAAGGTCATTGAACATTGGAGATTCTGAGTATTCCCGTCGTTGTCAACACACGTCGCTTTTGCCTGGACACCAGGCCACACTGGCATTCAGGGTAATGAGAAGGCGGATATCTTTGCTAAATCAAGATCAGCTTTAAACTGCTTAAGGCCTGAACCCTTCTTTCCAATCCCACAAGCCAGTTTTCGCGCTTCAATAAGAGATTGGAGATTTTAAAGGTAAGGGTATCTTGGATAGAACAAAAGAACTGCTTAAAAACAAATGAATATGTAGGGTGGGCTTTGCCCCAATTAACTCAACAACTTTTGAGTCGCAAAAGACCTAGATCAGGAGTGTGCAACCTTTTCCACTGGGGGGCCACTTTCGAAAATTTTAACAACGTCGGGGGCCAGTTACCGTCAAATATGTAGGCATATAGACTGTACAAATAGCTAAATAAATCGATTTTAAAACAAAAATTTTTTTTCCTGCCATCGTCGAGGGCCACATTGACTGGCCTGAAGGGCCGGATTGTGGCCCGCGGGCCGTGGGTTGCACACCCCTGACTGCCTGACCTAGATGAAGTGTTGCAAGTCCTCACAGGTCACTGCAACTAACATAAGCTCAGGAAAGCCATTGAACAAGTATCATTGACATGTCCAAAAATGTAACCTACAAGAAAAACTCCAAATCACCATGTTGGAGAATGTAATTACTACCAAGACCTACGAAGGAAGGTATTTGGTACAGAAAAACTCAATAAAGTCGGTGGTCAAAAATCCTAATAAAAACCTACTGGCAAAGTATTTGCAGCAGGCCGAAAAACTTGCTGAATACTGCCAATAAACGAGAAAGCGGTGGAAGTTGTAATGGGCCTAAATAATGGCCTACATTGTGTGCCAGTGAGGATTGATGCTAATCGGTCCTCTCTCTGGCACCATCGCCCGTTAGTAATAATAATAATAATTGATGAACAAAAGGATTCTAGTTTATGAGACTAGAAATTTTAAAAGAATCTTCTAGTCAAACGTCACCATAGGAAATAAAGGGAAACAAACAAGTGATATATTTGATGTATATGAATATGTATATATGAATGTATAAATGTGTATGTATGAATATATATATATATATGTATATGAATATCATAGGAAATAAAGGGAAACAAACAAGTGATATATATAAGAAACTCATATTTGATGTTGTGCTTTGAATGCCACACAAGATATGAAGAGTGACGTTATCTTACGGAATAATGAATGTAAGAAGGTTTTTTTAGTTTGTTGGTGCTGTCCAATTGAAAGGTTTTCTATATCTGTTACTGCCAGTTCTATGGTAGGTTAATAATATTTTTTTTTCCTTTTAATCTTTTTCTTATCTACATCCACCTGATGAGCCCCAAATAGGGCGAAACCGGTCGTGGATTGATATTTCAGTTCACATTACTACCATTTTTGTATTAATTCTTATCTTTTTACATTTTACCTTATTTGGCATTTTTTTCAAATTTTGTTTTTCCCACTTGTCTGTTTCCCTTTATTTCCTATGGCGACGTTTGATTAGAAAATTCTCCTAAAATCTCTAGTCTCATAAACTAGAATCCTATTGTTCATCATTTATGATTTTGTTGATAAGTATAGGAGATCCCAGAAAAATTGGAGATCCCTTACTGATTCTTCACATTCATTCCTTGAATAATAGTAATAATAATGTTAGTCCGATGAGAGATAATTGTATTTGTTAGTTTGTTACGCTACTGCGCGATAGTCACGTCATAGACGTGTTTGCCTCATGCAACATAACTGGATCGCACGAGTGACGGAAGAAAATAGTCGTACTGAAAAAAATGTGTTTTTAGGAACGAATCTAAGCCAGTAGTTTAAGGACTGAATTGTAAATCTAATTGATAAAATTGAGAAGATTTACAGGAAATCCAGCCAGCAACAATTCCCGACTGGAAGATTGCGTTGTATCGAGGGCAGGGCGATTTACAGAGGAATAAACCAGCGTGATTTCATTCCCTTAAAGACTGGTGAGTTGTCTAGTTATAACTAGTCTGCTTACATGTGTAGCTTACCCCACCTGGACCGCTACAATGTAAAGAAAAAATGACCATCGGTATTCATTTAAAAAGCGATATTTTGTATTGCCAAAATAACAAAATATTTAATTAGCGAACCTGTTGGTAATTAATTATAATTTAAGCTTTATGTTCTGTGTTTAATCTTCGATTTTCGCTTGGATTTATTGGTTTTATCCACAAGGAGTCGTACGAGTTATGTGATTCTTTGATCAAAATATCTTCAACTTTTTAAGGTTACATGTGCTAAGACTAGTTAGTGACCTAGCTGAATAATGATCTGTGTCGTTTGATTTCTCTAGTGTATACATTTTCTATTTTGCTTCTGATCAGTTAACTAAACACTTTTTCGTAGATTCAGACCCATTTGTTCAACAAAAACATTTGGCATGTGATGTACCGCGAATTTCTTTAGCATTTTATTATTACAGCAATGATACACACAAAAATAAATATTACAGTAAATCACGCATATAACGGACAAGTGGAGACCCGCGATATTTGTATGTTATATACTGTATATGCAAAATTCGTCATATACAAATGTACTAAAATCAATAAGAAGCCGTGCGAACTTAAAATTTCGTCCGTTGTATGCAATTATCCCTTATATCCTAGTCCGTAATATGCGAGGTTTACTGTACTTGCAGTGGGCCTATTTCGTTAAGGTGTGTATCTGTAAATAATATCATATTCATCTTTTTAAGTCGGTGTTGTTATCTATAAAGTTTGAGCATGGTGAGTATTATCTATAAAGAATTTGAATTTAATGAAATTAAATTATTTTCTGTGTTATATGCACATCTTATTTGCCACAACGTTATCTCTGAATATGGTTTAACGGGTGAAGTGAACAGTCGACCGTCTGGGACTTTCTCGTTTCACATTCTTGTTAGAATTAATCCTGACTCGTAGTTGTCGATGTCGCCTGACATCAGAAGAATGTGAAACGAGAAAGTTACGATGGTCGATTGTACTCTGATAGCCGATTCTTCACCATACCCAAATTCAACTTTCAGTTGTTTTATTGATGGCTTTGCATTTTGTGAAATAGTTTGATTTTTGTAGAAGTGAGCAAAACAAGGAAAACTGTGTTTGATTGTTTTCGATTTTTATAGATTTCCGGTTTTGACGTTCCAGCTTCCCACCAGCATCATTTAGACTTCATTGGTGGCGTGGCAATGGCACAAGTTCTACACCAGGTGTGAGTTTATAAATAATGTCGTGATTTCAATAGCTTGCTTGTCATGGCTTCAATCATTGAGAAAGCACCAAGGTTTATGAACTTTTTTCATTCCATGCTTCGAAATGACCCTGTCCACACATCAAATTTTCGTCGGCTTTAGACCCTTTTTTACATCTTTTTCAGTTTTTACATCATGACCACCTTTTTGTTGTCATAGTGAACGACACTGTGTCCCATTTGACCAGCCTGAGAGTCAAACCCATGACCTTGTGCACCGATAGTGATGTTTTAATCACTGTTTCAATCACCCGGCGTAGATTTCTCATCTCTTTTTACGTTTGACTTTTTTATTCTTTTAAAACAGTTCTCAATCGCTGACTTGGCTTTATTTTGTTTATTCATTTACAGGGTGGCTGCTCCACTCGATGACCTTACGGTCTCTTCGCAGCCACCCTTTTGCTCTACGATATTATATGTGCGAGTAATTTTTTGATATTGTAGTGTAGCAACAAATATAAAAGCTTGAGTTTGATACTGCGCCTTTCAAAGTTTTAATAAAGTACAATTATTTTGTTCAGAGATGACAGCCACTTCAGTGATGACTGGCCTCCAAGAATAAAGCCCGGAGTGGAAGACAATTATCGACTGAAGGTAAAGTGACTTCAAATTAATGAGTCAATGTGCTCAGTGGTAACAAAATATTAATATTGCTTTTTTTCAGACGAACAATTTGCGAAAAATTTTTAACCAAATAGTAGATTACCGTATTTCAGAGAGGTAAGTTTAGTTTGCTTGCAAGTTTCTGGCTTGTCACAATAATTTTGCTGTATATATGCCTTCTTATCCAACAATAACGTAATTAAATCGAAGAAAATGCCAAATCCAATTATATGGAAATGGTTTAAAGAATAATTTTGACTTGTGGTACAAAAAATCCAATTTTGATCAAAAATATTTTCAATCTTGTTAAAAGTTTCTATTATTTGCTGAAAGTTGCTGATCATCATACGATTGATGTGTGCGGAAAGTACTGCTATCTCATGACTAAGCTTTGAAGATGAAGCATTCTAGATTGAATGTATGGTATGTGTTTGCCATCCTTTTTAATGCTAATACAATAATCCATAGAATATTTTAACATGTTCTCCCACCCCTTAAAGTTCATTAATAAGACTGCACTGAAAATATTGACAAAAAATCAGCTGAAAAGGGGGCAGCATCCCTTGAACTGGCGCATGAGTGGAAAATGGGAAACCCTGACCCATCATAACGACTGCTCTGCATAACCTCAGCTGATCAGTTGGTAATTTTGATTTACCATTTAGGTATGTGGAAGCCAAATAATCGGTTTTAAAATGCCTGAAGTGTCACTTATTAGTGAATCGGGCGATAAAATCCATCTTGGACGTATGCTTCAGTTGATGCTTGGTGTTGCGGTGAACTGTCCCAGGAAACAGCGTAAGTGGATTTGCTGACCTTAGATTGATTTCTTCGAGATTTTAACCATTGTATTTTGAAAAAGCGTTGTTGCAAAGGACTGTTATGGCGTTAAATTGTTTTACTAAACATTTTGAGTTTTTGACTTTCAAGTTGGTGCCGTTTCAAGGCAGAGCGTATCCTGCTTAGAATTGTGGGGAAGGAGGGGGCAGGGCCGGATCCGACAATATGAGAAGCCCCGTTTTTGTTTGTCCTTAGCGATCGGTATCTAAAAAAGGCCTTTATGCCTAAAAAAGGGGGCACAGTGCCCGTTGCCCACTGGTTGTGCCGCTGTTTTTTGCCTTCTTACATTTTGATGTTATTTCGCAATCTGTATCTCCTGAATCTGGCAGTAATGTTCCGGAGTTTCTAAAATTTTTCCTTACATTGATGATTTGTTTAGGTTACATTGAAGATATCATGCAGTTAGATGCAAATGTACAACATGTGGTATAATGACCGCCATCCAAGTGGGTGGTATTATGTCACAATCACAACAATTATGAGTCATTATTGTCATATTTTTGTTGATAGGAATTGATGACACCCCCAGCCTTGTGCGGACAAGGTGCAAATGGGTGGTGTTGTGAGCCAAGAGGTGGCGCAAGAGGTGAAAGTACTGGAGGGGAAATTAGCGGACGCAGTTGCGGACAAAGAAGAACTCGCGCAAAGATGTCATGAATTAGATATGCAGGTGATAAATTAGCGCAAATATATGAAAATATTCCAGTGTCTGGAGCATCAGACCGGTTACCATTATCAAAACGCTGCTGCATGGGACTGCTTCTTTTTTTCTTATATGACGTTGGTTAGTATGACGTCATTACCAGTAATTTCAACGTAAAAATTAAGGGTGTTAAGTGTGCAGTTAAAAGTGGGGAGATTGGTGATAGACTTAAAAGCATAAAGTTGATGTAACTTTAGGTTTGGTGTGTATGAAGAGCCATTTTAAAAGAAAAAGCCACCGTCTAAAAGTTTATATAAAGATGAGCATTTACTGTAGAATCGACCTGTACGATGTTGATCGTCTTTTTTAGTTAATTTGATTGGCCAAGTAACTGTCAATGTTAAGTTTTCTTAAGTTCCAGCTGTTGGACTTCTGCAGTTATTCTTTTTAAAGTTTGCATCGGCATATTATGTAATCCGTTGACGAAAACGGTGTTTTGCTGTGCTGGTGGACACAATTTGCTTGTCAAATCACATCGAGAATCAAATCTTCATTATAATTGGCGCATTTCCCGAAACATCTAACGAGTATCTCCGCGGCTTTGTGCCTGCACAGTAAAGAAACTTCACAGCAGTGGCGAGTCTAGTCGTTGGCGACGTCGCGTCCAGTTTGACCGGCCCGGGAATCGAACCCTAAACCTCCCGCGCCGATAGCGATGCCTTTACCCGCTACGTCCAGCGGCCGATTTATTCAGCTCTTTTACAGATAACTTTTTCACGGCATCGCCTGTTTCTTTCGATCATCATGATGCTCTTCCAGCTTTCTTCTTTCACCCTCCTTCACATTATTTACCAACCGACTTTTCTTTGCCATCTTGTGTTGTTGTTTGCTTGATTATTTTCTAACTTGTTGCACGCTAGGTGGCGCTCTTACACAAGAAGGCAAATATAAAGCAAGAAAACCTTCAAATGCAGAAGAGACTGAATCAGACAGAAAACCTGGATTACCCTTCATCTCCTGCATCAATACGTCACTCACAGATGACCGATCAGATTGAAGAACAACAGGAGGAAACGCACCGGTAAGCACCGAAAACTGTTTTCAACTTGTGCTTTTTCAATAACCAATCCTCATTACATTCGACGCATTACACCGAAGCGTGTAACGTGTGTCGGGGTTGTCTCTGTGGAGCATTACACCGCAGCGTGTAACGTGTGTCGGGGTTGTCACTGCGGAGCATTACACCGAAGCGTGTAACGTGTGTCGGGGTTGTCTCTGTGGCTTAGCGCCTGGACAACACAGCTCCGAGGAAATGTCGCAACGGTGGCGAGTCGTTGGCGACATTGTGACCGATTTGATCAACCTGATAATCGAACCTCACACCTCCCGCACCGATAACGAAGCTTTTAACCGCTACGACAATTTTATTATTTTGTTTTTTTTAGACTCTAAGCATCCCGCGACGATTACAAGCTCAAAAGCGAAATCATCGTACGAGATTTGTTCGAATCTCACGCGAAAATAGAAAGAGTTGGCAGCGCTAGCGGATGAATCAAGGTAAATGTCTTGAAGTTTTTGACCAGCGTCAGCTAGTACGGCGTCAGCGTCAGCTAGTACGGCAGGCTACAACGAGTTAATTTTGTGTCTTCAATGCAAAACTGCAACGCAAAATAGCGCGACTAATGCATGAATCAGGGAGGCTGCGGACAGACCTTTCGGTCATAAAAGTCAAGCCGTCGCCCAGAAGTCAATGGTCTTATTCAATATTCATGAACTTATAAAGCGATACTATGATAGGCTTAGAATAGAAGGTTTGAATAATTGCTGTAAAAACCAATTTTACGACTGGTTTTGCGGTTTGACCGCTCAACAGGTAGACTCAGTTTTGAACCGAGGACCTTGTGATTGAATGTCAAGCTCTCTTACCACTCGGCCGCCGTATTTTCATGTTATTGCTTCAATTTTGTGGAAGAGGGGAAAAAGTTCTTATTGCTGACTGACTGACTGACTGAGTTTTTCATTTGCAGAATGCTCAAAGATGAAATTGATTATCTTCGTTCTGCTTCTGAGAAAGCGTCCAAGCTTGAGCTTACGCTTGAAACATAAAGTGAAATTGAAAGAAGTTGAAGACCTCAGAGGACAGGTTGGTTGAACGAAAGATTAAACAGTTTGGTTGAGCAAAAGATTAAACAGGTTGGTTGAACAAAAGATTAAACAGGTTGGTTGAACAAAAGATTAAACAGATTGGTTGAACAAAAAATTGAACAGTATTAAGAGGGAAACTGCCTTGTGAGCTTGCTCTGTTCGAATCGCAAGCTACCAGGTATATGTTCAAATGCGATCGACTCCAGCCGTCAATCGAACCCGTCACGTAGGATCTGCAATTTGCGCAGGATGCTGCTCGACGAAATGTCGCTGACGGTATCGGCTGTATCGCTTGTTAAAAGACTGTTTCGGCTCGTATGGTACTCGTTATGATGTTGCATAGGTGAAACTACTCAAAGATCGTAACACGACATTCATGAAACGAACAGTCGAACTCGAAGAAGAACTGAAAAAAGCGGATGTAGTCCGCTCACAGCTGGAAACATACAAACGACAGGTACTTTACAAATTCAATACATCAATATCATGCGATTGATCATGACGGAGACTAGCAGAAAGAAGAAAACACAAGGTCGCAGTAGTTCTTAGAACTGGACATTTCGACAATATACGAACACTTGTCATCATCAGCAATGTAAGCAAGGTAGTACAAAACTGAAAAGAACTAGAATTTCTAGTGAGATTCACTCTAGCTCAGGGTGGGCAGATTTTTCACACGTAGGGCTGCGCTGATTGAAAGAACAAATTCGTTCTTAAATGTCCTGTTTTCTACTGACTATTGAAAATTGGTGGAAAAGCGCGGAAAAGAGATCTTAATTAACAGTAGGAGTTTATACTTCAGTGATCTGTAAGTGCCCGTGGGCTCAAAAATGGTCTCGCGAGCCGTAGTTTGCGCAGCCGGGCCAGCCCTGCTCTAGCTATATTTTCCTCTTTGAGAGATGTAAATTTTGCTCCTTTGCCTGGTGATATCACCTCGTGTAGTCATACGTCATTGTGATGTCATAGGTCATCGACCTTCACTGTAAGTTATTGGAGGAAGCAAGACGGGCGGATAAAGCGGAGTTTGAAATTTAAACAAAATCGAAAAAATTAAAAAACTTGGAGTCAGAGAAACAAGTGAGTCATTATTACAAACATAATTAACATCTCTGATAGCCGAGTGGCAAGATCGTCCGCCTCTAGAACTGTAGACTTGGCTGCGAGTCGATTCAAGCCAATGACTTCAACATTGGTATATACAGCTTCCCTGCTGGAAGCTAAGCATTTAAACTTTTACTGCGAAGGGGCAGTGTGGAGAACAAGCCGAAAAGTTCACCTGTTGTCCCGTTAGAAAAAGCACTTAACGGGATTCCCCCATCGTAGAGTGGTAGACAGGTTAGGTTAAGGTCAAGGTTGGCAGGCAGAAAAAGCGTGAGGGCTGATACTAGACATTTACCCGCACTAATTCCCATTGCTATTAATTTTTTGTTAAATTGTTCGTTGCGATCGAGCCGCGATTAAAAATTTTGTCATTTTTTGTTGGGTTATTTTTAATTTGATTGAGTATTAGGTTTTTCATAATGAGCTTTTCATATTATTTGTAGATAGAGGGGGTTATCTGATAGATTATAAGTCCACCAAAAAAGTTATTAAATGCCGCAAATTTGATCTCAAGGCAGAGGCACAATTTACATTTGAAATACACGAATCCAATTGAAATACACGAATCCATTAAGTTTCGAATTTTTGAAATTATAGGAATTCATTAAGTGGATAGAAGTGGACACGGGGAGTATCCTGGGGGAGATGTGGGAAATGCTCCCCCCCACCCCACCAGCCATTTTCAACAATGCTGTGGACAAATAAAAATTTTCCATAGTTTCGAACCTCTTCATACCAGTATGCCCGAGTCGTCGTAAGCACGCATAATCGAAACTGTGCGAACAAAATGCATCATATTTGGTGAAGCACTGAAAATTAGGGGCCAAAAACATGAACAAAATTTGCCTAAAAATTGTTCAAAAAGCACTGAAATAGTGATTGTAGTATGTCAATTTTCAAAAAATTTCAGAGGTAGTATGTCCCCGGACCCCCCCCCAGAGTCATTTTTGTTGCTTTAGTTGCTTAAAATTAACTCTGTTAAAAAAAAAAAACTACGCTTGAAGAAGTAACGAAATTTAGTGCTTCTTCCCTGATGAAAAATATTTCTGAATACGCCCCTGACATGAAGCAATTTTATAGGGCTTGTTTAAAGGGTAACCGAAGAGCGAAACTGTTTTTTCAGAAATGGCGTTAAAAATTACACTGAGTTCTATACTGACTGCAGAAATTTTCAATCATGTTTAATTAACCAGAAATTAAACGTTTAACTTGTGATAATGACGTCATGGAGGTCTGTACGTTCCGCACTACTGCACGCACGCAACTACGCAAACCTTACCGCTGCCTGTAATCCACGCGTTTTTCAATGACGTCGTAGACCTCCATGACGTCATCATCACAAGTTAAACGTTTAATTTCTGGTTAATTAGAAATGACCAATAATTTCTGCAGTCAGTATAGAACTCAGTGTAATTTTTAACGCCATTTCTGAAAAAACAGTTTTGCTCTTCAGTTCCCCTTTAAAGGGGAGCGAAAGTGCAAAAATATTTTTTTACTAGAAGGTATTAAAAAGCACGACGAATTCAAAAATGACATTCAAAATTTTTAAATGCTTTTAGTTACGAAAAATCGTCGTTTACAATTTAATATGACTTCTCGTAAGGATGCATTTTACGCATTGATGCGTGAAAAAGTTACAGCTGCAGCGTTCGGCAACCGAAGTCTCTTTGTCTGACCAAAGGTCGAACATCGCGTCTGTAACTTTTTCACGCATCTAAATCGTACAGTTATAAGAAATCGTATTAAGTTTCAAACGCCGTTTTTTTCCCCAACTAAATACAGTTAAAAACTTTAATGTCATTTTTCAATTTTTTGTGTTTTGCAAAACTTATAGTAAAAAAATATTTTTGCCCTTCAGTTCCCCTCTAAGTTCGTTTTCGGTTCTAAACGTTTTAACGTGTTTGTGTTTAGTTAACATTCAGCCTCATTCAAAATTTCATCCCCCCACCAAGAATTTCTGGATCCGACCCTAAATGTGGATGTGGAGGAACTAAACGCAAAATTAAAAGTGATTATTGACGGTAAGTCGTATTTTTTACGAAAATAGGTTGAATTTATCATTGAAAATGTAGCGGATCTGGGGCGGTATACTGCCCAACTTTTGTGCGCTTAATGCAATGCGTTAACTTCATAAACAAACAAAGCTAGCGCATTGCGTTGAGTGCAACAAAAATTAAGCAGCATACCGTCCATGGTCTGAAGAGAGCAGATTTTAGGACTACATTTTAGTTTACATTTCTTCGTAAACTTTAAAACGACAACAACAAGAAGTTTTTTTGGCCTCGTGTAAAAGTCAAGCGCAAAAACACGATCAATACAGGAAGCAGGGAGGCTGCGAACAGACCTTTCCGTCATCAAGTCAAGCAGCCACTCTTTTTGATTATGCATATAACTTACGCTATTGCTTGTAATTTTGCAACAAAAATGGGGGAAATTGTTGCCCTAACTAGTGCTGACTAAAAAGTTTCACTGCTATCAAAAAGTTTGGGTACACTATTTTACACAATATTAGAACAAAATTAGATATAATATTGCACAGTAAATTGTTTATATGACAAATTTTGGATTTTATGTGGAATCAAGTTCCATGTGTTGACACTGTGACACTTTATGCATCTTTGTAATCTAGCTGAGGGAAATTTGGAATGTAGAGATTGTTGTTATTTGAAGAAGCTGAGGGAAATTTGGAATGTAGAGATTGTTGTTATTTGAAGAAGCTGAGGGAAATTTGGAATGTAGAGATTGTTGTTATTTGAAGAAGCTGAGGGAAATTTGGAATGTAGAGATTGTTGTTATTTGAAGAAGCTGAGGGAAATTTGGAATGTAGAGATTGTTGTTATTTGAAGAAGCTGAGGGAAATTTGGAATGTAGAGATTGTTGTTATTTAAAGAAGCTGAGGGAAATTTGGAATGTAGAGATTGTTGTTATTTGAAGAAGCTGCTGTGGATCGCGTTGAAATATTTGAGGTTTTTATAAAATAATCTGTAAAAGAAGAGGGAAGTTTGTTGTGCACCAATTTGTGCATGAACTTCGCAATTTCAAATTGAAATAGATCAACTAGTTTCAAGAGCATTTGCAAAAGCAATTATTACACCGTGAAGTTATTTCAATGTCTCCTTTTGTTAAATCTTTTGTTTTTTCGATGTCAGCCTTGCCTGGCTAAATCTTACGGCCATGCTCTTTTTGTTCAATTCGTATAATTGAGAATTGTCAGGTAACATGAACAGAATGATTTGAAAGGAAAGAAATTGCTTAATCTGTAGGCCGAGTGCTCACGAAATACAATAATAAATTCCACGATCCGATAATTTCGGTCAGTGCGTTATTTTATTTAGATGGTTGAGTGCAGAGGTGGGCATTTTTTAAAAATTGGTTGAAGGGCAGCGCAACAAAGCGCAAAAGTTCTGTTAAGTCATGAAACGCAACGCAACTAGCGCAACCTAATTTTTAAATTGACTGAAGCGCAACGCAACTTTCGCAATCAATTATTTTTTCCCATTAAAGCGCAACGCAACTTTCGCAATCAATAATTTTTTTGCATTAAAGCGCAACGCAACTTCCGCAATGAGGTTTATACAAAAGAAAAAGCGCAACGCAACTTTCGCAATGAAAAATTTAATAAAGCGCAACGAGTAGATGTATAAGCAATGCAATTTTTTCTTGAGTTATTTTTGTAGGTGCTTTTAACAGCACGCAGTTGTCTACAATGCGACAACGATTTTAATGAAAGTAACTGTAACAGGATTTTGTGTGGTCAATGAACAGGAAAATTAAATAAGAAGCGAAAAAAGATGCGTTGCTGATGATTGCTTTCTTCATCTTCATCCTCTTATCACGAAAAAGCGAAGGAAACGCTGCTTAGGACGAATCCAGACTCGCTTAGGAGTTGCCTTTGTATCCGAGTTTTCCGGTTGAATTTTGCTTCTGACTTATTTAATTTGCCGCTTGCCAGATTTCACCAAGCAGAGATAATCAACGTCAAGCATCTTATCCAAGGATGCAACAACGAGACTAGGTTGGGAGTTGAACCATCAACCTTGCTATCATGGTCGTCGTAAAAATGACGCTCCAAACCACTGCGCCACGTTGCATTGTCGCGTGCCGTTAAAAGCACCTCATCGCGGTAAATCATAATTTGCATATGCGGCGAAGTTCTCCACAACAACAAGTAAATACGATTTATTCAACACTCAGTGATCTCTTTAAGCACTTGCAATTATTTTAAAAACCAAAAGACTTTAGTGTACCACATTTCTGATGAGCTGAAAATTTCTGCTACAATGAATTGACCTATAGGCCTATTGTACGTATCAAGAAACAAACTGCTATTCTATTAAAAACAGTTACTAAAAACTGCTTTCTCCAGCACATTGCGCTTTAATTAATCCGACAAAGCGCAACACAGTATTTCAACTTCCGACAGTGCGCAACGCAACAAAGCGCACGCTACCAGATTCTTTTCAGTTCGCAGCGCAATAATGCGCACACTATTATATATTTTTTCAGTTCGCAACGCAATAAAGCGCAAGAAAAATTTATTTTCCTTGAAGCGCAGCGCAACTTGCGCAATGGCTAAAAATAATTTGTTTAAGCGCTTCGCAACTTCCGCACGTGCGGAAGTTGCGCAACTAGCGCTTTGCGCTTCAAATTGCGGAATGCCCACCTCTGGTTGAGTGTATAGAGCATCTGCTTCTGGATCGGCAGACTCGGGGTTCAATTCCGAGCCGGGTCAAAGCAATGACTTAAAAATTAGTATTCAGTGCTTCCCTGCTTGATTCAGCTTCCCCGCTTGGCCGAGCTAGCGAGCTTATAACCACGTGACTTCACGCAAGTTTAAGATCTTGTGACTTATTCCGTCTGAACGATCTGATCGCGCTTTTGCGCGCGTTTTATATTTTTGTTTACGAATTTAAAAGTGATATAGCGGGTAGCGCAAAAAATAATGTGGCAAGGAGGCAAGTATCAAAATGGTCTGAAAATTTTTGGTAATAACATTGTGGAATTCTTGTACATACACGAAACTTTGTGGGAAAGTGAGACACATCTAATGAAAGATGTACGAAGGAAAATGTTAAATAAACTTGTTACGGCCAAGTCTGATCTAATTTCTGGTCGCATTTTGTGTATGAAATGGAAGCTATAAGTCTGATCTAATTTCTGGTCGCATTTTGTGTATGAAATGGAAGCTACAACCACGCGCCTCGGCTGTTGGAAACGCAGATTTTATTCCCGTTCCAAAAGGCTGTTTCGAAACCCAAGATGACTCACTTAGGCGGGTGGGGTTTCATTAAAACTAAAAGCAATTGCTTCAAAAATGAATTTATAATCACATGTTTGACGCCTTGTCATCATGCAAAACACTAAAGGCACTTGAAGAAGCTCGTCGTTTGATTCGACGGCAGCGTGAATTGAAACAAGTTGTGTGAATGGAGGCTTGACAAATTTTAATGTTCCATCTCTACAAACCGGGTTTTTGCTTTTTTTTAAGTTCAGTTGTTTCCTTGTCGCAAATGTGATGTGCCTTTCTGAATTAAGTGCTTAATCTTCCAATTAAAAGTCATCTGGAATTGCTTTGATGTTTACCTCAAACTGTTTTATTGTTTAATGTTTTGGTCGATGACTTTTAGGATAATCGTTTACACTTCCTACCGAACTTTCCATTTGAGTCTTGAGGAAAAGCTTTGCAGTGCTCTACTCTAATTTCATTCTTCATCTTATCACGAATTGATGGGATGCCGGTACAAATGGTTTGCATTTTCCTTTTTTTTTGGTCTTTTTTTCTTACTTCTGCACCTTCTTTGGCTCCAAATTTAAGTGGGTGAACGTGAACTTTTTTGCCAACTTTTCTAAATTTCGATTTCGTTTGTTTTACTACAACTCCACAATGTTGTTTGTTGTTTGTCACGGAGCAACACCATGTCATGGTGGTAGCGGTTCGCGATGTAGGTTGTGATCATATCCAGCGGTGTCGAAGAGCTTTACATTATTTCGTTAAATATTTTCGCGATTATCGTACGTTATGAGATTGCTTTGATTGAATACCAGCATCCGGTTCATCTTCGGAAATTGACGACACCAAAGCCGGCGAGTGGGAAGATGGAAATCAAAGTTGTAACAAGTTACAACGCGATAGTAACACTGTAAATGGAAGAGTTGTAAATACACCGCCTGCAAGGGTGGTGCCTCGATTCCAATCTAGGGCTGATCTTTAAATCTAACCTTTCCACCCTAAGAGTTGTTTATTTTTTATGATATTAGGTAGATTTTTCTACCGTGAATTTTTACGCATTTGCATCTATTTAGTAAGTATTTTTCCACCCTATGGGTTGCTATTTACTATCCCGAATCAGAGATATTCTACCTTGCAGGTTGCTTTTTTCCACTCTTAAATTGAAAATATTTCACACTGTAGGTTCCATTTTTTCAACTTTTAGTAGGCTGCTGCAGTCTTGATAAAATTCAAACTTTTTTTCTTATTTTTCACAAAAAATGTTGCAATTTACCAGGCTGTGATGCAACTTGTCATGTGTAAAGTCACGTCATTTCAAAATAAGATTTTCCGTGCAGATATTTTGTAGACTGGTAGCAAATATGCTTGCTCACCACGTGTTCCATTACTGGACACATAAGTAGTTATAACGTAAAACCTTTCTTTTCCAAACACTCTTGTGTAATTTTGTTTATGTCGGAACCAACAGTTTTGATGAGTTTAAAATATAAAAAGTTAATTGTGACATGCTTTCAAAAGCTTGAAGTTTTTCGCTTTATAGCACAAAAGTTAGTTCAGGAACAGAAACTGTGCGTCAGAATAATTGTTCTCGCCCAACACCACAAAGCACTAGCATCTATGTCTTACTGTATAAAGGCGCTGGATTCTGCATAGTTTCATTGTTTGGTAAACCCATATATTTTTCTCATAGCAAGCACATGCGGGTTGGTTGTTATTTTCCGTCGTTCGTCTTTGAATTCCGACCCATATTTTTATCTCATAGCAAGCACATGCGGGTTGGATGTTATTTTCCGTCGTTCGTCTTTGAATTCCGACCCATATTTTATTCTCATAGCAAGCACATATGGGTTTGATGTTATTTTCCGTCGTTCGTTTTTGAATTCAGACACATATTTTTTTCTCACAGCAAGCACATGCGGGTTGGTTGTTTGTTATTTAACGTCGTTTGTCTTTGAATTCAGATCCACATATTTTTCTCATAGCAAGCACATGCGAGTTGGTTGTTGTTTTCCGTCGTTCGTGTTTGAATTCAGACCCATATTTATTTCTCATAGCAAGCACATGCGGGTTGGTTGTTATTTTCCGTCGTTCGTCTTTGAAGTCCGACCCATATTTTTTTCTCATAGCAAGCACGTGCAGGTTGGATGTTATTTTTTCGTCGTTCGTCTTTGAATTCAGACCCATATATATATCTCATCGCAAGCACATGCGCGTTCGAAGTTATTTTCCGTCGTTCGTTTTTGAATTCAGACCCATATATATTTCTCATAGCAAGCACATGCGGGTTGGATGTTATTTTCCGTCGTTCGTCTTTGAATTCAGACTCATATTTATTTCTCATAACAAGCACATGCAGGTGAGATGTTATTTTCCGTCGTTCGTCTTTGAATTCAGACCCATATTTCTTTCTCATGGCAAGCACATGCGGGTGGGTTGTTATTTTACGTCGTTCGGCTTTGAATTCCGACCCATAATTATTTCTCATAGCAAGCACATGCGAGTTGGATGATATTTTCCGTCGTTCGTCTTTGAATTCCGACGCATATTTATTTATCACAGCAAGCACATGCAGATGGATGTTATTTTCCGTCGTTCGTTTTTGAATTCAGACCCATATATTTTTCTCATAGCAAGCACATGCGGGTTGGTTGTTGTTTTCCGTCGTTCGTCTTTGAATTCAGACCCATTATTTTCTTTCATAGCAAGCACATACTGGTATTTTCCGTCGTTCGTCTTTGAATTCAGACCTATATTTACTTCTCATAGCAAGAACATGCGGGTTGGTTGTTATTTTCCATCGTTCGTTTTTGAATTCAGACACATATTTTATTATCATCGCGAGCACATGCATGTTGGTTGTTATTTTCTGTCGTTCGTCATTGAAATCAGACCCATATTTTTTTTTATCGCAAGCACATGCGGGTTCGATGGTAATTTAAGTCGTTCGTCTTTGAATTCAGACCCATATTTTTTTTCATCGCAAGCACATGCGGGTTCGATGTTTATTTACGTCGTTCGTTTTTGTATTCATACCCATGTTTATTTCTCATAGCAAGCACTTGCGGGTTTTTTGTTATTTTCCGTCGTTCGTCCTTGAATTTTTGCCGTAAACTTTGCCGCCATGTGCCCCTTTCGATTTTTGACCAGCAGTTAAACGCGAAAAAGGCAATTCAGCAAAAGTGGTAACTTGTGTTATTAATGAAGAAATAAAAATTCATACTACTATGTAAGTAGCTCACGACTTTTTTTTAAAGGTGCATGTATAATCTGATCGAGATCGAAGTAAGTAAAATCATTATCAACACAAACATGAATATCGGTTCCTACTACTGGTTTTCAAGTAGGATGAATTTCTGTCATCCAATATTTACGCTTTTACACTACAAATTTGTACTTTAAGCCTATGAGCAATGATGAAAGATGAACTTACAGCGTGTGGACAGACATTGAAGTGAAAAGCAAGTTCACCAATTGTGTTCGACACGTTCGAGGCAGAGGCGATTTAGACGTGTCCGCCTCCTGGACTGCTTCATCCACATGAAGCGGCAATGGTGGGATTTTAAAGGATGAAATCCGATCTGGTGCGGATGAAGCAGCCGTTGTGTCTTGAACCTAAAACAAGTAACGATTTCTTTTAGACGAAGAAAAAAAAGCAGTGTTTTTATGAGCGAATGAGTCAATGTTGATAAAAATGTTACTCCTTATGCTTTACTAAATTTTCACTGTGCAAACGTATAGATCTGTTCACCACACGTGAGGGCATCACGTCATTGTCGGTGCAAGCCACAGTGATGTAGGTCTCGATACCGATTTCTCGCGGTCTTTGGTTTCGATCTTAGGCATATGGTGGTGCCTCGGCATTGTGCGGTATTGGTGTCGTACTTTAGTATCTGAGAGTTTTTAAAGACGGAGCGTTTTTGTTAATCTTTAGTCAAGCTGACCTCCACGTTGAAGAGATAGTGAATAGATGCTAAGCGATTCGCGATTTCTACTTCGAAAATCATATCACAGGTGTGACTATGAGCAACCAACGTTCGTCAATGCTGTGTAAGGTATCATACGCTGGTGCAAGATATTTTGTAGACTGGTAGCAAATATGCTTGCTCACCACGTGTTCAATTACTGGACACACGAGTAGTTGAACCGTAGAAGCTTTTTTTCCCAAACACTCTTGTGTAATTTTGTATATGTCGGAACCAATAGTTTTGATGAGTTTAAGGTAAAACAAGTTAATTGTGACATGCTTTCAAAAGCTTGAAGTTTTTCGCCTTATAGCACAAAAGTTAGTTCAGGAACAGAAACTGTGCGTCAGAATTATTGTTCTCGCCCAACACCACAAAGCACTAGCATCTATGTCTTAATGTATAAAGGCGCTGGATTCTGCATAGTTTCATTGTTTGGCAGACCGATTTTTTTTCTCATCGCAAGCACATGCGAGTTGGTTGTTATTTTCCGTCGTTCGTCTTTGAATTCAGACCCCTATTTTTTTCTCGTAGCAAGCACATGCGGGTTGGTTGTTATTTTCCGTCGTTCGTTTTTGAATTCAGACCCATATTTTTATCTCATAGCAAGCACATGCGGGTTAGTTGTTATTTTCCGTCGTTCGTCTTTGAATTCAGACCCATATTTTTATCTCATAGCAAGCACATGCGGGTTGGAAGTTATTTTCCGTCGTTCGTCTTTGAATTCAGACCCACATTTTGTTCTCATAGCAAGCACATGCGGGTTGGATCTTATTTTACGTACTTCGGATTTGAATTCAGACCCATATTTTTATCTCGTAGCAAGCACATGCGGGTTGGATGTTATTTTACGTCGTTTGTCTTTGAATTTAGACCCATATATATTTCTCATAACAAGCACACGCGGGTTCGATGTTATTTTCCGTCTTTCGTCCTTGAATTTTTGTCGCAGACTTTGCCGCCATGTGCTATGCGATATTTTAACCATCAATTAAACGCGAAAAAGGCAATTCAACACAAGTGATAATCTGTGTTACTAATGAGGAAAAATGAATTCACACTACTATATATGTAGCTCACTTTTTTCAAAAGTGCATCTATAATCTGATGGAGCTCGAAGTAGGAAAAATCATTATCAACACAAACATGAATATCGGTTCCTACTGCTGGGTTTGTCGGATCGCTTTTGTAACGTTAATATATTCGCTCGACGAAGTGTAGCTGAAACAATGAGGAATCACAATGCAGTAGCGCAAAAAAATCAAATCTTTTATGTACTCGTGGTATTGCCCGAAACAAGCAACGAGCAGCGGGGCCCATTCCGCGGTTTACTTCTGCATAATTTCATTGTTTGGCAGACCCTTATTTATTTCCCATCGCAAGAACATGCGGAGTCGATGTTATTTTACGTCGTTCGTCTTTGAACTTTTGACGTAGACTTTGCCGTCATGTGCCCTGCGCAAGACGTAAGACCTCTAATTTATCATCGTTTGGCAGACCCATATTTTGTTTCTCATCGCAAGCGCATGCGGGTTCGATGTTATCTTTCGTCTTTCATCTTTGAATTTTTGGCGTAAGTTCTTTTTTTGCCCTACACCACACAGCAGTAGCATCCATGTCTTACCGTATAAAGGCGCTGGGGTTCTGCATAATTTCCTTGTTTGGCAGACCCATATTTTGTTTCCCATCGCAAGCGCATAAGGGTTCGATGTTATCTTTCGTCTTTCATCTTTAAATTTTTGGCGTAAGTTGTTTTTTTGCCCTACACCAACAGCACTAGCATGTATGTCTTACCGTATAAAGGCGCTGGGGTTCTGCATAATTTCATTGTTTGGCAGACTCATATTTTGTTTCCCATCGCAAGCGCATGCGGGTTCGATGTTATCCTTCGTCGTTCGTCTTTAAATTTTTGGCGTAAGTTCTTTTTTTGCCCTACACCACACAGCACTAGCATCCATGTCTTACGGTATAAAGGCGCTGGGGTTCTGCATGATTTCATTGTTTGGCAGACCCATATTTTGTTTCCCATCGCAAGCGCATGCGGGGTCGATGTTATCTTTCGTCTTTCATCTTTGAATTTTTGGCGTAAGTTCTTTTTTTGCCCTACACCACACAGCAGTAGCATCTATGTCTTACCGTATAAAGGCGCTGGGGTTCTGCATAATTTCCTTGTTTGGCAGACCCATATTTTGTTTCCCATCGCAAGCGCATGCGGGTTCGATGTTATCCTTCGTCGTTCGTCTTTAAATTTTTGGCGTAAGTTCTTTTTTTGCCCTACACCACACAGCACTAGCATCCATGTCTTACGGTATAAAGGCGCTGGGGTTCTGCATGATTTCATTGTTTGGCAGACCCATATTTTGTTTCCCATCGCAAGCGCATGCGGGGTCGATGTTATCTTTCGTCTTTCATCTTTGAATTTTTGGCGTAAGTTCTTTTTTTGCCCTACACCACACAGCAGTAGCATCTATGTCTTACCGTATAAAGGCGCTGGGGTTCTGCATAATTTCCTTGTTTGGCAGACCCATATTTTGTTTCCCATCGCAAGCGCATGCGGGTTCGATGTTATCCTTCGTCGTTCGTCTTTAAATTTTTGGCGTAAGTTCTTTTTTTGCCCTACACCATAAAGCACTAGCATCTATGTTTTATTGTGTAAAGGCGCTGGGGTTCTGCATAATTTCATTGTTTGGCAGACCCATATTTTGTTTCCCATCGCAAGCGCATGCGGGTTTGATGTTATCTTTCGTCTTTCATCTTTGAATTTTTGGCGTAAGTTCTTTTTTTGCCCTACACCACACAGCAGTAGCATCTATGTCTTACCGTATAAAGGCGCTGGGGTTCTGCATAATTTCCTTGTTTGGCAGACCCATATTTTGTTTCCCATCGCAAGCGCATGCGGGGTCGATGTTATCTTTCGTCTTTCATCTTTGAATTTTTGGCGTAAGTTCTTTTTTTGCCCTACACCACACAGCAGTAGCATCTATGTCTTACCGTATAAAGGCGCTGGGGTTCTGCATAATTTCCTTGTTTGGCAGACCCATATTTTGTTTCCCATCGCAAGCGCATGCGGGTTCGATGTTATCCTTCGTCGTTCGTCTTTAAATTTTTGGCGTAAGTTTTTTTTTTGCCCTACACCATAAAGCACTAGCATGTATGTCTTTCCGTATAAAAACGCTGGGGTTCTGCATAATTTCCTTGTTTGGCAGACCCATATTTTGTTTCCCATCGCAAGCGCATGCGGGTTCGATGTTATCCTTCGTCGTTCGTCTTTAAATTTTTGGCGTAAGTTTTTTTTTTTGCCCTACACCATAAAGCACTAGCATGTATGTCTTTCCGTATAAAAACGCTGGGGTTCTGCATAATTTCCTTGTTTGGCAGACCCATATTTTGTTTCCCATCGCAAGCGCATGCGGGTTCGATGTTATCCTTCGTCGTTCGTCTTTAAATTTTTGGCGTAAGTTCTTTTTTTGCCCTACACCATAAAGCACTAGCATCTATGTTTTATTGTGTAAAGGCGCTGGGGTTCTGCATAATTTCCTTGTTTGGCAGACCCATATTTTGTTTCTCATCGCAAGCGCATGCGGGTTGGTTGTTATTTTACGTCGTTCGTCTTTGAATTCAGACCCATATTAATTTTTCATAGCAAGCACATGTGGGTTGATATTTTAACCAGCATTTAAACGCGAAAAAGACAGTTCAGCACAAGTGATAATGTGTGTTATTAATGAAGAAAAATGAATTCACACTACTATATATGTAGCTCAAGACTTTCAAAAATGCGTGTATTATCTGATCGAGATCGAGGTAGGTGAAATCATTATCAACACAAACATGAATATCGGTTCCTACTGCTGGGTCTGTCGGATCATCATCGGACAAACAAGGACATTTTTCACCACAGCGTTTGTAACATCATTATAGTCTCTCGACGAAGGATAGCTGAAACAATGAGGAATCACAATGCAGTACCGTAAAAAAATCAAATCTTTATTGTACTCGTGGTATTGCTCGAAGCAAGTAACGAGCAGCGGGGCCCATTTCGCGGTTTAGCGTCTGGGCTACACAGCTCCGAAGAAACGTCGCAGCGGTGGCAAGCTTTTGGCGGCACTGCGTCAGATTCGACCAACCGGGGATTTGAACCCCTTACCTTCCGCACCGAGAGCGTGTGCGCCAAGCAACTAAGGTAACGGCCGGTCATGTAGTACTGTATATATAGCAAAAATAAAGCTTCAAGTAGGATGAATTTCTGTCATCCAATATTTACGCTTTTGCACTACAAATTTGTACTTTAAGCCTATGAGCAATGATGAAAGATAAACTTACAGCGTGTGGACAGACATTGAAGTGAAAAGCAAGTTCACCACTTGAGTCCTCAACGTTCAGGGCAGAGACGATTTGGACGTCTCTGCCTCCTGGACTGCTTCATCCACATGAAGCGGCAATGGTGGGATTTATTTATTTGTTGCAACACTACGGTACTAGCAAAAAATTACTCACAAATAGAACATATTAGAGCAACAGGGTGGCTGCGAAGAGACCGTAAGGTCATCGAGTCAAGCAGCCACATTGTAATAGAATAAGCAAAATAAAGTCAAGTCAGCGATTGAGGACTGTTTTAAAAGAATGAAGAAGTCAAATATATTAAGTACGAAGTTAATAACTGATCGTTGTAGCTTTTGAACAATGGTTTTATTGTCATGACACCAAACCGTGATGCAACATACAATGTGGCTCGTAATCATGGTGTGATATAAGATTAATGGGGGACTCTTGATTTAAGTACGACTTGGCCTTTCTTACAATTGATAAGCCACATCTAACTTTGGTCAATATATGTTCCATATGTAGTTTCCAACCTTTTTCAAGGAAGTGGAGCAAAAAAAAAAACTGGTAGCAAATATACTTGCTCACCACGTGTCTTGTGTGCCGCAATCTATTTTTTTTATGTCTGAACCAATAATTATGTTGAGTTTAAGGTAAAAAAAGTTGATTGTGACATGCTTCAGAAGCCTTGAAGTTTCTCGTCTTATAGCACAAAATGTATTTCAGGAACTTGAACTGTGCGTCAAAATTATTGTTCTTGTCCAACACCACAGAGCACTAGCATCTATGTCTTACCGTTTAAAGGCCCTGGATTGTCCATAATTTCATTGTTTGGCGGCAGACCCATATTTTTTTTTTCATTGCAAGCACATGGGGGTTTGATGTTATTTTTCTTCTTTCGTCCTTAAATTTTTGGCGTAAGCCTTGCCGCCATGTGCCCTGCGACATTTTAACCCGCAATTAAACGCGAAAAAGGCAATTCAACACAAGTGATAACCTGTGTTAATAATGAAGAAAAAAGAAATCACACTACTATATATGTAGCTCACGACTTTTTTTCAAAAGTGCATGTATAATCTAATTGAGCTCGAGGAAGATAAAATCATTATCAACACAAACATGAATATCGGTTCCTACTGTTGGATCTGTCGGATCATCATCGGCCAAACAAGGACATTTTTTCACCAGAGCCTTTGTAACAGCATTATAGTCCCTCGACGAAGGATAGCTGGAAACAATGAGGAATCACAATGCAGTACCGTAAAAAAATCAAATCTTTATTGTACTCGTGGTATTGCCCGAAACAAGTAACGAGCAGCGGGGACCATTCCGCGGTTTAGCGTCTGGGCTACACAGCTCCGAAGAAACGTCGCAGCGATGGCAAGCTTTTGGCGGCACTGCGTCAGATTCGACCAACCGGGGATTTGAACCCCACACATTCCGCACCGAGAGCGTGTGCGCCAAGCAACTAAGCGAACGGCCGGTCATGTAGTACTGTATATACAGCAAAAATAAAGCTTCAAGTAGGATGAATTTCTGTCATCCAATATTTACGCTTTTGCACTACAAATTTGTACTTTATCTAAAATTAAGCCTATGAGCAATGATAGGTCAATTACAACTTACAGCGTGTGGACAGACATTGAAGTGAAAAGCAAGTTCACCAATTGTGTTCGACACGATCGAGGCAGAGGCGAAGTCTCCGCCTCTTGGACTGCTTCATTCACATGAAGCGGCAACGTTGGTGTTTTAAAGGATGAAATCCAATCTGGTGCGGATGAAGCAGCCGTTGTGTCTTGAACCTAAGACGAAGTAACGATCTCTTTTAGACGAAACAGAAGAAGCAGTGTTTTTTTTAACGAATGAGTCAATGTTGATAAAAATGTTACTCCTTATGCTTTACTAGGTTTTCACTGTGCAAACGCAAAGATCTGTTCACCACACATGAGGGCATCACGTCATTGTCGGTGCAAGCCACAGTGATGTAGGTCTCGATACCGATTTCTCGCGGTCTTTGGTTTCCATCTTAGGCATATGGTCGTGCCTCGGCATTGTGCGGTATTGGTGTCGTACTTTAGTATCTGAGTTTTTAAAGACGGAGCGTTTTTGTTAATCTTTAGTCAAGCTGACCTCCACGTTGAAGAGATGGTGAATAGGTGCTAAGCGATTCGCGATTTCTACTTCGAAAATCATATCACAGGTGTGACTATGAGCAACTAACGTTCGTCAATGCTGTGTAAGGTATCATACGCTGGTGCAAGATATTTTGTAGACTGGTAGCAAATATGCTTGCTCACCACGAGTTCAATTACTGGACACATGAGTAGTTGAACCGTAGAACCTTTCTTTTCCAAACACTCTTGTGTAATTTTTTTATGTCGGAACCAATACTTTTAATGAGTTTAAGTAAAAATGGTTGATTGTGACATGCTTTCAAAAGCTTGAAGTTTTTCGCCTTATAGCACAAAAGTTGGTTCAGGAACTTAAACTGTGCGTCAGAATTATTGTTCTCGCCCAACACCACAAAGCACTAGCATCTATGTCTTAATGTATAAAAGCGCTGGATTCTGCATAATTTCATTGTTTGGCAGACCGATTTTTTTTCTCATCGCAAGCACATGCGGGTTGGTTGTTATTTTCCGTCGTTCGGCTTTGAATTCCGACCCACATTTTGTTCTCATCGCAAGCACATGCGGGTTGGTTGTTATATTGAATTTTTGCTGTAAACTTTGCCGCCATGTGCTATGCGTTATTTTAACCAGCATTTAAACGCGAAAAAGGCAATTCAGCACAAGTGATAGTCTGTGTTAATAATAAAAATAAATGAATTCACGCTACTATATATGTAGCTCAAGACTTTTTTCAAAGTGCATGTATAATCTGATCGAGCTCGAGGTAGGTGAAATCATTATCAACACAAACATGAATATCGGTTCCTACTGCTGGATCTGTCGGATCATCATCGGCCAAACAAGGACATTTTTCACCACAGCGTTTGTAACAGTATTATAGTCTCTCGACGAAGGATAGCTGAAACAATGAGGAATCACAATGCAGTACCGTAAAAAAATCAAATCTTTATTGTACTCGTGGTATTGCCCGAAACAAGTAACGAGCAGCGGGGACCATTCCGCGGTTTAGCGTCTGGGCTACACAGCTCCGAAGGAACGTCGCAGCGGTGGCAAGCTTTTGGCGGCACTGCGTCAGATTCGACCAACCGGGGATTTGAACCCCACACCTTCCGCACCGAGAGCGTGTGCGTCAAGCAACTAAGCAAACAGCCGGTCATGTAGTACTGTATATACAGCAAAAATAAAGCTTCAAGTAGGATGAATTTCTGTCATCCAATATTTACGCTTTTACACTACAAATTTGTACTTTAAGCCTATGAGCAATGATAAAAGATAAACTTACAGCGTGTGGACAGACATTGAAGTGAAAAGGAAGTTCACCACTTGAGTCCTCAACGTTCGAGGCAGAGGCGAAGTTTCCGCTGTTTGGACAGCTTCATCCACATGAAGCGGCAATGGTGGGATTTCAAACGATGCAATCCAATCTGGTGCGGATGAAGCAGCCGTTGTGTCTTGAACCTAAGACCAAGTAACGATCTCTTTTAGACGAAACAGAAGAAGCAGTGTTTTTTTTAACGAATGAGTCAATGTTGATAAAAATGTTACTCCTTATGCTTTACTAAATTTTCACTGTGCAAACGTATAAATCTATTCACCTCACATGAGGGCATCACGTCATTGTCGGTGCAAGCCACAGTGATGTAAGTCTCGATACCGATTTCTCGCGGTCTTTGGTTTCGATCTTAGGCATATGGTGGTGCCTCGGCATTGTGCGGTATTGGTGTCGTACTTTAGTATCTGAGTTTTTAAAGACGGAGCGTTTTTGTTAATCTTTAGTCAAGCTGACCTCCACGTTGAAGAGATGGTTAATAGGTGCTAAGCGATTCGCGATTTCTACTTCGAAAATCATATCATATCACAGGTGTGACTATGAGCAACTAACGTTCGTCAATGCTGTGTAAGGTATCATACGCTGGTGCAAGATATTTTGTAGACTGGTAGCAAATATGCTTGCTCACCACGTGTTCAATTCCTGGACACATGAGTAGTTGAACCGTAGAACCTTTCTTTTCCAAACACTCTTGTGTAATTTTTTTATGTCGGAACCAACAGTTTTGATGAGTTTAAGGTAAAACAAGTTGATTGTGACATGCTTTCAAAAGCTTGAAGTTTTTCGCCTTATAGCACAAAAGTTGGTTCAGGAACTTAAACTGTGCGTCAGAATTATTGTTCTCGCCCAACACCACAAAGCACTAGCATCTATGTCTTACTGAATATAAGAGCTGGATTCTGCATAATTTCATTGTTTGGCAGACCCATATTTTTATCTCATTGCAAGCACATGCGGGTTGGTTGTTATTTTACGTCGTTCGGCTTTGAATTCCGACCCATATTTTTATCTCATAGTAAGCTTATGCGGGTTGGTTGTTATTTTCCGTCGTTCGTTTTTGAATTCAGACCCATATTTTTATCTCATAGCAAGCACATGCAGGTTGGTTGTTATTTTCCGTCGTTCGTCTTTGAATTCAAACCCATGATTTTTTTTCATAGCAAGCACATGCGGGTTGGATGTTATTTTCCGTCGTTCGTCTTTGAATTCAGACCCATATTTTTTTCTGATAGCAAACACATGCGGGTTGGTTGTTATTTTACGTCGTTCGTCTTTGAATTCCGACCCATGATTTTTCTCATAGCAAGCACATGCGGGTTGGTTGTTATTTTACGTCGTTCGTCTTTGAATTCCGACCCATGATTTTTCTCATAGCAAGCACATGCGGGTTGGTTGTTATTTTCCGTTTTTCGTTCTTGACTTTTTGCCGTAAACTTTGCCGCCATTTGCCCTGCGATATTTTAATCAGCATTTAAACGCGAAAAAGGCAATTCAGCACAAGTGATAACCTGTGTTATTAGTGAAGAAAAAAGAATTCACATTTTTATATTTGTAGCTAAGACTTTTTTTAAAAGTGCAGGTGTAATCTGATCGAGCTCGAGGAAGATAAAATCATTATCAACACAAGCATGAATATCGGTTCCTACTGCTGGGTCTGTCGGATCATCATCGGCCAAACAAGGACATTTTCCACCAGAGCCTTTATAACGGTTTCGTACTCGCTCGACGAAGGGTAGCTGAAATAATCAGGAATCACAATGCAGTAAGATCGTAAGATCTTAAACAGTGCAAGACGTAAGATCTTAAACTGTGCAAGACGTAAGACATCGAAAACACAAAAGATTTAACAAAAGGAGACATTAAAATAACTTCAAGGTGTAATAATTGCTTTGGCGAATGCTCTAATATTTTTTAAATATTGAAACTAGTTGATCTATTTACTTTTGAAATTGCAAAGTTCATGCACAAAATTATGCACAATAAACTTCCCTCTACTTTTACAGAATATTTTATAAAAACTTCTAATATTTCAACACGATCTACTGCAGCTTTTTTAAATAACAACAATTTCTACATTCCAAAATTTCCTTCGACTAATATCGCGATGTCAAGACATGGAACTCGATTCCTAGTAAAATCCGAAATTTGTCACATCTAATTTCGTTCTATGCGTAACTGAATATTGTACCAAAACTCTCTGATAGCAGCGAAACTTAGTCAGCACTAGTTAGGACTGCAATTTCCGCCTTTTCTGTTTTTAAATTATAAGTAGGCTGATAGCGTAAATTTTATGCATAATTAAAATTAATTAAGAAGGGGACAGACTCTATAAACGTCACAATGTAAACACGCTACTCACGTAAAGTTGTATATTGATATTACTCAGTGCATGAAGTGAAACAAGCAAAACACAGCGTAGTAAATAACATTTAGCAGCCCTTTTCTTTAATTAAAATTAAACAATTCTTAGGGTGACTTGCTCGACTTGATGACCGAAAGGTCTGTTCGCAGCCCCCCTGCTTCCTGTATTGATCGCGACGTTTTACGCTTGATTTTTACATGAGGCGAAAATAATCCTGTTGTAACAAACTAAAATGTCCAAAAATCTGCTCCCTTTCTACCATGTCCGCTACATTTTCCATGATAAAGTCACATCTATTTTCGTAAAAGATGCGACTTACGTCATTAATCACTTTTAACGTTGCTTTTAATGGCGGTTCTTCTACATCCAGGGCAGGATTTAAAAAGTTTTGGTGGGGGGATGTAATTTTGAATGAATCAGGTTGAATGTTAACTAAACCCAAAGATGTTAAAACGTTTAGACCCGGAAACGGGCCTAAATAAGCCCCATAAAATTGTTTCATGTCGGCCATAAAATTGTTTCATGTCCGGGTTGAGAAATTGTTTCATGTCCGGGTTGAGAAATTGTTTCATGTCGGGTTGAGAATTATTTTTTATCAGGGAAAAAGCACCGAATTTCGTTACTTCTTCAAGCGTAGTTTTTGCTCGCGGGCAGAGTTTAGTTTTTAAGCAACTGAAGTCACAAAAACGACCCTAGGGGGGTTTGGGGGCATACTCCTCTTGAAATTTTTGAAAATTGACGGTCTATAATGGCTATTTTAGTGCTTTTTGTACAATTTTCAGGCAAATTTTGTTCATGTTTTTGGCCCCTAGTTTTCAGTGCTTCACCAAATATGATGCATTTTGTTCGCACAGTTTCGATTATGCGTGCTTAAGGCGACTCAAGCATACTGTTATGAAGAGGTTCGAAATTACGGTGATTCTTCCCAAACATTGTTAAAAATGGCTGGTGGGGGAATGCATCCCCCACATCTATCAATGCATCAAATTGCTCGTCAAAAATTTGAAACTTAATGGATTCGTGTATTTTAAATGTAAAAAGTGAACCTCTCTGCCGTGAGATCAAATTTGCTGCATTTAATAACTTTTTTGGTGGACTTATAATCTAGCTCAGTGTGGTTCAAGTTAATTATATCGCGGGCCTTAAAAAGCTGTTTACTTATCCTGCCGGCCAAGGTTTAATAGAGCATGTTGGTACTTGCTAGTAGATCAACATAATTGTTTGTTATAACGAAATTCTAAAATTTGTCGTTCGTTTAATTTGAACTCCAGCGTGTGTTTTTACATTGAGATTAGAGATGACACGGGCTGATTTTTTTACAACCCGGACCGCCTATAGCCCGGAACCTCTTGCCCAGTTGCGGTAACCGAACCGGCAACTCGTTCCAAATTATAGCTCGGCCCACCCAAAACCCAATCTTTTATGAATGTTCAAAAATCGTTGGCGGCCCAATTAAAAACAAAATATAGAACTGAGCCTTTAGCCGTTAACAAAATATAGAACTAACACTAAAAAGACTGGTTAACGGCTCGCAGGTTTCTTAGCGGCCCATGCCATCTCTAATTGGAATTACATAAGCCTATATTGTATGAATGAAATACTTAGCATCAAAGCGTAGCAGAGTTTTCGTTTGAAAAACCGTATTATAAAATGACAAGTGTTGATTGCCGACCATGTTGGCCAATACAGATCCTGTTGATGTAGGCTACTATGCTGTAGGCTTATCTTGTCGATCAATGCTTCTACAGTATGTCACAGTTGTGACTGTGTAGATATAAAACAAAGATCGCTTTTCTTTGCTCAAGCTTTTGTTTTGTTTGTATTATTGTAAATATTCTCTTTTCTCATCAACGTGAGAGTGCAACAAACCACGTGAACGTTTTTGCTATTTCGTTGCACCCCACAGCGCAGTTTGTCAGCTACTTGTATTCTTCTGCATAAAAGCGCTAAAATTTACTTGAATTTAATTTGTTAACGTCGCACTTGAGGTAGCGCCAGGCTTGTGAGCAGAAAACGCAATTGCATTAGCCTACTTGAAATAGTCCTTAATTTCTTTCATCACGCTCTGTGCTGAGCATTATTTAATTCAAAATTGAACACTACAGTGCAAAAGAATGCATGAATATCAAGACTTATCTGTATGGCTTGTGGTGTTTGCTTTCTGATTTGAATCTGTCTCGCGAAATTTTGACGTTAACATTGATGCTTTTCTGCACACACCTTCATTTAACGCAGGGGTTTTTAATCGGGGGTAAAATAATCCCCAGAACCCTCAGGGGGTGAATTTAGCTACCGAGGGGGTAAATTTTGTGAATAAAAACTAAAGAAACTTTAATCTTCTGTAATGAAAAGGCAGTAGTGGTACACTGAGGGTAAATTATGCATCTTTCGGCAAGGGGTAAACGAGACAAAGAAGGTTAAGAAGCCATGCTTTAAACTATGCTTTGAAATACGCCTACGGCTAAAACTGTTTGAGACCGTATTTTGACCCAAACTTCAAAAATTATGTACGATTTGCGTGAATATAAGAAGCTGTGGGTAAATCAACAGAAACGCTGAAGTTTTATAAATGACGTTGTGGCGATTACGTGTTCGTTGGACGTTGCTGGACGTCATGCAATCTATTTCCCATACGATATCTGGCTGTTTCTCAACATGTTTCATTGATAGTGCGATTTTTTATCTTTTTCCAATCCTTTCACACGTTTTCCGTTTGTTTATCATCTCCTCCTCCGTCCCGGAACAGGCAGGTTTTTCCGGAATAGAAGGTGGGATATCCAGCAATCCAACGTGGCAATGCTTGTATTCTGTTTTTTTGCTAGAAATATAAATTCGCGTGCTTGCTTAAAATAAACCGTTCTCTCTTCTGGCTCTTACATCGGTGTGCTAACTCGAGATCGAGTCTCAGTATCGCGCTACAACAGAGTCTCAGTATCGCGCCCGAAACAAACTAAGTGCTAATAATGATGAAGATGATCGCATTGCAATCGCGAATCAATCTTCCGGTCGATAGTATGTGTTTTGTTGGCTGTTTCACGTCCTATTCCACCTTTTTCGAATTAGGTTTTGCGGGCAGCGTAGTAATTTTAGATGTTTTGGTATCAAACATATTGCAACTACTTCAACAAAACTATTGTTTATGTTATCCATTTTTGTCGTTTTGCCTGAATTGTGATGTACGTCTGTAAATTATTTTTTTTTTTCTTCGCCTCGCAAATCTTTAAAAATGAGAGCCATAAAAACCAAAAAAATAATTGCTTATGCATCATTCATGATGAATTTTCCGTATCCTTCGTTTTTTTGTAAAAAATTGTGGGTATAGGCCTGAACTTGCTGTTCCGCAATTTTTGTTGTGAAAAATGATCATTCAAACGTTTTCATGGAATCATTAATTTGCAAACTATTTTTGTCTATTCTACATTTCTTCCTCAAGGTCGTCCACCGAGCGCTACATGTCTCACTTAGTTAAAAATTTCTCATTGGCGTGCGATCATGCTGCAAGTTTACTCCTGCTGGCCGGGCTACCTTCCTCGTGTTTTGTGTTTTTCTGTCATCATGCATTCATGTTCAAGCCCTCTACGGGGAACAGCCCCTTATACATATGCAGCAGCAGCAGCACCCACTGACGTCGACGTTTTCAAGAAACCTTTTGCTGCCACACTTAAGCGCGACCAGCGCCTTACATATTTTTTTTTTATCTCGTGCACTGGGTTTTGATCCGCTATATGCAATTTTTAGGCATTACCCGCCTCCGCTTGTCGCCCTTTTAATAGATGGCTTGGACAAGCCTTGTCTTGTCTGCTACTTGATTTTGACCAGTCATGTACATTTTTTTATGCAATCCCACCTGGGGAAACCGAGGCTCGACCCTTCATCTCTGGCAAACTGCCCCTTCGGCATACTTTGCTTAAAATATTGCCATGAGAAGCCTCACACGTTGTTTTCAATTATGTAGCAAATGATCGCATGCCAATGCCACCGTTTAATTTTATCCTTCTTGCGCTCTGTTGCTTTATCGCAACTCTGCCTGGTCGACCTTGTTTCTATCAGCTTATTTTTTAAGTCAGGTTTGAAGCCAAAACGTTTTATAATGGACCTTTCCTTTTTTAAAGTTGGTGCAGTCTGCGTCTTTATAAACTTTGTGTAGCGCGTGCTATTTTGATCATTCTTGCTACACCTATTGTTGTAATTGTGTGTATTTTTTACTGCTCGCCACCTTTTTGTTTCAGTCGCATTCTTCGTGTGTTGGTTGTTCCTCCAGATCGCCTACTACTCTTCGAAATCTGGGGGGAAGCTTTGTGGCTATTACGTCCTCGTAGGACGTTGCTGGACGTCGTGCAATCTATTTCCCATACGATATCTGGCTGTTTCTCAACATGTTTCATCGATAGTGCGATTTTTTATCTTTTTCCAATCCTCTCACACTTTTTCCGTTATTTGTTTATCATCTCCTCTTCCGTCCCGGAACAGGCAGGTTTTTCCGGAATAGAAGGTGGGATATCCAGCAATCCAACGTGGCAATGCTTGTATTCTGTTTTTTGCTAGAAATATAAATTCGCGTGCTTGCTTAAAATAAACCGTTCTCTCTTCTGGCTCTTACATCGGTGTGCTAACTCGAGATCGAGTCTCAGTATCGCGCTACGACAAAAAAATACCCACAAACCCCAACAAACGTCATACACCAGTGACGTCATCAATTTTACCTCGGTGCCTATCACACGGCGCTCGAACAAATAAAACTGTTGATTCTGCTCAAAGTATGAAAGATTTTCCCACAAAAAATATTCTCCCGCAAATGATAAATATGCCATCACACGTATATGACGTCATCATTTGCATCCTCAGTGTACCCCACACCCTCGAAGAAATAGAATACAGTTTGTTTGATTGTGTATTTGATTTAAAACTCAAGTTATGGTACTTATAAATACAAATGACCTCATAAGGAGATTCCCCTTGAAGTGAAACGTGCTTACTTATTAAACCGTCTTAGTAGAGGTAAAGTTTTTGAATTTTCTTCGCAAAAGGGGTGTGTATTTTCAAGGTCCAATTGCGATCGTAAAGAACTCTAATACGACCAAGGGCTTATTCTATGTTCTTCGTTATCGTTATTGGTCAAGTACTCGAAAATCGTTAGTTTGATATTCTATGCTCATCGCTATCGTAAAGTTGTATCGAAGATTCGTAACGAGTTAATGAATCACGCAGCGACGACTTCAAAGTTGTCGTTATCTCGTGCTAAGTCGCATATATTCCTAACCAGCAATAAATAAAATGGCTTGAAATTTAAATTCTACTTTAGTCAGCGACATGGCCTAGCGGTGCCGCGCGCAGGTGACAGATCCTACGTGACGGGTTCGATTCGCGGCTGGAGCCGATCGCATTTGACATATTTAACGGGTGGCTGCTGACTCGAAGAGCGCAAGCTCGCTTCGCAGTCTCCCTCAATTATTGAAGAATTTTCAGTTCAATATAATTTGAAAAACACATTTATTTAATATTGGACAAACAGTCCAACTGAAACATGTAAATCCTGCGGAAATTTTTGAAGGAATTTTGAATGACAAGAAATGAGGTTAAGGGTATATGGATGTTAGTGAATGAAGACATTACGGCTGGACAAAGGGAGTGCGATATTAGTTTGGAGCAAAAAGCGCTAATTAATCTCAAAACTCTAGCGTCTGGAAGCTTTCAAAATTCTTGAGATTGTGTAAGAGTTTCTCAACTTGTAGTCAGCGAAGTGTTAGTTGCAATTGTTAATTCCATGAGAAAAATCCAAATTTATATGCCCCGTACAAGACGTGAAAGAGAGGAAAAGATCACCATTCTTTTTGTTTTCGACTTGCATAGCTTTCAGTCAAAAATTTGTAATCGTTTTTCAATAACTTGACCGGTTTGCCATCTTCATTGGCAGTCCACCTTCGTTTCTCAGTCATTTTTTGTGATTAATAATGCTCAAATGAGCGAATTTAATCTGTAAGCCGTACTGATATTATCAATGAATGAGCGAAGCTTGATTTTATCAGTAACACGTGTGTTTTGGCGCCATAGTATTCATCGATGAATAGTATTCTACTAGTTCTTTTGTGTAGGACAGTGGTTCTCAACCTTTTTCTTTCGTGGCCCATTTTTTGTTGCACTAAAGTTCTGTGACCCATTAACTTTTTATCTTTCCTAAACGAGTATTCATCCCTAGGAGCGGATCCAGAAAGTTTTGATGGAGGGATGTAATTTTGAATTAGGTTGAATGTTAGCTAAATACAAAGACGTTCAGACGTTTAGTCCCGGAAACGAGCGTAAATAAGCCTTTTTAAAATGTTTCATATCAGGGGCGTATTTAGAAAGTTTTTCAAGGAAGGGTTATCAAATTTTGTCACTTTTTCAAGCATAGTTTTTTCCAGCAGAGTTGAGTTCAAGTAACTCAAGTAACAAAAACGACTCTAGGGGGGTCCGGGGACATGCTCCCCTGAAATTATTTGAAAATTTGCATACTGTAATGGCCATTTTAGTGCTTTTTGAGCAATTTTTAGGCAAATTTTGTTTATGGTTTTGGCCCCTGATTTTGAGTTCTTTACCAAATATGATGCATTTTCGCCCAGTTTCGATTATGCTTGCTTTAAGGCGACTCAGGCATATTCTTATGATGAGGCTCAAAATTACGGCAAATTTTTATTTATCCAAAGCATTGTGGAAAATGGCTGGTGGGAGGGAATGCATCCCCCACATCCTCCTGGATCCGCCCCTGTTTATGCCTTCAACTTGCAAATTTCACCTGAGGGAGCTAAGTGGCTTGCTTTGAGAACCACACTGTAGTTGTAGCCGCTTAAAATCTAAGTCCATACATGACGCGATAAAAGGCATTGATTGCATCACGCCACCAACACAACCAGAAATAAGTTCTATTACGACAATCGCATTGATTAGTGTCACAATCTTTCCACGAAACTACACACTATTTAATTGAATAATTGGAATGAAAATTATCTCTCTGTAGCAAAAAAACAGTAGCGTCATTCATTGTTACTACCGTCAAAACTACTATAGTACTAAACAAACACAAAAGTGTAAACTTAACCATAGTTACACAAATGAAACAAAATTTTTCAATAAATCTAGCAATTTTTTAAAAAGTTTTGTGGCCCACCTCAAAATGTTTCCATGGCCCACCGGTTGAGAATCATTGGTGTAGGACAGGGGTGGCCAACCTGTGGCGCATGCGCCATACGTGGCGCATTGGCTACCTAAAAGTGGCGCATTGCACCTTTTTGATGACAAGCCACTTCTACTCACTAATTTTTTTTCATTTGCCCTCCACCGATATTTTTCAGTGGAAAACAGAACATCTGAGGGCGTGAAGACTTTTTTTATTTTTCGCTCACCACCGACATTGTCATTGGAAAACAGGACGTCTGAGGGCATAGGCGAACGCAGGGAAGCTATGGTGCCATGCCCTCCCTTTGGCCCTGTAATAAGGTGCTAAAACCTAACTTTCAGTTTATAATTTCTCAAACTAATAATGGTTGTAGCCTCCTTTCACTTATTTTAGCCAAGCTTCTGCTTTTAGACGTAAGGTGCGAAAATATTTTTGCATTGCCTGCAGTGGCTGCACACCTTTTTTCGATAAAAAAAGTGTGCTAAAATGAGTGATTTTTTGTATGAAAACCGTAAAAATCCGTTGGCGGATGGGGGTTTCACCCCCAGACCCCCGGTTGTGGCCCCTCTTTGCCAAATCCTGGGTGCATCACTTTCTGAGGGAGTGAAGACCCTTTTTTTGCTCTTCATCGATATTGCACGCGCTTGTTTTAAAGAACCTAACTTTCAGTTTTAAAAGAAATGGATGCTTGATGTGGCGCATCTAAATTAAGGTGAAAAATATTGGCGCATGGAATCAAAAGGTTGGCCACCCCTGGTGTAGGAGATAGCCGCTTTGTCGTTTTAGTCATAATTGCTTGTAGATTGTAGATTCTTTGACTACTGTTGCGTCATAGTTTAAACTTTGCTTTTTTTTGCCTCAGAGACTCTCAAATTAATTTACTTTGCTTGCGCGTAATAACTAGGGGGGGATAAAAGTCATTAAAATTAAGTTATATTTTTTGTTAGCGCAAAAACTTATGAAACCGATAATCGCGAAAAACCTGCGTTAATACGAAGTCTATTTAGGAGCTATAAAGTCCTAGAAAGTCATATTTTCTTAAAAAATCAATGGTCATAAAATATGACCATTGATTTTTTTACGAAATACTGATTATTAAACCCCGGTACCACCTCAGACTCAGTTCCTGTAGACTTTACGCTTGATAATTTTATGTTGAGAGGGGCAATGAGAATTTTCGGACCGACTTTCATGAAGCATTTGAAGCGACTTTTTTGTCATTGGGTTAGAAAAAAATTATGCAAAAACCATTCTGGAGATGAGTAGACCAGATATTGCTCCAGCATTGCATGCCAAGTTGTTAACATACCAGCCTACATCAGCATCTGTAGAACTGTCATTTTCGATGTTAAAATCCATTTTTCATGACCACCGAAATTTCACCAGTGCACACGTCGCATTCTATTATAAAATTGTATTCAACAGTTGAAAATATCTTACTTGTTGTAAGATGCACATTTGAACTTTTTTTACTGATTTTCAAATGAATTCTTCGTTCTTTTGAGTATGTTCTTGTTCAAAAAAAAATGTTTACACATAAGTTCTAAAAGTAAAATCATATAAAGTCATATGTTTCAAAAAACAAAGTCATATTTTTCGATTTTATAGGTCATAAAAAAATCGCCCTTGTAACAACAGCCAATATAGGCTACTTTGCCTAGGGTAGTCAGCTCTACTTTGACCAAGTGTCTTAGTATTTTTCAGTGCTTTATTAGATAGGAAAGGGATGCAGACTAGCAAGAGGCAATGCAGTTAAAAGTGTTTATGACCATGTGTCTTAGTATTTTTCAGTGCTTTATTAGATAGAGAAGAGATGCAGACTAGCAAGAGGCAATGCAGTTAGGAATGTTAATTCGGTACCGTAAAATGTTTCTATGTTTAAATCAGTTAGGATTGTTAGTTTCAGCAGCGTCAGAGCCTACGTTTTACTGTTATCATAGCATGAGAGTTAGGTAACCTCAGAGGCTAGATTAGGGTTGGTTTTTTATGTGTTCTATATCTTGTTCACAGGACGCCTACCTGCTAGCTCGTATTGTTAATATCAGTCAAGTTTAATAGTTAGGGTTTAGAAAACCAAGTTCTGTCAGTGATTTCAATTATTAATCTATGCGTTAATTTCCAACTATTAGTAGCTGATTGATCACGTCGGCAGAGAAGCAGAATATTCTGATAGGATCACTGAAGCTCGGGCGTGACCGCGGATTAGTCGCTCCCACAGTCTTCATCTTTCATTTTGTCTTTCTTCACTGTGTTTCTGCATCTTTTTGCTCAACTTTCTATCAGTTATATTCACCTGACGGGCGCATAATGAGAGCGAAACCGGTCGTAGATTGCTATCTCTATCCGCAGCAACATTATTTATAATGTTGTCTTTGTTTTTCTTACAACTAATCTTGCAAACTCCATTAATCGTCTGTTCTTTACTTCTTCTCTTTTGCAACTGCTGTTCTATTCCCTGTATTGAATGCCCAAACGCCAGATTAAGTAATTTTGTTGTGTGGTTGTCGACATGGTCCTCCCTGAATGTTATCACTGATGAGGGACGTAATCCCGAAACAAAATGGCTCAGGTCTTATCTTGTATCATATATCATTAGAAAATATTAATATCGCATTTTCGTTCTTCGTCTTGTGAGACAATAGCAGTTTTTTCTGGGTTTCTATAAAACAGCTGTTATGGCTTGCTACATTCTGCCAGATGAAAAAAAATCGTCGGAATTTCACATATCCTATTTACGTTTAAAATGTTCACGACCTTTTGAGATCCCTTGATTCCAAAAGTTTCGTGTCTCGTCTTGGTCTCAGCTCCTTCAAATCTCGGTCTCGTGTCGACTTTTTGCTTCAAGTTTTGGTCTCGTGGTGTCAAAGTTTTGTCTCGGTCTCGAAGATTTTGGCCGCGAATCCAGCTCTGCCCATGGAACTGAAACAGTCTTGTTATAGCTCCGCTGATCTCCATCTTGTTTGCTTGAATGGGTTCGCCATCACGCTGACGTATTTTTTCCACTATACCAACAACGTGATTAAACGGTAAAAAATATTGAATGGTAAATCTGAAGCCTTGTGAAATAAAAGGACTTCCTGAATTCACTCACGCTGGCATTTCAGACGAATCCATCTCCACGCAAAAGAGCCACGTCGTCGCGTACCGCATTATGATGTAACACGAAACTGAGTATACGATTAAAATTTCTAAGCATATCGAAGTTATGCTGCTAATACCAAACTAAAAAGTGAAAAAATAGTTAGCAGTGATGTAGGTCTGAAGACCGAGACCGGTCTCGACTCCCGAGATCGATTTTTTGCGGTCTTGGTCTTGTTCTCGAACTTAGGCTTATGGTCGTGGTCTCGACATGGTGCGGTATTGGTCTCGTACTTTCAAAGTCGGTCTCAAGACCGAACATTTTTAGGTCTTTGATACACAATGCAATTATTGTTTTTGCGGTGCCAACAAAGTGCACAATTGCACTATCACAGGTCACAGCAGACTCCTTCCTGATAAACACATGGTCCAAATGATTGTGGAACTTACCCGGAATAGAAATTCCACCCTTTCCATCGGTGACAGCAAGCGAAGCAGGTTACGACGTTTGCGAAATGGTCTCCCACAGGGATCAGTCTTGGCTCCCCTCCTTTTTAACATCTACACATACGATCTGCCTTCCACAATTTCCCAGAAGTATGCGTATGCCGACGACCTGGCATTGATGCATACCTCGAAAGACTGGAAGACTTTGGAGGGCACTCTAAGCCAAGACATGACAACACTTTCAGTGTATCTCCAGACTTGGAGGCTGAAGCTCAGCCACTTAAGACGGTGACGACGGCCTTTCATTTAAACAACCGAGAGGCCAAGCGTGAGCTTAAAATCTTCAACAACGGCAAACTATTGCCATACTGTCCAACTCCAACCTACCGTGGTGTAAAGCTGGACAGGTCGCTCACTTTTCGTCATCAGCTAGAGGCATTGCGCAAGAAACTTTCCACTCGCGTCACACTGTTGAGGCGACTTGCAGGCTCGGGATGGGGTGCAGGAGCCAAAACATTGCGAACAGCCGCCTTGTCCCTGGTTTACTCCACAGCTGAGTACTGCGTACCTGTTTAGTGTCGTAGTGCTCACACTCGGCTAATCGACAGTGTTTTAAATGACGCCTTGCGCATTGTCACTGGATGTCTGCGACCCACTCCAACGGACTACTTGCCAATCCTTGCAGGCATCCAGCCAGCTGAGCTTCGCCGTCGAGGAGCGACACTCTCCCTGGCTAACCGCGCCACCCTTAACCCTGATCATATTCTACATGAGCAGCTGGTCGGGAAACAAAATGCGCACCAGGGAAGGCTCAAATCAAGACGTTTGTACCCGCTTCACAGAAACTATTGGATAGTCTGACCAAATCAGACATTCGTGCAGCGCAATGGATGGATTATGTATGGAACATGGAGTACTTGAAAAGTGCATCAAGGCTTCATGCTTTTATTCCCCGGGCCAGTCCTAAGCCTCTTGGAATGGGTTTGCCCTGAACATCTTGGGTAAAACTGAATCTTCTGCGGACTGGCGTAGGGCGATTCCATTCATCCATGTACAAATGGGGTGCTGCTCCTTCACCGAATTGTGAGTGTGGTGCCTCTGAGCAAACTGCAGACCACATCATTTCTACATGCCCCCTACATCGTGCACCAAAAGGAATACAAGGTCTGTTGGTCCTGGATGATGACACCCGACGCTGGCTTAAAATCAACGCCGTCAACATCTAAACCGTCGGAAGAGGATGCCCAACCACACGACGACGAGGTCACAGCAGCATGTAATAAAACAATCTCACAAGTTTTGAAGCAGGATGAACCTGCATGACTTTGGATATTGCATGTCAACGTATCAATCAATACCTTTAAATAAAATCCAAGCGATATCAAAGATGTCATTGGAAAATTGCCGTCGAAGTGAAACAAAAATGGAAAAATATTAAATATCCAAGTAGGTGTGAAAATTCTTTCGTCAAAATCATACAAAATTCTTATCATGAAAATTCTTATCTGGCGGCGTCCACCTGCTGTTTTTGGCGAAAATAATCGTCACATCTATTTGATATTGTTCCATTTTTGTTTCACTTCCACGGCGATTTTCCATTTACACGATAGTTCATCAAAGGGGGTAATTTCGGCCTTCAGAGGAGCAATTGTTGAAATTGGGAGGCGATTTGCGATTTCAGAAATACCATTATTGTGGACAATTGATATCTGAATCGAAATAAATTTAGCGTCCGAGTTGACCGGCCCGGCAATCGAACCCCAGACTTTCTGCACCGATACCAATGTGCTTAACAATTGATTTAATTTGCGTTAAGTTTAAACCACTTACCGGTATATCTTTAAAAGACAACGGCATTTATTCCCACTCGCGCAAAATTGGGTTCGCTTTGACTAAATAACCAGGCGCAGTTGTTGGCCACGGCAGGGCCGGTGCTAGGAACTGCGGGGCCCAATTAGAAATCTGATGGAGGGGCCCCTACTCTTCATAGTAAAATATATGGTGTATGTACTTGATAAAAAAATACATACAAACTAACAAATAGACATTTAATACTAGCTACAAAAAAATTAAGAAGGTGAAGTAGATGCTTTTATCGTTTTGCTTTTAATATCAAGAAAGGCAAATCAAGCGATACATTATGCTATCTCAGAAAATAACTTTTCTAGTTTTTTTATTAACAAAATCATTCAAAGTATTTGTATAGTCAAAATCTTTAGCTCTGGCTAGTGGTAGCTCTCTACTCTAGACTAGTAAAAACCATGCTTGCGCAATTATAGAAGTTACTTTTTACCCCATGACATTGCAATTTTTAAAATAAACTGAATGTCGGACTGAAAAACCAGACTATGCCATAGTGTATTACACTTAACTACGTACTGGTGCAAATTAGGTAACGACAGGTGATCCATCTTATTAAGGGCGTTTGAAGGTGGGGCTGGAGCCCCCTCTGGATATTTTTCAGCACCCTTCCTTTCCACAGTTTTTAACTGAACCCCATTGCAGTTCAACAATAACTCATAGCGAGACTTGTGAAAAAATTTAATAAAAAATTGCTTTAAAGTTTGTCAAAAAGCGCCAAAATTGTAATTAGAGTATCTAAATTTTGAAAAAGTTTTCTGGAAAGCATGCCCCAGGACGTAGAACCGTTTTTATTACTCATTTTACCTCAAATTACCTCTCCTGTTACCACACGCCGAAAGAAATCTCGTCTAAAAAAATTAGTCTCAAAAATTTGGCGTCCCACTGAGGAAACTTGTGGATATGCCCAAGCGACTTCCATTGCTATTGAAATAAATTGTATTGCGCGTTGTAAATTGTATGGCGCAATTGCATTGTTTCTTGCTGCGATAATTAGAGGGGGGTCTAGGAGTGAGAAGCCCCTTACCCAAAAATAAGCTGATGTTGGTGTGGCAATGTAAATTTCAGACCCTCTTACTCTAAGTAGCCTACTTCCAACGCCACTACATAATATGAAAACTAATTAATGCTGCACTTTTGACTTTGTTGTCATAAATCTTGAAGGTTTCTCAAAGCTGTATATTTCATTAAGTGGAGTATGTTCGACTATTTAACTTACGTGTCAATTGCTGGTAGTGGAGATCAATCATGTTTCCTTAAATAGACGCTAAAAAGCTGCAACTGAAAATAAAATGAAACCCCATAAAACTTTCTACAAGTGTTTTCTTGTAAACAGCAAACCCTTGCGATCAAACAACTGCGTAAGTTTTTTCTTTACCAATGCTTAGTTATAGAAGCTACCGAGTTGCCGATTTTTTTGTCTAATTTTGGAGACATTGGAAATGGTCCATATTAAGCACTGGTTCAACTTAAGGCACTTTCCTCTATGTTGTGCCTCATGATACATCAACGGATCCCTACTAGCGCGGGGCCCAATTTGATAAAATCGGCCTAAAACCGGCCCTAAGCACCGGATAGAGGCAGCCGTTCATTTGTAAGCTACGTATACTGGGCCCGAATTAAGACCGAAATTACGTAACTTAGATCCGAACCGAGACTACAACGGCCGTCAGTGCAGTTCAGAAATAACGCACTCTGGTTCATTGCTATTTTTCTTTAAAGATTCTACAACAAACTGCATACATAGCAATGAAATTGCCACGCACTTAATTTCATCCTTTGCCAAAAACTCGTCGTTTCTTTTACGAGTTTCATTAAAACATAACTCGCTGAAATGGTTGCGCCTGCGGCATGTAACTGGGCAAATTGCGTTACCATCGTCCAATCCTTAGCTTGAGCCAACAAGTCAAGTCAAGTTTATTTTTCCAAACGCTTCATAAGACATGCGCTGGAAGGAAGAGCGAAAGACCATTCGGTCATCTTTGAGTCGGCTGTACCCTAAAGCATGTTACAAAACACGGCACAAAAAAAACTTGATCCAGTCGTAGGCCTACACATCAAAACGAAACTAAAAGAAAAAAGCGTTCACGCGTTAACATAAGCAAAAAAGAAGCGTTTACACTGTAGACCAGGGGTGGGCAATTATTTCAGCCGACGGGCCACATGTGGGAACACCAAGTCCTTCCCGGGCCGAATTATTACATGAACAGAAGCGTGCCCAGTAATAAGAAGGGGCCGCAATTTTCGTCGTCCAAATTACCGCCCGAAATCAAGTGAAGACTAAAAAAAAAAAAAAAAGGTCTTCACTTCTTTCGACGTCGTGAAGAGCAAAAGAGGTCTTTATATCCTCGCATAACTTGTTTTCCGCTGGATGTCTTGTGTTCGCCGAAAATATAGATGAGGAGCAAAAGAAAAAGTCTTCGCATCCTCAGTTGACCTATTCATTTTTTTGTAACTGCCGGCGGGCCGCATAAAATCGTCTCGCGGGCCGTATTTTGCCCACCTCTGCCGTAGACCATATTGTGACATCCTGTCCCATTTACCGCCATCAAAACGGGATTCGAGGTCTGTTCACAGGGAACGGAAAAAGTGATAAAGTCAACAGTTTGTTTCAAAAGGGGTATCGGTAGTTCTGTAGTAGGCCTATGTATTTATTTGTAAGTTAGTAAGTTTATTTTCTGTTTGACGCATAAAGCTCACATAAGAAATATAATAATGGGAATAAGTATGGTAATAATCGTCAAATGAGAGAGCGCGGAAGACCTTATGCCGCATGAGCAGGCTGGTCGCCAAGTCTGCACTCTCTCATTAATGATACACGGAAAAAAAAAGCAAGATAAAGAATAGCACACAGACACACACAAAAAAAACCAGCAAAGTCAAAAAAGCGATAACAGCGTCACAAGATGCAGCATTAAACAAAAACAGTACACTTACATTATTGTTTCGCAGTAACTTTACCTCTAATTTTATTTTCAGATGAAATTAGGTATGTTTTACATTTCTTGCTAAATAAGTTTAGCGAGTTGCTTTGCTGGATTTCAGTTGGTATATTTTTTCAAATTTTTACCCCAGCGAACTTAATAGACTTTTGAGTTTTCTTTTTAGTAACTCTACTTAAAAAGAAGCACTGAGATTGAACTTGTCGGGTATTGTAATTGTGAGTTTGAGAAATTTCATGGAAGAAGTTTCCAAAGCTTTCAGGTAGTTTTTTGTGATGCAATTTATACATAAATTTAGCTATTTCAAGTTTGTAAATCGAAACGTTTAAGAATTCAAGCTTATTATACAAAGAAACTAGTTCATTTTTTTTCCTACTGTACGGGTGATAATTTTTACAATTTTATTTTGAGAAAGTATAAAGTAGGCAGTATAAAGCATTAAAACTTGACTTATAAGACCAACAATCATGGTTGAATTAAGACTGAAACAACCGTCTTTATCAGCACTATCAAGTCTTGAGCAACTCGTTGCAATAAAGATACAAAATGTCGTCACATCATTGGTAGTTATTACATGGACAGATGATGCAAGAGAAGAAGTCCTTGATAATGACGAAGATCAACCTTATTCCTTTAACCAGCGGAGAGTCAAACAAAAAAATGTTTCTGGAATAACTGCTTCTTCGTGTGGGTGCTATGTTGCATCGAGAAGTAGCATCACTCCAGATGGATGGGCACGTATCACACAGCAGCCACATTGCCAAGCTCCCGCAAAAGGGGGGCATGTTCCGGTCACTTGGAACCGTTAACTTTGTTCTTTTTTACTAAAAGGCGGAGTCAGAAGGGGGGCCATGGCACAATAGCCCCCCTAAATACGCTCCTGGACGTCATAACATAATGCACTGACTTGGATTACAGTCACTAATACCGTTTTGACTGAATCTGCTATTGTTGTAATGATTGTAGAATTGTATTGAAAGAAAAGTAAGGCAATTTCAGACCGACTATGACTTTTTATCAAAAGACATAACATGACGGATCATGTGAAAATTTAAAGCCACGACAAAATTGAAGACAGAAAGAAAGCACATTAACTAATGAAAGAAAGCCTGCTTAAAGTTTTCGCGGATCATGACAAAAGACGACAAACAAGACTTCAAGATGCAGCGGCAATCAGATAAATTCACAACAAAACAACGTTGACAACTCCCCGTAGCGCAGCAGTGGCGACTACCACTATTTCTATCACTTTTACAGCGGGAAACCTGCGCTCGCATAGTTTACACAGAGGAAATGAAAAACTTTTTCTTCCGAAACTTGATTAATTTGGCAAGCTTGAGGAAAACGCGAAAAAGCCAACTTTCTTTTTTATAGCTTCATGATCCCCTTAGAAGTAATCAGAAATGTTTGTACGTTTTTATCTCCTTATCTTAGGGGCCTCAAAGATAAATTAACTAAGGGCCTATTGCAACATTTCACCCCATAACGGCGGGGTAAGTTGTTACGTCTAATGGGGCACTGTGTTACATTTAAGTCATTTAGAAGGTGTAAAACAGTTAAAAAAACTCAAAAACGTGGAGTAACGAAGCAAAATAAGCGTAATCGGTCACTCGTCAAGTAATTTGAGCTTACAAACGCAAGCCCTATCTCCCCAATTCATACTTGGCATTGAACACCATATTTACAGAAGACTCAAAACGAAACAAAAAACAATTTACATATCGGAAGTCTCGCACACGTAATTGCTATTAGGCCTACATTCAACGTGCGAGCACTCTAAGCATGTACAGTACACTCAACTCTAACCAAATGGGGCAATATGTTACACTGTGTAACATTTTACCCCTTCATAAAATATGGACTTGAATGAAATTGTTTATAATTACGTCGCCCTTCAAATGAGAAAAAAGCTTGATAGGCTCTTAAACTTTAATTTCACTTATCAAAAAGCTATAGGCCTTATCCTTAACCTCAATTCTCTGCTAGGTATTCAAATTTTCAAAAATTTTGAAAAATTCACTTTTACAGCTTTAAATATTATTCTTTCCAATAATTTTTGCTAAATCAAACCCCAAGTCTTGCATGTTTTTGTTGGAACCCATTGTCCAATAGGTTATCAGAAAACTTTAATACAGATGCTTATAAGCAGCATTCAAAAAATTAAAGGGACTGTAACAACTTATCCCTGTAACATAGGGCCTATCTCCCCAGTCTCCCCTAAGTTAGCTTTTTTTAGCATAGTTAATTTGAAGCAATCCGAGGAATAAAAACGACTCTAGGGGTTACGGCAGCACGTTCCCCCCACAAGTTTTTGAAAATTTGTAAACTGCAATGACCATTTTAGTGCTGTTTGAGCTACTTAAAGGCAAGTTTTGTTCAATTTTTTGCCCCTGATTCTGAGTTCTTGCGAAATACGATGCAATTTGTTCCCACATTTTCGGTTTACGCGTGAAGACCATAGTTACCAAAGAGATTGAAATTACGGAAAAATTGTCTTCATCCAAAACATTGTTGAAAATGGCTTGAGGGGGATACATCTCCCACATCCCACCCGTGGATTCGCTCCTGCTTATTGATGAGCGTTTTGCATCGTGTGATCATGCAACGAAAGCTGTTTGTTGGGTTGAAATATTTCTAGGGTGTCTATGCTTTCTGTTGCCCCAGCAGGGGGACGGGCCTGCTCTGGTGCAGCAGACTTCGGTTCGAAAAAGTAAAAATTTGGATTTGAATCTCTGCATTAAAGTGACGAACAGCTTATTGTTAGGGAAAGGCACTTGACGAATAAACAGCTCAGATGGCCGAGTGGTATAGAGCGTCTGTCTCTTGAGCTGTAGACTTGGGTATGATTCCGAGTCGGGTCAAACCAATGACTATAAAATTGGTATTCACAGCTTCCCTGCTTGACGCTCAGCATTAAAGGGACTGTGTGAACAAGCCGGCAAGTTTACCGGTACTTGTTGTGCCGTTGGGAAAGGCACTTAGCGGGATTCCCCCATCTTGCTGTGGTAGACAGATGGCTGGCAACTCCTAAGCGAGCTCGTATAGCGCATTGATCGCTTTCTCGTGATAGTTTGAGGTGCCTTTTGTAAAATACGTTTTGCATGCACTCTACGGACAATTTTACGCTTTTCCCATTCTAAGCCAAAATGGTAACGACAGAAGTTGGACTGCATTCTGCGGACTGTAAAATAACATTGCAACAAGAAAGGATTTACTTGAACGCATTTCAATGCAGTGCCATTTATAAAATTAACATTACATACAGACTAAAAGACAAATCAACACTTTTTATGTTTCAAGACAAAAGGGAACGTAAAAAGTTGCCCATTTTGCGGACTGTAAACTAAATACGCTTTCTTCCAGTCTGACAAAACACGTTTCGGCGGTCTGTAAAATAGCGCCATCATTAAAATAGTGCAGATCGTAAATCCATTCGGAAGCGATCGAAAAACTTACGTCATTCACTGAACGTCGTATCTAGGTGGCCTTGACATCATTCACTGAATGACGTAAGTTTTCCGATCGCTTCCGAATGGATTTTACGATCTGCACTATTTTAATGATGGCGCTATTTTACAGACCGCCGAAACGTGTTTTGTCAGACTGGAAGAAAGCGTATTTAGTTTACAGTCCGCAAAATGGGCAACTTTTTACGTTCCCTTTTGTCTTGAAACATAAAAAGTGTTGATTTGTCTTTTAGTCTGTATGTAATGTTAATTTTATAAATGGCACTGCATTGAAATGCGTTCAAGTAAATCCTTTCTTGTTGCAATGTTATTTTACAGTCCGCAGAATGCAGTCCAACTTCTGTCGTTACCATTTTGGCTTAGAATGGGAAAAGCGTAAAATTGTCCGTAGAGTGCATGCAAAACGTATTTTACCAACGGCACTTCATATGATAGGAGAAAAAATATGCAACTAAATAAAAAAAAAATATTTTGAGAGGTAGAAAGGTGGCCGATGACCAAGCACAACCCAAGGGATATTGTCCCTGGCACAACCAAAGCAGAACAGCACAAATCGAAATTTGAGTAGGACTCAAGTCCAGATTTTGAGAAGAACTTTTACTTAGGGCTCGAGTCATTTTTTTCTCGTGAAACTATAATGCAAGTGATGGGGAGTTTCTTCAGTGTTTCTTACAAGCTCGGTAGCATAGCAGGAAAGAAACGTAGCTTATATCACTTGACCTACGCGTTAATTACTTCTTCGTCGTCGTTTGGCGGGGCATCTCTTCCAAGACAGATGGAAGGACCAAGGCCGAGGGTTTATCCTTTTACCACCCTGGCCACCAAACTGGTTGGGTCAGATGCTGACTGTAAGGGACTTCAGCCAGCATCTTGTTTCGTCATCCAAAACCATTAGACCAAACATACCTCGGGGTGCTCGATGTATGGGACACTGTGAGATGATGTGATCTGCGAGATGATGTGAGATGATGTAATTACGTCACTTCCGCCGATTCGCACCCGCTGTTTCCAGCAACAGCTGCGAAGACAAGTCGAAGAAATCTAACAACTCATTTTCTTGTGTCTCAATAATTTGCTAATCGTGTGGGGCGCCGTTCGGATAAATATTTAAAAAATTTGCAACACATGTTTTTCAGCTTAATTATTTAGCTCAAAATGAGTCCGATTTGGATCAAAAAACATTCACAAATTAAGGATGAAATTTTCGATAAACGTCGCAAATTTCTTACGTAATAGTATATCAGACATAATTTGTCTGATGTAGTAAATCGAAAATTCCTGATAAAGGCTATACTAGAAATTTCCGACTTGTTTTGTAGGTGGCTTTTGATCCAAACCGTATTTTGGACCAAATAATTTGAAAAAACATGTTTTGCAAATTAATTTTTTGATTTTATTTCAAACAGCGCTCCATATAATCGAAAATCAGAAAAACGCACTGCATAGCGCATATCTTGGTCAGTTAGAACGTAGTGCAAATGAGAGTTAGACCACAGACACACAGGGCATGGTAATGAGGAATAACTTAGAAAAGTGTGAAACAACTTGTTTGTAGTTTAATTGATTTATTATTATTATTTGATATAGTGCATTTGCCGTTTTACAGATTCGTACACATAAAAAACAATGGTTGATTTGATTTTTACCACATGAATTTGTAGACTGCACTGAAATGCTAGCACTGAAAAAAGACATTTAACTTGCGACGGAAAAAATTAAAAAATGAAGCATTAGGCTCGACTCGAACCTAGGATTTTTCATACAACTGACTCGGTTCGTAAGTTTTTCGTGCAGTGGATCTAGGCTTGACACTGCTAGAACTGAATTCGCGTTAACAACACATCTAACACTGGTGGAATCCTTCCACTAAAATTTTGTCGCAGATCATAAGTATAATAAAAACGAACCATGAAAACTAACTTTAGCAGCAGCTAACACTCCAATCAAAAACATGGAAACCTTCTCATCAGCAAGATCTTCAACATAGAGCAATTCACCCGAACACAACCAATCAAGTTCGTAATGCACTTCATTATCGATGACGTACCGGTCAATGTTGATAACGTCATGTTTAAAAGACAGCCGCCACTTTTGGAGCATATGACGTCATAGCGAAGAAAAGGAGCGGTGGCAGTAGACGCGTCATTGATCGGACTGGAAATGTGTGCGTCATTGATCCGACTGGGAATGTGCGCGTCATTGATCGGACTGGGAAGGTGTGACGATGGTATCAATCAAACCGAATTTCTTCGCTTCCACGGCATCCATGAAATTGTCACGGTCCAGCGCTTGCTCTGAAAACATCAAGTGTGTCGATTGCGCAAAACGCCCGTTGTGCAAATAATCCCATTTCGTGCACATCCCACGAGCTGCAATGATTAAGCTATTTCCAAAACCGGATCAAGCAATAAATTGAGCAGGCACAAGCCTGGGGACCTCGTCCAGGGCCGGATCAAGCAATAAATTGAGCAGGCACAAGCCTGGGGACCTCGTCCAGGGCCGGATCAAGCAATAAATTGAGCAGGCACAAGCCTGGGGACCTCGTCCAGGGCCGGATCAAGCAAGAAGTTGAGCAGGCACAAGCCTGGGGACCTCGTCCAGGGCCGGATCAAGCAATAAGTTGAGCAGGCACAAGCCTGGGTACCTCCTTCAGGGCCGGATCAAGCAATAAGTTGAGCAGGCAGAAGCCAGGGGACCTCGACACAGTGAGCTTGACACTGTTACGAAGACCTTTGAGATCAATCATGAAGACCCAGAGACCGATCGTTGGTCACTAGCGGCAAACGTGAAACAGCCTAGGACCTCTAGTTCACATGGTAGAGTGGTGAAGAGCGTCTGTCTCTTGAGCTGTAGACTCGAGATTGATTCCGAGTCGTGTCAAACCAATGACTTTAAAATTGGTATTCATAGCTTCCCTGCTTGACGCTCCACATTAAAGGGACAGTGGAGAAGTGTGGAGAACAAGCCGGCAAGTTTACCGGTACTTGTTGTGCCGTTGGGAAAGGCACTTAGCGGGATTCCCCCATCTTGCTGTGGTAGACAGATGGCTGGCAACTCCTAATCGAGCTCGTATAGCGCTTTGATCGCTTTCTCGTGATAGGAGGATAAATATGCAACTAAATAAAAATATAAAAAACCTCTGGTTGTCCGGCCCTGATCACCACATACGAATCGCGAAATTTGCAATCGACCTGGCGCTTGCATTGATCATATTCAAGCTATTTCCGTGCTTGAAGCGAAGTCTGAGCAACACAGCTCCGAAGAAACAACCAGCGATGACGAGCCGTAGAGTGTCCAATCTGACCTGCCCGGAAATCGAACCCCAGACCTTTCGCACTGATAGCGATGTCTTCATCCACCGCAAATGGAAATCCGATGTAAAACTTACCGACTACAGCAAGAGGTTGCCCGGTGTGCTGAACGTAAAGTCGATTTAAATTATTTTTCACTTTTTTCATTTCATTAGCTTGAATGATGACGTCAGACGCTTGACCCTGAGTAACATAACAATTACGTCACAGTAGCAGATAGGCAAAGCGCTGATCTTACCCTGGCGCCACCTAACGGCTGATGGACCATAACTCTTGAATTGGGGAGCGCATTCCTCATCCCCGATCTACCAGCGGCCAGTATTAAGGAGCCCATGCTGCTGGCCTGGCCAACACACCATGTGGCCACGGGGCATTCGACCAACTGCATTGTATCGTAGATGGCCAACCCTGCGGTGACAGATCCACCTAAATAAAGGAGAGGTCAGGATGAAGTTCAAGACAAGAAATAACGAGAAACTAACCAGGGCTGTTGATATACATGTGGATCGGTTTCTTTTTGCTTTCAGACTGAAGAAATAAAAGTTGGGCAACCAATAATCCGGACACAAAATCATCAATCTAAACACGAGATATGTAATGTCGGAACACTCAGGTGGACGAGTGGTAAAAGCGTCCGCTTCTAAAGCTGACGCAAGTTCGATTACAAGCTGGGTCAAACAATCTCTTTATAATTGCCATTTACAACTTCCTGCTTGACGCTCAGTATTTAAAGGGGCATAGTGGAGAACAAGGCGGCAAGTTTACTTGTTGTGCTGTTGGGAAATGCACTTAGCGGGATGTCCCTATCTTGGTAGGGTGGACAGATGGCCGGCAACCCCTAAGCGAACTCGTTATAACGCTTTAATCACTTTCTCGAGATAGGAGGACAAATATGTAACTGCATAAAAAATACCAAAACCAACACAATTATCTCCTAACATTGCCTTTAACTTACAGGAGCCATTAAACAAATGATGCGTTCTTTCAACAACCGAGAATAAATATCATAAGTACGTTCTCCGCGGCCAGTTTGCTCAATCACAAATGGGACACCCAGTGGTAGATGCTGCTGAGATGAAGTTTGTAACAAACGACATTTTCTTGAAATTCCCGAAACCTAGAAAAAAGCAAAATCAAACCTTTATTACACTCACGGTGTTACACTGAAGCGTGTAACGAGTGGTGGGACCCATTTTCTTCACTGAGCATCTGGACAACACAGCTCCAAGGAAATATCGCAGCAGTGCCCAATTCGACTGGCCCGAGTCGCCGACAGCGATGTCTTTAAACACTACGCCAACTAACCACTACGCCAACTGGCCACTACGCCAACTAACCACTGCGCCAACTAATCACAACGCCAACTAACCACTACGCCAACTGGCCACTACGCCAACTGGCCACTACGCCATCTAACCACTACGCCAACGAACCACTACGCAAACTATACGCTACGCAAACTAACCACTACGCCAACTCACCACAACGCCAACTCACCACTGCGCCAACTCACCACTACGCAAACTCACCACAACGCCAATTCACCACAACGCCAACTCACCACTACGCCAACTCACCACTACGCCAACTCACCACAACGCCAACTCACCACAACGCCAACTCACCACTACGCCAACTCACCACAACGCCAATTCACCACTGCGCCAACTCACCACTACGCCAACTCACCACAACGCCAATTCACCACTGCGCCAACTCACCACAACGCCAACTCACCACAACGCCAATTCACCACTGCGCCAACTCACCACAACGCCAACTAACCACTACGCCAACTCACCACAACGCCAATTCACCACAACGCCAACTCACCACTACGCCAACTCACCACAACGCCAATTCACCACTGCGCCAACTCACCACAACGCCAACTAACCACTACGCCAACTCACCACAACGCCAACTCACCACAACGCCAACTAACCACTACGCCAACTCACCACAACGCCAATTCACCACAACGCCAACTCACCACTACGCCAACTCACCACAACGCCAACTCACCACTGCGCCAACTCACCACAACGCCAACTAACCACTACGCCAACTCACCACAACGCCAACTCACCACAACGCCAACTCACCACTACGCCAACTCACCACTACGCAAACTAACCACTACGCCAACTCACCACAACGCCAGTTCACCACAACGCCAACTCACCACTACGCCAACTCACCACAACGCCAACTCACCACTGCGCCAACTCACCACAACGCCAACTCACCACTGCGCCAACTCACCACAACGCCAACTCACCACTACGCCAACTCACCACTACGCAAACTAACCACTACGCCAACTAACCACTACGCAAACTAACCACTACGCCAACTGGCCACTACGCCAACTGGCCACTACGCCATCTAACCACTACGCCAACGAACCACTACGCAAACTATACGCTACGCAAACTAACCACTACGCCAACTCACCACTACGCAAACTAACCACTACGCCAACTAACCACTACGCCAACTCACCACTGCGCCAACTCACCACAACGCCAACTCACCACTACGCAAACTCACCACAACGCCAACTCACCACTGCGCCAACTCACCACAACGCCAACTCACCACAACGCCAAGTCACCACTACGCCAACTCACCACTACGCCAACTCACCACAACGCCAACTCACCACTACGCCAACTCACCACTACGCAAACTAACCACTACGCCAACTCACCACTACGCAAACTAACCACTACGCCAACTAACCACTACGCAAACTAACCACTACGCCAACTCACCACTACGCAAACTAACCACTACGCCAACTCACCACTACGCAAACTAACCACTACGCCAACTAACCACTACGCCAACTCACAACTGCGCCAACTCACCACAACGCCAACTCACCACAACGCCAACTCACCACTACGCCAACTCACCACAACGCCAACTCACCACTGCGCCAACTCACCACTACCCAAACTAACCACTACGCCAACTCACCACAACGCCAATTCACCACAACGCCAACTCACCACTACGCCAACTCACCACTACGCAAACTCACCACTACGCCAACCAACCATTACGCCACGAACCACTACGCCAACTAACCACTACGCCAACGAACCACTACAACTAACTACTACGCCAATTCACCACTGCGCCAACTCACCACAACGCCAACTCACCACAACGCCAATTCACCACTGCGCCAACTCACCACAACGCCAACTCACCACAACGCCAACTCACCACTACGCAAACTCACCACTACGCCAACCAACCACTACGCCACGAACCACTACGCCAACTAACCACTACGCCAACGAACCACTACAACTAACTACTACGCCAATTCACCACTGCGCCAACTCACCACAACGCCAACTCACCACAACGCCAACTCACCACAACGCCAACTCACCACAACGCCAACTCACCACAACGCCAACTCACCACAACGCCAATTCACCACTGCGCCAACTCACCACAACGCCAACTCACCACAATGCCAACTCACCACAACGCCAACTCACCACTGCGCCAACTCACCACAACGCCAACTCACCACTACGCAAACTCACCACAACGCCAACTCACCACTACGCAAACTAACCACTACGCCAACTCACCACAACGCCAATTCACCACTGCGCCAACTCACCACAACGCCAACTCACCACAACGCCAACTCACCACTGCGCCAACTCACCACAACGCCAACTCACCACTGCGCCAACTCACCACTACGCAAACTCACCACAACGCCAACTCACCACAACGCCAACTCACCACTGCGCCAACTCACCACAACGCCAACTCACCACAACGCCAACTCACCACTGCGCCAACTCACCACTACGCAAACTCACCACAACGCCAACTCACCACAACGCCAACTCACCACTACGCAAACTCACCACTGCGCCAACTCACCACTGCGCCAACTCACCACTACGCCAACTCACCACTACGCAAACTAACCACAACGCCAACTCACCACAACGCCAATTCACCACAACGCCAACTCACCACTGCGCCAACTCACCACAACGCCAACTCACCACTACGCCAACTCACCACTACGCAAACTCACCACTACGCCAACCAACCACTACGCCACGAACCACTACGCCAACTAACCACAACGCCAACGAACCACTACAACTAACTACTACGCCAATTCACCACTGCGCCAACTCACCACAACGCCAACTCACCACAACGCCAATTCACCACAACGCCAACTCACCACAACGCCAACTCACCACTACGCCAACTCACCACTACGCAAACTCACCACTACGCCAACCAACCACTACGCCACGAACCACTACGCCAACTCACCACAACGCCAACTCACCACAACGCCAATTCACCACTGCGCCAACTCACCACAACGCCAACTCACCACAACGCCAACTCACCACAACGCCAACTCACCACAACGCCAACTCACCACAACGCCAACTCACCACAACGCCAACTCACCACAACGCCAACTCACCACTGCGCCAACTCACCACAACGCCAACTCACCACTGCGCCAACTCACCACAACGCCAACTCACCACTACGCAAACTCACCACAACGCCAATTCACCACTGCGCCAACTCACCACTGCGCCAACTCACCACAACGCCAACTCACCACAACGCCAACTCACCACAACGCCAACTCACCACAACGCCAACTCACCACAACGCCAATTCACCACTGCGCCAACTCACCACAACGCCAACTCACCACAACGCCAACTCACCACAACGCCAATTCACCACTGCGCCAACTCACCACAACGCCAACTCACCACAACGCCAACTCACCACAACGCCAACTCACCACAACGCCAACTCACCACTGCGCCAACTCACCACAACGCCAACTCACCACAACGCCAACTCACCACAACGCCAATTCACCACTGCGCCAACTCACCACTACGCCACGAACCACTACGCCAACTCACCACAACGCCAACTCACCACAACGCCAATTCACCACTGCGCCAACTCACCACAACGCCAACTCACCACAACGCCAACTCACCACAACGCCAACTCACCACTGCGCCAACTCACCACAACGCCAACTCACCACTGCGCCAACTCACCACAACGCCAACTCACCACTGCGCCAACTCACCACAACGCCAACTCACCACTACGCAAACTCACCACAACGCCAATTCACCACTGCGCCAACTCACCACTACGCAAACTCACCACAACGCCAATTCACCACTGCGCCAACTCACCACTGCGCCAACTCACCACAACGCCAACTCACCACAACGCCAATTCACCACAACGCCAACTCACCACAACGCCAACTCACCACAACGCCAACTCACCACAACGCCAACTCACCACAACGCCAACTCACCACTGCGCCAACTCACCACAACGCCAACTCACCACTACGCAAACTCACCACAACGCCACGAACCACTACGCCAATTCACCACAACGCCAATTCACCACAACGCCAACTCACCACAACGCCAATTCACCACAACGCCAACTCACCACAACGCCAACTCACCACAACGCCAACTCACCACAACGCCAACTCACCACAACGCCAACTCACCACTGCGCCAACTCACCACAACGCCAACTCACCACTACGCAAACTCACCACAACGCCACGAACCACTACGCCAATTCACCACTGCGCCAATTCACCACTGCGCCAACTCACCACAACGCCAACTCACCACAACGCCAACTCACCACTGCGCCAACTCACCACTGCGCCAACTCACCACTACGCAAACTCACCACAACGCCAACTCACCACTGCGCCAATTCACCACTGCGCCAACTCACCACAACGCCAACTCACCACAACGCCAACTCACCACAACGCCAACTCACCACAACGCCAACTCACCACTGCGCCAACTCACCACAACGCCAACTCACCACTACGCAAACTCACCACAACGCCACGAACCACTACGCCAATTCACCACAACGCCAATTCACCACTGCGCCAACTCACCACTGCGCCAACTCACCACAACGCCAACTCACCACAATGCCAACTCACCACTGCGCCAACTCACCACTGCGCCAACTCACCACTACGCAAACTCACCACAACGCCAACTCACCACAATGCCAACTCACCACAACGCCAACTCACCACAACGCCAACTCACCACTGCGCCAACTCACCACAACGCCAACTCACCACTGCGCCAACTCACCACAACGCCAACTCACCACTGCGCCAACTCACCACAACGCCAACTCACCACAACGCCAACTCACCACTACGCAAACTCACCACAACGCCAATTCACCACAACGCCAACTCACCACTGCGCCAACTCACCACTGCGCCAACTCACCACTGCGCCAACTCACCACTACGCAAACTCACCACAACGCCAACTCACCACAACGCCAACTCACCACTGCGCCAACTCACCACAACGCCAACTCACCACAACGCCAACTCACCACTGCGCCAACTCACCACTGCGCCAACTCACCACTACGCCAACTCACCACTACGCAAACTAACCACAACGCCAACTCACCACTGCGCCAACTCACCACAACGCCAACTCACCACAACGCCAACTCACCACAACGCCAACTCACCACAACGCCAACTCACCACTGCGCCAACTCACCACTGCGCCAACTCACCACTACGCCAACTCACCACAACGCCAATTCACCACAACGCCAACTCACCACTGCGCCAACTCACCACAACGCCAACTCACCACAACGCCAACTCACCACAACGCCAACTCACCACAACGCCAACTCACCACTGCGCCAACTCACCACTGCGCCAACTCACCACTACGCCAACTCACCACAACGCCAATTCACCACAACGCCAACTCACCACTGCGCCAACTCACCACAACGCCAACTCACCACTACGCAAACTCACCACTACGCCAACCAACCACTACGCCACGAACCACTACGCCAACTAACCACTACGCCAACCAACCACTACAACTAACTACTACGCCAACTCACCACTACGCAAACTAACCACTACGCCAACTCACCACAACGCCAGTTCACCACAACGCCAACTCACCACTGCGCCAACTCACCACAACGCCAACTCACCACTACGCCAACTCACCACTACGCAAACTAACCACTACGCCAACTAACCACTACGCCAACTAACCACTACGCCAACGAACCACTACAACTAACTACTACGCCAATTCACCACTGCGCCAACTCACCACAACGCCAACTCACCACAACGCCAACTCACCACTACGCAAACTCACCACTACGCCAACCAACCACTACGCCACGAACCACTACGCCAACTAACCACTACGCCAACGAACCACTACAACTAACTACTACGCCAATTCACCACTGCGCCAACTCACCACAACGCCAACTCACCACAACGCCAACTCACCACAACGCCAACTCACCACAACGCCAACTCACCACAACGCCAATTCACCACTGCGCCAACTCACCACAACGCCAACTCACCACAACGCCAACTCACCACAACGCCAACTCACCACAACGCCAATTCACCACTGCGCCAACTCACCACAACGCCAACTCACCACAACGCCAACTCACCACAACGCCAATTCACCACTGCGCCAACTCACCACAACGCCAACTCACCACAACGCCAACTCACCACAACGCCAATTCACCACTGCGCCAACTCACCACAACGCCAACTCACCACAACGCCAACTCACCACAACGCCAACTCACCACAACGCCAATTCACCACTGCGCCAACTCACCACAACGCCAACTCACCACAACGCCAACTCACCACTACGCCAACTCACCACTACGCAAACTCACTTCTACGCCAAACAACCACTACGCCAACTCACCACAACGCCAACTAACCACTACGCCAACGAACCACTACAACTAACTACTACGCCAACTCACCACTGCGCCAACTCACCACAACGCCAACTCACCACAACGCCAACTCACCACTACGCCAACTCACCACTACGCCAACTCACCACTACGCCAACCAACCACTACGCCACGAACCACTACGCCAACTAACCACTACGCCAACGAACCACTACGCCAACTTATCACTACGCCAACTAACCACTACGCCAACTAACCTACCACTACGTCAACTAATAACTACGCCAACTAACCACTACAACAACTCACCACTACGCCAAACGCCAACTTATCACTACTCCAACTAACCACTACGCCAACTAACCACTACAACAACTCACCACTACGCAAACTACCCAACCACTACGCCTACTAATCATTACGCCATCTAACCACTACGCCAACTAACCACTACGCCAACTAACCACTACGCCAACTAGCCGGTTTTTAAATTTACATCAAATTTCACGTGAAGTTAAAAATCAGCCGTCTGCACCTTTTTCGCTACTTGTTTTGACGGATAGAGTAAGGGGTTACGATGAACCTAAACCCTTAGTTGCACAATGTCACTTTAAATAGGAAGAACGAGATAAGTCATGGCAGCAGATTATGCACTGACAGCCGATTGTTTGCTGCATCCCAAAGTTCTGGCATAAGTTCGCAAATGACATTGTGTGATGAGGAAATTGCAAACGTTAACCAAGGATTGAAATTCAGTGGCAACAAATGCGTTAAAAATGCACTGCATCAAGAGGCACAAGAGAATGTATTAGTGAGGAAAGGTGAATCTCAAAATTTTTATAAAAGACACCAAGAGCTTAAACGAACACGGACAACTGACCGCCATGCAAACTGACAGCGAAAAACAGCTCCGTGCGCTGTATCGTAGAGAACATGCTTCGTGCGCTGAATAATTTGACAAGGCTTGAAAACAGGCTCACAGCGGAGAGTAGGTTTGGTCAGGGTTAGGTCCGGTTAGGGTTAAATTCGGTCAGGGTTAGGTTTGGTTAAGGTTAGGTTCGGTTAGAGTTAAGTTCGGTTAGTTAGAGTTAGGTTCGGTTGGCCGAGTAAGGTTCGGTTGGGGTTAAGGGTGGTCAGGGTTAGGTTCGGTTGAGGTTAGGTTTGGCTCGGTTAGGCTTAGGTCCAGTTAGGCATGGGTTATGTTCGTTCAGGATTTGTTTTAGTTTCACGTGGCGAAAGTTCTTGTTAATAAATTAGGTGTTTTTGGCCATCAGTTGTCGCGGCGGTCAGCTTGCATGGCGGTCAGTTGACTCGCGGTCAGTTAGCGGAGATGAGTTGTCGTGTACCGGAGCTCAAAGCAGTTTTGATTAGTGGTAACTGTTATAAATGCCGACGAAAAATCGAGATTGTCTGCATGGATGGTAAAGTGGTCAATAACTACTGGACAACCACCCTGGAAATATACTGCTGGCCAAGGGTGGAAACCTGGCAACTTGGCGTTAGGATGACAGTTTCAGTTTCGGTGTGTTGAAACCCAGATGTCAGGTTTCAGTTTTAGTTTGGTTTCATGGCTGTTGAAACATCGGTTCCACTTTCGGTTTTGCTTACGCGCAGCTTCGGTTTCTGGGTTTCATTTTCGGTTTAAGTTTCATCCAAGAAAGTTATTTTATTGTGAATACGAATTATTTAAATCTTATACTTCTTAACGTTTTTGTTTTATTACGATGATAAGTAGCAGCTCAGATGGCCGAGTGAGGACAGCAATTGCTTCAGAAGTTGTCGACTTGAGTGTGATTCCGAGTCCGGTGAAACCAAAGACTCAAAAATTAGTACAGTATTCATAGCTTCTCTATTCGACGCTCAGCGTTAAAGGAACTGTGCTGCTAAGGATGATGATGAACCTAAAACCTTAGAAAATTTTGAACAGGTTTTAGTTTCAGTTTTGACGTTTCAAGAAAAAACAATTTTGGTTCAAGTTTAGGTTTTCAAAATTTTGGCCAAGTAGGTGTCAGTTTTAGTTTGGGTTTCCGAAATTTCCTTTAAAACCGGGTTTTCAGGTTTCGGCTTAGGTTTGAGTTTCCACCCTTGCTGCAAGCTTCTGATGGGGTTGAGATAACAACCTAGGATGGTAAAAGCTCGACCACACTCTTGCTTGCACTTGATCCGGAGAGGATGTTTGACCAAATGACGACGACTAGACCCCACGATAAAAAAAAATTGTGTAATGTCATACCAGTAACATGTTAAAAACGGATCAACGACAGGACAAGCATAACCCCTTGAGTCATTCCGTGCATTATCTTCACACGATAAGCATTGTTCAAACACAAAATACTAACCATATATTTACTGAAGGCATTTCTGCTAAGGTAATCAAATGCTCTTGATACAATTCTTGTCATTTCCAATTAAAAAACTGCTTAAATCATAAACAGAACTTAGAAATTTAAAATTCCATTTAACCTGTTAACTTTTGAGCAGTTTAGACCTGTTAGACCAACTGACATCAAGCACAGTAACTTGGGTAACGTATAGAATTAACCATCAGTGTAGACTGTTGCAGGTAAGACATTACGAAACGTTTCCCTGATAATGTGTTTGCTATTCATTTTGTTTACCTTGCCATTTATTTTGTGCTACATTATACATTATCGAATAAATAAATAACAATTCAATAGCAAATAAGAGACACAACATAACCCAGTAACGTGGTAGCCAAATAATATAACTTGACATTTTAAAGACAGTGGCTAAGGTCACGAGCCCATAAAAATAAGCTCTTTGTTTCTGTCATTATCTCTTCACACTCTACCTGGTTGTACAAGAGCATGTGTTACGTCTCAATTGCACTACCTGTCAAAGCGCGAGACTAACACTTGTCAATCGCGGACTGGCTTGAATAACAAATTGAATTGTATTGCGGTAATGTAATCACTTCACTTCTGGTTTGCACCAACTTCAGATCAGATACAAGTACTGATTTCCATTGCTTAGCCAATGCCGGTTTTAAATTAATTTGGGGGACAGGTACTCGATTTTGCACATCTAACACTAGCTTCCATTTTGATGTTTACACATCTCAACACTTGCGGGCAATTTTGATGTTCACACATCTCAGCACTAAAGTAGAATAGACTGCATTCGCCAAACAGACAATTTTCCTTAACACTTCATGAAACCTGGAGCGCTGATTACTCAAGCAACTGCTGAAGAAACAAAACGATCGCGTTTGACATAAATAAGTGAACAAGAGTTGGATTCGCTGCAACATATATATTAAGTAGATGATAACACAAATTCTGATTTGACAACATAACAGCATGATAAAGTACTAGTAATAAAAGAAACTGAAGAGACATATTTTACGGGCCCGTAACAATAGCCACTAGATATTTTATAGGCAGTGGCTAACATTATATGACGGTAACATTTGTCTTTTTGGTTTATTTTATTATCCCTTCACACTCCACCCGGTTGCACAAGACAGCCAGAGCGTGACAAAGTATTAAAATAAACCAAGGAGGCAAATGTTTGAAGTCACATAACTTTAGCCACTTTGGATTTTATATATAATGCAATGATAGTAGTGTGGGCTGGGTTGATATTCTGCATTACGTCATCTTATCCTGTTGTCTATATATCTCTCTTAATTCAAGCAGCATTCCTTATCGGTCGTCAACATTGCTATTTCATCACTTCACAGTTGCAACTTTCTATACTGACCACCAATTCCTCATATTACCCCTCACAGCTTAATTCAAGACATGTTCATAAACAAAATGATGATTTGCCAAAATAATCCTCGAGGTCAGTGCTATGCTGTTATGTTTAGAGTTCCCACAACGGTGCACCTTCTAACGATTCGAGAAAAGTGAGCAGTTATGGACAATTTCTCTCGTGAAATTCCCAACTGGAACTGGGAATATATTGGTATGAGTAGAATTAAAAAACGTATGGGGCTGGGCTACCTGCCAGTACCCAGGGCATGCTATGGAACGGAATGGAGGACAATTTTTTCATATTCCATAATGCAAAATTTCTTCCCGTCCATATCCATTCCATACTGAAAATTTTCCATTCCATACTAATTATTTTTCCATATTCCATTCCATTCTTCCATGCTAATGTGATTTAACGTAATGGTAAATATTCGCTATCACCAAATTATGTGGCACGCTGCGTACTGTAGGTTAGCTTTCCTATCTAAAACTAGTCATTAAACAATCTTATATTGCAAAAAAACGTCATAATTTTAAGTTTGCTAGCGCCTTCAAAAACAATTTGTCAAACTTCTGGTGAATTTAATGAAACTGGTACCAGGGCATTAATATTCTTCTTCAATTGCTCAGTGACAGGCTGGATTAATCGCTTCATACCCGTTTTTTCAAAAGTGTTATATACAATCAAATCCGGTTAATAGCATAGTCAATTTTCCAAGCCTTTTTATACAATTAGGCGAATTATGCGTTTATGCAAAATTGCAAACACGAACTGAAGCGCTGTTGGTCGTCACGCAAAACAACGTCTACACGTCATTCTTCAAAGCAAGCGCAATGCGATGGTTTAATTCTAACTCAAAAGAAAACAAAAACACGCAAATAAATTTTGAATTTTATTTGTTTCATGCGAAATACTGCGCGATTATTGTTTGCTTAATTTTATTATGCATGCTATCTTGCATTTGTCTTTCAAGTCGTAGAAATCCGTCCATTATCTCCCCTTCAAATTGCAGTTGTCGCCTAATTATATCAAGTGCGTGTAGCACTTCTCAATTTTTTGGCGGAGTTACAGCAGTTGCGTCAGCAAAGTTTTCTTCATCAGTGCCGTCGTTCTCAACTTTGATTGATTGATTTCTTCATCTTTATCCTCCTATCACGAGAAAGCGACGGAGGCGCTATGCGTAGGACGAATCCAGACTCGCTTAGGAGTTGCCTTTGTTTCCAAGTTTTCCGCTTGAATTTTCTTCTGACTTCTTTAATTTGCTGCTTGCCAGATTCCACCATGCAGAGATAATCATCGTGAAGCATCTTATCCAAGGACGCAACAACGAGACTAGGTAGGGAGGTGAACCATCAACCTTGCGATCATGGTCGTCGTAAAAACGACGCTCCGAACCACTACGCCACGCTGCCGACTACTTGTTTGTTTTGTAAAACTTCTTCGCATATGTCGGCATCATCTTGAAGACATGTTATTTCAAGATTATCATCGAGGTTAACATACTCAGCATATGTTTCTTGTGTAAACGAGGCAGGCACTTCATCCAATGGAAATCCAAGAAAAGACTCATCGGGTGCAGCAGGTGTCAAACTACGGAAAAGGCAGTTATGAATAGTGTTAGCAGACACATCGTTCCACGCAGTGCTTATGAAATTTACAGCATCTAATGCAGAGCCACTTCCGTTGCAGTGCTGTTTTTATCAGCATCAATTGTTAACGCAACTTTTTGCAACATTTGACGGCGGCAGTAGTGTTTGAAGTTCTTAATGACGCCCTGGTCAAGCGGTTGAATAGACGAAGTTGTATTCGGTGGCAAAAATATGAGTTCAGTGCACTGTAATTCATTATCTTCAATTTTGTGGGCAGAACAATTGTCCAACAGCAAACAAACTTTTTTTCTTTGTTTCTGCAAACGAGAATCAAACCATTCCAACCATTCTTGAAACAGTGTTGCAGTCATCCAGGAATTTTTGCTGGATTTGTAAGTTACAGGGAGTTTCTTAATTCCTCTAAAGCAGTGTGAATTAAAGATTTTCAAATAACGAGCGGCAGTAACTTGTCTGAGACATCCATGTTAGCAGTAAGTAGGACAATAAATCGCTCTTTTGGTTTCTTGCTACCAGAAAGCTTTTCATTTTTGAAGCACAAAGTTCTTTCTGGTAGAGCACAAAAGTCAAGCCTCGTCTCATCTCAATTGTAAATTCCTGAGACAGAATAACGCTCATGTATTTGTGGCCACACTGACACTATCCAACTTTAAGCCGCTTCAGAATCATGGTCTTGTTTCTCACCATGCTTACGCTTAAACACGATTAAATTACGCTCTAGCCAGCGAGTGACCTGGCAGCTTTGTGATGGATCAAAATCTGCCTTCATTATTTTTCCCAAATATTTTGCTTATTCATGCAACATTGGGCCACTGATTGCAAGACCCCCACTTTTTGCTTGTTTAAACCATTGCAATAACGCCTCCTCTACTTCTTCTTTGGTACTTTTCTTGCCCTTTTACGAGTTGGGTTTATGTTGCTACGATGAGCAGACAAAAGTTTTTCTTCTGATTTAAGAATTCGTGATACCTGTGATTGCGATACACCAAATTTTTTTGCGACTGCACTTAGCGATGTTTTTTTGTCAAGTTCATCAATGACACGAATTTTGTCAGCCAAAGATAAATTTTAGCGCTTTACTTGCTTGCTTGTTCATGCTTCACTCATTTTGAATTTTAAAATTTGTAGTGTCTGGCGAACTGTATAAAACTAAAATGAAATAAAAACAGTGTGAAGTGTGAACGTTTGCTATTGCGAAATGATAACCACCTGTTGCTGTTCTCAGTCAGTGATTGTCTTCGAAGAACATCAATTACACCGCAGTTTGCATTGTTTTTGATCTCTAATTGCAGCGGCCTTTTTCATTTTGTGACGTTGGTTATCACCGGGTTTGTTTTATACTTTGGAGCAGTTTGTTTCTATTAGAACTTCGAAAGAATTGTCTTTTTGTCACCGAAATTTCGCGACCTTTTCTTAGGTAATCGAATGATTGTTTTTTTTTCTATTCAATTAAGCGGATTACGCAATAAAGCATTATGCGATTATCCAAAACAGTTTCTTAATAAGAGATCGGCTATTGTTCGGGATTTACGATTCCTATACGATAAAACGGATTATGCGATTATCCAATATGCAATTAACCAGATTCGACTGTATTGGTAAACCATCAATTTGGCAAATTTAACTGTATCTTTCAGATGGTTTGGGCTAATTTTAAATGAAACAATCATTTCTTGATTGCTTACATCGCTTTCGTTTTCACATCGTCATCGCTTTACAAGCTTATCCTCATCACCACGGGTAGAGATGGGCATTTCGGAATAATTCGGTATTCTAGAATATTCTGCAATAATTAAGCCAAATCTAGAATTTTGTATCCTATTCTAAAATAATTTTTCAAAATTTTGGAAACACAAAGCTGTCACTATAAAAAAGAAGGTGTTACTAAGTAGTACATGTTTGCGATGTCCACGATGCCCATGATGTCCAAGATGCCCGCGATGTTAAAGATGTCCACAATGTCAACGATGTTCGCGATGTCCCATTTTAGAATTTGTGAAGGGTATTATTGGTATTTGGTAAGAAGAGCATTGGGCGGTGTACCGGAATGTGATGCAAGGGGTATAAATTGAAGTCTTAAATCTGTTTAGCAGTTTGTCGGCTCAGTTTCTAGTTTTCATTGTTAGTTCAAACTTAGATAAGATTTGAGAAGGATGAAACTAGTAGCACAAAATGTGATCCATAAGGTTGCCAGTAACTTTGCCACACTTTCATACATCGAAAATTTAGATTGCCTACATCGAAACAAGACTTTAAATTCCTGGTTGTCGTAAAAATTTTTATCAAGCTTTTCCACAGTCCAGTTAAATTTATTAAGGTAACATCGTCACATGGTAACTTCGCCATATAATCCAAACTGTGGGAGAGTGGGGAAGTGTGTTGGGGTGTAGGGGGAGCTGTTTAAGGGTGTGGGGATGAGTAAGGAAAGATGTGTGGGAAAATGTATAGGGTGAGTGGGGAAGTGTGTTGGCGTGAGGGGGAGGGATGTGGGGAGAAGAATGGGGGGGAGGTGTAGAGAAGTGTGTTAGGGTGTGGAGCCCCAACACACTTCTCCACATCTCCTCCCTCACCTAACCTTACATCTCCCCTACACCCCAACACACTTTCCTACGCTTATACCCACATCTCCCTCACCTTCTCATTGTGTGGCGAAGTTACCATGTGACGAAGTTTCTGTGGCAAAGCTACTGGCAACCATCCATAAAGTTCCAATTATAGACCAGACTAGTATTGTTGGAGAATGAGCAATTATTAGATTATACTGGTACTTCTCCTTGCTTCACATTCACCGTCCAATGTTCTTAACTTCTTACCAGCACTAAATGTATACCAATAATATCATTCACATATTCTAAAATGGGATATCGATGACATCTTTGCCATCGCTGACATCTTCAACATCGCGGACATCAATGACATTGTTAACAACGCGAACATCATTGACATTGCAGACATGTACTATTTAGTAACACCTTAAAAAAGATGCTGATAGCGCATCATTATCGAAAAGATAGAAAGATAAAAGCACTGTGTGTGCCTGTGTGCAAGTCAAAAAAGAGCAACTTTTACATCTAGACTACATAAAAAAAACTAGAAAAAAAGAGATTAAGTTGCTTCGTTTGCAAAATTTAATTAATTAGAATTATCATTTCGGTTCCAACTACTCGAAATTAATTGACTTTTTGGATTTGAATCTTCAAGGATTCGGATTCAAAATTTTAGAATGCCCAACCATACCCACAAGTTAGAGCATCTCTGTGATTTTCGAAAGCAGTATCATATTCTTTGAAGTGCGTCAGACACACATGCTTTCACATATTATTATTCCAATTTAGAAATGTTTTTTTCATATCTGATTGAAGTTTTTGATACTCTGGCTGCGCGGCTTCTTTTTTACCTTAAGCAGTTCAGGGCAGTGAGGTACCGATACCACATGTTTAGCCAATACCGATACTACTACCGATACCAACATTTAGAGCCGATACCAATACCACTGATACTTTTCCATCTATTGGGCACCATAAATAAAAGCTTTTGTAAGCAGCACCAAAGAATGCATTTACTAAATCCAGCATGTTTTTACATTTGGAATATTTTCTACATATGGTATCTATCATTATTCATTACAATATTGTTGCAAATCTGAAAAAGAAAAGTTGAGCAAATTAAATGTTGAAAAAGACTAAGCTAGTTGTTTACATATTTGGCTTCCTGATGAAATTTCCTATCATCTACCGGTATGAAAAAACATGAGTTTGATGAAAAAATATTTTTTCACCATTTGTGTGGCCTTTAAAGGTATCGGCTAGATGTAACCGATACCGATACTACTACCCGATACCATAAAAACAGGCCGATACCACCGATACATCACTAGTTCAGGGCATAGTTTGCACGATCCCACTTGTGTTGCACTATCAACATCCCAAAATTGCTTAATATCTCCTTGCGACATATATCCTCTATAAAACGGTCCTACTGAACACCACAAGGAACTACAAGGTACTGAAAACAGCGCAAAAAACTACAAGGTACTACAAGATACTTGTAAACGAAGTACAAAGTAGCTGAAAACACTACAAGGAATTATAAGGTACTTTTAAACCAACGACAAGGTACTTGAAAACACTGGAAGGAACTACAAGGTACTTTTAAACAAACGAAACGCTTGAAAACACCACAAGGTACTCTTAAACCAATCACAAGGTAATTGAAAACACTGGTAAAAGCTGCAAGGTACTCTTGAACCAACTACAAGGCAGTTAAAAACACCACAAAGAACTACAAGGAACTTTTAGACTAACGACAAAGACGTTTTTTTATATCGCAAGAAGCTATAAGGTATCGAAAACACTGCATTTGGGGGGGTCAAAAGAGTCAGGGTTGGAGGTTTGGGGATTGGCTGAAGTTTTGCGTCGGGGGTTGGGTCGAAGGGGTTGGGGTCGGGGGGTTGTAGTTGGTCTGAAATTACCTTAAAAGTCTTGTAGTTGATTTACAAGTACCTTGTAGTTTCTTGCGCTGTTTTCAACAGCCTTGTGGTTGGTTTAAAAGTACCTTGTAGTTCCTTGTGCTGTTTTCAACTATTTTGTAGTAGCTATAAAAGTACCTTGTAGTGTTTTCAAGCATTTTGTAGGTTTAAAAGTATCTTGTAGTTCCTTGTAGTATTTTGAACTACCTTGTAGTTGGTTTAAAAGTACCTTGTAGTGTTTTCAGCTACTTTGTAGTTGGTTTAAAAGTACCTTGTAGTTCCTTGTGCTGTTTTCAACTATTTTGTAGTAGCTATAAAAGTACCTTGTAGTGTTTTCAAGCATTTTGTAGGTTTAAAAGTATCTTGTAGTTCCTTGTAGTATTTTGAACTACCTCATAGTTGGTTTAAAAGTACCTTGTAGTGTTTTCAGCTACTTTGTAGTTGGTTTAAAAGTACCTTGTAGTTCCTTGTGCTGTTTTCAACTACCTTGTGGTTGGTTTAAGAGTACCTTGTAGTGTTTTCAAGCATTTTGTAGGTTTGAAAGTACCTTGTAGTGTTTTCAACTACCTTGTAGTTGGTTTAAAAGTATCTTGTAGTTCCTTGTAGTGTATTGAGCTACTTTGTACTTGGTTTAAAAGTACCTTGTAGTTCCTTGTGCTGTTTTCAACTACCTTGTAGTTGGTATAAAAGTACCTTGTAGTGTTTTCAACTACCTTGTAGTAGCTATAAAAGTACCTTGTAGTTCCTTGTAGTGTTTTCAAGCACTTTGTAGGTTTAAAAGTATCTTGTAGTTCCTTGTAGTGTTTTTAACTACCTTGTAGTTGGTTTAAAAGTGCCTTGTAGTGTTTTCAGCTACTTTGTACTTGGTTTAAAAGTACTGTACCTTGTAGTTCCTTGTGCTGTTTTCAACTAGGTACCTTGTAGTAGCTATAAAAGTACCTTGCAGTTTCTTGTAGTGTTTTCAAGCATTTTGAAGGTTTAAAAGTACCTTGTAGTTCCTTGTAGTACCTTGTAGTTCCTTGCGGTGTTTAGTAGGACCCTCTATAAAGCAAGTTGAAGCAATCTCTATTTGCAACATGCTTTGGGCCTAATATTAACCTGTAAAGCATACCGGTAATACTGCAGTATCAAGCGGAGCTTGCATACAAGAAAAACTATGCAGCGTAATAGAAATCAAACACAGAGCTGACCAATAACACCGTCAGTTTAATTCCACAAGCCATGTTATGTCAGCAAGTGGACATCAAGACAGGATCCACCAAAAATTAAAATTTAAGAAAAGCAACCCAAGTACTGAAGTATGTCATACCGTCAAACGGGGCTACTTTGTTCACCAAATAATATATATAAACAAGCACCGGTATTAAACCCTAAATAAATACGCAAGAATCACACAAAATTTTTTTTAGATTTTCAACCTTTTATTTCCTTATCAACAATCGCGCGATATACCTGACACAAATTATGATGTTATAAAGCTTCCCAATTACTCAAAGTTACTAAATCATTTGTAAATTTTACGAAGCTAATTACTTTAATTGTTATTATCAAACTGTTTTTTGTTTCTGTATCAGTTGCGCAATTTGCAACCTTTGATACTACACGATACACAGTTATGACGTCATAATGTTAAGTATATTTTCAAATTTACAAAATTTTGTATTTACAAAGGTTAAAGTAAGTCTGGTAATTTTTATTAGGAAGCGTCTATTTCACCGGAAATTCCAGTTACCGAAGTTCGAAAATCATGGTTTGCGGACCCGGAAACATCTCCTAACGGTTCCCCTACTGTGAGAGTCGCACTACAGGAACCGAAAACGGTTACGCAACTACAATTTTTCAAACTTCGGTAACCGAAATTTTCGGTGAAATAGACACTTCCTTTTTATTATATTTGACAAAAGCTGCAAATTTGAAACTTTTTATTACAAGTAAAAGAATCATCCAAAAAGCATGGTACGAAAATACGAACGAAAGCCTGGAAGTAGGAATTACAAAACTGGATATACAGAATCAAACCAGAGTCTATAGCTCCCGAGGCGGACGCTCTTACCACTCGGCCATCTGAGCTGTTAATCTAGAAAAATAAAAGTAACTGGCTATTTTTGCGATGCGAGTCCCTTTACAGTTTTTAAAAAATTAATTAAGTGAACAAAGTAGCCCCAACAGCGCAATAACTTATAACTTTGATCGCAAGCAATTATCAGTGACCGATCAAAATAGCCTTCGGCTGCTTTGTTCAGTATGTTGATGGCATGTTGCTCATCTCGCGTGATTGGGAGGACAGAAACGTATAGATGCTTCGAAAGGTAGAACCTAGAGTGTTATGTTGCGCATGCAATCAGTGCAATAAATGTTGGCGAGGTAGAGCGAGAAAGCGAAAACCTTTCAGAGTGATCAAAGTAGCCCCGGTGGACAGTACATAGAAAATAAACTTATTCAAGTTGAAACAGCGGTTCAACAGCTAAAGTCAAAAAATCTTACAACCCAACCTAGGCACCCTCACCTGCTTACGAATAAAATAGTTCTTGTAAACTCACTGACCCAAATGCAGCTGCAGATAGGTTTCGATATGAGACTTAAAAACAATGACCAGTGGCGTAGCGTGACCTGCCAGATGAGACATGCAATTACGATGACGTCATTATTTCTCCAAATCAATTCAACTTCAAAAATATACTCATTAGAATTTGTTCAAGCGTATTAGGTAGGCGAAAAATTAACACACAGAACATCAGTTTTTATTTCACAAGGTAATAACGTACTCTGTATGTCAAAAAATATGATTTCAATTCTTTGGTAATCCAGTCTATTACATTACTTTATCGCCTTATCTCAAACAGGCTTAATGACGTCATACAATTGTTGAAACCAAACGACTGTGCTTTCAGGCACACAAATTGAAGATCATAAATGATACAATAATAATAATGTTTACACAAAGCTAAATAGATAACTTTTTAGTGTCTGACGCTGTTTATACCCTAATCCTTTAATATCCAAGAGTACGTGCGTCAAATGTCCCACAGCATATTATCAAGACAATCTTTGTTAATCATAATTATGGCGTTTGCATTTTTCATGCCCGTGATCGCCTAATTTTCAGATTAATGGCTGGTTTCAGAAAGTTCAAGTTCAAGTTTGTTTATTTGTCACCAACCACAACAGATAAGACAAAAACACAGGCATTAGATAGATAACATAAAGATCAGTGACAGGGTGACTCTGAAGGGACTGCGAAGTCTTTGAATCAGAAGCCACCCTATTGAGTCAGAAAGAAATTTTGCGCACGTTATTCCGATCCATCTGAGAATGTTGTTGAGAATTTCTCGCTACAATGTAATTGCAAATATATATCAACTTTCATCCCATTCATCGAATGTTTACCAGCAGTTGTGAATCAAACCAAATGCATATCTAGCGACAATCCATATTTTGTCAAACTAAATGCTGTTTTGTTACGCAAATACTTTTTCTTTCTTCAGATATATAAGTCTGGTATTGTTGAGTCATTTGCACAACTTGGAAGTTTTTCACAGCAGTAGTATCTATTCCACTACTCCATTAACTAGGCTTTAATAAAAAATCTTACCCTTGGTACCTGAAAACATATTCACAAAATATTGGAAACATAAAACACCGGAAATCTATAAGACTCTGTGAAGTTGAAGTATACATGTGGCGATACACCACAATATAATTTAAAAATACTTGATAAATGATATTCTGAAACTTTTATGCAGTGGTAAGAAAACATACCGTACCGGTACTACAACAACACCTGTAACTGAACTTACATAGGAAGTTCCAAAAAACTCGTACACCATATAGTCACTCTACGTCTAAAGAGCCATAGATAAAACAATACGACGTCCTACTTCATCCAGGGATAAGTTTTGACAAGTCAATCATTCAATTCAGTGCTGACAATTACCACTAACCCACACCAATTGACAAACGATCATGGGGAATTAGGGGTTAAAAGTTAAAATTAAAAGCAGATAATTTTCTATTAACTGGTGTAAAACTACAAGGAAGCACTATTAACATGAGCACTCTAATTTCTGTAGTTTTGACGATAAACCAAGATGATGAACCTGTGTTTTGATTCCAAGGGTAACAGTTGCTGAAGCATAATAAAGCTGATCATACAAAAATGAGATAAAGATTTTAATATCTGCATTGCAACTTTAATTACATCAAATCTTTTAACCAACCTAATGAAATAAGCATGGAAATAAACTATTTAAACTAATGCCACAGTATTACTATACTACTCCATAAAGCAGTAGCAACAAATTAACAGAAGAAATCAGAATTTTACCCAGTCACAAGGGTTGCCAGTTACTTCGCCACAAGGTAACTTCGCCACAGTAACTTCGCCACATGGTAACTTCGCCACACTTTCATACATCGAAAATTTACATTGCCTACACCGAAACAACACTTTAAATTCGGTTGCCAGTAACTTCGCCACATGGTAACTTCGCCACAGTAACTTCGCCACAGAAACTTCGTCGCATGGTAACTTCGCCACACTTTGAGAAGGTGAAGGGAGATGTGTGGGGATAGTAGGAAAATGTGTTGGGGTGTGGGGGGAGGAAGGAGGGATGTGGGAAGAGGTATGAAAGGAGGTGTAGGAAAGTGTGATGGGGTGTGGGGGAGGTAAGGGGAGATGTAGGGAAAGGTGAGGGTAGGGAGATGTGGGGAATTAAAAGTGTGTTGGGGCCCCACACCTCAACACATTTCCCTACATCTTCCCCATTCCTCTCTCCACATCCTTTCCCCACACGCCAACACACTTCCCCACTCACCCCATACACCACACCCACCCCACACTTCTCCACTCCCCACACATCTTTCCTTACCTCCCCCCACACCCCAACACATTTCCCTACATCTCCCCCCACACCCCCCATATCTCTTCCCACAGCTCCCCTGACCTCCCCCTACACCCCAACGCACTTCCTTATTCACCCCATGCACTCTCCCACACCTCTCTCCCCACATCTTACCCCACAGTTTCGCTTATGTGGCGAAGTTACCAAGTAACTCGAAAAGCCCGATAAAATTTTTTACGGCAACCGGGAATTTAAAGTCTTGTTTCGGTGTAGGCAATGTAAATTTTCCATGTATGAAAGTGTGGCGAAGTTACCATGTGGCGAAGTTACTGTGGCGAAGTTACCATGTGGCGAAGTTACTGGCAACCTTAAATTCCCGGTTGCCGTAAAAAATTTTATCGGGCTTTTCGAGTTACTTGGTAACTTCACCACATAAGCGAAACTGTGGGGTAAGATGTGGGGAGAGAGGTGTGGGAGAGTGCATGGGGTGAATAAGGAAGTGTGTTGGGGTGTAGGGGGAGGTCAGGGGAGCTGTAGCAAGAGATATGGGGGGTGTGGGGGGAGATGCAGGGAAATGTGTTGGGGTGTGGGGGGAGGTACGGAAAGATGTGTGGGGAGGGTGTGGGAAAGTGTATGGGGTGAGTGGGGAAGTGTGTTGGCATGTGGGGAAAGGATGTGGGGAGGGTAATGGGGAAGATGTAGGGAAATGTGTTGAGGTGTGGGGCCCCAACACACTTTTAATTCCCCACGTCTCCCTACCCTCACCTTTCCCTACATCTCCCCTTACCTCCCCCACACTCCATCACACTTTCCTACACCTTTCATACCTCTTCCCACATTCCTCCTTCCTCCCCCCACACCCCAACACATTTTCCTACTATCCCCATATCTCCCTTCACCTTCTCAAAGTGTGGCGAAGTTACCATGTGACGAAGTTTCTGTGGCGAAGTTACCATGTGGCGAAGTTACTGGCAACCGTCACAAGCACAGCATGACCAGCAAATGAAAACACACAGGGCAAACTTACGTTTAAATTGTAAGCAACCAACTTAGGAGTCAAAACCTAATTTGCAACATCATACACTGTACAAAGCAAATAAGTTAGACAGGAATATAAACTCAGCAAGCCATAGGCCTATAGTGTTGTCTTTAAAAAATAATAAGGCCAGCAGTACAATTTGTTTGATGTTGAGCTCCAGCAGATTCGATATTTGTAAACGTTACCGGTACTATAAATTTTCAAATTAAAATTTCTTCAGCGAGTTTTGGTTTGTTTAGGCTACCGATACTTATGTTGGGTCTTATCTAGAGTAAGCCGTCCATGTCTTTCATCGCCTTATGCAGGCGAGTTAATCTCGACGCAGACGGCTTACTCTAGACAAGACCCACTTATGTTCAACTGTGGGGTAGTTTTGATAGAATCAATCTTGAAATGTTAGAGCTGTAAAACTTTTTTGTTTCAACTTTTTAACAACATTATTGATCGACAAACTTGAAGCTGTGACTTGGGCATGGCTCATTGTCTTGGTTTAAAGCTTGATGAAAATTAATTTTACTAAAGTATCGGTACTATAAGCTGTAACACCGCTCCTACCAGTACCAATATTCTATCCAGTATCTGTACAATGAATCTTAATTTCATTACGATGATGTTCTTTTATCTGTAGACTATTACCGATATTTATTTACCGGTACCAATATCTCAGACTCCATGGTTTGGTAAGTCTACCTACCGCTACTTCAAACGAGTCATGTCCAGTAACCTGGTAACAGCCCCCACACTTATTCTGTCTGTTAACTTTAACCTAACCTATAATCTTAACCTAACCTATAACCTGACCTTAACCAAATCTAGTCCTAACTGAACCCAATTTTAACTAAATTTAACCCAAACCAAATTTATCCTAACAAAACTGAACCTGGGGGGGGGCTGGTACTAGACCTAACCCCTTTGAACCCGTAAGGTATACAATACCGGTACTCCTAAACTAGACCAATTCCAACTACATTCCTGCTTGCTTATATTTTGCAGCTTGATCTCAGTCTCACAGCCTATCAATTTTAAACTAGCTTATTTACCAGTATGACACACAGTAGATCTGTTGCATCATGGTACCGTAGTGAATAGACTACCGTGTATGATTACTCAGCGCTTACCAGTCACTGCGTCGTCTAACCGCGTAGACCGCATAGGCATGCAATTTGACGATTGCATGCCTTCTATACACCGGCGCTTGGTGTATCGGTTAAGAGCGTCCACTTGGTAGCCGGTAGACTGGGGTTTTATTCCCAGTCGGGTCATACTAAAGACTTTAAAAATAGTATTCGCAGCTTTCGCGCCAGACGCTCGGCACAAGCGGAAGTGCGAAGGGTTTTGTGTATGTGTTGTTCGTCATGTTATGTCCCTTAACAGCGTTCAATCATTCATGATTGAAAATTGTAACGGGCCGACAATTGAAAATGGCCTAAACAATGTGTGCTTGCACCCGCTGTCCCGTACCCTTTACCTTTACCTTTTACTAGGGATGTGCCAAAACGAAAATTATTCCACTCGGCGAGTAACGAGTACCTGATGAAATTACTCGGCGAGTCCGAATCCGAGTATCTATGACGTCATATTTGATGTACGGTAATGCCAAGTAGGCTTACAAACGATTTTTCATATTTTTTTCTCAGGCCTAACTAATGCTGCTTTTGGCTATTTGACTGTGACATCACAAGCATCGGTCAACTCTTACCCTTATTCCTGAACAATGCAAGTTTTGCAACAAGGCGCAATAATATTTTTTCTCGCTGGAGAATCGGATTTTTTGTAAAAATGCTGCAGTCATATGCGTTACCGCACACACTTTCATATTTGGACCGATAAACAAGCGTAATAACATGCGGCCGAGTAACAGCCGAGTATTGCATAATACTCGGCCGAGTACGAGTAATAAAAACCTGTAATACTCGGTCGAGTACTCGGACTCGGCTCGGCACATCCCTACTTCTTACGTAGTTATTCGGGGATTTAGCGCCAATCTTCCAATACAACTAGATGCAGGACAAAAAAGCAACTTCGAAAATTGCATGCCTATGCGGTCGTCCACGGTGATACGCGTAACACGGCTACTCTTAAATGTTGCCATTTATAAATATTCAAAATGGTCTACATATTCAATGCTTTTCTGACACGGAGAAAGTTCTCAAATAGAAATCGAGAAAATTTTTTTAGGTATTTTTTCAAAAATATTAATAATTTTCTTTGGTTGAATGGCAATCGCCAAGGAATGCATGCCTTGCATGCATGGAGAATACGTCCCTGACAATGTCCCAGTGACCCTGAGCTACTGTTACGTTGTCAACTACTGAATGTTGAATTGTTTAATGTAAATTTATTTCACGTGCCGTGTGCAAACTAATTTATTCTAGTTCTCAGTTGATTGGAATTTGCGTTTGAAATTTTACGTTCAAGTCACTGTGCTAAAGGCTTACCGTCATTTCTTGTGCAATGGGATAGCTACCTCACCGTGATTTCAGTCCACGGATTTAATTTACAGTTTGCAGCTTGCAGGTCGGAGTGTTCTAATCTTTAGCGTTTGGTATGTTGTTAGATACAGTGTACTGTGTAGTTAAAACAGTTAGCGATGTCTTTGGCGTTTTTGACACGTTGTTAGATACAGCGTATAGTTCGAATAGTTAGCAATGTTCTCAACCATCTATATATTTATTTTAAAGGAGTTTATATATACTTAAATTTTGTAAATCTTGTGAAGATGATGTTTAGAGTTGGCCTGCAATAGTAGTTGGTAAGTTAATTGTGTACGTTTGTAAACAGTTTATTAATTTCAGTCAGTGTTATAGTGTAGGTCTAAGCAAACATGTATTCATTGTGTTTAATAAGTCAGTTTGAGTTTCTTGAGATTTGTAGCTCTGCGCTCACAGTTGTTTGTTTCTTATTTTTTAGAAACCGGTTTAAATTGTTCAGCACGGGAAGACAGTGCACCTGCTCAATATATTGCAATCTATACCGCGTTTCGCTCTGTGTTCGTCTATAAGCGTTCAGGCCGCGCCGTTAGGACGTAACACAAAGTTTCAACTACTATTGATTTGCAAGCTGAAGGTTCATCTTCATGTGTGTAAACACGGACTTTGACTGCAAATGCTAATCAAATAGACAGTGATGTCAACTCAAGCCTGTGAAGGCGAATTTATAAACGCTATTGAGAAGTTGCAGCAACAGTTAAATTCTCACTACTTAGCTGCGGAAACCATCATGTCGCTTCGTGACCCAAAAATGGAAAATCTACACTTGACTTTAGCGAAGATAGATTTGGCTTACGAAGAACTTATCACTAACATTCATCGTCTAGATGACGAAAATGTGTCAACATTTCGCGAAAATGCTGCCCGAAATAAAAAAGAGTTTGATGCTCACAAGAACGAGTTTTTGGAGAAAAGAATTGCAACTTCTGTACAGGAACTACCTGCAAGAGATAGTCCTAGCCTGCATCGTTACGATATTCGTTCTCACGTTTCAACTCCATCCGCACGTTCAAAGGTTTCTACAAGTTCAAGCGTAAAGCGAAAGGAAGCCGAAGCGGAGTTCAAAGCAGCGCAATTACGAGCCTTTCAAGCAAGTGAACGAGCTCAGGAGACTTTGGTCTTACAACGCCACCAAGCGGAGATAGCTCAGCGAGAAGCGCAACGCGAGCTGGAACTCGCGTCTGTAAAATTGCAAGTTTGGGATCGAGACGGCAACGAAGAAAGTTCTGGTCCTTTCAAATTTGTTCAGCAGGCGCCTTCGAGGTTTTCAGTAACCGATCAACGTGCTGGACCTTCAGTTATCCCTGCCTCTCCACATACATCTCCGGATATTCCATCAATCAAAGAATGTTCTGGTCCTTCAACCTCAACAGCTTCGCGAGCACCTCCAGGATTTCAAACCATCAATGAATGCCCTGGTCCTTCAGCAATCAGTTCCTTGCAACCACCAGGTATTTCTAGAACATCTGGATTCCAATCAACAACCGATCCGGTAGCTGTACTGCAAAGTGTTGCCACTCCAAATTCTGCACCGGCACAAGCTGGTGATCATTTCGATCAATCTCTCAGCCAGCCGATGATAAACAATTCGCAACTCACAAACGTTCGCGACAAACGTAAAGGTGTGTATTTTTCTGATGCGTGTGTTGCACATGACGAAGTGAGTAGGCCTAGATATTTTGCACCGAATGATTTTGTTAGTAGTTCCGCGTATGATTTACCGACTGCATACCCCAGTGCAAACCGAGCGACACATTTTAATCAAACCCAACCTACTTCAGTCAATTACTACGATGTAGGGAAACCGTTACACCAAGCTGGGGCGAACACGTTAATGAATCGAACTATATCAGACCAAGCTAGAACGAACACATTCCTAGACAACCCTACAGCACACCAAGCTAGAGCGAACCCGGAACCTTTGCAAATTCCTTACAGTCATAATTATGGCCGGATTCCCGGGTCTATGGGTTTCGATCAGAGTTCTTATATTGACCCTCAAAATCAGACATTCGGGCCGGTTCCACGACCTTTTTTCTTTCCTCGCGCTCATCAGTTATCTTATGATGAACTCTTTTTGCCCAGACCAGAATTTAAAAAATTTAATGGAAATCCATTGGAATTCCATTCTTTCATTGCTAATTTTGAACGGCATGTAGAGCCTAGAGTTTCTGACCAAAAAATACTTTTTTGCTTGCTACTGCAGCATTGCGAGGGTAAGGTTCGAGATCGCATTGACTCTTATACCGAAAGGGGTGATCTGGCTTATACGCTTGCTAAAACAAAACTTCAAAGCGAATACGGGAGACCGTGCGTTATAGCAGATATTTGCGAACAACGATTGAAAGACGCACCTGTCGTTAAATCTAATGATGCTGCGGGTATTAAGTCTTTTTCTGAGTGTTTAGAGAAAACCTTAATAACTCTTGAAAATTTGCAATTTTTTGGAAGTTTAAATTCACTTAATACTATCACTAAGTTAGTAAATAAATTGCCGTTTGAAATGAGAAGGCGTTGGGTTCAAGAATCTGTAGCTATCGAGGATCAAACTGGTCAAATCGCGACTTTTAATCATTTTGTGACATTTGTTTCTCGACAATCTAAAGAGTTAGACTCTCTGTATGGTCGTCGTATTTTTGCTAACAAATCCGAAACGAAGAGTTCGAATCTTCGTGCCAACAAACCTTCGTACAACTTCGCAGTTGGGTTTGAAAGCAGCGAGTGTGATAAAACGCATCTACCAAATGGATGTTGTTGGTTCTGCAACGGTAAAGGTCATAAGTTGTATACTTGCGCAACTTTTCAAAAACTTCCTGTAAAGGAACGTTCTAATTGGGTAAAAAATAAGCGTCTTTGCTATAAATGTCTCAGCAGTAAGCACACTACAAAGGAGTGCAAACGTACCAGCACATGCACTGTGTCCGGTTGTACGGGTACGTACCATCATACACTGCTTCACAGTTTTATCTCCCGTAAATCCAATGAATCAACCAGCAATGAATCAGACTCAGCCTCACATTCGGCTAAACGCATGCAGAATGACAAGCCCGAGTGCAGCTCCAACACTAACGCTGTGACCTGTGCTCAAGCTTCCGATAGTGTTTATCTTTGCGTTGTGCCAGTAAAGGTACACTATAAGGGAAGGACTGCTTTGACATACGCATTCCTTGACCAAGGTTCGACTCACTCGTTTTGTGATAAAAAATTGGTTACGACCTTAGGTATTTTGGGACAAAGGCAAGACCTAAAGTTGCAGACCTTAGGTAATCCTGCCTCTACTCATCACGGTTTGACATTCAGCTTGAATGTGGCGTCACTCGAAGGGAATACTACAATTACCCTTCCCAAGGTGTTTTCTCTAGATGATATACCTATACGACCTAATTTAATACCTGCGAAGAATACCTTGAAGGAAATGTCGCATTTAAGTGATCTTTCCTTCCCTTGTCTACAAGGAGCTTCTGTAACTTTACTCATTGGCGCAGATGTTCCTGAACTTTTTTGTCCTTTGAGTGTTCGTAAGGGTCGCCGTGGTCAACCCGTGGCCATTGAAACTCCCTTGGGTTGGTCTCTACTGGGACCTTCACTGGTACCTTCAGCGGCAGGCAACTGTTCTGTAAATTTCGTGAAGCATCAAACCAGTGATGTTGAACAACTTGTTCAAAGGCTATGGGCCAATGACTTTGGGGATGGAACGTCGGTCCTGAATCGACCTTTTTCTCGTGAGGACCGGGTGATGCTAAACGTTCTTGAAGAAACTGTCGCAATTAAAAACGGCCACTACTACCTTCCGCTTCCTTGGAAGTCTGAAGCAACTACGTTGCCCGACAACCGCGAATTGGCTGTGCGACGTTTGTCACACCTTAAGAAACGCCTGCAAAGAGATGAGAATCTGCGTGGAAGTTATGTTGATACTTTAAATGAGTATGTAAAGGAAGGGTACGCTGAAGTTGTTCCGGTGACGGGTGACGTGGCTGGATCACTAAATTGGTATCTACCCCATCACCCAGTCAAGCATCCTCACAAACCCGAAAAGGTAAGAGTGGTGTTTGACTGCGGAGCTAAATGCAAAGGTGTTTCCTTAAACGACTCTTTGATGGCTGGGCCCAGTCTTACCAGCAAACTTGTAGGCGTTCTTATTCGCTTCCGCGAGGAACGAGTTGCTGTTGTCGGTGACATCAAATCCATGTTTCACCAAATACGTGTCAATCCAGAGCATGTAAATGCTCTAAAATTTTTATGGTGGCCAGCCGGAGATTTAAGCAAGGAACCTATCGATCATCGTATGACCGTTCATCTCTTTGGTGCCAGTTCTTCTCCCAGCTGTGCGCAATATTGTCTACGGCGCATAGCAAGGGATTTCGGAAATTATCATCTGCAAGCGTCTTCTGACGTTGTCAACAATAATTTTTATGTTGACGACTGCTTGCTTTCTTTTCAAACCGCTGATCAGGCTATAGCGGTTATAAACGACCTCATTCGAATGTTGCAAAGGGGAGGCTTTCAGTTGAGAAAGTTTCTCACCAACGATCATGAGGTTCTGGAGGCAATTCCAGAGGAAGAACGAGCTAAGAATACGAAAAATCATGAGTTTGAACCTACATCTACGCACCGAGTCTTGGGCATTTTGTGGAATTTTACAAAAGACGTTTTCGTGTTTGACGTCACTTTACCGGTAAAACCACCGACTAGACGCGGGTTGCTTTCATCTATATCCAGTTTGTTTGACCCTCTTCGTCTTATGAGTCCCGTAACCCTTACGCCTAAGCTTTTGCTGCAAGATCTTTGCAGAAAGAATTGTGGTTGGGACAAGGCTTTAGATGTCGAGGACATAAGTTGTTGGAATAAATGGTTGCAATGTTTACCAGATTTAAAACGCCTGCGAATTGCACGGTGCTTTAAGCCTGAAGGATTTGGCGGTGTAAACCGTATCGAAATCCATGTTTTTTCCGATGCTTCGTCGCATAGTTATGGCAGCTGTTGTTATCTTCGATTAAGCAATGACAGTGGCGACCATCACTGCTGCTTAGTTATAGGCAAATCACGTGTCGCTCCCATTAAAGCTGTAACTATACCCAGACTGGAACTGACCGCCGCAGTTTTGTCTGTGAGACTTTATCAGCTGGTAAAGCAAGAATTGAAATTGGGTGACTGTAGGGCGGTGTTTTGGACAGACTCTACCTCTGTCCTGAAAATCATTCACAATAACACCAAACGATTTCCTGTTTTTGTGGCAAATCGCGTTGCTATAATTGACGAAGCCACAACAATTAACGATTGGAGGCATGTACCTTCTAAGCTAAACCCAGCAGACGACGCTACTCGAGGTATCCAAGCAAGCTTGCTAACATCATCGCATCGTTGGTTCAATGGACCTCCCTTTCTTTGGGGTCCGGAAGAGCAGTGGCCGGACGGTCTTACCGATTTACCTGAGGTACCCGGGGAACTTTTACTCAACAACCCTTTTGCAGACAAGGTACCTAACTTCTCTGTGCAATCTACTCGCTTGGAAGATCCTATTAGCTGGCTAATAGATCGATGCTCGACCTTGTCGAAATTGAAAACACTTGTTGCATGGATATTAAGAAGCAAGGAAATCTTACTTTGCAAAATTCGGGGTAAACCTAAGCTTGTTTATGCACCCGTTTTATCCAGAAACGAATTAAAATTTGCCGAGTCTGAAGTCGTTAAACATATACAGCGACAGCACTTTCCTTTCTCTTCTGGACACTCCTTTCCTCGCTCTATGCAAAAGCTGCACCCAATTTATGTTGATGGGGTATTACGCGTGGGAGGGAGACTGGAGAACGCGGATGTTAGTTACGATTTGAAACATCCTGTAATACTTCCAAAGGACAGTCGGTTTACTGAGCTTGTTATACAACACAGCCATCACCTTTTAGGTCACGCTGGTGCTAGTCATACTTGGGCAAATATTCGCTCACGCTATTGGATAGTAAAGGGTGGGGCAGCAGTTCGTCATTGTATTGGCAACTGCCTTCTGTGTAAACGACGAAATTCACCCGTTGGGAAACAGTTTATGGCCGATTTGCCTACTTCCCGACTGCAAGTTGACAAACCACCATTTAGCCACGTAGGCGTTGATTATTTTGGCCCATTCCAAGTAAAACAAGGACGTTCTTTGGTAAAGCGGTACGCCTGTGTATTTACGTGCATGACAGTTAGAGCGATTCACGTTGAAATGTCCATCTCTCTGTCCACAGATTCGTTTCTTTGTGCCTTGCAACGATTTATATCCAGACGTGGCAAACCACTGCACATTTATAGTGACAATGGCACTAACTTCGTCGGTGCAGCTCGAGTGTTAAGAGACTCTTTGAAGGCTTTCAATCAAACCCAAATTCACAAATTTCTTTGTCAGAGGGATATCGACTGGTCGTTCAACCCTCCCGCAGCCAGTCACATGGGCGGTGCGTGGGAACGCATGATACGGTCCATACGTCGTACATTAGATGCTTTGGTGGGGAATCAAACCTTGACCGACGAAGCCTTAACTACATTATTGGCGGAGGTTGAAGGTATCATAAATTCACGTCCTTTGGTGCCAGTTACCTTCGATCCAAAGAGCGACGAACCGTTGACGCCAAACCATTTACTTTTAATGAGGAGCAATCCGAGCCTTCCCCCAGGTCTATTTGAAAAAGCAGATTGTTATGGTAAACGCCGATGGGCCCAAATACAGTTCATTGCCAACCAATTTTGGGCTCGATGGATTAAAGAATTCCTTCCAAATCTTAATCTTCGGCAGAAATGGTTTAAACCACAAGCTAACGTTGAAGTAAACGACATTGTGCTACTTGTAGATAACATGCAACACAGATCGAGATGGCAATTGGGGCGGATAATGAAGACCTTTCCGGACAAGAAGGGTAGAATTCGCACTGTCACTGTAAAAACCAAACTTAACACTTTCGTCAGGCCTATTACCAAACTTTGTGTTATTGCATCCACTAAGGAATCGAACACGCAACCTAATGGCCCATCCTTTCCTAGTAGTAGTTGACTATCTTCACCTTGTTGTTTAATGCCTCCCTTGGAGCTCATTTGCGCGGGGGTATGTTACGTTGTCAACTACTGAATGTTGAATTGTTTAATGTAAATTTATTTCACGTGCCGTGTGCAAACTAATTTATTCTAGTTCTCAGTTGATTGGAATTTGCGTTTGAAATTTTACGTTCAAGTCACTGTGCTAAAGGCTTACCGTCATTTCTTGTGCAATGGGATAGCTACCTCACCGTGATTTCAGTCCACGGATTTAATTTACAGTTTGCAGCTTGCAGGTCGGAGTGTTCTAATCTTTAGCGTTTGGTATGTTGTTAGATACAGTGTACTGTGTAGTTAAAACAGTTAGCGATGTCTTTGGCGTTTTTGACACGTTGTTAGATACAGCGTATAGTTCGAATAGTTAGCAATGTTCTCAACCATCTATATATTTATTTTAAAGGAGTTTATATATACTTAAATTTTGTAAATCTTGTGAAGATGATGTTTAGAGTTGGCCTGCAATAGTAGTTGGTAAGTTAATTGTGTACGTTTGTAAACAGTTTATTAATTTCAGTCAGTGTTATAGTGTAGGTCTAAGCAAACATGTATTCATTGTGTTTAATAAGTCAGTTTGAGTTTCTTGAGATTTGTAGCTCTGCGCTCACAGTTGTTTGTTTCTTATTTTTTAGAAACCGGTTTAAATTGTTCAGCACGGGAAGACAGTGCACCTGCTCAATATATTGCAATCTATACCGCGTTTCGCTCTGTGTTCGTCTATAAGCGTTCAGGCCGCGCCGTTAGGACGTAACACAAAGTTTCAACTACTATTGATTTGCAAGCTGAAGGTTCATCTTCATGTGTGTAAACACGGACTTTGACTGCAAATGCTAATCAAATAGACAGTGATGTCAACTCAAGCCTGTGAAGGCGAATTTATAAACGCTATTGAGAAGTTGCAGCAACAGTTAAATTCTCACTACTTAGCTGCGGAAACCATCATGTCGCTTCGTGACCCAAAAATGGAAAATCTACACTTGACTTTAGCGAAGATAGATTTGGCTTACGAAGAACTTATCACTAACATTCATCGTCTAGATGACGAAAATGCGTCAACATTTCGCGAAAATGCTGCCCGAAATAAAAAAGAGTTTGATGCTCACAAGAACGAGTTTTTGGAGAAAAGAATTGCAACTTCTGTACAGGAACTACCTGCAAGAGATAGTCCTAGCCTGCATCGTTACGATATTCGTTCTCACGTTTCAACTCCATCCGCACGTTCAAAGGTTTCTACAAGTTCAAGCGTAAAGCGAAAGGAAGCCGAAGCGGAGTTCAAAGCAGCGCAATTACGAGCCTTTCAAGCAAGTGAACGAGCTCAGGAGACTTTGGTCTTACAACGCCACCAAGCGGAGATAGCTCAGCGAGAAGCGCAACGCGAGCTGGAACTCGCGTCTGTAAAATTGCAAGTTTGGGATCGAGACGGCAACGAAGAAAGTTCTGGTCCTTTCAAATTTGTTCAGCAGGCGCCTTCGAGGTTTTCAGTAACCGATCAACGTGCTGGACCTTCAGTTATCCCTGCCTCTCCACATACATCTCCGGATATTCCATCAATCAAAGAATGTTCTGGTCCTTCAACCTCAACAGCTTCGCGAGCACCTCCAGGATTTCAAACCATCAATGAATGCCCTGGTCCTTCAGCAATCAGTTCCTTGCAACCACCAGGTATTTCTAGAACATCTGGATTCCAATCAACAACCGATCCGGTAGCTGTACTGCAAAGTGTTGCCACTCCAAATTCTGCACCGGCACAAGCTGGTGATCATTTCGATCAATCTCTCAGCCAGCCGATGATAAACAATTCGCAACTCACAAACGTTCGCGACAAACGTAAAGGTGTGTATTTTTCTGATGCGTGTGTTGCACATGACGAAGTGAGTAGGCCTAGATATTTTGCACCGAATGATTTTGTTAGTAGTTCCGCGTATGATTTACCGACTGCATACCCCAGTGCAAACCGAGCGACACATTTTAATCAAACCCAACCTACTTCAGTCAATTACTACGATGTAGGGAAACCGTTACACCAAGCTGGGGCGAACACGTTAATGAATCGAACTATATCAGACCAAGCTAGAACGAACACATTCCTAGACAACCCTACAGCACACCAAGCTAGAGCTAACCCGGAACCTTTGCAAATTCCTTACAGTCATAATTATGGCCGGATTCCCGGGTCTATGGGTTTCGATCAGAGTTCTTATATTGACCCTCAAAATCAGACATTCGGGCCGGTTCCACGACCTTTTTTCTTTCCTCGCGCTCATCAGTTATCTTATGATGAACTCTTTTTGCCCAGACCAGAATTTAAAAAATTTAATGGAAATCCATTGGAATTCCATTCTTTCATTGCTAATTTTGAACGGCATGTAGAGCCAAGAGTTTCTGACCAAAAAATACTTTTTTGCTTGCTACTGCAGCATTGCGAGGGTAAGGTTCGAGATCGCATTGACTCTTATACCGAAAGGGGTGATCTGGCTTATACGCTTGCTAAAACAAAACTTCAAAGCGAATACGGGAGACCGTGCGTTATAGCAGATATTTGCGAACAACGATTGAAAGACGCACCTGTCGTTAAATCTAATGATGCTGCGGGTACTAAGTCTTTTTCTGAGTGTTTAGAGAAAACCTTAATAACTCTTGAAAATTTGCAATTTTTTGGAAGTTTAAATTCACTTGATACTATCACTAAGTTAGTAAATAAATTGCCGTTTGAAATGAGAAGGCGTTGGGTTCAAGAATCTGTAGCTATCGAGGATCAAACTGGTCAAATCGCGACTTTTAATCATTTTGTGACATTTGTTTCTCGACAATCTAAAGAGTTAGACTCTCTGTATGGTCGTCGTATTTTTGCTAACAAATCCGAAACGAAGAGTTCGAATCTTCGTGCCAACAAACCTTCGTACAACTTCGCAGTTGGGTTTGAAAGCAGCGAGTGTGATAAAACGCATCTACCAAATGGATGTTGTTGGTTCTGCAACGGTAAAGGTCATAAGTTGTATACTTGCGCAACTTTTCAAAAACTTCCTGTAAAGGAACGTTCTAATTGGGTAAAAAATAAGCGTCTTTGCTATAAATGTCTCAGCAGTAAGCACACTACAAAGGAGTGCAAACGTACCAGCACATGCACTGTGTCCGGTTGTACGGGTACGTACCATCATACACTGCTTCACAGTTTTATCTCCCGTAAATCCAATGAATCAACCAGCAATGAATCAGACTCAGCCTCACATTCGGCTAAACGCATGCAGAATGACAAGCCCGAGTGCAGCTCCAACACTAACGCTGTGACCTGTGCTCAAGCTTCCGATAATGTTTATCTTTGCGTTGTGCCAGTAAAGGTACACTATAAGGGAAGGACTGCTTTGACATACGCATTCCTTGACCAAGGTTCGACTCACTCGTTTTGTGATAAAAAATTGGTTACGACCTTAGGTATTTTGGGACAAAGGCAAGACCTAAAGTTGCAGACCTTAGGTAATCCTGCCTCTACTCATCACGGTTTGACATTCAGCTTGAATGTGGCGTCACTCGAAGGGAATGCTACAATTACCCTTCCCAAGGTGTTTTCTCTAGATGATATACCTATACGACCTAATTTAATACCTGCGAAGAATACCTTGAAGGAAATGTCGCATTTAAGTGATCTTTCCTTCCCTTGTCTACAAGGAGCTTCTGTAACTTTACTCATTGGCGCAGATGTTCCTGAACTTTTTTGTCCTTTGAGTGTTCGTAAGGGTCGCCGTGGTCAACCCGTGGCCATTGAAACTCCCTTGGGTTGGTCTCTACTGGGACCTTCACTGGTACCTTCAGCGGCAGGCAACTGTTCTGTAAATTTCGTGAAGCATCAAACCAGTGATGTTGAACAACTTGTTAAAAGGCTATGGGCCAATGACTTTGGGGATGGAACGTCGGTCCTGAATCGACCTTTTTCTCGTGAGGACCGGGTGATGCTAAACGTTCTTGAAGAAACTGTCGCAATTAAAAACGGCCACTACTACCTTCCGCTTCCTTGGAAGTCTGAAGCAACTACGTTGCCCGACAACCGCGAATTGGCTGTGCGACGTTTGTCACACCTTAAGAAACGCCTGCAAAGAGATGAGAATCTGCGTGGAAGTTATGTTGATACTTTAAATGAGTATGTAAAGGAAGGGTACGCTGAAGTTGTTCCGGTGACGGGTGACGTGGCTGGATCACTAAATTGGTATCTACCCCATCACCCAGTCAAGCATCCTCACAAACCCGAAAAGGTAAGAGTGGTGTTTGACTGCGGAGCTAAATGCAAAGGTGTTTCCTTAAACGACTCTTTGATGGCTGGGCCCAGTCTTACCAGCAACCTTGTAGGCGTTCTTATTCGCTTCCGCGAGGAACGAGTTGCTGTTGTCGGTGACATCAAATCCATGTTTCACCAAATACGTGTCAATCCAGAGCATGTAAATGCTCTAAAATTTTTATGGTGGCCAGCCGGAGATTTAAGCAAGGAACCTATCGATCATCGTATGACCGTTCATCTCTTTGGTGCCAGTTCTTCTCCCAGCTGTGCGCAATATTGTCTACGGCGCATAGCAAGGGATTTCGGAAATTATCATCTGCAAGCGTCTTCTGACGTTGTCAACAATAATTTTTATGTTGACGACTGCTTGCTTTCTTTTCAAACCGCTGATCAGGCTATAGCGGTTATAAACGACCTCATTCGAATGTTGCAAAGGGGAGGCTTTCAGTTGAGAAAGTTTCTCACCAACGATCATGAGGTTCTGGAGGCAATTCCAGAGGAAGAACGAGCTAAGAATACGAAAAATCATGAGTTTGAACCTACATCTACGCACCGAGTCTTGGGCATTTTGTGGAATTTTACAAAAGACGTTTTCGTGTTTGACGTCACTTTACCGGTAAAACCACCGACTAGACGCGGGTTGCTTTCATCTATATCCAGTTTGTTTGACCCTCTTGGTCTTGTGAGTCCCGTAACCCTTACGCCTAAGCTTTTGCTGCAAGATCTTTGCAGAAAGAATTGTGGTTGGGACAAGGCTTTAGATGTCGAGGACATAAGTTGTTGGAATAAATGGTTGCAATGTTTACCAGATTTAAAACGCCTGCGAATTGCACGGTGCTTTAAGCCTGAAGGATTTGGCGGTGTAAACCGTATCGAAATCCATGTTTTTTCCGATGCTTCGTCGCATAGTTATGGCAGCTGTTGTTATCTTCGATTAAGCAATGACAGTGGCGACCATCACTGCTGCTTAGTTATAGGCAAATCACGTGTCGCTCCCATTAAAGCTGTAACTATACCCAGACTGGAACTGACCGCCGCAGTTTTGTCTGTGAGACTTTATCAGCTGGTAAAGCAAGAATTGAAATTGGGTGACTGTAGGGCGGTGTTTTGGACAGACTCTACCTCTGTCCTGAAAATCATTCACAATAACACCAAACGATTTCCTGTTTTTGTGGCAAATCGCGTTGCTATAATTGACGAAGCCACAACAATTAACGATTGGAGGCATGTACCTTCTAAGCTAAACCCAGCAGACGACGCTACTCGAGGTATCCAAGCAAGCTTGCTAACATCATCGCATCGTTGGTTCAATGGACCTCCCTTTCTTTGGGGTCCGGAAGAGCAGTGGCCGGACGGTCTTACCGATTTACCTGAGGTACCCGGGGAACTTTTACTCAACAACCCTTTTGCAGACAAGGTACCTAACTTCTCTGTGCAATCTACTCGCTTGGAAGATCCTATTAGCTGGCTAATAGATCGATGCTCGACCTTGTCGAAATTGAAAACACTTGTTGCATGGATATTAAGAAGCAAGGAAATCTTACTTTGCAAAATTCGGGGTAAACCTAAGCTTGTTTATGCACCCGTTTTATCCAGAAACGAATTAAAATTTGCCGAGTCTGAAGTCGTTAAACATATACAGCGACAGCACTTTCCTTTCTCTTCTGGACACTCCTTTCCTCGCTCTATGCAAAAGCTGCACCCAATTTATGTTGATGGGGTATTACGCGTGGGAGGGAGACTGGAGAACGCGGATGTTAGTTACGATTTGAAACATCCTGTAATACTTCCAAAGGACAGTCGGTTTACTGAGCTTGTTATACAACACAGCCATCACCTTTTAGGTCACGCTGGTGCTAGTCATACTTGGGCAAATATTCGCTCACGCTATTGGATAGTAAAGGGTGGGGCAGCAGTTCGTCATTGTATTGGCAACTGCCTTCTGTGTAAACGACGAAATTCACCCGTTGGGAAACAGTTTATGGCCGATTTGCCTACTTCCCGACTGCAAGTTGACAAACCACCATTTAGCCACGTAGGCGTTGATTATTTTGGCCCATTCCAAGTAAAACAAGGACGTTCTTTGGTAAAGCGGTACGCCTGTGTATTTACGTGCATGACAGTTAGAGCGATTCACGTTGAAATGTCCATCTCTCTGTCCACAGATTCGTTTCTTTGTGCCTTGCAACGATTTATATCCAGACGTGGCAAACCACTGCACATTTATAGTGACAATGGCACTAACTTCGTCGGTGCAGCTCGAGTGTTAAGAGACTCTTTGAAGGCTTTCAATCAAACCCAAATTCACAAATTTCTTTGTCAGAGGGATATCGACTGGTCGTTCAACCCTCCCGCAGCCAGTCACATGGGCGGTGCGTGGGAACGCATGATACGGTCCATACGTCGTACATTAGATGCTTTGGTGGGGAATCAAACCTTGACCGACGAAGCCTTAACTACATTATTGGCGGAGGTTGAAGGTATCATAAATTCACGTCCTTTGGTGCCAGTTACCTTCGATCCAAAGAGCGACGAACCGTTGACGCCAAACCATTTACTTTTAATGAGGAGCAATCCGAGCCTTCCCCCAGGTCTATTTGAAAAAGCAGATTGTTATGGTAAACGCCGATGGGCCCAAATACAGTACATTGCCAACCAATTTTGGGCTCGATGGATTAAAGAATTCCTTCCAAATCTTAATCTTCGGCAGAAATGGTTTAAACCACAAGCTAACGTTGAAGTAAACGACATTGTGCTACTTGTAGATAACATGCAACACAGATCGAGATGGCAATTGGGGCGGATAATGAAGACCTTTCCGGACAAGAAGGGTAGAATTCGCACTGTCACTGTAAAAACCAAACTTAACACTTTCGTCAGGCCTATTACCAAACTTTGTGTTATTGCATCCACTAAGGAATCGAACACGCAACCTAATGGCCCATCCTTTCCTAGTAGTAGTTGACTATCTTCACCTTGTTGTTTAATGCCTCCCTTGGAGCTCATTTGCGCGGGGGTATGTTACGTTGTCAACTACTGAATGTTGAATTGTTTAATGTAAATTTATTTCACGTGCCGTGTGCAAACTAATTTATTCTAGTTCTCAGTTGATTGGAATTTGCGTTTGAAATTTTACGTTCAAGTCACTGTGCTAAAGGCTTACCGTCATTTCTTGTGCAATGGGATAGCTACCTCACCGTGATTTCAGTCCACGGATTTAATTTACAGTTTGCAGCTTGCAGGTCGGAGTGTTCTAATCTTTAGCGTTTGGTATGTTGTTAGATACAGTGTACTGTGTAGTTAAAACAGTTAGCGATGTCTTTGGCGTTTTTGACACGTTGTTAGATACAGCGTATAGTTCGAATAGTTAGCAATGTTCTCAACCATCTATATATTTATTTTAAAGGAGTTTATATATACTTAAATTTTGTAAATCTTGTGAAGATGATGTTTAGAGTTGGCCTGCAATAGTAGTTGGTAAGTTAATTGTGTACGTTTGTAAACAGTTTATTAATTTCAGTCAGTGTTATAGTGTAGGCCTAAGCAAACATGTATTCATTGTGTTTAATAAGTCAATTTGAGTTTCTTGAGATTTGTAGCTCTGCGCTCACAGTTGTTTGTTTCTTATTTTTTAGAAACCGGTTTAAATTGTTCAGCACGGGAAGACAGTGCACCTGCTCAATATATTGCAATCTATACCGCGTTTCGCTCTGTGTTCGTCTATAAGCGTTCAGGCCGCGCCGTTAGGACGTAACACAAAGTACACAAAGTTCTACAGCTAGGCTTTTGCCTTGATTAACTTCTGTCAAAAACTTACTGTACTGCCACGCTAAGTCTCAAGCTTAAGCTCAGTCTACAACACTTACAACGATGTAAGGGCCGAGTAATGTCTAGTACAGAGGTGGGCATTTTTTTAAAATTGGTTGAAGCGCAGCGCAACAAAGCGCAAAAGTTCTGTTAAGTCATGAAACGCAACGCAACTAGCGCAACCTAATTTTTAAATTGACTGAAGCGCAACGCAACTTTCGCAATCAATTATTTTTTCGCATTAAAGCGCAACGCAACTTCCGCAATCAATAATTTTTTTGCATTAAAGCGCAACGCAACTTCCGCAATGAGGTTTATACAAAAGAAAAAGCGCAACGCAACTTTCGCAATGAAAAATTTAATAAAGCACAACGAGTGGATGTATAAGCAATGCAATTTTTTCTTGAGTTATTTTTATAGGTGCTTTTAACAGCACGCAGTTGTCTACAACGCGACAACGATTTTAATGCAAGTGACTGTAACAGGATTTTGCGTGGTCAATGAACAGGAAAATTAAATAAGAAGCGAAAAAAGATGCGTTGCTAATGATTGCTTTCTTCATCTTCATCCTCTTATCACGAGAAAGCGAAGAAAGCGCTGCTTAGGACTAATCCAGATTCGCTTAGGAGTTGCCTTTGTTTCCGAGTTTTCCGGTTGAATTTTGCTTCTGACTTATTCAATTTGCCGCTTGCCAGATTTCACCAAGCAGAGATAATCAACGTGAAGCATCTTATCCAAGGACGCAACAACGAGACTAGGTTGGGAGTTGAACCATCAACCTTGCGATCATGGTCGTAAAAACGACGCTCCAAACCACTGAGCCACGTTGCATTGTCGCGTGCCGTTAAAAGCACCTCATCGCGGTAAATCATAATTTGCATATGCGGCGAAGTTCTCCACAACAACAAGTAAATACGATTTATTCAACACTCAATGATCTCTTTAAGCACTTGCAATTATTTTAAAAAGCAAAAGACTTTAGTGTACCACATTTCTGATGAGCTGAAAATTTCTGCTACAATAAATTGACCTATAGGCGTATTGTAGCCTACGCATCAAGAAACAAACTGCTATGGTATTAAAAACAGTTACAAAAAACTGCTTTCTCCAGCACATTGCGCTTTAATTAATCGACAAAGCGCAACGCAGTATTTCAACTTCCGACAGTGCGCAACGCAACAAAGCGCAAGCAACCAGATTCTTTTCAGTTCGCAGCGCAATAATGCGCACACTAATGTATATTTTTTCAGTTCGCAACGCAATAAAGCGCAAGAAGGATTTATTTTCCTTGAAGCGCAGCGCAACTTGCGCAATGGCTAAAAATAATTTGTTAAAGCGCTTCGCAACTTCCGCACGTGCGGAAGTTGCGTAACTAGCGCTTTGCGCTTCAAATTGCGGAATGCCCACCTCTGGTCTAGTACCGGTATCACAGTATCAGCCCCCAGGTTTAGTTAGGGTTAAATTTAGTTAGGGTTCGGTTCAGTTACAAGCCTAACCCTAGCCGAACCAAAATTAAAGCGTTATCCAAAAAATCGTACTTCACAACTGAGTTGAAAATAAACCAAAAAGACCCTCGTAAAATATGGGATATTCTGCGTTCTGTCCTCCCTGCTTCTTCTAAACGAGCCCCAGTAACATCCTTGAAAATTAACGGTCGTATTGTTTCTAATCAGCAGGTAATCACCGAACAATTTAATGAATTTTTTTGCTCTATTGGCGCTAACTTAGCTAGCAAAATTGACAACTCGGCTCATAGCTCCTACTACAAATATCTTAAACGCCGTGTTTCACCCTCCATGTACTTGGACGTACCTGAACTTTCAGAAATTATCAATGCAATTAATGACCTCAATATTAACAAAGCAATAGGTAATGATCACATATCCCCTTATTTCCTTCGAATTGGCTCAACAATACTAGCTCCCTATATTCAGGTTTTCATTGATTATTGCTTCGCCAACGGTATATTTCCCGAAAATGGCACCACTGCAAAAGTTGTTCCAATCTTCAAAAAAGGCAAACGTGACAACCCTACCAACTATCGCCCTATTTCAATACTAACCTGCTTTGCTAAAATATTTGAACGAATAATTTATGAACGTCTGTTCACCTTTCTGAAAAAACATAATGTGATACTAGAATCTCAATATGGCTTTCAAAGTAATAGATCTGCTAATCATGCTCTTATTGACGTAATAACCAACTCATTCGATAACATCAATGATAAATTGTATACAGGACTGATATTCCTTGACCTCACAAAAGCTTTCGATACAGTAAATCACGAAATCCTTCTGCTTAAATTAGATCATTATAGTATTCGGGGCCAGGCTAATGATCTCCTGCGTGCATTTTTAAAAAGAAAACAATTCGTTTCTATCAACAGCCACGAGTCTTCTTTACTATGCAATGACTTTGGGGTTGCTCAAGGTTCAACCCTTGGACCCTTACTATTCTTATTATACATTAACGATTTACCATCATCCGTTAACTGTATTCCCCGACTTTTCGCAGACGATACTTGCTTATTGTTTTCAGCCTCAAACCCATCTAAACTACGTTCCCACATGCAGAAAGATCTACACAATGTTACTGAGTGGTTTAAGGCCAACAAACTAACAGTTAATCCTTCCAAATCTAATGTCCTAATTATCGCTCCAAAGTTAAATAAACCCCATCCTGATATGGATCTTTCCATCAACAATTCGCCTCTTCCTATCTGTCAAAGTGCCAAGTACCTAGGCGTTAGCCGCGTTACCATAGACAAGCAACTAAATTTTGACAACCACATATCAACGGTCGAACATAAAATATCTAGAGCTGTTGGAATTATTTCCAAGCTACGTCATTATTTACCAACAAGCGCAATTTTACAAATTTACTATTTTCTTAAACCTACACATCTGTTATATGGACTAATAGTATGGGGTTCTACCTATAAATCTAAACTTAAAAAACTGTTATCCCTTCAAAACAAAGCGGTAAAGTTAATTGGCGGTGGTCTCTCAAGAGATTTAGTTACTCCCCTTTATTACCAACATGGCATTCTTGAACTTCCAGATCTATTTAAATTTGAAATCGGAAAATTTGTTCATGCTCATTTTAAGAACAATCTACCTCCCGCAATTTCTAATTTTTTTTTATTGACCAGTGTAATGTCCCAAAAAAATACTAGATCTACCCAGACTCTAAGAAACTGTTTATATATACCTCGCTATACAACTAATTGGTTGCAAAAATGTATAAGATAACAAGGAGTTAATATCTGGAATGATATTTTAACGAATATCCAGAACTCTTCGTTTAATTTATTTAAAATTCGGTTCAAAAAACATTTGCTTCAAACGTACAATAATTGAACTTTAGACCTACTAGTGTGAAATGTGGAAATAGTTTTATGCAAATCACTACCTCATAGTCCTGAATTTATATTATGTTCATCTGTTAACCTATACATGTAAATGTGATCGCATGTCCATTCATGAAATCGACAATAGGGTGGCAGCTGACTAGATGACCGAAAGGTCTATTCGCCGTCTCCCTGCGGTCATGTTTGTTTGTCTATTTCTTTAAGTGTATTATTTTGTGCCACTTTACCGCTAATAAATGTTGATGATGATGATAATCCTAACCAAACCTAACCCTAACTGAACCTGGGGGCTGATACTAGACGTTACCCGTAAGGCCGTAATACAAATTACATTACACATTATACCCAATAGGCCACTACAGACTAGTAGCTTATTAAAATTATTGGTTATCATCCAAAATTAAATCCGGATCCTGAAAAAGCAAAAAACCACAATCCCGATGCGGATCCGAAGAAAAGGCCGGATTATCCGGTTTTTAAATTTCGGATCCGGCTCCGTTGTACACCTCTGGCCTGGAGCAGAGATGTACACAAACCGTAGTACCGGAGTCGACTCCGGCAGGATTTTTAATGTTTCAGCCGGAGCCGGATTCGGAGTCATAAGTTTCCAATTGTTGCAGGAGCAGGATCCGGAGTGAAAAATTACCGCATTCTTATGATATTTGTTCAAAATTTGCCATAATTTGATTCTGACAATTTGCTTGTTTTGTGCAGTTTAATTCTACCAACATATCGGTATTGATAGATAATTACAGCCCATATTTTGCATCTTGCAGAGCAGCCATAGTATGCCTAAAAACAAAACAAGTTTGGAAACACAAGTTCTTCTGATGCTAGCAGCATAATGCAGTCACTTGGCAAATAAATTGATAGGCCTAAACCAGGGATGGCGAACCACTGACCCGCGGGTCACTAAGTGACCCACTTGTAGTTTGGAAAATTTTACGAAAAAACGGTAACGAAAATAACGTAGAAAAAAAAAGCTTATTTTTCCATACGGGGCATTGAAGACGGGAAGCTGGGTATTTCTGAGGTGAAGATCTCTTTTTTTGCTCTTTGCACAGATTTCGGCAGAACTTGCGTTCAAGCCCCTCGTAAATATTTTTACATCCGTGACCCACGTTTATTCTTTTTTCGGTCTGCGACGTTAAATTTGACCCACCACTTAAAAAGGTTCGCCATCCCTGGCCTAAACTGAATTAAAAATTTAGATGCGGGTAGTACCAGACGACAGATCACACGCGGCAGGCCTAATCTAACCGACTAATTATGACTGGCACATTAAATGCATTACATGCATTCCTCACATCCCCCCTGGATCCGCTCGCGCACTTAAGCCTCTTTGCTGTTTTCTTGAAGAAGATGGTTCTGGATAGCACTCCCTGTTACATGAATCTAGTAGCAAGCAACAACTTAAGGAAGTCAGAAGCAAACTTAACCGGTAAACTCGCAAAGGAAACTTTTTAACAAGTCTGGATTCGACCTATGTACAACGCCTCCGGAGAGTAGTTTTCTCAGAAAAGAGAATAAAAATGAAGAAATCGATCAATCAACGCACTCAGTTTTTTTCGGTAGGGGCCAAAAATGAAAAAGTTTGTCGCTTGTTCGAATTTTTGCCCCTAATTCTGAATTCTTCATTAAATAAGATACGTACATTTTTGCAAGCACATTTTAGATTCATTTGTGCTGAGGAATCGAATGGATTTCATATTTTGGAAAAATCTTATTCGCAATGAAGTAATTTTTAGCACGGCTTTCAAGATCTTACCGTAACGGTCCTACTAAACACCGTAAAGGACTGAAACACTGCAAAGGACGACAAAGGACCTCAAATTGATGTAGGCTACTAAACTCCGCAAAGAACTATAAAGGACCTTAAATTGATCTATTTAACACCGCACAGAGATGGGCGCGATACTCAATTTTTGAGTTAATCGATATCGATGCACGATACTTGAAAATAGAGTTAATCGATACCGATACACGATACTTTGAAGAGGAGTTAAATCGATACTGATATCGATACTCGTATCGCCGATACAAGTATCTTGATACAATATCAGGAAAAAAAATCAATTAAAAAAATTGGTTTACAAATGAATTAAAAAACTGCTACAAGTTTGCAATCTGCGGACAACTGCAAAACGTAAAAATGTCACGTATTTTTTTGTTTTGTTGCGTATTTATCCTCCTATCACGAGAAAGCGATCAATCCGCTATACGAGTTCGCTTAGGAGTTGCCAGCCATCTGTCCACCACACCAAGATGGGGGAATTCTGTTACGTGCCTTTCCCAATGGCACAACTAGTGAACTTGCCGGCTTGTTCTCCACATTGTCCCTTTAATGCTGAGCGTCAAGCAGGGAAGCTGTGAATACCAATTTTAAAGTCTTTGGTTTGACCCGACTCGGAATCAAAACATAATCCACAGCTCTCGAGACGGATGCTCTTACCACGCGGCCATCTGAGCTGTTAATTTGGACATGTTGTAATTTCACGATTAACGTCGTTCAATGGCGTTACGAAACAATTGCAAATAGGCTAGTGATAAGAGAAATTTGCGGACAGTACGTCTCTCTGAATCAATGAGGGAATTTAGCTTCATTTCACATTCTTCAGAAACCGTAAATGAACACGCAGTCAACACCTGGTAAGATTGATCTTGCTCAAAAACAGTATCGAGATACTGGTATCGGTGATGCACAAAAACATGCTTAATCGAGTTTCAGTTCAAGCATTATATTCCAAAATTTAATTCTAATGAATTGACGGGCCCTTTACACTTACACGAGCCCCGGTGCGGCGCATCGGTTGCACCCCCTCTGGTGGAATCTGAATTCAAGTCATGGCTATTGCAAATATCCTTGAAATCAAAAATTTTCGGTTAATTCATGAGAGATTTAGTCCCCTTGTGTGTTAAATTTTACGCAATGCAAGAAAAAAGTTTAAATGCGCTCGACAAAATTTAGTTAGCTAATCTTTGTAATTTTGCATCTGTTGATCCGAAATATTGCCCAAAATTCTTGTGAAGAAATTTGTCTTCCTGTGTTAGCAATACTTGGTGTTTGTGCATCTAAACGAGATTAGGCAAAAATCCCGAAATGAGAACAAGTTTTATTGCAATATTTTGACATTCCTTGTTTGAACAATCGATCGACTTTGTGATACACAATTGTGATATTTGTCTTGATTTACAGAAAAGTAAAATATAGTGAAAACTTGATTGTTTATTACACAAAGCTGTGTAGTATTCAAATTATATTGTAACGAAATTCTCGAATTAATGCGGTGACTGTAGTCCAGAAGTTACCAGGGGCTACAAGCGCAAGATTTATAATGGAAATTAACCACTTAATAGCTAGCGGACGGCCGTTGCTACCACAAATGAAATACCTACAAAAATTTTATAGCTGAGCAGGGAATCACTGGTGTTGAGAGTTTCTAGAAGGGGGCCACGAACCATAAAAGGTTCAGGACATCTGCTCAAGTCGCTAATCTTGCTGCTGCAACTCAACTGAAATCAGCGTGATAATATTTTGATTGTTCATCTTTATCTTTCATTATAAGAAAGTGTCCGAAGCTTTAGTTGATTTTCTCAAAACTAACTTCAAGACGAGCGAGTAGAATATAACTAAAGAGTTTATACTAATATAACGGAGTTTTAAAATATAGAAACCAAGCATTTCCGCTTACTTCAGCTTGCTTCACTTTCAAATTTTCGTTACATTAGTACTGTGAGAAGTGGTGTTGAGTTAAAGCATCAGAAGCACTCTGAAGTTACAGCGATTAAAGAGGAAGTTAAAATGAGTGGGCGCAAGTCAAACTGCAGTCAAGTCGGATAAGTTTTATACAATGTGTAACTACAGTAGCTACTTTTAATTTTAGTTTCCGTGTAGGTCTGTTTAAGCATTGCTGCTATTTGTAATTTGAGTGCAGTGTATTTCTTGCTTGAACTGCTTTTTATTGGAACCTTACTTTGCTCAAATCAGTATATAAACACGCCGTTAGGTTAGGCGGTGTGTTCTGAAATTGAATCAAATTTTTTGAGCTCACCCGTCTTCATTTTTCTTATTGCAAGAACGTCAAAATTACTTATCACCACAATAGAAACAATGGCGTGTGTCCAGCTAAAGACATGATCTCTTACGAATAGGTTTCAGTCAGTTTTAAAAGTCTTTGAAATAGGTTACTAGCATTAAAAGCGTTTTGTAGTTTTTAACCACTGAATCTGCTAAAAGTGTTTTTGACCCATGACTTCGCTTGAGAATATGCCCCGATTATTAATAAAACGTCACTAAATCTTTGAAATGACAACAAAACTTTTTTCAATAGCATTACTTTAATATTTTGACCGCTGGAGTTACCAAAGTGATTTAGTCCTTGGACCCCAAGTCGTTTCTGATAATAATGCCCGATTGCATATAAAATACCATTAATTCTTTGAGATAATAACAAATTTTGCCTATATTATTGTTCCATATTTTTACCACTAGAGGTGCTAGAGTGTATTTTGTCCTTGGTCCCAAATCGTTCTTGAAGATAATGCCCCCATAACTTATAAAACACCGTTAAATCTTGGAGACAATAACAAATTTCGCCAATATTATTCTTTCACATTTTACCACTAGAGGCGCTAGAGTGTATTTGGTCCTTGGCCCCCAAGTTGTTCCTAAAGATAATGCCCTAATAATTTACAAAGCACCATTAAATCTTTGAAATAATAACAAATTTTGCCAGTATCATTGTTTTTTGTTTTCACTACTAGAGGTGCAGAGAATATTTGGCCCAAGGCCCTAAATCAACCGGAAGAATATGCCCTCACTTATCAAACACCGTTGACTAAATCTTTGGCAGTATAACAAAATCTTTATCATAAAGTTTGTTCCAAAATTTTTACCACTAGAGGCGCTGAAGTGAGTTTCGTCACTCCCCACAAACCTAACTGGACCCCCGACATACAATTTATGGTTCTTAGATCAGAACCCATTCTAAAAAAGTTTAAATTAAGTCAATATAATTGAAAATTTTTTTATTTATAGTTCACTAGGTGGCGTCATAGAAATTTGGGCCCTCTTTATCTGATAGGTTCTCTTTTTTGATGATTTCCAATTTGACCCATCCTTCCCCTGCTTCAAACGAAAGACATCGAAATAGTAACGCAGCAACATACCAAGTGATTTGAAGTTGTTAGATTTTTCCATATCACAACTCACTTCTGTGCTTGTGATATGGAAAAACCTAACAACTACATAAACACAGTTATTTAAATAAACAAACAAACAAAAATTTATCCGATTGTTTTACATGACTTGTTTACTTCAAACTAAATCATTTCGATGCAAAAATGATGATTACCCGCAGTTTTCTTCTCGATATTTAAAAATATAACAAAAGATCACAAAAAGTCGATATTTCGAAAACTTGAAAAGTGCAGTTGTTAGGTTTTTCCATATCACGGCAGAGTACCAGACGACAGATTACACGCGGCAGGCCTAATCTAACCGATTAATTATGACTGGCACATTACAATTTTTCAACTTTCATGTCGCTGTTGGTGCGCATCAAATATCGTATTCGGCGAAGCAATCAGAATTAGGATAAAAATATTTAAACATAATTTGCCTGAAAATTATTCAAAAAGCACTAAAATAGCCATTACAGCAAGTAAATTTTCAAAATTTTTTCGGGGAGCATGCCCCCCGTACCCCCCTACAGCTTTTCTTGTTTCTTAATCAGCTTCAAATTAGTTCTGCCGAAAAAAAGAAGCTGAAAAAAATGTGAAAACTATGCTACTTTCTTTAAAAAACAAAAAATGGAAAAATTTCTCGCTGCGCCACTGCCGGCCCTGATTGTAAGTAAAAAAATCTGGTCATTGGTTTTGGCCCCCCCCCCTCCCCACTTTAGAAATGCTTCCGCCATCGCTGCACATGAATAAACAAGTGATACACGCAACAGGCAGCTGCGAAGGGACCAATGGTCTTCGAGTCAAGCAGCAGCCCATTTACTGGTAGGCCTATAAACCAATTTAGTGTCGTAAACATAACTGGTTACGTTGAAGCCTCAGCGTCGAAGACAGATAGATTCATATTGAATTTTTTACAGCAGAATTACAAAAATACACAGCGGCGCGGGAACGTTTTTTGGAGGGGGGGGCTCAAAATAGTAAGATCGTGTCATCGTATGTCCACGAACGCACGTTTTTAAGAGCAGGACACTCAGCAGACCTATTTTGATAGACATCAATAGACCTTTTTCCGGCGCCCCTAGTGGCGAAAATTTGTTGCTACGGTGGACGAGCTATCAGACTTTGCTTAGTGAAAAGCATAGCTTTTCAAGTACGGTACGTTTGTTGGAAAATTGCAGCAGAAAGATTAATTTAAAATATCTGCTTGGTATTTGAATTGTGCACATCGATTAGTGCAAGCATAGGGTGAAGAGTGGACGATTAGTTGGAATTTGCTAGAAAATATTTTAAGCTTAGGGCCTGGACTAGTGGCTTTCATTGGACCAACTGCTGGAAACCAGTAAGAGGCTGTACTTTGTGTATGTACTGCAGCTGTACAACACTGGCTGTGATATCAGCTTATTTTATAGCCTAGATGAAATATTTTCCTCTGACCTCTCTCCTAATTGCAAACTAACGTGTAGTCAATGCGTGACAAATAAACCAAAGTTTTTGGCAAAGCTATGGCTTTGATAATGGATGATGCAAAAACTGAAGTAGGCCTACCGTAAGCACTGTAGATGAAGTTTACAGGTTAGCAGCATAATATGGTTTGCAGGCCTAGCTCAGCCCATATCCTACCAGTTTCATTTTATTTTTCTGTGATGATCGGCGTGCCATAGCTTAAGTTAAAAGGCATTGGCTAAGGTTACATGACCGTAGCATTTGTCACTTTGGTTTATTTTATTATCCCTTCACGCTCTCCCCAGTTGTACCAGAGTGACAATAAAGCATAGAGACAAATGTTACGATCACGTAACTTTATTCACTTCGAAGTTAAAATCTAATCTATAGCCAGGGCTTTGAGAGGATGAGGTACCGGTAGGCAGTTCATAATTTTGTTGCAGTCAAACTCAGCATTGACTGAACGCTAGTTTGCTATTAGGACAGTACAGGGAAATATTTCACCTAGGCTATAGCATAGCTGATATCACAATCAGTATTGTACTGTACAGCTGCAATACATACAAAACCACAGCCTCGTACAGGTTTGTACCGGTTGGTCCAATGAAAGCCACTAGTCTAAGCCCTAAGCTTAAAATATTTTCTATGAAATTCCAACTGATCGTTCACTCTTCATCCTATGCTTGCGCTAACTCGATGTGCACAATTGAAATATCAAGCAGATATGTTCAATTAACCTCTGTGCAGCAATTTTCCAACAAACGTCTCATAAAAGCTATGCTTTTCACTAAGCGAAGTCTGATAGCTTGTCCACCGTAGCAACAAATTTTCGCCACTAGGGGCGCCGGAAAAAGGTCAATTGCATGCCCGCTCAAGTGACCGGAATTTTTTCAGGATAATTTTTTATCATGTAAAACAAGATTGCGTACTACCATTAGGCTTTTCTAACTATGCACGAATTACTACTCATGTAGTTGTAAAATGCAAATACCTCAATGACAAAACCGAAAAGTAGGCAAACGAAATTTGTCCGATCTAACTTTTTCTTTGCTGATCAGAGTTACATGCAACAAACAATGCCTCACTGAGGTTTAAAAATAACAAAAAACACACAATCAAAATAAAGCACTGAACCATTTTTTAACATAATGAGATGTGTAGATATAGGTATTTAGGTAGGCGTACTAGCTCAATTTTAGTAACAATCATCGGCAGTGCTCGAGTTGTGAAAACACTTATGGGGTATGGTAGGCTACAACTTTTCACCAAGACGGAAAAAGAAATGATCATTATAGTTGTAAGGGAATAATTTACGCTAAAATGTTTTATGGGGGGATGGTGTTGTTTTCAGGGGGGATGGCATCCCCCTCAAATCGAGTAGCCTACTGATCATCGGTGCCAGTTTAGTAGTGATTTAGCCGCTTCATTGGGTTGGTAGAAAAAATTCAAAACCATTAAAAAACTCAACCAGATGAGAACTTGCACCAGCTCATATAAGCTTGATTAGGGGTGCCCAACCAGTTGATCGCGATGTACCGGTCGATCTTTGGATGCTTGGCTGTCGATCGCGGGTCAATTTGGCATGTACACTAATCAGGTTGACCATCAACATTTCCAGTTCATGTAACGCATCCGGGCCGTGAAAACCTTTTTTTAGCTCTTCGCAAAAATTTTGGTGGAATTCGGAACATCTGAAGGATTGAGGACTGTTTTTTTGCACTTCACCGCATTTTCGTTTACGATTTGCGTAATTCCCATGATCACGAGCGACTTTCATGAGCATTCAGAGTAGTTTGGCCTAAAGTGTTTGGCAGCTACAAAAATTGGCAGCCATTATACTTTTACTGTTCCATCGTCCATGACTGCTGTAAAGGTTTGCAAACGCTAATATAAAACACTGTTAAAAATGAACTTCAAACATTGAAAATTTTACCAAATTTTACGTTGACCAAGTGAATAATAACTGATTGATTTTTAAAAGAATAGTGATTCTTTGTTGGTTAAAAGCACTTTAAAAAATATTTGCTTCATTACGTATGTACGTTGCGAGCATTAATCCCGTCGCACTCAGTGCATAATTTTTTCAATTGTCAGGGGGGCTCAAATGGTTCAGGGGGGCTAAAAAAAGTTCAGGGTGGGCTTGAGCTCCCCCTGGCACCCTACTTCCCGCGCCTATGAAAATACATGACATCAATTTATAATTAGCCTCTTACAAACTCCAACAGTCCGCCCCACGCCCGCGTAACCACTAGGGAATCCCATTCAAATAGAATTCTATTTGTATTAGATTCCCCCACGATCGCACAAGCGCATAACGGACCGCCAGAGCCTGCCAATAAATGCGATCAAATTGATTGAATATGTTTTGTTCTAGACAATAAGATTATCGAGCACTTTTGATTGGTGGTACAAGTGAATTTGGCATTTCTTACTAATATTAGATCACGCTTGTTGTTTCATTCGTTTGGACGTATGTAGTAAAATTAAGTAGATTGGAAAAAAGGGGTGAGAACTCACAATCAATTGCGAAATTCAAGAGATTGACAGTGAGCAAAAACGCATTAAATGTTATAATAATGTCAGAAAATAAGCTATCTCATTCAAATGAAGGATTTATATTATATTGATCTAGTAGTTGTTGTTTATAAGCAGTAATAAATCTTTGAAACGTTAATTGTTTAGTATCGTGCGGAATATTATTCCGAACTTTGACCCCTATATATTTTATTGATCGTTGAGTTCGAGCTGTTGTAAAGCGGGGTAAATATAATGAGTTTATGGAAGAATTTCTGGTGGTGTAAGTATATGAATTTGCACTGTAATAAAAACAGTGGCAAAAATAGTGGTCGAATTGATTGATTTGGTACAATAGATTTTAAAAAGTTTTTTTTTGGTATGTATTTAATTATTCTTACAATTGGTGGTAGGTATAATTTTGTGAATGCATGTTGAGAAATGATAAAACATAAATACGGTGCACAAAAGCGAAAGATCTTGTGAATTTGTTTGATTGATCGAAGATGCTCCTGACTAAGAAACTGCTAATGAAGTGTTAAACGTAGCGAAAGTACTCCAGAAAATGATATTGAAGTTTCAAGTGTAAATTTAGCATCTAATCCGAGTGATTATGTACGCGAAGTCGTAATTTGAATGTCAATATTGTATAGCTGATGAAGCAAGTGTAAGTTCCCCTAATCCAAGTGCGTATATTGACAAATGGAATCACTAGTGTGAGCTGCAGCACTGGCAGAGAGACTCTAAATCCGCACTAAGACTTTAACCTTGTCCTCACTGAATTTCCATCGACCTTGTAAATCCGTAGCGCGATTCATCGTGGTCATCAAAAATATCCTCAAAATTTTCCCGAGGAGAAACAAGCGAGCTCGTTGTATCACCTTAATCGCTTTTTCGCTATAATGGGGATAAATAGGCAACCAACTTATTGAAATTATTAAAATATTGTTTTTGTGCTTAGAGACTGCAAAAGGTAGGGGGCCCACCAAAAAATTTGCCCCGGGCCCATTGGCGGCTCTCGGAGCCCCTGATTACCAACAGCTGACTCGCTCCCAACTCCCACACTTGCGATCATGGTCGTCGTAAAAACGACGCTCCGAACCATTGCACCACACTGCGCCTTTGTTCCGACGTTACGTCACAATTCTTTGCACTACCAGTAACAGTCGCAACGAAGCTTAACATTCCGCGGAGTCGGCGACATGTCCTGGAGTTGGCCGAGTGGTTGGTGCATTGGGCTCCGAAGCTGGCTTCGCGGGTTCGATGCTCAACTAGGTCATCTCCATGATGCATGTACTTCACTACCACAAAAGTCCTAAGTTGCAATTAAGTTCAAAATTCTTGATTTGCAATGCTCGTGAGCAGACGTGTTTGAACAGCAGAAAGCTTGCAGTCAGCAGCCGAACACTTCAACAGATTTTCGAGGTAAAGTACTTAAACTGACACAGAGCATTTGATAATGGCTGGTACTTTAGAACAAAAACTAGACAAAATTTTAGTAGCAGTTTCCATTCTTACAAAGAGAGTTGATGATTTCGATAAAACCTTGTCAAGCTTTGGTACTCGTTTAGATGAAATAGAAAGAAAATTTAATACCAAAATTGAAGACCTTAATAACCGCGTGAATTCAAAAGCTGATTCCAGTGAAATTGAAAATCTGAGATCTAGAATAGTTTGCTTGGAAAATATCAACAAACAACTAGAAGCCAATGCTGTGATGAAAGAGTCATACGAAAAGCGTTTTAACATTCTCATACATGGTATACCAGAGAATCAAGAAAGTGCATGGGAAACTCCCGTACAAACTCTAGATCATATTCAAAAATTTTTGACAGATGGCCTTAAGATTTCGGACCCCTCTTCAATTCCACTAGTCGACTACCATCGCTTGCCGCAAAAACCAGTGTATAAAAATGATCACAAAATCAACCGTCCCATCATCATTAAAGTAACAAACGCTTCCGACAAACGACGAATTTTTAATAATCTAACTAAGTTGAAGAGCTACAATGCTAAGAGAAGGGAACTGAATCTGGGAACAGTATATGTCACTGAGCACTTACCCAAGCTGTTTCAGGAAGAGCGTAAGCTACTCTTGCCATTCTTTAAAAAAGCCAAATTTATGAAGCAGAAGACAGCATGGAAAGCCGAAAACGGTCATTACCACTTACTTATTGACGATATTAAAGTAGAGCTGCCTTTACTTGATAATTAATTTCGTTAAATTTAAATGATAAATTCTTGACTGTTCGACTGACCGAGTTTGTAAATATTCACTGCTAAATTCTTATGTGATTCTTGCCTTTCAAAACTTATGAATTTTTCACTCCTACAATTTTGTATTAAGTTGTTTTTGCAGTTGATTTATGATAAACGCCTACGGCCTTATACTGCTCAATGCGCTAGGCATATTAATGTTATTATGTTCTAAAATGCCGCTTATATACTTAAACTTATTGCTGATTGCTTTTTATTTTTCTTGCCGTACACGTTTGCATTATATGTGGCTATGACTGCTAACGCCTGCACTGACTCTTCTCAATGCTCTAGGCTTATTAATATTACTATGTTTAAATGCCGCTTATGTACTTAAACTTATTGCTGATTGCTTTTTATTTTTCTTGCCGTACACGTTTGCTATATATGTGACTATGACTGCTAACGCCTGCACTGACTCTTCAGTACAAGCAGCCACCACTTTGGAAGATGTAGCTCCAAATTTTGAAAATTTACCTGATATCCTTTTTCAATCTTTTCAATCCAATTTAAGCTCCTGTATAATTCACGATCTCAGTTCACAAAAATTCCTGTATGACAAAAATATTTCCCACCTAATTATACACCTTAACATAAGTTCCCTGCAAGCTCATTTTGATGAACTAAACGAATTTCTTTTAAACTTTTCCAGTCCCCCTTCATTAATACTTATTTCCGAAACCAGAATCAACGTTGAACCTAAGGTTAATATTGACCTACCTGGATACACTTTCTTCCATTTTCCGTCCCCAACCAAAGCTGGAGGTGTTGGTGCATATTTTTTAAATAATTTAAACTTCATGAAAAAAGACAACTTTGGACTCAATGTACAAGGCTGCGAAGACTTATGGTTTGATGTTAAATTCCCTGGATCAACGAACAATTTTACTATTGCTGTGATTTATCGGCATCCGCATAATAACTTATCTGACTTTTTGAATGCCCTAGATGATAAAATGAATTTTCTCAATACTTTGAAAAATAATAAAGCCTTTATTATTGGTGACATAAATTTAGATCTAAACGCTGATAATATTACCTCCAGTGGCTCGGACTATCTTAAAATGCTGCAAAGCCATGCATTTTTTCCAATAATAACTAAGCCAACTCGTGTTTCAGCATCCTCTCAAACCATAATTGATCACATCTTGACCAACGATACCGAATCTACAATCACTCCTGGAGTATTTCCTTACAAGATATCTGATCACTACCCTATCTTTTGTACCATTACCAACTCCATCTTTAGCAATTACCACTCTGAAGTTCCCTATTCTTATCGTAACGTTAATTCTGTTGATGGCGACAAATTCCGTTCTGATTTAGAATCGTCTCTTAATCCGTTATTACTTGATATTATGCATTCGCCTCCGACGTCGCAAAACAAACTAGACGAAAGTTTTACTAGTCTAGTTGAAATAATTTCAAAAGTCATAGACAAACATGCTCCTCTTATCTCTGTTTCCCGCAAACAAAAACGCTGGCAAAAAAAACCCTGGCTGACGAAAGGCTTGATAATCTCAATTAAAAACAAGCAAAGATTATATAAGACATATTTTTTAACTGGTAATGAATTTGAAAAATCGTTCTATAAAAAATATTCAAACAAGCTCACCAGAGTAAAAAATCTCTCCAAAAAACACTATTACAAGAATGCGCTATCACAGAGAAAAAATAATCCGAAAGAACTGTGGAAATTTATTAAATCGGTTATTCCATCTAAGGCAACGACTTCATCTCCTTCGAAATTATTAGTTAATGACACCTTTGTAGAAGACCCTTTCGAAATCTCGCACCAATTTAATAAATACTTTACTGAGGTAGGTGAAAGTATCGCCAAAAATGTGGCGGACATTTCTACAAATAAAAAGGACTACACTAAATATCTTAAAAATTCTGTCAGTAACTCAATTTTTTTAGATCCACCGCAGCCAATGGAAATTTTTAACACCATAAATTCTTTAAACCTTAATAAAGCTTGTGGCCATGATAACATTTCCCCTTATTTCTTGAGACTAGGTAACGAAGTTTTGGCACCAATACTATCGCAACTTCTTGTTCACGTTTTTGACCTAGGATATTTTCCTCAAATCTTTAAAACCGCCAAAGTCGTACCAGTATTTAAGACTGGCAGCAAGGATCTAGTCAATAATTATCGCCCAATTTCTCTCCTTCCTCACCTTTCAAAAGTTCTTGAAAAACTTATTAAATCACGATTTTTGAAATTTCTCGATAAGCATAACGTTTTATATAATTATCAGTACGGCTTTAGAAATAAGCATTCTGTTGTTCACTCTTTACTAGATGTCACTAGCCTCAGTTATGATTCAATCCAAAACAAAAATTACACGGCATTACTTTTAATGGACTTCCGGAAAGCTTTTGACACTGTGTCACATAAAATCCTTTTGAATAAACTTTATCATTATGGTATACGTGGCCCCGCCCATAAGTTAATGGAAAGTTACCTTTCAGAAAGAAAACAATATGTTATTATTAAAAATTCTTCTTCCTCAACTCGATCCATTAACATAGGTGTTCCTCAAGGCTCCATCCTTGGCCCACTACTATATCTCATCTACGTGAATGACATTACTAATGCTACCTCTTGTAATCCGCGACTTTTTGCTGATGACACTTGTTTAGTCTTTAATAACTCTTCCTTATCAATTCTCGAACTCAACTGTAATATAGAGCTAAAAAATCTTAAAAACTGGTGCGATGCGAATAAACTACAAATAAATCCACAAAAGTCTGCTGTTATAGTTATTCCTCCTAAATTAAATTCCCCTTCTGTCAATATCCAACTAATGTATAACAATTCTTTGATACCATGTAATAACTCATTTAAATACCTTGGCGTAATATTAGATAGCAAGCTAAATTTCAAATCTCACATTGATATAACTGCATCCAAGATCTCAAGAGCTGTTGGCATTTTAAGTAAACTTCGTTATATTTTCCCAATGTCTTCCCTAGTTCTTTTATATTATGCTCTAGTTCATCCTCACTTATTATTTGGCCTTCCTGTATGGGGTAGTACTTTCACAACTTCCTTAAACAAACTTCAAACCTTGCAAAATAAAGCCATTCGAATAATCACAAATTCGGATATCCGAACTCCAATCACTCCCAAATACTATGAACTCGGTATTTTGAAACTCTCTGATTTATATACCTACGAAATAGCTAAACTCATGCACCAACATTCCAGACACACCCTTCCCCTTCCCCTCTCATCTCTTTTCAATAAAACCTCCACTATCCATAGTCGTCATACACGAACAAATGCTCTAAATAACCTTTATCCGCCAAAATATTCAACCAATCGATGCCAAAATTCATTTCGTTACCAAGGAACGAAAATTTGGAATTCTATATCTGTCGAATTAAGAAATCAATCTTTTTCTAAATTTAAAAATAATTTCAAATACAGCCTTTTGAAGAGGTACTTCTGAACACTCAACAATATTGATAATACCCTACTCTATTATGCAAATCTTTAATATTGTATTTTTTAGCTAAGTTTGCTTTTGTGTTTTTTTTTTTTTTTTTTTTTTTTTTTTTTTGTGTATTTCTCTAATCTGTCTTTGGTCCAAAGGGTGGCTGCTTGACTCGAAGACCTTAGTCGGTCCTTTCGCAGTCTCCTTGCGATTAATTCTAGTAATAAAATGATACTGATTTGTTTCTTTCTGCATGTTATTGACTTGTGTGTCTTTTTTGCTATTGCTAGTATACTGTTTTTTTCGCTAAATAAATTAACTGACTGACTGACTGCTTGAAATAAAAAAAAGACATGTCCTGGCGCAAGGCTGCGGCCTGCGAGCTGGTTTCAAGTGGCCCGCGATCATAGGCAAAGTTTGTAAGTAGACTTTTTAAATGTCTAGGATTATTTTATTGGCTCAAGTAAATTTGCCGTCAAAACGCACCAAAATTATCCATGTTGTCTCTGTTATGGGCCTACCACCCAAACACTTGCATAATAAATGCTTGGAAAATATGCCTAATTTTTTATATTTGGTTTACAAGCGAGCAAGAGGGCAAGTTGCACGCAATGTTGCCACCATGTGCGGCTACAGCTTCTTCTCAATTATCATTACCTCGTGTATCGTATAAGATATATGAATGTCAAAAAAGCGTAATTTGTTACCTCAAAAAAGGGATTCTTACGTCAAACAAGTTTAATTATGGAGGAAAAATAAAGCCGCTGTGAATCTCAAAACTGGACATTTCGACAACATAAATTCAGCTGTCATCATCAGCAGTGTATGCAAGGAAGTACAAAACTGTAAGTACACTGCTGATGATGACAGCTGAATTTATGTTGTCGAAACGTCCAGTTTTGAGATTTACAGCGGCTTCAATTTTCCTCCTTAAGCTATTTTCGTCCCATATTTATTGTATTCCGAAGTTTAATTATGTTTGCTCAAGTCAAAGAATTCTGCTGGCAGTTACTGCCACCTGCTAGCAGGGATACCTAGACAACCGGGATGCGAAACTGCGTTTGTCCGCTTAACAACAGTAGGGCTACTTACAAAACAGCGCTGAAAAGCGCTATTTCATGTGTTACGTTCACTAGATAATGATTTTGTCACTTATTCTGTCACGAGAAAGCGACGGAGCCGCTATACATAAGAGGAATCTAGACTCTCTTAGGAAGTCTTTAATCCGAGTCTTACAGTTCAGTTTTCCTTCTTAGGCTACTTAATTTGCTGCTTGTTATATTCCACCAAGCAGAGATAATTATTGTGAAGCATCTTACTCTAGGACGCAACAACGAGGCTTAGATGGGCGTTGAACCATCAACCTTGCGATCATGCTTGTCGTTAAAATGACGCTCCGAGTCCAAACCACTACGCCACGCTGCCGACAAAGCGCTGCTCGAAATTTGGCAGTTGTTAAGTTTACACCGCCTTATCAAAGGTAATATTATTATATCAAAACGCTATCAAAGGCTCGGAGTGGTAAACACTAAACATGCCGTGATGATCCTAATGCATGCGAAAAACAAAACATTCTACATCAGAACTAATAATCCATAGAAACATCATTCACATTAGAAAATTGATTTTAATACAACCGTTCAAGGCGAAAATGAAACACAAAATATACCTACAGAAACACACACAAATACAAATATAAGCCTACAGGACCAATAATTTTAAGGCAAAACAAAACCGCACAAGTGAATATCAAGAAACAAAATTGTAACCCACGAATATATGACAGCTTACGAAGCAGTGTTACTAGAACTCCCGCTGGTTAATTTTCTAATCTTTCGGGCCATCATGGGTGGAGCTTTAGTTTTGGGAGCATTTAACCTTTTCAGCTCGTTTTTAGCAAAGCAGTTATACACCACTGCTAAAAACAATTTAAAATTACAATGTCCGGCATTACATGCATGACGCAACATGCCACAATACTGAGTTGATTCCTTAACAATGTTTTTCACTGCTGCTACAAAGACTGAACGCTGATAAGATGCTGACACCATTGCGTGTTTTACACTTTCGTCAAATATTATTGCGGCATAACATTGAACAGCTAGGGCCGTCATTGCAAAGGAATATTCTGAAGGAACTGACAAGCCTGCCCGGTCAGCCATTTCAAATAATCTTTTATGGTCTTCGGAGTCACAAGTGGGAGGTGGAGGCGCACTGTCACTCTTAATAAGCAGCTCTTTGCAGCAAGAACATTTACGTCGGCGTGTAATGCTGCGTGCGATGTACCCACTCACATAAAACGCTACATTTGAATCATTCTCTGACAACTCTTCAAATCCAAAAACCGCAACAGTCAGCAAATGTTCGGTCAAGGTTTGCACAACTGCGTCACTTGAGACCGCATTCCGTGATGTAATATCTTCATCACCACTCAAACGTGAAGCTTTTAAGATACCATGCTTCTGAAAAAGGCTTAATGCACGGATTTTCTTTTCTGCCTTAAGTAGCTGCTTGATCGACATGAAGAAGTTTCCTCCATTAGCCTGGCGATACCACCCAAGTCGCCCCTCGATTGGATCGGAGGTAAACTTTCCAGGTAACACGTTCTTTAATTTCAACTTCTCATGTAAGAACTGAGCTAGTTTTGGTACAGCAGTCATTGTTTGAATGCACGCTAAAAATGTCTGATTAGTCAGTCCTGAACATCCCGACTCCTTCCATTTGACAAACACGTCAGTAGCAGCAGATAGGTACTGCAAGTTGGTTTGGTCCGCTTCGTCTCCGAAACTCATCGGTTTGCAGAAACTATCTCTTTTTTCAAAGCCTGAAAATATGGTAACAGCATGAAGCTACCAAATGTATGTCATAGCACACTATAGCATTTAAAACTTTTGCACAAGGCAATTAATAGTCATTAGATATACTCCACATAAAAAATCATCTACCTTTTGTTTTGCAAACAAGATATAAACCTAGCTTGCTGGTATAATATTACTGATACAGTCCATCTAATGCCGATTTACCAACAGAACTAACAAGTGTTTCAGATGGTCAAGCAAACCACACTTTTTTTAAGTAGACTTACCCTTATTCGGCGTTCTCACGGTCATATTCTTCCATATATTGCAAACAAACTTAACGTATTTCGCAGTATCCCTAAAGCCTGGATATGCATCTGAAAATAGTTTCAGGGCGCGGGACGTCGCTTCACTGAAAACACCTGTAACAACATACAAAAGATCATTGCGCATATTTCTTCTCCTTGTACAACCACAAGCGTTCTTCACAAAAGAAGTGACTCCGGAAACGTCCACTTGAATGAATTTATAAATTTTTGGCATAATTTACTGAATAAACCAACCTAAACAATGGTAATGGGCAATATCTGCTAAAATGTTACATAAACAGAAACCATTAATTGGTTAAAACACTAAGCTAATACCGAAAATTATTTCAATATACCGTAAGTCGACTGAAACCACTTACTTAGCGCATGTTGTGGTGAAGTGCGAGCAATATTGCTTGGATTCAGTGAAGCTTTTTTTAAAGAATGAGCCACTTTGAGAGGCTTATGCTCCTCTATCGCATACAACTGCTTCAAATGTGAGAACTGTGCCACACACTTTCCTCCAAACACATTGTCGTCAGGGATTTCAGGAATATGCATTACTTTCCTACTCACAAAGTTATTGAAAATATTCTTCATATTGTGCGTAAAATCGAAGAGCAAAAATAAAATCTCATTAGGCTTGGTAGGGTGCGCCACACTGCTCGTTAAATTGTTGCTTCCACATAATTCCATGTACAGTTTCCTAAACAATATATCAAATAAAAAACGAATATGAAATGAATTATCAGTGACGTTATGCATATACATTTATAGAATTAATTTTTGACTTTCAGTAGCTCAGTCCATCGCTTGATTCATGCATGCTTTAACGTATATCGTTTTGCCGCGTTAACCTTTTTTCAGCCATTGCTTCAGCTTCTTGTTCTTGCTTTGAGTTATTGTGATCGCTAAATAGAAATGAACTACTACTACCGCTGAAAAAGCCTGAATGAGATTAATAATTGAGCACAAAACAAACTTAACTGTTGCAAATATGGTTATCCAGAGACACAGCAACAACAAAAAAAATCTCATCTAGAGCATGCATAACAATGTTGAAATAGAAATGAAGAAGCTTTGTATCAAGCTTTTCGACCGGTACTAGGCAAACAATGTCTCTATAGTTCTTGCAGACCGACCGCACCATAAAAGCCAAAACAGTCTTAACTACGTGACCATCTTCTGTCATGCCGATGTAGCTTCCATTAGAGTACTCAACTCTTTGAGCAGTATAAACCTCATCAATGAGTAGCACGACTGTTCGTTCACCCATTGTCAAGTCCGATGTTCTTTGCTTTAAGTAGGTAATGTCCACTTTCCTGGTGTCAACATTCAAGTCAATCGAGAGTTGCTGCAATCTTCGTGTAGATGGTAATATAAAAACATTAGAAAGTCTGTTATATAAGGAACTGCTGTTCAGTTTCCACAAGAAGGCCAGAGTAATGAGTTCTGAAGAATATCTTCTACTATGCTTTGAACATTGCAGTAAAGACAGTTGCTCTATAATAAATTTGGTTAAGTGCATGGAAGGTATTGAATTGCTTTCATCGATTTCATGATCATTTTGGAATTGTTTAAAAGCAGAAATTGCCAAATTGATACAGCTAATGTTGTCAGTATGTTGGGATTTCAAATCATTGCCAAGGTTTTTGCAAAATGCAATGATGTTGCTGATTTCTGTTAGAGTACTAACACTATCTTTTGTCAGTAAGTGCTTATACATTTCTTTTGGCAGCAGAACGGAATTAACAAAAGCATCTAAACTCAAATCTTCACGAATTATAATCGAAGCCATAAGACTTGGAACTGTGTCAATACCATCACTGCAGCAGATGTAATGAAACTGAATTGATTGTTCTTTTTCAACTTTATATGGGGTACGGCATTGGCTTTCAATCTTGTTCTTTTAAGTTGTTGAGTACCTCTTTTATTTTGACGACTTTGGCATTTATCTGTTGATGCCATTTCAAAATCATCATCAGAAAAGTGCTTCGCACAAATTTTGGTAAACTTTGTCAAATTTCCATTTTTTCTACGAATTGCATTAATCCAGCGATGAAGCATATTTGAATCTGTAGGAAATCAATACACTGCTATTTTTTTTTATTTTTGGCAGATCTATAGCCACTGTTACAGTTTGGTACACAACATGTGTATCCCATGCTGCTCAAACCAGGAAAAGTATCATGAGCTACTGAGTACTAAATGTAAGCTAAAATGTTAACATTCTGAAAATTTACAAAAAAACGTTTAAGCAGTCGACTAGTGTATCGATAAATTTATGGGTATCCACCGGTGCATGATTCTGTACTGGTGCTTAACAACTTAAGCATGGTAAATCAAAGAATTTTTTTCTTCATTTTTAAGTTTAGGATTGGCATACTGTACTTTTTACCCCCAACACTAAACTGAGCTTAAAACACTTTAATTTACCAATCCAAATGGTAGAGGATTACGCACCACTTGTAACTGGCATAGCAATGCATACTGGTATGGTACGATATCAATTTAACTGCCGATTTTGTGCAATAAAAAAAGGCTGTCAACGGCGAAATAGTTTCTAGGTTTATTATGCTAACTGTAGGTAAAATCAGCATCTACTTCCGGCAAAATAGAACAAGAAGCAATTTTGCTGGCGCCCAAAAACAGTCATGAGTATCCACAGTATATGGATCGCACTACATCCGGCAAAATAGACCTACAGCCTAGAAACTATTTTGCCGTTAGTGGCAAAATAGACACTTCCACATAAAAATGCTGTAAGATGGGGTATGCTTTGAACTAACTGACAGAATGACCAACTTCATAAACTGCAAATTTGTGTACTGAATTGCTGAAAGAAGTATTTTAAATTAGCAGAAAAATGCGCAGTTAATTTGAAGCTCCACCAGTCCCCTGAATTAGTCTAAGCAGGGAAAATTTATACGGAAGAACAAACTGCTACCATACATGGGCTACCAGAATTTTTATCCATAATCATGGCTTAGTTCAACTGAGTCCCTAATTGGAAAGTTTAACTTACTAGACTATACCATATACAGGTATGGTACCGTAATCAGTATGCACCACTAATCAAATGTTGCAGAAACCAATTCTCTTGGAAAGGTAAAGAAAAATAAATGGTCTTATTTGTTGTGTGATACAAAGCGGCTGGATAGTAGCACTGCATTATACCAGTAAATATTCCAGTCAGCAGGGAACACAGCTTACCAGGAATTTGAAGCAGAATCATAACAGTATTTTATCAATCCGTCAGAATATAAGTCTGTTAGGCTACTGGTATCGATACCGGTATGGTACCGGTATTGGCTTGATTCACTGACTGACAAATAATTTTTCACATAAGGTTTTTGCGACAAAAATTTTTTTTTAATTATGCCACGACACTGCACGATTGATATGTACCCTAACTCACACTGCAACATGTGCAACCTCTGAACCTGGCCTACCCATATCTGCTACGTACCGGTACAGTGCTACTAAGCAGTTCAGGCTTATCTGCTCGTATCCACTCAGAACTGCACAAACGAGTGAACCCATTCTGCACCACAAGTCTAATAACCTAGTCTATTTATGTCAAGACTTAAAGAGTCAACGGTGGTGTCTGGTTTTATTCTGCTGCACCCCTATCAAACCGCCAGCGCGAAATGACTAGCGAACACGTAAGCACAAGACCGCAGCCCTACAGTTGTCACGATTAAAAGCGGATAATCCGCACGTTTCGCATCCCGATTTGTCTAGGTATCCCTTCCTGCTAGTATTAGTGGATAGAGGAAGTATAAGTTGTATTGAGGTACTGTGCGAATAGTAGCAGAGTTTAGTTGGTGATTTAGCCAAAATGAGCAAGATACGTGAATACTGCCACGAAAACGGAGTTCTTGATGAGTAATGGACTATGCAATTTTTTTTTATTGAAAGTAATGGGAAGCCCCAATGTCTGGTCTGTCAAGTCAATATCTGTTGTGAAGGAATATAACCTCAAACGCCATTACAAAAGCCGACATGAAGCTAAGTGTGACAATATCAGAAGGCAAAAAATAGTTTATTGCACTGCGCAAAAAAATTTTTTTGTTCCCGGGTTCTAACCAAAATTTCCTGATCACTTACCCCAAAAGAGTTGGAAAATCGCATTTTTTCTTTTTAAACTTTGCTTATGTGGTTTTGGGAGTGATTCTTTAAAATTCAGATTTTCGGCTAAAATCGAGTGATATAGCGTTTGTATCGTTGCATATTTATCCTCCTATCACGAGAAAGCGATCAATGCGTATACGAGCTCGCTTAGGAGTTGCCGACCATCTGTCTACCACACCAAGATGGGGGAATCCCGCTAAGTGTCTTTCCCAACGGCACAACAAGTAAACTTGCCGGCTTATTCTCCACACTGTCCCTTTAATGCTGAGCGTCAAGCAGGGAAGCTGTGAATGCCTATTTGAAGTCATGGTCGGAATCAAACCAAGTCTACGACTGCAGAGGCAGACGCTCTTGGCACTCAGCCACCTGAGTTGTTAAAATCACCTACAGGAATTTCCGGTAACCAGCTTTAAGAGTTTTCACTTTGCAGACGGTACAAAAGTTTTTCTAATTTGGTTTGTTTGCACCAAACCAAATCAGAATGGTGGACATCCAGACACAAACAATGAAACTCGCTTGATTTATGTGTTTGAGTCACTGACCACTGCAAACGTCACCAGCACTTCTCGAGCTTTTTTGCCTCAGCAGATGGACTTTGCTTTTGGCATACTGTAAATGATCTTTTTGACTTAATTGGGATTCTTTGTATTCCAAAAGACTGGCGCCTTTTTATCGTTAGTTCAAGCAGAAGTTTAAAAGGCGTAGGCCTACTGCTTCAGAATGGAAACAGATATATCCATCTATCCCTCTTGCCCACTCAATGCATCTTGAAAAAATCAATACAAATGTCAAAACTCTTGTGATTGCTCTTGAGTATGACCAGTTCAACTGGCAAGTAATTAGAGATTTCAGAATGGTGGCATTCTTGGTGGGTCTCCAAGGTGGATTAACGAAATTTCCATGTTACCTTTGCCATTGGAATAGTCGAAACACAACTGCCCACTGCCATAGACGAATATGTCCAAAACGAATTGAATATTCTGTTGGATACAGCAACATCAAACGGGACCCTTTAATTGACCTCATCAAAATATTGTTGCCTTCGCTGCACATAAATTTGGGCTTTATCAAACAATTTGTGACAAGAATTCAGACACATTCAAGCCACTACAAAACTTCTTTACCAAGATTTCTGCAGCAAAGAATTTAGCGCATAGGAATGAAAAGTTAGTTCATACCTATGTGATTTAGCGCATAGGAATGAAAAGTTAGCACATAGGAACGAGACTTAGTTCATACCTATGTGATATGGCACATAGGAATGAAAGTTAGTTCATATCTATGTGATATAGCACACAGGAATGAAAAGTTAGTTCATACCTATGTGATATAGCGCATGATATCGTTAAAAAGGCTATAATACATAGGAAAGTAAGAGTTTACAAATGGCACCCCATACTACGCACCTTATTTCTTTTTTCCCTTTTTTGCGCGAATGAAGCAGAGAATAGAAACAGCTTGGGAGTAAAACGAAAAAGTTTTTGACATCACAGAAAGGATTATGAGCTTGGATGATTACAAAGGGGGACAGTTAGATGTGAGGAAAGCGGGTCGATACACTGCTCTCCCCAACAAAAGCGAAAAAAACGAAAAATTAAGCAAAACAAACACAAAAAGCGTAATATGCAAATGATGATGTTTATTGGCGAGGAGGTCGGCCTTGCCGCTTGCTTGACGCCACGTGACAGTAATATCGATTGTACGGGCTTTTAATCTGACTCAGGAAAATACCGGTAGCCTAATAAATAACAATGATATCGGCGGCCTGCCTCATTTTTAAAACTGCTAGCATGTTTGTATAATAAGAAATCAACTGTTGATGCTAATCATGTCATGACCTCCAGTATAAGGCAGAAGACTCGGACTCGTACCGTATGGACTCGGGCTCGTACCGTGTGGACTCGCACTCTCACTCGTGAATTTAAATTTTTGTGAACGGGGACTCGTGACCAAAGGATTCGCACTCGTACTCTTAAAACAAAAAAGTTCCCAACGCTTGGGAACGTTTAATTATATCAACACATACGCTGCTAACTCGCTCGTACACTGAAAAAAATCATGCAGTTGAAATTGGTGATGTGATGAAGGGGTAAGAAGGGACCAGCAGAGCCGGCGGCAGAGCAGTCGAATTAGAAGGGGCCTAGCGCTTATCAGGGGGGCCAAAGTTTGAAATTAAGCACAAAAGTTGCTGTTTTCAAAAGAGTAAGCTTGTTGATTGGGGGGCAAGCATGCTAATTGGAGAGAGCAGGCCCCCCTGGCCCCTCCTTGGCGCCGGCCCTGGAAGAGACTTTAGTCATTTAATCTCTACCCCATTATTTAAGGATTAACAGCATGGGTTTCAAAGTAGAGACCAATGAACAGTACAGGTTCAAAGTTGCGTAACAACCTTACAACGAAAGAGTTATTGTTATGATATCCCACTATGAAGAATAACAGATAACCTTAGTTCGAAGTAATTAAATCAGTAAAGAAAATCATTAAATTGCAGTGCTTTAAGTAAAATAGAAGGGGAATCCCGCTAAGTGCTTATTCCAACGACATGACCGTCTAATGTCGGGACGCAAAACAATGATTTTAAACTGATCATTGACTCTTAGCAAACTCTTTTTTGTTTATCGTTTTGCTTTTGACTAAATCGGACTTTGGACTCTCACTTGAACTCGTTTTTTCGCAGTAGGATCGGATGTTTACTTTAAAAGGTCGGATTGGAATTCGGAGTGTAAAACATTGCTATATATCATCTGTAGCAGTCAAATCCTTGACCACAGCGATTCTAATCAAATTTAGGCCCCCAAACTCCTCTAACGCTTGATATCGACTCACTGCTTGGATACACCAGAACACGATGGATTCATATTCACACAAACAGTATAATCAAACGGAAACCACACATCAATTAAACATCAATCAATCAATCAATTTTCTGGACCCGCTTATCCTTGGGGGGTCGCGGGGGCAGCAGCTCAAGTTGGATCCTCCAAGCATCTCGATCCTCTGCAACAAAGGATAGATGCTCTGCTGGGATGCCAAGGCGAGACCAACTAAGATCTTCTAGGTAATCTCGCCATCGAGTTCTGGAACGGCCTCTAGGCCCTTGACCAATCGGTGTGTGAACAGAGCAGTTTTTTGGCTGTTCTTTCCTGGGACATTCGTGTCACATGTCCATACCAACGCAGTTGCGATCTGTCTAGTCGGAGAAGCAGCGCTTCGATGTTTAGAGATTCACGAATATCTGCACTTTTAACCTTGTCCAACAAGGTCAAACCGCTAATTCTTCGCAAGAATCCCATTTCGGCTACTTGAACTCGAGACCTCACTGCTTTGGTTGTCTGGACAGGCACGTGGTTTCTGTTTTTGTTGAACTGATTTTCATTCCGGCAACAGAGTATGCATCCGAAAACCTGTCAAGAGCTTGCTGGAGACCATTTTGGGTAGAGTCGAGTAGCACAAGATCATCTGCAAATAACAGACGTTGTACAGTGCATTCACCGATCTTTACTCCGCCACAAAATTCACTTTTCTTAACTATTCTATCCATATAAATAAGGAACAGAATAGGTGAAAGAGAGCAGCCTTGCCGTAGTCCCACACTTACTCTGAAAGGTTTCGTCGTTGCACTGTTAACACGAACACAGACCTCGAAATGCATGTACAGCGACTCAATGGCATTTAGTAACTGGCCATCAATGCCATACTGCAACAGCACCGCCCAAAGCTTGTCTCTAGGAATGCGATCATATGCTTTTTCAAGATCAGCAAAACATGCATTGACCTCTTTTGCATATTCCCACGACTTCTCAAAGATTTGCTGCAAGGCAAAGATCTGATCCATTGTGCTTCGGCCAGGACGAAAGCCACTCTGAGCATCCGTTAGTTTAGGCTCGACTATTTTACGGCATTTCTTTTCAAGGCATTTGGCATAGACCTTACCCGGGACACTGATGAGAGATATGCCCCTATAATTGGTGCATTTTCTCTTGTCTCCTTTCTTGTGGATAGGTATTATCGCACTAGTTTGCCATTGCTTTGGTGCTTGCCCAGTACTACATGCCACCTTACAAACACGAGTCAGCCAACGAACACCATGTATGTTCATTGCTTTTAACATTTCAGGTCTGATATCATCCTCACCAGGTGCTTTTCCAGTTTTCAATGATTTGATTACTGCATTCACATCTGCTTCGGTTATCTGAATATCTTCCCCAACCTGTTCTTCGTGAATTTGTATCGGTGTAGCATCAACTGGGTTTAAAAGATCACTAAAGTAGTCTTTCCACCTATTCAAAATAGCATCTTGATCTTTCAGAGTCACACCATTTAAATTTTCCATAAAAAGAGCGGCTCGAGATCTTTTTCGATGCAAACGGCGAATGGTCTGCCAGAACACTTTGTTTGCCGTTTCAGAGCATCTTGATCTTTCAGAGTCACACCATTTAAATTTTCCATAAAAAGAGCGGCTCGAGATCTTTTTCGACGCAAACGGCGAATGGTCTGCCAGAACACTTTGTTTGCCGTTTTGAAATCATCGTCTAACCCTTTCTCCAAATTCCTTCCAGGCCCTTTCCTTAGGCAGTTCAACTTTTGTGGCTGCCGCCTTACGTGCTTCAGAGTACTGCGAACGAAGTTCAAGTGATGACTTATTTGCAAGCCAGGCCTTATAGGCCACTTTTTTCGCACGAATAGCTTCTTTAACTTCTTGGTTCCACCAAGGAGTTCTTTTCTCTCTACTCTTCGTCCCTCCAACACGCTTACGTCCACAACAGTTAGTAGCGGACGTAATGACTGCTGTTCGAAACAAACACCACTCAGTTTCAATGTCTTCAGTAGAGGTCGGAAGTTCTTTGAACTTAGATGCAATGTTGTCTGCAAATGCAGTTCGTACCTCTTTGTCAGCCAATGATTCCCATTTGATTCGATAAGTTTCTCGTGGTCGAAAAGTCTTTCGTTTTTTCAAGGGTTTCAAAGCTTTCAAAGTGCAGACAACTAGGTGGTGATCAGTTGACAACTTAGCCCCTCTTTTAACACGAACATCAGACACGGTAGAAAACAAGTCCGCCGAAACGATACAAAAATCAATCAGGGAACGTTGTCCCAGAGAGTCTCCGTACCAGGTGTACTTATGAATTCTTATGTGCTGAAAAAATGTGTTCATTATGCACAACCCATTGGTGGCACAGAACTGCAATAAACACCTTCCGTTCTTGTTAATGTCTGGGTCACCATGTTGCCCAATAACACCTTTCCAGGTTGCATTGTCGATGCCCACATGTGCATTGAAATCACCCAAAAGGACAAGGGATTTTGATGAAGTTGCTTTTCCCAATGCAACCTCAACTTCCTCCAGAAAGGCTTCGTACTGTGATTCTATATTAGCTGAGTACACCTGCAAGATACACAGAGATCGCTCCTGCAGCCTTAGCTTTAGAAGACAAACCCTTCTTCCCAGTTGTACCCAGTCAACGACACATTCAGCTATGTTGGGGCTCACAAGTAAGCCAACACCAGCTTGAGCAGACATTGCTGCATCAACACCTGAGTAGAAAATTTTCCACCCACCGTTCAACTCGACAGTTCCAGAACCCCGGCGCTTTGTTGATGAAATTCCCACAACATCAAGGCGATACTGTTGGGCTTCGCAAACAAGCTCCTGCTCTTTTCCTGTCAGTGACGAAACGTTCCAGTTCCCGATAGCTAGATCCCGGGAGTTTGGTCCAACTCGAGTACGTTTTCTGTGCGCTGCCCCCATTTGCCTCCCCAAACGCTTAGCGACTGCGTTGGTGGGTTTCCGGTGACGGTCAGCTTGTGGGGGAGACTGTAGCTTATTTTTCGAACGAGTCCCTCTGCCTAAAACTCGAACGCGGACCTTTTTATCCTGCGCGCCGTCCGATGCAGCATGAATATTGTTATTACAACTTTCCATTCAGCTACAGCATTGGATTGCCACTTGGTCTGTTTCTCTCCTTCGACCTTACCGCCATGGGTGACCCTGATGAAAGTGATTAAACACTACCGACGGCATTGCTCTAAGGATCATTGAAAACTCAAACCTCCCCACCACGTTAAGGTGGCAATCCAAACATTTAGGCTTTAAATCCTTAATGTACACGTTTAAGGCTACGTGCGCGTACACGGTGACCTTATACAAATAGAATAAAGAAACAAGGTTAAAGATAACACATACCAGTCCAAACGGTTTGTTTGTTAGTTGCATATTTATCCTCCTATCACGAGAAAGCGATCAATGCGCTATACAAGCTCGATTAGGAGTTGCCAGCCATCTGACTACCACACCAAGATGGGGGAATCCCGCTAGGTGCCTTTCCCAACGGCAAAACAAGTAAACTTGCCGGCTTGTTCTGCACACTGTCCCTTTATAATGTTGGGCGTCAAGCAGGGAAGCTGTGAGTACCAATTTTAAAGTCATTATTTGACCCTTTCTTTGTCTGGACACGTTTAAGTATTAAGTTGCAAGAGCATTGTTCCAACCAGTTCAAACCGGTTTAATCCAGTCGACGTGACGTCATTTCTTCCATGCAAGCTGAAATATAGTCGCAGACTAGAATAATGTCTTCATGGCGATGACGAGACGGAGTGTCGCGGAGTTGAATATTGGAGAATTGTGTACAGAAATAGATGTTTAGCTGAACGAGAGGGATTCAAGGCGAGACTAGTTGCTCAAGCACCACACTACTATTGCGAATCTCCCCAGATGCAGTACATAAAATAAGAGCATAAAATCTCAAACTACATAAGTGAAATACTAACCTATAAACCTACACAAGCAACGGTCCTAGACTAGCACAACCACATAAAATAAAACACTTGACTGAGAACTAACTTATCTTAGGCTAGCACATCACTATTTATGGAAGTCGGTAGTGGTAACAGAGTCTGGTCTCGCCTTCCCTTCTTCATTACTAACGCACGATGCCATTGCTGCTTACATCTGCCTTCGTCAACCACTAATTAGTCTCGACAGCAATGGCGTGATACTTCTTCGTGAATACAATCATCCAATCGGTTTAGACTGCGGTCACTCACGATTTCATATGCATTGTGACACACGGACACGTGACCAGTTGTTTATCAAGATCGGTTGACGTAAAAGTTTTAGCCTCGCAGAAGCAGCTAGCATAATGTATCCATGGTAGTGAGATGTGGAGTCTTGCGGAGTTGTGATTAAGGATTGGAGTCGTAACAGCAGATTGCAGGCCTAATAAGGGATTTGATGGCGAGCCCAGTCACTCAAACGCCATATCTATACCACTCGGCCATCTGAGCTGTTAAATATTTTAAGCAAATAATTATAATTTACGCAATATCCGTTTTCAATAATCCGTATTATGCAATATCCGTATTATGTAATCCTTTTGTCAACGTAACGAGTGGCTAAATTCGCGCAAAATCATTTTCAACGAAATCGCTGTAGGGATTTTGTGCTTACTAGCGGCAGTTTTTAATAATAATAACAAAATGATCCAGGGCAAAAATGCCTGGTAGCCAACAGAGAATTTTTTGTTTACTCTTTTACCCCGCTGTTCTCCATTCCGAATAAACAAAAAATTTTCTGTTAGCCCTCAAAGAATAAACAAATTACGCAACGTAAAATACAATCCTTCAAGGGAAGCGAACCCCTATGGTGCATCTGACAGTCCAGCATACTGTCTCTACACCACGCCGCTGTTGCCCTATTGCTGCAAAACTTTTGTATTTATACCCACCTCGTTACTATACAATACGCAACTTCCTAAGGTGTCACGTGATTATCAAAAACGCTGTAGCTATTTTGTTGAAAAAGTTTTTTGCGTATTTAGCTCCTAGCATTAACTTTGTAGCTTGCATTGATATCACTACGAAGGTTCTACAAAATTAGCGAAAAACCGGTTTATAAAACTACGGCTCGGGTTCGGTTCGACATCCTGGTATTTAGCTCATCGTAAAGAATCATCGGAGTCAGAAATATCACAGTCCGACTTTCAAAGGTAAAGGTAAAAGTATACCTATAACCAAAGTCTTGTCAGCCTTGCTACACACAGCCAATCCAGGTTAAACTCATTCCAGACTGTAAAGACTCTTTTTTGCATTGCCTTACCTGGACATCTCGACTTCATCTCTTTTCTAGGTTGTGCCCTATTTTTGGCAGGCGACTGGCCCCAAACAACGATACCCAATGAAAGAACCTATAACTACTAACTCACAACTAAGTTACCGGTAGCCTAACTAGCCCACATCACTAAAAGCCCCCATGGCAACCCACTCATTTGCAGCTGCAGACGCGTTTCAACCTTATTATGGTCTCATCAGTGCAGCATAGCAACCTCCCACCTTCCTGAAAAAAAATACTTCTAACCTTCAAAAGAACTACACACCCCAAATCTAAGCCTCTACTCGTTCTGCTCAAGGTAGAACATTTGAAATATATCCTTCAAGAAATTAATGCGTGCTGGATTATTTTGGGGTGTGTAGTTCTTTTGAAGGTTAGAATTATTTTTTTTCAGGAAGGTGGGAGGTTGCTATGCTGCACTGATGAGACCATAATAAGGTCAAAACACGTCTGCAGCTGCAAATGAGTGGGTTGCCATGGGGGCTTTTAGTGATGTGGGCTAGTTAGGCTACCGGTAACTTAGTTGTGGGTTAGTAGTTATAGGTTCTTTCATTGGGTATCGTTGTTTGGGGCCAGTCGCCTGCCAAAAATAGGGCACAACCTAGAAAAGAGATGAAGTCGAGATGTCCAGTTAAGGCAATGCAAAAAGAGTCTTTACAGTCTGGAATGAGTTTAACCTGGATTGGCTGTGCGTAGCAAAGCTGACGAGACTTTGGTTATAGTCGAAACATTAATTTGTCCCTTTTAAAAGTATACCGTTATACTGTGGTAGACGCGGAGGTACAAGCAAATTGCTGACAAGCTTGCTGCTCACTTACAGGTTGCAGGAATTAAATGGATAATTCAAGTTTGCCTCATAAGAAAAGAAGGCATGACGGAAGTTACAAATACTTTGAAATGGAAAATTTCAAAGAATTATCAGAAGATGATCAACAGAACTGGCAATCTGGTAAATTATGTGTGTAATTTTTTCTCTGTGGAATCTAGTTAAAGTCAATTATAATTGGATATAATTTAAGTAGCCTAGAGATTGGGTTAACTGCTTGTCAATTATAATTCCCATTTACTGTATGGTATATTAACGTGGGGTTCCACAAGCAACACTGTTCTTCTCCCCTTACAAGTTCTACAGAATAAACTCGTTAGAATTATTTCCAACGTTAAAACTAATGAGCGCATTAGTAATCCCTGTACAAGCAATTAAAAATACTAAAAGTTAAAGATGTGTATGAGCTAGAAGTTTCCAAATTCATCCACCAACATCAACACAAGTTACCAAATTTGTGTAATTTTTATTTTACCCCAACAGCATCAATTCACAATTACCAGTACAACACTAAAAGCACAAGCCACAATAATCTCTATTTGAGTTCGATTAAACAGTAATGCAGCAAAGAAGGCAATACAATTTAATGGCGTTCAGATTTGGAACAGTTTGTCACCCTGCACCAGAATGGAAGAATTTCCCTTTTCATAAATTCAAGCGATTTATGAAAGATCACTTAATTGCGAAGTACTAGCACTGAAATAAATAGGACTTATTCAGTATTTATTTTATTTCTGGTCACCGGTCTGGTTTATTTAAATTTTTCTTGTTTGATTACCATACCTACTCCACAAAACACTGTAATACTTGTGCCGTAGAATTATTATCATTATTATTATTTTTTATTATTATTGTTAGTGAGCTTAGGTTTTTGTTGTCGTTCGGTCATTATTTTAATTTACCAGAGTCAGACAAATGCGGTAGAATGACAATGGGTGGCCATAACTCAGTGAGCTTTTGCTCTTTTACGGTTTCCTAGCATGCCTTTGTATCAAGTTTTACGCTATATTCATTTGTTTGGCATAGTTAAAATTTCATACTGATTTGATACTGGTACGTCAATAAATGAATGAATGAATAAACGGTACCATGTAATTCAAGTAGCCTAGAGATACGGTTAAGGGTTAAGTGCATAGCTGGGGGCTTGATTAAATTAAGCCATGGTTCAGGATTTGGGTTGGAGGGGTTAGGGTTAGGCCCTAACCCCTACTGATAGTAATAACTCACTAGAGGTCCTTGTGCTCAAGATATATCTGCCTGTTATAACTGTATAAGATCTGGCTTAACTCAAACAAGCTCCCATAGCTGCATAGTCTAACAGTACCGGTACATAATTGGGAGTTACTGAACAGTGTAAGATTGTAAGCAGTTTCTCAGCTATGTAAGAAATTTAACTGTGTAAAGAATAAACTAATATACACTCCGGGATAAATGTGCAGTTATGTTGGCAGATGTGCTGTGTGTGTTCGCAAAATTAGGGCAGTATCTTTAGTTGATTTCTGATCTTACCTGAATCTTTTGCTGTGATGCAAAACGATTTTCTGGTAGTCAAACCTGTCAAAGAGTTGCAGCAAAAGTTATCAAGATTACATCAATGTTGAAACGTCCATACTTCACAACTGGCAATTAGAAGTGATGTCTTATTTCACTTGATTGTACGAAAAGTTCAGCTGTACAGTGTAATTGAGTCACTAATTCTTCCTCATCGGCACCGTCGCCCAGTTGTTTGGAGCGTTGTTTTTACAATGACCATGATCGCAGGGTTGATGGTTCAACTTTCACCCAAGCTTGGTTGTTGCGACCTGGAATAAGATGCTTCACGATAATTATCTCTGTTAATCTAACAAGTAGCAAATTGAAAAAGTCAGAAGCAAAATTCAAGCAGAAAACTCTGAAACAAGGCCAACTCGTAAGCGAGTCTTGATTCGTCCCACGCACAGCGTCTCCATTGCTTTCTCGCGACAGGAGGATACACATGAAGAAAAATCAAAAGAATCTCATATTGCACAGGTAGGGTTGGGCATTCTACAGTAGAATTTCGAATCTTTCGAATTCGAATCCAAAAAGTCAATTCATTTCAAATAGTTGGAACCAAAATGATAATTCTAATCAGCTAAATTTTGCAAATGAAGCAGCCTAATCTATTTTTTTCTTTTTTTTTTTCATGTAGATGTAAAAGTTGCTCTTTTTTGACTCGCTCACGCAGTGCTTTCATCCTTCTTTCTATCTTTTTTGTAGTGATAGATTTATGTTTCCAAAATTTTGAAAAATTATTCTGGAATAAGATTCCAAATTCTAGATTTGGTTATATTTTTCTAGAATACCGAATTATTCTGAAATGCCCATCCCTATGCACAGAGGTGTTGCTGCCAGTTTGAAAAAGTGATGTGACCCAAAAATGATAATTAGACTGGAGTTCAAGTGTTGCAAACTAATTACGTTTGATTACTTTTTTGTTAATCTGACCTAAAATGAAGTATATAGCAATGCGGGAATTTGTCGAAGTTTTTAAATATTTGTAGTTGAAGAGAAATGGCCTCTCTCTGTGCTGTTGCTTTGACGTGATATGTTAATTGACTAATTATTTATTTTATTGCCAATGCATATCATGAAATGCAAGTATAAAAGCAATGTCGCTTGGCTAAGGGAAGGGTTTGATTTTGATATTTCGATGTACTATTAGACCCATAAAATAGGTGCAACATTCTGCCATATTCTGTTTTTTAACCAGTCCATCCTCGTAAGGTTAAAAGTTTGCAAAAAATCAATGAATGAGGTTTGAATCAAAACATCGTGGATACCAGGATTGGTCTAATGTTTCGAATGTGTTATTTATTGCAACGTAACGAGAACCATCATCGCAGACTTTCAAATTTAGACAGATTCCGAGAGTCAAATCTGGATCAGAATTGCAAGCGCGGCACTTCGTCAATAACTGACAACATGAGTTGGAAACTGCAGGTGATCATTCCTTCATAAATTGTCTGAGCAGCTGTAGACACTCAGTGTTGCCATCTGAGATGTTGCATAATTTTTATGTGCCATCATTCAGATACAACCTCAAGGTTAGGTTTTTTTCTTCGCTGAGAAATTTCGACCATTTGTCCGAAATGACTAGAAAAATTTCGGACATTTTACAATTAATTCGGCAGCTTTGAGAAGCGATTGGTTTTTTGAATATATTAGGGCATTAAACGTGTTTTGTGCTTTTCTTGCTGACGTTATTGTGCTTAGCTTTCCACCTTTTTTGCTTGCTTTCATTAAGGACCAATGATCTTATATAAAAAAATAAGATAAACTTTTCAGTTTGAAAAGACTGTCGAATTAACAGTGTGTCAGCGTGAATTACGTGCGTGAAATTTTAAACGCTTGTAAATTAAAGCAAAACTTTCAAATCTTAAAATGGAGTGCATTCTTCACCTTTAGAAACGCGTTTTTGTTTGTTTTCGACCGTCGAATATTAATCATGACAATCAACTTCAGGGATGACAATCGCATCGAATAGGTTCTGCGATACGATGTAAAGCATGTTGTGGATGCGATTTTCGTTGCGATTATCTAATTTATATATTTTTTGATGCGATTTTTGTGTGCCTTTGCGATTATTTGTGCAATTTCTTTTTTGAACAATTTTAACTCTCACTTATGGTTGAAATGCAAAAATGCTTTTTCTCTTTTTCGGGGCTACCGAAACGCTACGGATTGTTACAAGACTAGACTGACGCTTATCAGGTGGAAATTTTATAGCTGTACAAACGAAAAAAAGTGGGAAAACTTTTGCTCTTAGCCAGATAAAGTTTTTCGGACATCTTGTCCGAAGTAGCTTAAAAAATTTCGGACATTGAAGAAAAAAATCGGACAATGTCCTAAAAAAAACCTGGCCTCAAGGTTCCTGAGCACAATGGAATGCTTTGATGTGCTTAACTCTGTGCTATGCAAATGGTTGATTGGCTCTGTTTTGATTGAATTTACCACGTTTCAGATGTGTTGGACACATATTAACAAACTACTCTACTTACCTAACTCTTTATGTTTAGATCAAGTTGATCGGATGCAAAGGGAACAATCCAATGATCCATGTTTGTGAAATCTGCTCTCTTCCTATATTCAGCTACGGAAGAATGGTAAATGATCAAGTTTTGTTTCTCGTGACTTTGCGTCATTTTCTTGCTTCTTCACAGATTCCTTGCAAACACGTATTTTGTTTCTCTTGTGCAAAGAAGACGGACAACAACTGCCCAAGGTAAATATGGACAAATCTGGTTGTACGCCGGCAAGTTTACTTGTTGTGCCGTTGGGAAAGGCACTTAGCGGGATTCCCCCATCTTGATGTGGTAGTCAGATGGCTGGCAACTCCTAAGCGAGCTCGTATAGCGCATTGATTGCTTTTTTGTGATAGGAGGATAAATATGCAACTAAATGTAGTTGTTCGCCGTTCTGTTTGTCCCCGACGTGATCTTAAACCTACTCTTAATATTTTTGACCGATTACCGTATTTTGGTGTCATTAGTTTCTTGGAACCGGCCGGTTAGCTCAGTTGCTAAGCGCACGTTATCGGTGCGGGAGGTCTGGGGTTCGATTCCGGGGCGGTCTAATCGGCACAGTGTCGCCAACAGCTCGCCATCGTTACGACGTTTCTTCGGAGCGGTGTAGCCCAGGCGCTAAGTCACGGAGATGGGCCCCGCCACACGTTACACGCTTCGGCGTAATACAGCAAGAGTAATGAAGATTTGATATGATTTTTTTAGTTTCTTGTTTTTTTTTTGGCGTAATACTTGCGATTGCTGTAATGTCGGTCAGGCCAGTTTGCTGTAGTTTGTTAGTTTAGTTGTTTGTTGCCTAAATTTTATTTGCAGTAGCTTAGTGTAGATTTCATCCAGCAGTTGGCAGTGTAAATTTTGCTTTTAGATTTTTGATACTTTGATTCTATTTGCTGATTCTATTGATTTTACTCCATTCGCCTTTGCCATTCTATCCAACATTTCCTTCAAACCCGACGTCTCCATCAGCTCCTCCATCTTCTTTCTATTCACTAATTTCACCCCAGCACATTGACCTCACCATGGCTCTTTCAGTTCTTCTCAAAATTGCCATTTCACTCTCCCTCAAACACCATGTCTCACTTCCATATAGCATTGCTGATCTTACGCAACTGAGATAAACCATCCCTTTCATTCTCAAAGAAAACCTTCTTCCACGTAACAACTCTCCGCATTCTCTAAGTTTTATCCATCCAATTCTAACTTTTGATGTCACTGCTGTTTCACACAAGGGTGGAAACCTGGCTACTTGGCGTCAGAGTGTCAGTTTCAGTTTCGGTGTGTTGAAACCCAGATGTCAGGTTTCAGTTTTAGTTTGGTTTCACGGCTGTTGAAAAATCGGTTCCACTTTCGATTTCAGTTTTACTTACGCGCAGCTTCGGTTTCTGGGTTTCAGTTTCGGTTTAAGTTTCATCCAAGAAAGTTATTTTACTGTGAATACGTATTATTTAAATCCTCTATTTCTTGGCGGTTTTGTTTCATTACGATAATAGGTAGCAGCTCAGATGGCCGAGTGAGGACAGCAATTGCTTCAGAAGTTGTTAACTTGGGTGTGATTCCGAGTTCGGTAAAACCAAAGACTCAAAAATTAGTATTCATAGCTTCTCTATTTGACGCTCAGCATTAAAGGAACTGTACTGGTAATGATGGTGAAGACAATTTTAAAAACCCAAAACCTTAGAAATTTTGAACAGGTTTTAGTTTCAGTTTCGGTTTTGACGTTTTATGAAAAAACAATTTTGGTTCAAGTTTAGGTTTTCAAAATTTTGGCCAAGTAGGTGTCAGTTTCAGTTTGGGTTTCCAAAATTTCCTTTAAAACCGGGTTTTCAGGTTTAGGTTTGAGTTTCCACCCTTGGTTTCACATCCACCACTAGCATTCAACCTGCCTCTTAAATAACAAAATCCCTTCACAGTCTTTACTTCATTGCATAATACCTCCACTGGTTCTTTCGTGCCATCTCCAAAATCTGTGCATCTTCTACAAACAAAATGTCTGGCAGAACTGCAGATTATCTTTTTCATTTTCGTGCATCTCCCATGTATCCACTTCGTACACTGTGTGCAACACACAGCGTTAGACTCAACCCTTTTCCCCATCCACAAGGATCTATTTTGCTCAATACAATTTGTCCTTCCGTTTCGCTCACCATCATCTTAGTTTTTTTAACATTCACTTTCAGTTCCTTGCCTTCCAATGCACTTTTCCATTTTTGGAACATTTCCCTTAAATCATCCATACTTTCACTCATCAGCACCAGATCATCCGCGTATAAAATTTCATTCAATAATCCTTCTCTTGCATGTTCTGTCACAACATCAACCACAATAGCAAATATCAGTGGTGATAGCACAGATCTTTGATGCACACCAACGCGTATCCCAAATTCTTCCGATGTCCCTGATCCAACTCTAACTTTCGTCCTTGAACCCTCGTATAAACTCATCACTGCTTGCACCAACACTTCTGCCAATCCTTTCTTTCTTAATGCCCATTGCTTTTCTCGGTACCCTATCAAATGCTTTTTCTAAGTCAATAAAACACATGTACAGCTTTTGCTCTCTTTCTCGAAACTCCTCTTGCATTCTCCTAAGAATAAACAATGCATGAGTCATGCTCTTCCAAGGCATAAAGCCAAACTGCATGTCATCTATCGTTACCAATCCTCATATTCTGTTCTCCAGCCCTCTCTTCATGGTCTTCATTGCATGTTCCAGCATCTTCACTCCTCTGTATGCCCCACAATTTATCACAGCCCCTTTTTCTTTAAAGATTGGAACAACAACACTTGTTTTCCAGTCTTCTGGCATACCTTTCCCATCAAACACTCTCTGACAAAGCTTTTTTATTACTTCAACACCAAACTTTCCACTTGCTATTATCATATCCATATTTACTTCTGAGGGTCCTGCTGCCTTTCCCAGCTTCAACATATTCATAGCTTCCATCACCTCTTCATCAGTTACTCCTTCAACTAGTCCTTCAACCATATCTGCTTCTACCATATGATCGCATTCATTTTCCACATTCATGATCTTTTTCATGTGTTCCTTCCATTCCTGGTCGACTGTACAAAGCATAAAAGTACTTCCCATATGTCTACACTAACCACACTGACCTATATGTCTACACTAACATGCAGTGATAACAGATATTTTGTTTAGGTGCAAGGAGAGCATGCAGAAAAACGATCTTTCTCACTGACTACAAGTCTCCCATCTTTATCCTTCATGCGACCTCCTCCTTCTATGTCCCTTCCCTCCTTTCTCATGAATTTCACAAACTTGAAAACGTCGTTTGGTTTGGTGCATAGCACACTTGTCTCCTCTTCAGCCTCTTGCTTCATGGCATTTGCGATTACTTTCTTCGTTTCATTTCTGGCCTTCTTGTAATTATTTTTACTTTCCATTGATCGATTCATGCACCTTAATTTAAACGTTTTTTTTTTCGATGTATCGCATCCTTTACTTGCTCGTTCCACCACCATGTATTCCCTGATCTCCCCTCCCATTCGTCTTTCCACACAATTCATCACAGGCCTGTAAAACTCCATTCTTATAAGATCCCCACAAATCCATTGAATCAGTGTCCACTAATTCTACTTCTCTTTCTTCAAACTTCTCTTTGATCTCTTTTACCTTCAGCTTCCACACCCTTCATCTCACTCTTGTACTCTTCTTCACTGACTTCTTCAATTTCTGTTCCTCCACATCAACAACCACTAGCCTGTCTTGCAGTTCCCCAGGGATAACTTTCACATTGCGTAGATACTTTTTTTTTTCTTTTCTAGCCAGAACGAAGTTTATTTCTGTATCATTTCCGCCGTAACTGTAAGTCACCTTTCTTTTATCCTTCTTCTTGTACCACGTGTTTGCTACACACAACTCTTTCTGATCGCAGAAATCTAGTAACTTTCTTCCTTCAGCGTTTCTTTCCCCTATTCCATACCTTCCATGTTTACCTTCATATCCTTCCGCACATTTCCAACATGACCATTAAAATCTCCCAGTATCAATTCATTTGCGTTTGCCATACTCCACTCACGCTCCATTTCCTTATAAAATCTACCCTTCCCAGCATCTGGCTTTCCACTTTGTGGTGCTCGTTCCACCACCATGAGCACATATTTCTCTCACCACCTCTTCTTGAAACACTAATCAATCAATCAGGTTTATTTGTTTGCGCCGACACAGTTCCACATTGCTAATACAAATTGATGAAAAACAAGCATTTAGGATGGTAGGTTGGCAGCGATGCAGCAGCAAACTGGACAGCGAAAGACTATTTCACGATCATCGAAGTCAAGCTGCCCATGTCACATGAAGAAAAAGCATTCGAATTCAATGGCCATGACTCTATCACACCTTCTGACCTCTACCACGTTCTCGCACAGTTCTTCTTGTACCTATATACCCACGCCTTCAGTCTTATCATCATTTCCACACCACCATAGTTTGTACCTTCTTCCTTTGACGCCAAAAAAGCGAGCTCCTTCATGGGGATATACATTTCAGAATAATTACGTATTCTAGAATAATTCCGAATCATTTTTTTCGAATCCAAAATTTCGAATTCTTAATCGAATCCTAAATCCACAAAATAGCCGTTGTACTATTTTGATATCAGTTCAGCACGTAACCGCTCGACTACTGCAAAACAAAAAAAATCAACCGTTTGTTTCATTTTTAATGAATTTATAGCCAGCACAAGGATCGCAGCACTGTAAATTCGAAGCATACCTACGCGTAGTGGCGTAGTCATGGAGCTAACAGCGAGCATGCCCCTCTTAAATTTTAGAAACACTTGAAAAAATACGGCTCCAGTAGGCCTATATATGCAAGCGGTGAATACTACACTCAAGGCTCCCACAAATTTTTTACGGTCTTCCACTAACACCGCATGGTCACTGATCTCACGCACGAGGCCGAGCGCGCACTTGCGTTTATGCGCAACGTCTGAAAAGATTTATCACGCGCAATTTTTCTTCACAATTAAACCGAATCCTAAAAACGCAATCGGTTCAAAATAGGAACCGGTTCCGTAGGATTCGATATTCTGAAATGGACATTCCTACTCCTTCACCTCTCCATCTCACTTCCTGCAAACAACATACATTCTCAGTTCTTCGCACAGGTCTGTTCCTCTGCCAGATATACTGCCAACACTCCAGCTTCCCAATTGAACTCCAACTTTCTATTTATGAATTTTTAACCCGGGGATTCTTAGCACCCCCTGCCCACAAGGGCTGCCGGGGACTGGGGGCCGAAATTTTTCTTTGCATCTTCATTGAGGTTTTATTGGAGCATGTATTTTATAGTCGCATGCCCTGGCTGACGCCAACCACGGTTATAAGCATAGAGAGTAGCCTTTGCCTAAAAAAGCATGCCCTGCTAGGCAACAGGGTTGCTGAGTAGTTTAGCCGGCCAGTCGAAACCGTTGCCCGTGTGGTGCCCCGCGGAGGCACTACCCAGCAAAGCATAGACATTGGGACTAGTATGCCATGTACACCATATTCCTTAGGGTGTTTCAAAATTTCACCACTTTCGAGTTAAGAAACGGCTACCAATTTTTCCGATAGAGTTTTCGACGCTGATTACGAATCTGGCATTATTTTTTGATTATGACGTCATCTTGAGGGTTCAGCCCGCGATTTTCGCGTTTTGGGGGGGTATTTTCATATGTCCGAAACTACTCGTCCTAGAAAGGTGTAATTGGTGTCAATCGACGCAGAATATACGATTTCCTATCTGTATTCTATAGATTACAAAGTCGTAACGGCATCAGAAAAAAAGTTATATTAAAAAAACAAGTTTTATGGTTTTTTTGACTTAAATATTTCATGCAATGTCAATATAAGCTTCTATTGTGACGTCATATTGCTGTTAAAATGGCTTTATATTGAATTCCAGAATGGTATTGATAAATGAGTCTTAATGACCAGTGGGAGTTGATACAGTAGTCCTTTTTCGCAGTCACCATAGCAGTGAGGAGTTAAGTTTTTAGTTGGTATTTTGGGTATTTCGGAAGGATGGCTTTATTGCGATCGGCTGTAGAAGATTCTAAGATTATCCGAAAGAGATTAGCAGAAAATATGTTGCCTACGAACAGGGACGTCGTAGGTCACTATTTTTACGTGAGGCAACTTCTCATAGACACAGACCCGAATTTTGAGAAAGTAACACCTGGCTATAAAGATGTCAAAGATGTTGTTGTAACTGACGTAAGGAAACTTTGGAAAAAAGCTAGTTTGCCTGTAATAGAGCCAAAAAGTACGCAAAATAAGCTTAAACAGCTGATAGATCAATTTCATGCTGCAAAAAAACGTGCCAAGACAGCAAAGAGAGCTGTTGTGACTGTCGAAGATTGGCTAGAAAAGCTCTTCGACATCTCTAAGTGCCGGTGCGATATTGTGGACGACTTTCCAGTTTCTTCAGGCAAGCTACTCTGCAAGTGTCATTTTGATCATAGAATACCAGAGAAGGAAGTTTTGTTTCTCAAAGACCAAAGATTTGCCAGAAAAATGATCTTAACATCCAGTAAAGACACTCAATTCAACAAAAAAAAGCAACAAGCACTGGATAAGCTTAAACGTCGTGACACTTCTGAGAAAGATACCGAAGTAGCCTCGACCAGCTCCTGTGATGGATTTAGATCTAGAAACCAATTGGATGGTGTCGTTCTTCACTCCAGGTTAAGACCACGAAAACGAAAGGCCAATTTCAAGAAAGGGGATGAAGAAATGGAACAGGAAGAAACAAATGCGATGCCATCAGGCATGCACGATGACTCGGACTACCAACCTCCCGAAAAGCAGGTTATTTCAGGAAAAGCCTACACAAAACGACGATCTTTTTGGATTAGCCCTAATGACTGCGTTACTGCAGACCGTCGCTTTACTTCAATTCGACAGCAGTCAGATCTACAGAGATCAACCGTTGGAGCCAAAAATATATCTGCTTCTCCTGCAACAGTGCTGCGAAAAAGAGAGCAGTGCCGATTAGAAGCCTTGGAACGTTGTGATAAAAAATTAAATGATGCTAAAGCCATCCAATTGTGTTACGATGGGAAAATCCTGAATCGTATGGATAGGTACATCTTTCTGGGTCAGTTCGAAGACGAAACAAGTAAGCTTGAGAAAGTTATAGCAGTAAAAACGTTTCCTGAAGGAGCATCCGTCAATTCTGAGAGCATTTTCAATTCTATAACTGAAGAAATTAGTGACAACCTGTTAAAAAAAATCTACTCTGTAATGTCCGATACTACTGCGCTAAACACGGGGAAGAAATCTGGGATAAACAAACGTTTGGTTGATTTTTATAAGGACAAATTTAATCGTGGGGTACATGCACTGGAATGTTTATTCCACGTAAATGAAATCTATCTGTCTCACATAATATCGAAAATTGAAGGGAAGAAGAAAGGTCCAAATGCTATGGAAGAAGGATCATTGATGAAGTATTTTAATGAAATCCGAAAACCCGAACTAAACCAAATCATTGACCGTAAGAAATTAACAGTCCCGGTCACGAGCATGGCGGCTTTGCATCTTAGAAAGAAGATAGAGTGGTTTTCTAATGAGAAGGATAAACGACGTGGAGATAATTCGTTAAGGAGCGACCATATGTGCATGCTTGTTTTGTCTGCTTATTTGATCATCGATGTCCCAGAAAACCTAAAAAATCTTCTGACTTACAAGCAAGAAGCAACGTGCCATGCGAGGTGGGTTACAACTGCCAATGCATATCTTCGCTTGCTGATTTTCAACATCTGTGACTTGGGGGAAGTTCAAAGAGCAAGGCTAACCAGACTGGTCTCTTACATTGTATGTGTGTATGTGCCATCGTTTTTGCTCATTCACTTGAAGCCATCAGCTGCTGAAGGGCCGGGAATTACACTTTTTCAGCGAGATCTATTGCTTGCATTTCGAGAAATCGATCCGGAACTTGCTGATATTGCCTTAAAGTATTACCATGAACATGCAATTCAGTGGTTAACGCCAATTAATATTGCTTTAAGTGCGTTCGCTGAAGTACCGCCGTACTCTCTTGAAGCAATAAGAACAGGACATTTTCCACAATCTGTAGATTCCAGAAAATTACTGCAAGATCGCAAAGCTGGGTTGAAAAGTTTTTTTACAGCAGAGAGCAAGAATGCCCCTTGCGTTATGTGCACGGAAGTTCCTTCAGCATTTTGGAAAGTTGCTGAGAATAACAATCGAGCTACGGAAAGACTAATTGGCAAATTGAAGTTGGTCTTGCAGAGTAGTATTGTAGGCTGCCCATCTCAGCTTGGCAAGACAGATGTTCGTGTTCGTGCGTTTCTTTGCAATATTAAATAAACATTAACAGTATTTTGTTGAACTTGCCGTTTCCTATGTGCATCGATATGACGTCACAATAGAAGCTTATATTGACATTGCATGAAATATTTAAGTCAAAAAAACCATAAAACTTGTTTTTTTAATATAACTTTTTTTCTGATGCCGTTACGACTTTGTAATCTATAGAATACAGATAGGAAATCGTATATTCTGCGTCGATTGACACCAATTACACCTTTCTAGGACGAGTAGTTTCGGACATATGAAAATACCCCCCCAAAACGCGAAAATCGCGGGCTGAACCCTCAAGATGACGTCATAATCAAAAAATAATGCCAGATTCGTAATCAGCGTCGAAAACTCTATCGGAAAAATTGGTAGCCGTTTCTTAACTCGAAAGTGGTGAAATTTTGAAACACCCTAATATTCCTGGTCGACTGTACAAAGCATAAAAGTACTTCCCATATGTCTACACTAACCACACTGACCCATATGTCTACACTAACATGCAGTGATAACAGATATTTTGTTTAGGTGCAAGGAGAGCATGCAGAGAATCGAGCAATGTCCACTGGGTAGCGTGTGGTTATGCGCAGTGAACACCGCTTGTAGACGAACATACTTGTCGCAACGAGATCTTCAAGCTCATATTAATCACCGGCACAACAAACCTCCACCGGTGCCTATCATGCCTCAACTGGTACTTCCCCCTGTTGCCCCCATCACAGTCCCCCCTCCGCCCCTGATCCAACCCGCCCCCTTGAATGATCCTTACTTACTAACCCAGCCAGCAGCCCGTCCCCCGGTGTCCACCCCTATCCGGCCTCCCATCACTGATTCTGCTCCACGGCCCAGTAGCAACCTCATCACGATCCAGATACAAGACGAAGCACAGTCGTTTCCTCCTCCCCCTCCCCCCCCTGGAAGACCCCCGAATCAACCCCTTTTGTTTCATTCCCAACCAGATTCACATCGTTATCAATAACATCGTCAATCGTGGCTCGCCGCTTTCAATGGTTGATTTTTTGTCAAAATTCAACAAATTTTTGCACAAGTTGCTGTACGATTTCGCGAGACCAATGACTGCTCTCAAGTAGGGTTTTAAATCCATTCATTATTTTTCAGTTTTCAAATTCATTGGTTTTGAAAAAACGAAATTCAAATTCATTGACTTTATAACAATGAAATTTAAATTCATTGATTTTGAAAAAACAAAATTAAAATTCATTGCGTTGCGAAAGCTTCAACTTCAATTTCACTTATTTTGAAAAGACCAATGCAAAATTTAAGTTTATAGTGTCGAATCTCACCATTTTCAAATTCGTAAAACTTGATAATTTGGACTTGATCAGTCGATATTTGATATACAGGACTATCAAATAGGCTTTAAAAATTAGATATTTTTGAGTAGTGCTAGCGAATTGTTCAAAATATAGTTACTCAGGGAATTCGTAGATCTAATCAGAGTCAGATCAATTACTGTTTAATTGTAATAGTGTGATTGAATATAATTTATTACACACCCACATGGAATTCAAATTATAATTGCAATTCAGTTTTGCGGTGCAAAGTAATTGTAATGTAAAAGTAACTAAATACTGTTTGGGTGCAATTGTCATTACATATAGTTGTAATTGATTCAACTCTTGGTCTTAATTAACTGCAGAAAAAATGTTACCAGATACAAAAACATCATAGTTTTTATCAAAAAATAGTGAGCTGCCTTTCCATTAGTGTTCTTTTATCTCTTGCCTGGTAGTGATACAAATTTTAATGAACTAATTTTGAAAATTGCTGATGTAGAAAACGAATTATTCTTTGCAATTTTATTGTAATTTAAACTGCCCTAACTTAAAACACTTTCAAAGAAATGGGGTCCCGATAAATTTTATGGAACGTTTGCACCGTACGTGCTGATATAAAGCACTTACAAATCGCTACTTTTTGGTAAGTTAAAAGTCGAAAAAATCCAAATTCGTCGAATGTTTATTGTTTAATCAAGATGTTCAGATTCATTGACTTTGAAAAATCGAAATTCAAATTCATTAATTTTGAAAAAACAAAATTCAAATTTAATTTCCTTGACTTTGAAAAAACGAAATTCAAATTCACGAAGAGGTCTTAAGCGGATTCAAATTCAGTCCAACCCTACTCTCAAGATAACTGCAAATTTATTTTGATCACAAATGAAAGATTTTTGTCCGAAGATTTTCTCTGCAGTCAGTCAGTTTCTTTCGGTTACAGCTTCGCGAAATAACGAAGCTCGTTATTTCGAGCGCGATCGAATTTTGGTAGGGATAATGGGTCACGTGATTGAAAATAGCTCCGGTCGTTCGCGCGGTTTCACGTTTTAAAATCATGAATTTCCTTTGTTTTATTAAATCTTCAACATTTCAAATTCTTGTGTGTTTTACGAGCGATCCGGCAGTGACGTCAGCTTTCCTGCGCTGAAAAAGTTCTCGAGCTTCACTACGTTGTGATAATGACGTAACCCAGGGGTGGGCAATTTTTCTAGTCGGCAGGCCACATGTGGGAAAATGAAGTCTTTGGCGGGCCGGATTGTTAGATCAATCGTTATTCATTATTTTACACAACTACCAATATTAAGTCGTACTGATTGGTGGAGCAAAAAAAATGTCTACACGTCTGCAGATGTCTTATTTTCCACTGAAAATGTCAGTGAAGAGCAAAAAAAGATCCTCGGCTTGATTCACGGCAGGAGTTCGTATTTCTGAAACTGTCGGTGGGCCGCATAAAACAGTCTCGTGGGCTCTATGTTGCCAACCCTTGACGGAGCCTTTTGCGTTCATTGGTTTCGGGAATGAAGAACAGGGTTCCCACGATCAAAGAAAATCGTGGAAAAATAAATTTTCGGGGAAAGTCATGAAATATTTGCAAAAATCTTATGGAAAAAAATTTAAAAGCTGTTAAAGTGATTCGAAAGGACTTTTTAAAAATAATTCCACCTAAACACACTCTTGCAAGTAATCCTATTTGTAAAGTTTTCACATTACCTAATGGGCCTTGTCAACTCTGAACCGAGGTAAATTTTAGCTGTTTGAGTTTTCTGTTCTTTGGCTTGGACCAAGGACGCGCAGGCGCTAGTTTTAGATCAGCCAGCGAAGGCGACTGTTTTTCAGATTTTTTCCTATCTGCTAGCACAGCCAACAATAGCTTATTGTTTATAGAGTAGACCTTGGTTACCTCCAGTGGAGACTACGGTAGGCTTGTAGTAATAGCGCTTCGGCTTGTGTGACGTCACGCTTTTCGCTTCGTGTATGTTCTATCCTTTGACAATACATTTGTAGTATGCTTTGATGTACAGGATACATTTTCCGATTCATTAATTTCTAATCAATCTCTTGTGCTTCGAGGAGCGCGAATTGTCAACTTCGCGTTTTCTCATAAAAATTTTATAATTGATAGTGGATAGCTAATGTTTTGGTTTTTTTCTGAAAATTTCAGTGTTTCTGATAACTAGAAGAGCGTAGTGAGCGAGGTCGACAATTTGTGCATGCGGTGTTATCATGCTTCTATTTGAATAAGATTGCAGATTTATAGTAAATAAAATAAATTTGTTTACGAGAATAATCATATTTAAACAACAAATTGGAAAATATCTGCGGCTACTCCCGCGAAGCAAACGCTTATTAGTTGGAATAATAAACTGGATTAAAGTCACGGACGTACAATCCAAGGTATTGATGGGAAGCTCGGAAGATCGTCTATTTGCTGATTACTCCGATGAGTGCATCTTATACGTACGTTAGCAACACTTATCAACCCCCCCCCCCAACATATCCTCCGGGTTCGCACCAAGTGTTCGCTAAAGGCTCATTTACGAGTGTGTATTTACCAGGCAGGTGATGACTGGCTGAGTCCAGCCTAGTTCTAGTTTTGTTATTATGTAAAAAGCAAGGTAAAAAGATTAATAAGAAATACGGTTTGTGATTTTGTAGTATATATATGAGAACAGCATTACAGCGAAGTTAGGTGGAGTGCCAGAACTGGTTGATCTCAAAGGGATAAGCAAGAAAAAAGGTTAGGAACCACAAAACCAAGGTTTATCAAGAAAAATATTTCGGGAGAGGGTTGAATTTGGCAAGAGCCAAGGTGAACAACTGAGATGAGGGTCTGGGGGTGAAGCCCTAGCTGTTGGCAATTTTTTTGAAGAAAACATGAGGCACAGGGTTTGTTAGTCTTAGTTGAAACTTACCGGTACAAAAATAATTCCTTGTAAGGAACTACTGGATTAAACAATCAACCTTGCGGGTAACGTCTAAGATCGGCCGTCGGTATAAACAGCCACAATTGTGTTATAATAGCCACGGCCGATACAAGACATTACCCCAACCTTGCAATCAACTAATATTTTTGACCAATTTACATTCTATTTGTGTCTCAGCAAGACCTCTAAAATATATGATAAGCAAGAATAAGATAATGTTTAGCAAACTCTTCGCACCTGACAAACGCTGCTGTTCTCCCTTCAAAGCTTCAACTACAGAATGTCCAGCACGTGTTGAAAGTTTTCAATGACAAAGTTGAAGCTGCCCTCAGGCTTCACAAGTGTGGCAACACTGCCGACTTCATACAATTTGTGCTTAATTGGTGGAATCAGAGTTTGTGAATGTGTCATCAAAGCATCAAGAAACGAGGCTGAATGATCCACACCGGCACGTTCAGGACCACATTTCCACCAACCTGTCCGAATATCACCGAATCTTCCAGAGAGCTCCTTCTGGGCACGGAAAAGGCAGAAAGGAGTGTGTTACCCATGACACCAAGAAAGCCCCTTGTGCAGACCATGCAAGGCCTGACTTGTATTTGTGAACACCTCTTGACCCATACTGGCTTTCAGTATGTACTCCTTCGAGAGCTGCAGAGTGACAGGATAGAGGGTGAATTTTCCGTGTACAGGTAGTCGACGGGTGCAAATGCTTTTGTGACTTCTGGGGATGTCTTGACTGCCTGCAAAAAACGCCTGGCCAGGTATGCCGCTTCTTACCTAGAGATCTTGGAAGTGACTGAGGAGACCATGGCCCACACCTGTGTTACTACTGCCATTGATGCTGAAGACGCCAAGTTCATTGAGGACTGTACTGCACCTTCACTCTCCATCCATGAAGTCAGCAGTGCAGCCTATGTAGCAGGGTGGCTGGAGAAGAAATGCGAGGAACACCTGACCTTCAGTGAGGGGGATGAACTGGTTTCAGCAGAAATCAGTGCCTTCATCTCCGAAGTTTCACGAGGCTCCCTGAAAACCCCCCATCAAACCACTTATGACCTTGTGCGGTATGGGCTGGCCTTCATCACCACAGCCAGGCACAGGGCCTACTATTGCAGAAGACTCATGATAATTCTGCAAGTGTTGGAGGACTACAAAAACTTAAACACTTGTGACAAGCTCCGACGACACTCAGCAAACGTACTTTTAAACGGTCTGCATAACTTGGAGAAGAACCAGCAAAAGAACGCCGTTCTTCTCCAGACATCGACAAAGAAGGCGCGCTTGTCGAATTAAATTTGTGACCAACTTCGAACCCAAAATGGTCTCCAGCAAGCTCTTGACAGGTTTTCGGATGCATGCTCTGTTGCCGGAATGAAAATCAGTTCAACAAAAACAGAAACCATGTGCCTGTCCAGACAACCAAAGCAGTGCTCTCTCCAAATTGATGGAGTACCACTAAAACAGTCAGAGAAATTCAAGTACCTCGGCGTCTCATTCACAAGTGACGGCAGACAAAATAGCGAATTGGATATCCGCATCGGAAAAGCAAGTGCAGTAATGCGCCAGCTCCACCGATCTGTGGTACTGCAATGGGAGCTTTGCACCAAGGCAAAGCTATCCATTTTCAGATCGGTCTATGTTTCTATTCTGACTTATGGCCATAAGTGTTGGATCATGAATGAGAAAGTGAGGTCTCGAGTTCAAGCAGCCGAAATGGGATTCTTGCGAAGAATTAGCGGTTTGACCTTGTTGGACAAGGTTAAAAGTGCAGATATTCGTGAATCTCTAAACATCGAAGCGCTGCTTCTCCGACTAGAAAGATCGCAACTGCGTTGGTATGGACATGTGACACGAATGTCCCAGGAAAGAACAGCCAAAAAACTGCTCTGTTCAACACCGATTGGTCGAAGGCCAAGAGGCCGTCCCAGAACTCGATGGCGAGATTACCTAGAAGATCTTAGTTGGTCTCGCCTTGGCATCCCAGCAGAGCATCTATATTTTGTTGCAGAGGATCGAGATGCTTGGAGGATCCAACTTGAGCTGCTGCCCCCGCGACCCCCCAAGGATAAGCGGGTCCAGAAAATTGATTGATTGACCAACTTCGAAAGTTTTCTTTACTTCTAATGAATAAAATTTGATAATGTGTAAATTGTTACGTCATGTTGAATTGTCTAAGTAGCGCTACTTGGCATATTGCAGGTAGGCCTATTTCACCCATGGGTCGTTCTACGGGCATGGTATCACATATTTACTCCCTTAAATATGCGTTTTAGGTTTGTTACGCTCATGTCTAAAGCAATTTTTAGCCAATCATTAGTTGATTTCACTAAAAAAATAGCACCTTCATAGTAAACGTGATCGCCTTCGCTAGCAAAGTCTGGGCATAGGCAATGCGCGTCCTTGTTTCAGATGTCCTTGGCTTGGACATAAAAGGGGCAAGCGATTGCAAGAGGGATAGAAGCGACACCGAGTGGTATATGGACGAAGCAATCACGCTAACATTTTCCTGTGAGAACATTGTCGTTCACGTAATTGCCTGCCGTTGAAAGATTCGAGATTTTTGATTGTTAGTCTGGGTTTATATGCCATGCCACGTTACGAACAAACGCAATGCAGTGCCGTACAACATACGCGTCGTCACTGCGAAAAAGTAAAATAAGTTTAAAACAAGTTTGTTACACCCATTTATCCATCACCACTAAAATCTAAGACCGTACTTTTTCGTCTGCAGATGCTCTAATGACAGCATCATAATCTGGAGATCGGGCGCATTAAATGTCCATTGACAACATGTCCAGTGAAGAACCAATCGGGTGGCCGAGTGGATAGAGCGTCTGCTTCTGGATCGGTAGACTCGGAGTTTGATTTCTAGTCAACCAATGACATAAAAACTGGTTTCACAGCTTCCCTGCTAAACATTCAGTAATGAAGGGATATAGTGTTAAGCAAACCGTCAAGTTCGGTTGTTAGGAAAGACACTTAACGGGATTTCCCCATTTAAGTGAGATAGACAGATGGCCGGCAACTCTTAAGCGAGCTGGTGTAGGGCCAGTGACGTTGCTAGGAATGGTGACACCCTCGGCGGAACTTTGTGGTGTCACCCATTTCGCAAGAAAAATGAACTATTCAGCGTTTAAAGGCTAGAGGGCTTGAGCCATTTTGCTTATCGAATTTTGTATTGCAAGACAGACATTGAGAACTCAAAGTACAAGCGAATTGAAAAAAGCTGTGGTTTGTTATTATAAACTAATTAATTATCGTTAGTAGCAGTGGCGTAGCGAAACAAAAAAGTGGGGGGGAAAATCATAATTTCAACATTTTTTCAAGCGCATCTTTTTCGGCAGAACTGATTTGAAGTTGATAGAGAAACAAGAGAGGCTGTAGTCGGCAGCGTGGCGCAGTGGAGTTGGAGTGTCGTTTTTACGACCATGATCGCAAGGTTAATGGTTTAACTCCCAACGTAGTCTCTTTGTTGCCTCCGTGGATAAGATGCTTAACGATGATTATCTCTGCTTGGTGGAATCTGGCATGCAGCAAATTGAAGAAGTCAGAACAAAAATTAACCGGAAAACAAAGGCAATTCCTACGCGGGTCTGGATTCGTCCTGCGCATAGCGTCTCCGCCGCTTTCTCGTGATAGGAGGATAAAAATGAAGAAATCTAGGGGGTCCGGGGGCATATTCTCCAGAGGTTTAAGGTGTTCAGCACACACCCTGCGATATCACAGGCACACACGTTGGGATTAAACTCTGCTATATCACAAAACGCATAACCAGGGCCAGAGATATAAGCAATTTGGTGCTCACATATCCAAGATCGCCCTCTAGAGGCAGAATTGAATATTAGGTTAGCTCTTTCAGAAAGTACTGCAGCGATTTAAAGTTTTTTGTGGTGGCTACCCATTTTTTACAATGAAGAATTCCTTGATGCATCGAAAAGGATTTCTGCCACTAGATGGCAGCACCATCATTGCTTTTAGTTTTGAATGAATACGCACTCTGCTGTGCAGTACACGTGTGACTTTTCAATTAACGGGACAGTTTGGAGAACAAGCCGGCAAGTTTACTTGCTGTGCCATTGGGAAAGGCACTTAATGGTAGGCCTATTCCCCTATCTTGATGTGGTAGAGCGATGACTGGTAACTTCTAAGCGAGCTCGTATAGCGCATTGATCGCTTTCTCGTGATAGGAGAATAATAAGTTAAGTTCAAAACTCCATCAACTCTTTTCAAGAACAAGTTTGAGCTCAGGTATTTTTGCTTTACGAGTTAAAGTCGGGTAAGAAAGAGTTTGCGAGCCCTGTTTCAAATCAAATCTTCATTATATTCGCGATATTATACCGAAGCGTGCAATGACTGGCGAGGTAAATCTCCGCGGCTCGGCGCCCTGGCAATATAGAAGCGTCACAGCGGTGGCAAGCCGTTTTGGCAACAATGCGTCCAAAATGAAGGGCCCGAGAATCAAATCTAGAACCTCTCGCATTTTTGGAGGTGACGCGAGCCACGACGCTCACCATGTGGGTAACAAATACGAAGGAGTCACTGCGTAAACAAAGTTTTGTTCAACACAAATTCATTGAAGCGAAATAGAAATTTCATCGCAGCTTTTATCACATTAAAAATATTTACAATTTCCAACGGGTACCCGATACCCAGTCAGGGTTGCAAACCCTTTTTGGATGACGCGATTTAACGACCCCTTCTTTTCTAAATTTGGCGCGCTCTTCATCGGGGTGGGGGGGGCTCAAGCTGCCCGAAATTTAGCCTTGTTCTGGCCATAAGTTTGTTCAACACAAGATTTTAAGTGCAGGATAAATGACAAAACGTTCATTGTTTGAACTGAATGTTGTAACTGCCGTTGTCTGGGTTTTGCTGCAGCTGGAAATTATCAGTCGACAATCCAAACTTCCCCAGAAATTTGTTGCCCAAATCCTTCAATGAACCTGAACAAAAAAATTATTTTCTACAAGCAAAGCTCGGTGACACTTCAGATGGACGAGTGGTAAGAGTGTCTGCCTCTGGAGCTGTAGACTCAGGTTTGATTCCGCGTAGGATTAAATCAATGACTAACTTATAAAATTTATAGCTTCCCTGCTTGACGCTCAGCAATAAAGGAACAGTGCCAAGAACGCCGGCACATTTATTAATTGCGTCCATGTGAAAGGCACTCAACGGGATTCCCCGACTTGGCTTTGACAGACAGATGGCCGGCAACTCCAAAGCGAACTGGCCATAGCGCTATGATCGCTTTCTCGTGATAGGAGGATGAATGTGCGTCGAAGAGATAGGAAGATGAACAAGCGTGACGAAAGGAGGAATGTACGTCGAACAGATCGATGGATGAACTAGCGTGTCAAGAGGATGAATATGTGTCGAACAGATAGGACAGTGGTTCCCAACCTGGGGGAAAATTACCTCGAGGGTTAATTTGTGATTCTTCGGTGGGTACTATGACACCACCAACACGCTAAATATATATATCTCAAGGCACGCTTTTTTGCTCCTCACCGAAAACAGGACCTTTGCAGACATACGCGCACGCAGGCGATGGGAGGTGGGGCACGGTGCCATGCCCCCTTCCCCCTTTTGGCTCTGTAATTAGGTGCTAAAACCTAACTTTCAGTCTACAATTTCTCAAACCAATAATGGTTGCAGCCTCCTTTCACTTATTTTAGCCAAGCTTCTGCTTTTAGACATAAACTGCGAAATTACTTTTGCGTTGTCCATAGTGACTGCACTCACTGCAAGCCCTTTTTCGATAAAAAGTGTGCTAAAATGAGAAGTTTAATACATGAAACCGCAAAAAATCGTTGACGGCTGGAGCTTTCACCCTCAGACCCCCGGGTGTGCCCCCCTCCCTCTGCCAAATCTTGGGTGCGCCACTGCCTGCAGACGTGCAAGTCTTTTTGTGCTCTTCACCGATATTTTCGACGGATAGACCTCTCTTTTTGCACCTTACCGATTAATATAACTGAGGTAAACTTCTGTAATACTATAGTTTTGTTGTGGGTAATTGAGGATCAGTTACATCAAATGTGGGTAATGAAGAAAAAAAGGTTGGAAAGCACCGAGATAGGATGAACTAGCGTGACAGGAGGATGAATATGCGTCGAACAGATACGAGGATGAACATGCGTCGAACAGATAGGATGAACTAGCGTGACAGGACGATGAATGTGCGACGAACAGATAGGAGGATGAACTGGCGTGACAGGACGATGAATGTGCGTCGAACAGATAGGATGAACTAGCGTGACAGGAAAATAAATATGCGTCGAACAGATAGGAGGATGAACTAGCGTGACAGGAGGATGAATGTGCGTCGAACAGATAGGAAGGATGAACTAGCGTGATAGAAGAATGCGCGTCAAACAGATAGGAAGAATGAACTAGCGAGACAGAAGGATGAATGCGCGTCGAACAGATATAGGAGGATGAACTAGCGTGACAGGAGGATGAATGCGCGTCGAGCAGATAGGAGGATGAACTAGCGTGACAGAAGGATGAATGTGCGTCAAACAGATAGGAGGATGAACGAGCATGACAGGAGGATGAATGTGCGTCGAACAGATAGGAGGATGAACTAGCGTGACAGAAGGATGAATGTGCGTCGAACAGATAAAAGGATGAACTATCGTGACAGGAGGATGAATGTGCGTCGAACAGATAGGATGAACTGGCGTGACAGAATGAATGTGCGTCGAACAGATAGGATGAACGAGCGTGACAGGAGGATGAATGTGCGTGGAACAGATAGGAGGATGAACTAGCGTGATAGAAGAATGAATGCGCGTCGAACAGATATAGGAGGATGAACTAGCGTGACAGGAGGATGAATGCGCGTCGAGCAGATAGGAGGATGAACTAGCGTGACAGAAGGATGAATGTGCGTCGAGCAGATAGGAGGATGAACTAGCGTGATAGAAGGATGAATGTGCGTCGAACAGATAGGATGAACTAGTGTGACAAAAGGATGAATGTGCGACGAGCAGATAGCAATTAATTAGCGTGACAGAAGGATGAATGTGCGACGAACAGATAGGAGGATGAACTAGCGTGACAGGAGGATGAATGTGCAACTAAATACATGAAAAACCACACTGGCCAGTGGCACTGACTAGGACAAGAATTGTAGTACCGGGGAAAACTTTTGAAAGTTTCAAAGCCATCTCTTTATTTGATAACATCGCAAAGAGACGAGTTGCAGCAGTGTCATGGTTTAAAAAATTGCTAGTACCTATATACATCAAAATATGCAAGAAGTGGTGGGCCATGAACTGTTTTTAAATCAAAATTTGGGCCACGTATCAATAAAGTTTGGGAAGCACGGACCTAGCGAGAACAACAAAGCAACCTACCAAGCATTTCTTCTTTTAATTTTTCATTTCTGCCTTCAATCATAGGAGGTATTCTCGAGATAGCAGCCTGCGCGATTTTATTGGACGGATCAAGCTTCAGCACTCGTTTGAAATCATCGAGCGCTTCATCAAGTTTATCGCAATCTTCATGCAACTGGGCGCGGCGAAGCCAGGCTTTATTGTAAGAAGGATTGAGTTTTAGCGCTGCAAAAAAATTCGACTTGAAAAGCTCTAGCACAACTGTTCAAACTTTTATGGGAAATTAAAGCTTCCATTTGCAAATAAGTCACTACCATCCCTCGCTTAAAAGGCAATCCATGTTCAGCGGATGGATGGTCAACTGACCACAACAGCTTCATGTTTCACATTCACTTTACACTTCCAGACAATCGAGGCGACCACTAACCACGCAAGTCTCGAACCTCACGAATTTCCATCAATATTTCACACGTGTAACGAACTTGGAGCAATCACCGTAAATCAAATCTTCATTATACTCGCGGTATTACGCCGAAACGAGTGGCGGGATCTATCTCCACGGCTTTGGGTGGCTGGGTAATACAGCTCTAAAGAAATATTGGAGCGTTGGTGAGCCGTTGCGTCCGATTTGGCCGGCTGCCAATTGATGCAAATTGGAACAAGTCTGAACCATAACCCCATAAGCAGCCAGACAGACAGATGCGCTGCACACATTGCAGGTTTTCACTTCAGATCTACCACGTTTCTTCACAAACTCATTGCGCACACCCCTCGCCAACAACACAAACCTTCGTTGCAGTCCACGATCGCATCATCCTTTTTGTCCTAAAATTATTTAATTTTATAAATTGCAGCGAAGTTTAACGAAATCAGTGAAAGAACTGAAAGATTTTTCAATTTGAGATTTCACAAAAATTTACAAACACTGAAATGACAACCGAAAATATCTTTGGTTTCGGCCCTATTAAAGAACTTTGAAAACATTCAACTTGATCCAAACACAGAGTGCGCAGTAACTGTATCATCCGAGCACGTCAGCCAAGCTTTTTACATTTCACTAAGTTTTGGGAAATCAACTTATGTTGCAAGTCGGTATAGCGTTTTAGTCGCACATCCATCCTCCTATCACGAGATACGATCGAAGCGTTATAACGAGCTCGCTTAGGAGTTGCCGGCCATCTGTCTACCACATCAAGATGGGGGAGCCCAGTTAAGTGCTGTTCCCAACGGCACAACAAGTATACTTGCCAGCTTGCTCTCCACATTGTCCCTTCAATGCTGAGCGTCAACCAGGGAAGCTATGAATTTTAAAGTCATTGATTTAACCCGACTCGGAATCAAACCCGAGTCTACAGCTCCAGAGGCAGACACTCTTACCACTCGTCCATCTGAGCTATTGAATTTCGACAATCACTTCCACTTACTAGGTGTTTGAGACAAGCACTTCTGTTTGCAAATAATATTGACTTTTCATTTGTTAAACTATTCGGACATAATCGAAGTCCGTCAGAGTAAAGTTTCTCTGCATCTGTGTAATCTAAAATGACAAGAAAAATATTTTTGCTGAATAATGACACTTTCAACATTAAAATATGACGAAATGTTTCAACGTTGATGGATCTTTATGAACGTTTTGTGAATAATCATGTTTATACACATGAAAAAGCATTTCTCCTACTTGCTATCGAGAAATGCCGAACTTGAAAAAATTTCTTCCACACTCGGACTTCACAGCGGAAATAGTGCAAGGTATCATTAACACGTTGCCACACTGCTGTCACAATGCTTCATCCCAATGTCATATTGCTACATTAGTTTTTTTGCAAAGTTTTTTACATGAGCTGGTTTCAGAAATGACGAAAAAATCTAATCCCCAACCAGTTTTCGTAAAAGTGTCCAAATTCTACCGCTGTGTTAGCGCAATCGGAGTTCGCACAATTTTTTGTGATGTCTAAGATGAATATTTGGAGAAGACGTTATCAAAAGCTTCGTCTCATTGAGCAATGTTTTAATAAATAACCATTATGTCAAATCTTTCCATTCTTCAATTCAGTGGAAATCAATACATTGACCGCCATAATCTCGTTTTGGTCTCGACCAGTAATATATCATGTAGCGTGAACTCCTTTTTCTTCCTACCTATAGTGCCCATGGAAGTTTATCGGGAAATCCATAATCTAAATTCAAAAAAAGCAGAAGGTCCTGAAGGTTTCCCTGTTCAATTCTACAAAGACGCTAACGAATGCATCTCAGTCTTTCTTTGTGAATTGTTTATTGCCTGAGTACAAATTGGATTTTTTCCTAGCGCCCTCAAATTGACAAAAGTTATCCCAATTTATAAAGGTGAAGATCATTGCTCTCCCAATAATTATAGACCGATATCCTTGCTATCACCAATCAGCAAAATATTTGAAATTTTAATATCTAAACGATTAAACAAGTTTTTGGAAGAGCAAAAGATTTTAGTTGACGAACAATTGGGCTTTCACACATTACATTCTACAACTCATGCTATAACTGATATTTTCTCTCAAATCAGAAATAATATAGACTGCAGCAGATATACTTGCGTATTGTTGCTAGATGTAAAAAAGGCATTCGATACCGTAGATCATAAGCTATTATTATGTAAACTAGATAGGTATGGTATCAGGGGTAATGTCTTAGATCTATTTCAAAGTTATTTCACCCGAAGATTTCAATATGTATATGTGAATGATTCTACCTCTAACAAAGTAGAAGTGAAGTGTCGTGTCCCTCAAGGTTCTATCTTAGGACCTACTCTCTTCGCAGTATGTCAACGATCTACCCAAAATATCTGACTTCAATGCTCGATTGTTTGCCGACGATACTGTCTTGTAAATGAGAGATAGGGATTTACAAAACCTGAACAAAACTGCTAAAGCAGAAGTTAAAAATATTGAAAATTGGCTGTCCTCAAGCAAACTAACACTAAGCCACGACAAAACCAACTTCATGCTGTTTACTCCTCGAAAAAAATTTTTACACAACTTTGCTCTAAATATGCACAACAAGAGTGTAAATAAAACAAGTGTAGCTAAATACTTGGGTATTCATGTCATTGATAATTTAAAATGGAATGACCACATAAAGCATCTTTGCAAAAAGGTATCTCAAATCTGCGGATTGTTTTGCGATCTTCGTCATTATGTTCGCCAGAATACCTTACTCATGTTATACAATAGTTTTGTACGCTCCCATTTACTGTATGGTATATTAACGTGGGGTTCCACAAACAACACTGTTCTTTGCCCCTTACAAGTTCTACAAAATAAAATCGTAAAAATTATTTCCAACGTTAAAACTAATGAGCGCATTGCTGATAATTCCCTATACAAGCAATTAAAAATACTGAAAATTAAAGACATGTATGAGCTAGAAGTTTCCAAATTTATGCAACATCAGCATAACAAGTTACCAAATTTGTGTAAGTTATATTTCACCCCAACAGCGTCAATTCACAATTACAACACTAGAAGCATAAGCCACAACAATCTCTATTTGAGTTCAATTAACAGTAACGCAACAAAGAACGCAATACAATTTAATGGCGTTCAAATGTGGAACAGTTTGTTACCAGAATGGAAGAATTTCCCTTTTTACAAATTCAAGCGATTTATTAAAGATCACTTAATTTCCAAGTACTAGCACTGAAACAAATAGAACTTATTTATTTTATCCCTGGTCACCGGTCTGGTTTATTTAAATTTTTCTTGTTTGATTACCATACCTACCCAACAAAACACTGTATTACTTGTGCCGTAGGATTATTAGTATTATTATCATTATTATTTCTTATTATTGTTAGTAAGCTTAGGTTTTCGTTGCCGTTCGTTTTGTTTTGTTTTACTTCATTATTTTAATCTACGAGAGTCAGACAAATGCGATTGAATAGCAATGGGTGGCCATGATTCGGTGAGGTTTTGCTCTTTTACGGTCTCCTAGCGTGCCTTTGTGTCAACTTCTACGCTATATTCATTTTTTTGGCATTGTTGAAATTTTGTACTGATTTGATACTGGTACGTCAATAAATGAATGAATGAATGTTTTGGCACTTCTCAATGCGTCCTTAGATAAGATGCTTCACGATAATCATTCATGCTTGATGGAATCTAACAAGCAGCAAATCAAGGAAGTCAAAGCAAAGTTCATCTGAAAAACTTGGAAACACAGACAACTCCTAAGCACGCCCGGATTCGTCCCATGTATAGTACCTTTGTCGCTTTCTTGTGACAGAACTATAAAACTGATAATGGGTAATGTGCAACCAAACAAAAAGCCTATGGACTAGCGCAGGGATGGGGAACCAGCGAACCGCTTAAGCTTTCAATGTCGCCCGCGTGTACATACGGCTCTTGAAATGCGACTCGCCAGCACTTACAAAAATACTCTAACTTACCGCGAATTAAGCCGAGGACATGTTTGTTTGCACTACATTGATGTTTGCAGAGGAAAAAAGGACATCCGCAGATGTTTTTTTTTGCTTTTCACTAAATTTTCACAAAACAAGACACCTGCTGGCGTGAAGACGTTTTTTTTTCTCTTTACGCATGAAACGTAAATGTGACCCGCTGAAAATATCATGCATGCAATGTGGCCCACTATCCCTTAAAGGTTCCCCACCCCTGGATTAGCTCTTTCCAATCTACTTTCCAACTTTGCAAAAAAAAGCAAAATTCACAGCGAGTTGGGAGTCAAACTGGACACAAAGCTCAGCAACAATATTCAAGAAAACAAAAATATTCTGTTAAACAACCTTACCAATTCTTGTGGAATAGAATTGAATAAAATAAGATGGAGCTCATTGACAAACTTTTATGATTAACAAAGTGTTAAATAACGATCAACGCAATAAATAATACTTTGCATTAACTGCTTCTACACACTTTGCAGCATTTCTCCAGTGCCAATTTGCTACTCAGTCAACTCAATAATAGTGACAAGCATTGGTTTGTGTAAGGGCATGTAATAATATGGAAGAGGAGTTTTGGAATGAAATATGAAAGAATGGAAGAAGTTAACAACGGAATGCCATTTTCCACATGTACATTATCTCGATCTAAGTAATGAGTTAAAAATCTTGGGGGCAAAGTGTACAGTAGGGTTACAACTTTTTTGGAACCTCGTACCCCTGTATCATAATTTGATGAACTTCTACAAAAGATTAAATAAAATTTATTTGATGAAAAAACCTCATGCACAAAATGATTTTAAATAATTTAATTATCAGTTTATGACCGATTCTTGAACTCGGTCACACTAAGTGTTTTCTGGTTATGCATTAAAAAACTACAAATCTGAGTTACATCGATCGCAGCGGTTCAGAAAACTATCAGTCACTTAATTCAATTAACGAAATGGGATAAAATAAATCTCAGGGAACGATTTTGTATATGCAGGACACCGGTAAATCATGCATTATTTTTATTGCATGCTCGCAGCATTGGCTGCTTCTAGCAAGTAAGGCACTGTGGTATAGTATGGCAGAACTGGGCGATAGGACATTTAGGGCACTAGAGTAAAGGGGCCCATAAAAAGAGTTAAGTTTGGGGTGAATGGCTTTAAGGCCTAATTTAGACAAAAGGACCTCAGGACAGGACGGTTGAAGCAATAAATGGGCCCTAGGAATAGGATGCTAATTTATGGCACTGGGGCATATCCTATGCATAAATGGGGCTCTAGGACCAATTGGGCCTCAGGGCATTTGGGGCAATAGGGGATCTGGGTCTTGGCATGTTTTGGTCCGTGGGACAAACGGGCCTTAGGACGGTTGGGACGTTTGAAGCTCTAGGGGAGGGGTTCTTAATCTTTTTTGTCTCACTTACACCTTGCCGAAAGAAAAAAGTATAATTTACCCCCAGTGTATCACTACTGCTTTTTGAATACTGAGAATTGAAGTTTTCTTCTGTCTTTAATTCAGAGAATTTACCCCCTTGGAAGATAAAATTTACCCCCTGGGGATAAATTTACCCCTGGTTAAGAACCCCTGCTCTAGAGCATATGGCCTATATGGGATTAAGCACATTTGGACTACTATGCACATTTATTATGCCATACTATTCCATACTACTGGTATGCCATACTATTCCATTCTATGCCATACTATGCCATTCTATGCCATACTATTCCATACTACTGGTATGCCATACTATTCCATTCTATGCCATACTATGCCATTCTATGCCATACTATTCCATAAATAGAGACATCCGACACGAATGATGATTTTTGGTCAAATTAGAATCAAACTTTTCAATACTTTGATTTAAAACAAAAGTTCCATAGTCTGGAAACTCACATTTGAGGCGAAAATTGAATCAAACTTTCTTTTAACCCCCTAACTTTAGGGGCAAGTTTTTTACAAAAATTTATGTTAGGGCAAGTTTGCACTTGCTAAGAACTTAAAGGGAACAGTGTTAGTGCCCTCCCCCCCTCTCCTCCCCTGCATGTGCCTATGACTGTGTTTAAGCAAATAATGACTAACATACTTTTCTGAAGAAACTCTTTGTTTCCTTCATCCTTAACTTTAATTATTTGTTCTCGCAGTTCCTGTAAAAAAAATGATTACAAATGGATAACAAATTATAATGAAATTGAATTCAAACCTCCAAGCCTTTCAAACTGTCACCATCATCATTTTCCATGTGGACAGTATCAGTTTTCTGACCTTTACACAACTCTGTTGTGATTTTGTCCGAACAGTCAAAAAAGTCATCATCACTCTCGCTGCAACTTGCTCCTCGTTGCATCATAAACAATCCATTAATAACTCAAATTTTTCACACATATATGACCAAGAAAATTTATTAAAGTAGTCTAGTTATTTTACTGACACGAAAAAAACCAGCAGTACTTCCTTGTCTGCTAGTGCATTGAAAACAAAATCAAATTTAGTTTTCTTTCAATTTAATTTTAAGTTTAATGTCACCAACCTGCATTTCTTTGCAATAAGCATAAGTGAGTATGCTTTAAAATACCATAATTACCATTGGGCAGTTTAATTCTGAATACTGCAGGCCAGTAGTTCATAGTCAACATAGTTACAGACAACAGTATTTATTAGCCTGTTAGCCAGCGGTATTGCTTAAACCTGCAGGAGCGCACAACACAAGAACTGCCTTTGCAAACGCTGAAGTGAGTTACCGGTACAAGTTAAGAGCACAAGGACCTATTGACAAGTTCCTGCTGGAACTGTGGAAGACTGAAAGGAGGCAAATGCTGCTGGTAGGAAGGTTGCACTTGTTTGGTGTTTCTACAGATTTTTAGCAGTTAGCACCCTACTGCCCCACTTTCAATGTCTCCATACGGTAAACAGTAATTCTTACCTACAGTAGTTTTTACCCACTGACCCAATTTCAATGTCTCCATAAGCAGTAGTTTCTTACCACTCTAAATGTGTCTACATTGTAAGCAGTAGTCCTCAATAGTAGTGTTTTTTGGCTTCTTTTTTTTTTTTTTTTTCATAAGTGATGAAATTGCTGTGAATCTGAAGCTTTTATAAGATTAACTGTTTGTGATAATGCGCATTGTGTTTGTGATGCTTGCTTTCTCTTAGCGCTACTAGGCTAGTTACTCTTGCACGCCACTGTTTCCACAAATTCAGAATTGCTTGCCATTCTCTGATTCTGCGTTTTTTTCTTGTTATTATTACTATTATATTTTTTTTCTAGTTTCATAATCTTGCACCCCACTGTTTCCACACACTGCTTGCCATTCTGTGTTTTTATCACTGTTACCTCTAAGGTGCGAAATTTGAGAAAAGTGAGAAATTTGGGGCAAAATTTTTCAATTATTTTTTAAGTTTGCCAACAGCAATGGTGGTTTTTGGCCGAACCTGAGTCAAAGTGTTCAATACTTTGGTGCAAAATAAATGTTTTGTACTCTGGAAACTCAACTTTGAGGCAAAAATTTAATCAAACTTTCTTTAACCCCCAAACTATTTGGGCAAATTTCTCATCCAAATTTATATTTGGGCAAATTCGCACTGACTAAAAACTTTAGAAGGAACACTGGTGTTTATTCTCATTTTTTTTTTTTTTTTTGAGCTTCATATGTGTATTGATAACTTTTTAAATGTAGCTGTGAATCTGATGCTTTTAAAAGATTTGGTAGTTGTGAAAACTTGCAATGTGTAGAGATTGCTTGCTTTCTTGCTGTTTCTAAACACTAGCTACTCGGTCCTACTAAACACCGCAAAGAAGGACAAAGAACAACAAAGAACTGAAAACATTGCAAAGAACGACAACGGACTTTAAATTAGTTACTAAACACCGCAAAGAACAAAGGACTTGGAATCATCGTCTCGAACATAAGTAGGAACGACAACGGACTTTAAATTAGTTACTAAACACCGCAAAGAACGACAAAGAACTTGGAATCATAATCTCGAACATAAGTAGGAACGACAACGGACTTTAAATTAGTTACTAAACACCGCAAAGAACGACAAAGGACTTGGAATCATAGTCTCGAACATAAGTAGGAACGACAACGGACTTTAAATTAGTTACTAAACACCGCAAAGAACGACAAAGGACTTGGAATCATGATCTCGAACATAAGTAGGAACGACAACGGACTTTAAATTAGTTACTAAACACCGCAAAGAACGACAAAGGACTTGGAATCATAATCTCGAACATAACAAGGAACGACAAAGAACTTTAACTTAATTACTAAACACCGCAAAGAACGACAAAGGACTTGCAATCATAATCTCGAACATAACTAGGAACGACAAAGGACTTTAAATTAGTTACTGAACACCGCAAAGAACGACAAAGGACTTGGGGCGGAATTACAAAATTTGTCTAGCTGAGGGGTGACGAACCTATTTGCGGTCGCGGGCCACTTTGTTACTTACCAATAAGCAAGCGGGCCGCATAACTTTGTAGTCATAAACAGTGGCGTAGCGAGAATTTTCAAAGGGGGAAGCCACAATTTCCATATTTCTTTAAAGCGTTTTTTTTTTCGGCAGAACAAATTTGAAAATGATTGAGAAACAAGAAAAGCTCTTGGAGGGTCCGGTGGCATGCTCTCTCGGAAAATTTTTGAAAATTTACATGCTGTAATGGCTATTTGTAGTGCTTTTTGAGTAATTCTCAGGCAAATTTTGTTTAAATTTTTTGACCCTGATTCTGAGTGCTTTGCCAAATATGATGCATTTGGCGCGCACATTTTCGATTATGCGTGCTTAAGGCGTAAGGCTTATCGCTCTCGAAGAGGTTCGAAGTTATGGAAAAATTGTATACATCAAAAACTATTTTGAAAATGGCTGGTGGGAGGATGCATACCTCTCATTCTAACCCTTGGATTAGCCACTGGCCATAAGCTACAGAAACCATCAAAAGAGTTTGGCATGTTTCAGTCACTTGGCACCATTAGTTTTGTTCTTTTTTTACTAAAAGGCAGAGTCAAAAAGGGGGAAGGATGGCACAATGGCCCCTCTCTGAATACGCTCCTGGTCATAAACATATCGGATATCGGTCCAATCTTTTTGAAATACTCTTTTTTCATCTACAATATTTCGTTTTTTCGCTGAAGACATCGCTGAAGACAAGCGGCTAATTAAATATAGATTAAAAAAAGAATAAGTAATACCTTAAGAAAGCAGTAAAATTTGCATATGATAAATGGTACTGCCACCTCACCAATTCATTTCCGCAAACTCACATAATTCGTACTACTGTAAGGCAAGCTAAGCTCTCACTCGAATAGTTACCCGTAAACTGGTGCACTATGCTGATTGCTGAAGCTGCAACGGACTCGAGTTATGTTATTATTATTTCATAACAATGGATGAACTGCTGAATCCTGAAACAGATGACTTGTTTTGAGCGTTTATATAATTACTAAGTGATACGCGCTTGATTAAATCAGGGGCTCAGCTTTTGATATCGCATCGCAAAGATTAGACGGGAAAAAAATGTTTAAAAGTGCTGGTCTCGCCAAAATGTTCGCGGGCCGCAGGAAATTCTTTCGCGGGCCGCATGTTCGTCACCTCTGGTCTAGGCTTAATAGTCGGCTGATACTGCGTGTTATAAATCAAAAATACCGCAGTAACAAAATATTATTGCTTAAACATGTAGGAATTGCACTGCCAATCAAAGAAAAGAGAGTGCGAATGATTTTTTCTCATGAATTTTGCTGTAGTTTATCCAGTAACAGAAAAATTAATTAAAAGTGAAATGTATTCTTAAGTTTGAACTTTCTAGCTAAAATTGAAATGAAGTAACAAAAATTACGCTTAATTGAATTTCCAGAAAGAAAAGTTACGTTTCAATGATTCTGGGAAGTGACGTCAGGCCACGTGACCAATCTTATTCCACAGACCAGCAAACTTCGTCTATCATAGCCTCGACCGTCCCCTGCAACGTATTTCTCTGGCAAAATAACATATTTCCACCCGATCACGTATGGATTACCGCATTCGAATGCGGAAAAAGTCAGTAAATCCGATCGCATTCAAAGCAGAAAAAGTACGTACTTTTTTACTTTAAAGCAGAGGTGTACAGGAGTCGGAGCAGGAGCCGGAGCTGGAGTTAGCAAATTTTTCCGGTGCCGGTTTGGACTCGGAGTTAAGTTTAACATCAAAACTGAAGTAGGAGTTGGAGCCGGAGTGACCATTTCTTTAACCTCTATTGTAATGTGAACTGATCATTGACGGAAGTTATATGCTCGCTATTAGGCATCGGTTCGCGCACTTCTCTAAATACCTGTGAAAGACTGTGGGATCAGAGTTCTCTCCATCAGAGTTGTCCAACTCTTTCTCATTTTTCTTTCTTTATTATATTGGTCACGCTTCAATACTAATAGATCAATTGTGGCAAAGAAACGTTACAGTGCATAAAATTACAATATAGCAGCCGCAGCCGAAGAATGCAGCAATGCAATCTTGTAGCAGCATTAATTTTTTTCATTTGGTTTGAAATCACGATATGAAATGTATGAATTTGTTTTTAAAAACTTAGTTCCAACCTACTACCAAAACTCTGCAAGTACGCTAAAAAAAGGTAACTTGTAGCCTACTCTCATATTCAACCACTACTTTTCTTAGCATATTTAGCAAAAAATGCTTTACGCAGGCAGGCTTATTAAAGCTTTTTCGAAAACGAGTAGGCCTTGCATTTTCGGTAACGAGTATATTTAGCATAAAGTAACGCTACCCGAGCAGTTTTTTACTGCAAAAAGCTAAAAAGTAATGTGGTTTCAAATTTTTAGCCGCAATATCGATTTCCTTAGTTAAAAGAAAAAAAAAAATTACGCTGGATAATTTTAAGATTTTAGGAAGCTTGCACAGCACACAATATTACAGGGTTTATACGGTCAGGGAAAATCAGGGGAAAACATATCTTTTTCGAGATGGTCAGGGAAAGTCAGGGAAAATCAGGGAAAGTCAGGAAATTCAACGAAAAAGTCAGGGAAAACTTGGAAAAAGTCAGGGAGATTTTTTTGGAAAGTTCTTACCTCCGATGAATCAAGATCCATTGTTTATTTTAGCAATTGTATGTCAAACAAGCTTGACTTTATACTTTTCTCTTTATTTAGATATTTTCTTACTATAAAAGTAGCCTGGAATGTTTAAAAAATCGAAATACACTTATTTCGAAGTTGGTTGGTTATCGTCTGAAGAATTCAAGGCATGGCTTTGTAAAGCTTCTACCAAAGGTGAAGCAAGATGTCGACTGTGTCAGACAAATATGGCATTGAGCAACATGGGAATCAGGGCATTGAGGAGTCATGCTGACAACAAATCCCATGTGAAAAAAGTCACGGAACTGGCCGAAATTAAAAATTTCTTTGCTAAAAGAAGTGACATTAGACCTGCTAACTTATCTTCTGAAGAAAAGCAGCTGCAATCTTCCCCAGATACAGAAAATTTGGTTGAAATTCAATCATCCTGCAGTGCAAATAGTCAAAGTACGATTCTACTGGTCTTTCAAGCAGTGTTGGCAGATCTCAATTTACTCAAGTAATCTAGAGAGTAGCTAGATTTTTGATTTCTAAACAACAAAAGTATCTACTGTAGATCAGTATCTAACTACAAAAGTGGGTTAATACGACAAAAAACAAGCGATATTGCGGAGTCTGACATGAAGTAACTTATATACAGCATCTAATAATAGCACACATTCAGTTTTTGGAGAAATATTCTGCCTAATGAAGACACATTTTAGTCGCAGTGACATCGAAACACCTTTAAACACATCATACGTGAGTTGAATAATGCATAGACGTGAATTATGCATACCGTACTCAGCTAGGCAACTATTCTATGCTGCGTATATATCTACAGGTCTACAAAGTACAAACAGGCAAAATAATGTACCGGTACTGAATTGGTCAAATGTTTAGGCTAATATTAACACTAGGCAGCTAGACCTAAGCTGTACAGTAGTAGCCTGCTTCGCTACTCAAACTGCCCTCACCATATCGTTAGCAAATTAGTCTTACAGTCTTAGCAGCCTACTGGTACTCGTGATTAACTTTACCTTTTTATCATTCTAATGATTTAAAACCATAAAATTTGAAGCTCCATTGTATCAGAGAATTGGGCCATGTTCATCTCCGCATAACACAAATTGTCATTTTGCTGCAACTTGCCTTAGACGAGACAAATACTTGAAATCCTATTCCTACTATACCTGTAGGCTAGCAGGCCTACCGGTACTGAGCTGAACACGCGGAAGAAGGGCTCGCAAAATTAAAGCAATAATTCTGGCATTCTTCCGCGAAGGGATAAAGCAATAAACAAACTGGATAGCTATAGATTAGTAGCTAGAATCTAGACGAAAAAATTGGTATTTAAGGAAACTAAAAAGTGTCTAGATCTAGATACTAAGTAGCTAAGTTGGCAACACTGCTTTCAAGATGGAGGTAAATTGAATGCCGAAATACGGTGGGTTCTGAAGCATGTTGTTCGTGGATATACAGGGTGGTTGAAAAGTAACTAGGCAATAAAAATGGCGTGTGATTTTCCTACCGCCGAATTCCTGATAAAAACAATGGTATTAGTCGAAACAATACTTATGGAGATTACATATTTTTCAGATTTTGATAATAGCTTGCGTTGTTTATGTTATGTTACATAGCATTTTTGATAATGACCTCTCGCTTGACCATTCAGGAGCGAGCCAAAATTGCAGCACGTTATGAAGTGTGGAATTCCGTAGTTGAGGTGCAGAGATGGTGGCGTACGTTGAAGGGTAGTCGTGCAACACAACGTCCGGATACAATAAGAAATTGTCATGCAAAATTGATGACCACAGGATCTGTAAACGACAAACGAAGGAGCGGGCGTCCATCCACAAGTCGATCGCCAGCTAAGGTGGCAAAAGTGCAGGAAATGTTTGATCAGAGCCCGCAAAAATCAACTCGTCAAGCAGCTCGTGAAAGTGGACTGTCAAGGCATTCAATACTTAGAGTGTTACACAAAGAACTGAATTATCGTCCATGGAAACCTCATTATGTGCAGGAACTTAAGCCTGAAGACTGTGACCGAAGAATGGAATACGGAGAATTAATGTTGGGTTGGTATGAAAATTGGCCTGAATTGTTCGAAAATATCCTTTGGAGTGACGAGGCAGTGTTCCATGTCGGTGGTTTCGTAAATCGCCACAACTGCCATTACTGGGGAACAAATGAAACAGATCCTAAACAAACTGTTGAGAGAATGCAAACTCGTCCAAAAGTGACTGTGTGGTGCGGAATGACGGCAAGCAGAATTATTGGTCCATATGTTCTGCGTGATACCATGAATGCGGAGCGCTACCTTCACATGCTTGATAGTTTTGTGTGGCCCACAGTGTCTGGTTGGGATAACATCGATGACTTAATATTTATGCAAGATGGTGCACCACCCCACTTTGCTCTCACTGTGCGAGCGTGGTTAGACCAACACTTTTCAGGTCGATGGCTGGGTCGACGCGGACCTCATGAATGGCCTTCGAGAAGCCCAGATCTTACACCGTGTGATTTTTACCTGTGGGGTTACACAAAAGAGGAAGTGTACAAGACAAAACCTCGCACATTGGAAGATTTGGAGATAAGAATCCAACAAGTTTTGAATGCTATCCCCAATGACATTCTTTTAAAAGTTGTTCGTTCTATCCCTGGTCGTTTAATGAAGCTAGTTGAAGCAAATAGTGCATACGTTGAAATATGAATATTTGATCTTTGTTACAAATTTTAAGTAATTCAACTGAGCAATTATACTTTCTCCTGTAATATTCAATATGCTCCTTTGTATTTCATTAAGCTTAAAGTCAAAATTTGGAAATTATTACAAATTTTTAATGCCTAGTTACTTTTCAACCACCCTGTAGTGATAATTCTGTTACTGGTTCTGTGGACCTATTTCAATCAATGTTTCCCTGATAGCAAGATTGCTAGTATACTGGAACTTGGCAAAGACAAATTAAAATGTTGTGAATTATGGTATTGCACCTTGCTTCACACAATTACTGAGAGAGCAAGTCTCTTTATCAAAATGGTTTGTAATTGCAGTGTTTTTATTGCTGTGATTTTCTAAGATTTTTTACTTGAAGTAGTGCAGAGTGTTGTGAACTGCGAAGCCAGACACTTGTGAAACATGTCACTTTTCTTATTTTTGGTATTCAAGCCAAGCTTCTTGCGATTTTCTAAGATAAAATTACGATAGTTCACCTGTGAAATCTTTATTTCTGCTGCTGAATTGATGTTTCTGTGTATGTAGGCATTAGGTATACTTAGTTATTTTTGCTGCTGGTTGGTATTATACTGTTCGTTTATATTCTCTAAGTCAGGGAAAAAGTATGTTTTGCAGGATTGGGTCAGGGAAAAACATAGGGATTTTTAAACAAAAGTCAGGGAAAACAGGTGCGATTTTGAGGAAAGTCAGGGAAATATGTCAGAAAAATTCCGTATAAACCCTGTATTAATATTTGACGAGCGCGTCACGAAAAGCTTCTGGGATGCAACAGCTTTTTTCAAAGCTATCAAGAGTAGGCCTATTGATGACAGAGGTTTTTTCAAATGCGAAAACCAGGGAATCGAACCGAAGTTTTATAAACCGGTTTTACGCTAATTTTGTCAAACCTTGACCGAACCTGAACCGTATTTTTCAAAATCGCAAAGAGCGAACCGGAACTGAACCGAATAATTTGAGTACTTGCGAACCTTAACCGAACCCGAACCGATTGAAAAAGCGGCTCGCTCCGTGAGGTCACACGCGTCACATTTATCGGCGCAACCGATTGACACTTTGCAGGTGGCTTCTATTCAAAGAAATACAGTACTTGCACAGCACTACAAGCTGTACATTGGCCCGTCAATGTGAAGATATGTTTCTTTATCAACGATTAAGCCGCCGGTGTCGGAGCATAATAGCAATTGAATTACCTCGAAATTGGCTTTACTACAAGTATTTTATGCATTATATTGGCCTGTCAGTGCGAAGAAAAATTGCTTAGTACGTTTCATTTTTAAAATTGTGTTACTAGAATTATACCATTTTTACTGCGAACCTGAACCGGAACTTCATAAACCGGTTTGGAAATATTTTTTACTGGAGCGAACCCAAACCGGAGCGTTTCAACTTATCTGAACCTTTACCGGAACTGAACCGAAATTTGAAACCGCTGTTGAACCCAAACCGAACCTGAACCGTAAAAATGAAACAGTTCGACTGCCTGGCGAAAACAGCTTTTTCAAAGCTACCATTGGTCAAATACTAGGCTAATTTTTTATTTGCACTGACTGTGATGGGCACGATAGGCTAAAATTTTCTGTGCTTAAGCAATAACGATAACCGATAATTTCAAAAAATCCCTGGGGGATATCGATTATAATCGGTAAATTTCAATTTCATACTGTGATATCGGTAATAGATAAATTTTTCCGATATACTGTATGTTGCGTTAAATTTTCGATATGTTTGACGAAGCTTTTTTGGAAGACAAATTGCAAAAATGTTTTTCTAGATTTTTAAGGAAAGATAGCAGTTCACGGACTCTGCCGTGGCAACAAATGACAAAACAAAGAAACATTTGTTTAAATTGCAACAAGACTTTATGAACACCACGTATTTTTCCATAGCGCCAACTTAGTAACTTTGAACACTATGTGCATGAAGAATCGTTCATCTCAATAATTTATCGGCGATAACAAAATGTACAAAAGCGATATCAGTAATCAACAAATCAAAACTATGTCACCGATAAATGCCCATCTCTGTGCACTGGTGGTTAAGCGAGTCTACTATTTAGATTTTAACATTCGTTTCATATGAATGAACATTCGTTCGTTTTCCGATTACAGCCACAATTTTGAGGAGACCATTGCAATCACTTTACATCGCTTCATTACGCAGCGGTCGTAAAGTCACGACTTTAATGACAAAATTTCTCCGTGGGAACGTTTGAGTGACATTTTTTAACTGCAAATAAATTTACCGTGAGCATTTCGAATTTTTTCGTTTTAGTACAGAAGAGTTTTATCACAAAATTAAGTCCAAAAAAATCAAGCCTTCATTATATTCGCGGCATTCCGCCAAAGTATGTAACGAGTAGCGGGGTCCGTTTCCGCCGCTGATCGCCCAGGCAACTCAGCTTCAAAGTTAGAAGAAAACAGCGCGGTGACGAGTCCCTGGCGATACTGTGTCCGATTTGACCGGCCTAGGGTGCGAACCCCAGACCTCCCGCACCGATAGCGATGTCGTAACAACTAAGTCCAACAAGCTAAAAAGCATTTGGCCTAATGTATTGTCCAACCAGTTGGACAAAAAACTGAATTCAGTAAAACTTATGCGATGGGGCCCCTACTTTCTTTGCTTTTAATGAGATCCATAAGTTTTAATGGCTATTTTGACAGCTAAGGTCTAATAAAAAATCAAAAAATAATTACTGTAAAATATTTTGTATTCAAGAAAATGTCGAATTCAATTTGGATCAAATTTCTAAAAATATTACTCGAAAACGTTTAATGATAGAAATCAATTTCGATTTGAAATGACATTTAGACTGGAACTCCAGTCTATCACCAAATGCAGTTTGTGTCCAACAAAGGGTGTCTTAGTAACCCACGCTAAATGTACAGCTTAGACTACCTAATCACTAAAACTATCCTTCACGTTATTTAAATCAGTTTTGCTAACTAGGCTACATAATCACTAAAAATTCTCTTGCAAATGTTTTTAACACTATCCTTCACGTAATTGAGATCAGTTTTAGCTAATTCGTTACAGTAACTACGACGTTTGAACGCTGGTCACTTTTCACACTGGAATCGTAGTCTGCTGAAATCGATCTATAAGTACTGATGCGTAAAAACGAAATCACGTGATGGAGTCGGACAACTCCAATAAAGAAAACTCTGGTGGGATCATGGTGGAATCGCGCCGACGCGAGTTCAAATATTCGGTGAAATAAGAACATTTTTTCAACAGACTGAACAGAGTGCATTCCCACTTGGTAGTCTAGCCAAGCAGTAAAGGTAGTGAAGTATATTTACCCGAAACTCAAAAGTTTACCGAAAAAGGAGACTGAAAACAGTGGAAGGAAATATCAAAAGACCACAGTTTTGTGTAAAACTTCCTGCTGGTTAAAATTTTCAAGAGCAATTTTTTAACTTTCACTGTGCAGCATTTTTTACGCTGTGCAGTTATAGTAGTGTATTGGAATATCCAACAATGTGAGAGTGCGTACCAAATTTATGCAGTTTTGCAAGAAAATTCATGAAATTTTTTAGGCTAGGTCTAGGGTCTACGGCTCATTTTAATCTTTTTTTCAAGGCAACTGAAACTTCATGAAGATGGGTAGGCCTAACAAATTAAATTTAATAAAAAATGTGAGGATGCAACTGCGTTTCGACAATGTAATGAATTCAGCTCAGCTTAAACTCCTAGTCCATGAGTAAAATCCAACATGCAGAGATTCAAATATAGGCTACTTAAGTTTTATTATCATCCTGGTCCACAATAGAATTAATTCAGGTTCAGACTAGCTTAAGGAAAATTCTATCGTAGACTGGACAGGACAGGACTATGATGATGATGAAGCTCAAGTGTATTTTGTTCTCCGCATGTTGGATTTTACTCCTTGTACAAGAAGTTTAAGCTGAGCTGTTGCGTCAAGTTAGCTCGTCCTAGCTTCTGGTTATCCGCCGTGTTCTTGACGGATTTCTTACTTCCTTAATTTATTTAATCCTTCCTTATTTGGCCATTTATTCCTTCGTACGTCGTTGTCGTGTTTTGATTGGTCGCTCTTTCGTACGTCGTTGTCGTGTTCTGATTGGTCGTTCATTTCCTTTGCTGACCGGTGGTTAGTCTGGTGCTTTATATTGCGTGATTTCCCTGTGTTTCTTTTCAGTCGATGAGATTGTGCGGTGGGCGTAACCCAAAACAAATTTTAAAACCGCCATTGCTATCGCTACCCTGCTTTATCGTTACTGTGAAGAAAGATATTTTGAAGCTGTTCAGAAATTACTGTTTTGAGTTGCCAATACAACCTGATTATCTGTTTGGAATTTGGCGCGTTTTGATAGGGTAGTTACGTCAGACCGCAGTTCGGAAACTTTAAGAATTACTGTTACATCGAAGTTTTAAAATTTGTTTGATGAAAGTTCGTGACCGATTGAAGAAAGTCTATCCAGATGATGTCGGTATCGAGTATTTCCCGTTTTGAAGAGCTTAAAGCTTCGTTAGACGCACTGTATGATGAAGTCGATATGATTATGTCATATTCGGAAATAGAAGACAGCAAAGCTTTCAAGCAAGTTCTTTCCCGAATCAATTCCGTGTATAGTGATTTGTCCAGAATAACTGTTAACGAGACCGAAGAGACCGCTTATAAGACACTTGAAGCAATGATGAAAGACGAGCATGTACGAAAGGCGAGATTTGATACAAAGGCCTCTGAATGGCTAGAGACATTTGAAAACCCCAAAGAGATTTCTAGTATTGTGACAGCGCCACGTTCATTAAGATTTCGCTCCGCTCGTTCGAAATCTTCTAGCAGTTCTAGCGTTATTAAAGCTAGAGCCGCTGCTAAACTACAAATTGCTCGATTGAAAGTCAAGCAGTTGCAAGACCAGCAAAGACTTCAACGAGAGCGCGCAGAGCGTCAACAACGCCGTGAATTAGAAGAAACTGAAGCGCGACAAAAACGTGAACGCGAAGAAGTTGCCGAACAAGAAACAATAGACATTTTAACCGCCTCACATGAACTTGAGCAAGCGTCGCTCGAGCACCAGGTTCTCGAAGAAGAATTGGACCGAGGAGGGTACATTCCTGAAGCAGAGGATGAAGAGTGGCGACTTGAAGCGTCGAGCGTTAAGGTAAGTAATAGGCCTAGCCCTAAATTAGAAATAAACAAAATTGGCATTGCATCCAACCGATCAGTAACAGATAATGCTCAAAATCTTTTATCAGCTTCGACAGCACCGGCCCCTTCAGTCCACGTACTGAAACCAAAGAAATTCGAGGAAAGCGCATGTGAAAATATTCCGTCAACTTCCGGTGTCAAAGATGTTCGGTTTGAGAACAACCCCGCAGCGAGTAGCAATAGTTTTAACGTAACCGACTTTACATTTACAAGACCCGTAACTAATGCCGGACAAAACCTTCCTGCAACGTCAACTACCCCAGCCCGTTTTGCCAAAGTATTGCAGCCCAAGAAAATCGAGGAAGTTGTGCCTGAAGAAATCCCGTCAGTCTCCAGTAGGTTTACGTTATCCAAAAATATTCCATTTGAAAGTAAACCTGTTGCTAGTAGCGCTAGTTGTTTAAAAACCACTACCACCAACCTTGATGAAGCCTTGCATTCTTTTTCTAGTGTGATTAGAGACAGCATTCACAGGCCATCATTGGAGCTGATTAAGTTCGACGGCGATCCGATGAAGTATTCCAGATTCATGACCACCTTCGAGACGACTGTCGAGCAAGCAGAATTGGATGACCAACGCAGGCTTTTGTACCTGCTGCAACACTGCGAAGGCAAAGCCAAAAGCTTAATCGAATTCTGTCTACTTTTAGATCCTGTTGTTGGTTACCAAAAAGCTAAGGAGACGTTAAAGGAAAACTACGGAAGAAAGAACGTCATTGCTCGTGCTTATGTGAAACGACTTGCCGATGGACCGAAGATTAAATTAGACGATTCAACTGGTATGACTAAACTCGCTCAAGAGGTACAGGAATGCGAGATTACCTTATCCCATTTGAACTATTATGCCGATTTAAATAATTTTGACAACATTGCAAAAATAATTAACAGACTTCCTTACAGCACGCAATCCAGGTGGATTCGTTCTTCGGCTTTCATAGAACGAGGTGGTCGCGATCCTTCATTTTCCGATCTTGTGAAATTTATAAAAGAAGAGACCGAAGTTGTAAGATCGTCGTATGCGGCGGTTATTAACAGTCGTTCAAAGAAAACTACGAACGGCAAGATATTTACTACCAAAACTACATCGGTTGAGCCTTCTCAACAGAAAGAAAAATGCATCTTGTGTGGCGGTGGTCATGCCATATTTCACTGTACTCTTTTTAGAAACAAAACCAAGGCCGATCGCCTGCTTCTAATGAGACAAAAACGACTGTGCGACAACTGCGGGAAAAAAGGTCACATCGCTAAGTTTTGCTTCCAAAAAAGCGCCTGTTCGTTCGACAAGTGCGAGTTGAAGCATCACGCTCTGCTACATCGAGAAGTTAATCGTTCGAACCCTGTCGCCGTCCCTACATCGCAAAGTTCTTCACCGTCATCTAACTGCGCAAGTACTTATTTTACAGGGCAAACGTGCGGTACAAACGCAGGTAGTGTTTACTTAAACGTTGTGCCTGTCTGCGTCGCTGCTGGAAACAAGCGTGTCAATACCTACGCATTTCTGGATCAGGGTTCGACTACCACGCTGTGCGATCATCGTTTGCTGGAGAAACTCGACTTGAAGGGAGAACCGACGGAGTTTACCATTACGACTGTGAATGAAGACAAGGCAAAGAAAACAGGTGCCAAGGTAAGCGTCACTGTTCTTTCCTTAAGTGGCGATAAGCATTTGAATATTCCTGAAGTACTGGCCGTCGAAAACTTGCCCGCAAAGCCTAACCCAGTGATTACTGCACACGAGCTGCGCTCGTGGCCTCACCTAAAAAACTTAAAGCTCCCTGTAATCAACGCCGAAGTTTTGATTCTGATCGGTGTCGACGTTCCGGAAGCATTTTGGGTAATCGAAGAATGCAGAGGAAGGCCTAGTGAACCCTATGCGCTGAGAACTACGCTAGGATGGTCTTTAATTGGCCCAAGAACATGTGAACGGCCGAATGAGGATTTTGAAAATTACTCTGTAAACTTTGCTTCCGTCAGAGTAGATCGGCTTAATGACCAAATAGAACGCTTGTGGAAGCTGGATGAGATTCCTTCACAATACTCGGACAGCATGGAATTGTCTAAAAATGACCGCTATGCGTTAAAATTGATGAGGAACTCGAAAACGTTACCAGGTTGCTTTGCCCTGGCGACCAGGGGCTCCCCAACTTAACAACAACCGCAATCAGGCGTTGATTAGACTTTCGTATTTACGAAGAAGGTTAGACAGGAATCCTGATTTGAGAAAGAGGTACGTGGAAACTCTTGAAGGCTACATATTTAAAGGATACGCCAAACCCGTTGAGTTTCCTTCAGAAAAAGGATGGTATCTTCCGCATCATCCTGTGTGTCGCCCCCATCAACCCGAGAAGGTTCGCGTGGTGTTCGACTGCGCAGCGTCTTTCAAGGGGACGTCTCTCAATGATCAGTTGCTCAAAGGACCTGACTTCCTTGGCAGCTTACCTGGCGTTTTAACTCGGTTTAGGAAAAACAAAATAGCGTTGGTTGGTGACATTGAGTCAATGTTTCACCAGGTTAAAGTCCATCCTAACGATTGTGATTTTCTTAGATTCCTCTGGTGGCCTCGTGGTGATCTTGAACTTCCGCCTCAAGAGTACCACATGCAAGTACATCTATTCGGTGCTACTTCGTCTCCGAGTTGCTGCCAATTCTGTCTTTTGGAATCTGCCAACGACCAAGTCGAGGATTTTGATGAAGCTACCCTTGAAATAGTAAGAAATAATTTTTACATGGATGACTGCCTCTTTTCTGTTTCTTGCCAAGACGAAGCTATTCGACTTGTCCACCAGTTGTCCAAGCTCTTGGAAAATAAAGGTTTTCACCTGCGAAAATGGCTTGGAAACGATCAAAAGGTTCTTTCAACAATTCCGAATGCAGATTTGTCTAAAGCTTGTTTAAGTCTGCCATCTAGCGATCAGGTTAGTGAAAAAATTCTGGGCGTGGTGTGGAATTTTGAGACAGATCGGTTCGAGTTTAATGTGAGTATCAAAGAAAAGCCGTTGACCAGAAGAGGACTTTTGTCGGCGGTAAGCTCATTATTCGACCCACTAGGTTTCGTGGCACCAGTAATATTGCTCGCAAAATTGTTGTTGCAGGATTTGTGTAGGAAGAAACTGGCATGGGATGACCCTATTCCGGATGATGACCAAGTACTATGGAGGAAGTGGACTAGGGAACTACCCCTGTTGGCCGAAGTGTATGTGGCTCGATGCTTTGTTCCCACGGATTTTGAAAATGACCAGATGTATGAAATAGAGCTTCACCACTTCGCAGATGCTTTTTTGTCTGCTTATGGCACTGTATCGTACTTGAGATTGATAGACTCTAATGGCAATGTTTATTGCAGTTTGGTATTCGGTAAAAGTCGTCTGGCCCCACTGAAGTCAGTTTCGATACCACGTTTAGAGCTGGTCGCCGCTACCCTTGCAATAAAGGTTGATTGTTTACTCAGACCCGTCTTTGATAATCTGCCGGTAAGTTCTTATTTTTGGACTGATTCAGTAGCAGTCCTGCACTTGATAAGGAATACCTCCAGGAGGTACCCAATCTTCGTGGCAAATCGTATCTCGAAAATCGAAGAAAACTCGGACCCTACTCAATGGCACTTCGTCAACGGCAAGGATAACCCGGCGGACATCGCGTCTAGAGGTATGGATGTCAACGCTTTAATAAACTCTTTGTGGTTTCAGGGTCCGTCCTTTTTGCTCCAGCCTCAATCCGAATGGCCCGAACCTCCTTGCACATTTGCGAACTTGCCAGAGGAGTTCAAAATTCTTAAAAGTAGAACATCGGCTGTCACTACGGTCTCCGCTGCTGAACTGCCTTCCATAGAACAGCGTTTCTCGCGTTTTTCCTCGTGGTTTAGACTGAAGAAGAGTGTGGCTTGGCTCTTGCGTCTTTGTGACACACTGCGACTCAAGTCAGTACCTAAAGGTGCTTTAACAGTTGAAGAACTTGCTAAAGCTGAAAATGTAATAATAAAGCTTACACAGCAGCGTTATTTTCATGATGAGATAACGGTATTGTCGTCTTCTAAATCTACTGCTAGGAGATGCCGTGGTGCCATGCGGAAACTCAATCCAGTTTTGATCGAAGGAGTTTTAAGGGTAGGTGGACGACTGTGCAGGTCTCCGGAAAATTTCGACATCAAGCATCCCGTGATATTACCCTCTGAAGGTCATGCCACGCGCTTGCTTATAGAACATCACCACCGAGAAATGGGGCACTGCGGAATGAGCCACACTTGGACTTCTTTACGGCAGGTTTATTGGATACTTCGCGGTGCTGCAACGGTTCGTCGAGTGTTAAACCAATGTCTTTTGTGTAAAAAACGCAACCTGTGTTTAGGCAGACAACTGATGGCGGATTTGCCCAGTGGTCGGGTTACGTCGGATAATCCTCCTTTCCACCATACAGGAGTGGACTATTTTGGCCCGTTTCTGGTGAAACAAGGCCGCAACACCGTTAAGCGCTACGGGTGCATATTCACTTGTTTGGTAGTTAGAGCTGTTCATATTGAAATGAGCTATTCTCTTTCCACAGATGCCTTTATCAATGTTTACAGGAGATTTGTTAGTCGTCGTGGTGCTCCAAGCGTGATCTACAGCGACAACGGAACGAACTTAGTAGGCGGACATAACGAACTTTCGCGTTCTTTGCAGGAATGGAACAGCCACCAGATCAACGAGTACTTAAAGCAACGCAGTGTGAAGTGGGTGTTTAACCCCCCTAACCCCCCTTATGCCTCGCACATGGGAGGCATTTGGGAGAGAGTGATAAGATCTATCAAGCGCATTTTAAGTGCTTTGCTGACTAGTCAACCGACCACCGATGACAGTCTAATTACTTTGTTTAGTGAAGTCGAATCCATCGTCAACTCCAGACCTTTGACTCCCGTGCTACAAGACCCCGAAGCCAATGAACCCCTGACCCCGAATCACATCTTGCTCATGCGACCGAGTCCTAGCTACACCCCTGGAGTTTTCTCGGAGTCGGATAATTATGTCCGTAAAAAGTGGCGCCAGGTACAGTATTTAACTGATCAATTTTGGCGGAGATGGCGCCGTGAATACTTGCAGACTCTTCAAACTAGACAGAAGTGGCACAACGTTGTACAGAATTACTCGGTCGGTGACGTGGTTCTGTTGCACGACGATTCCAGTTCGCGAGGTAGGTGGCCGCTAGGTCGGGTGATCGAAACTTACCCCGATGAAAAGGGGCTTGTTGAGATCAGCCCCAGGAATGCTCCAAGGACTGACACGGAGAAAACTACGGATTCTATTTTAAACAAGATTAGCTCGACCTCAAACGTCTGTCGGCCTTGAACCTGGCGAAGCTCACGTTCGTACTGCTCACAATCACGTATATGGAACGAAATACGATGTATTGCAATTGTAACAGCTCAGATTCAAAGGGGCAGTAAATCATAGATGTTTCACAACAGAATCAACATCTTATGAACCGTTAAGGATAACTTATACCTATTCTAATTCAAATAAAATAAAAACAACGTTAAATTACACCAACCAACCCAGTTACGCCAGGTCGGAGAAAGTATCATCAAAAGCTATCAGAATGCAATAAAACTAGGTCTACTACACTAACAGTCTCGCGCATGGCTAAATAGGAAATACGTCTACCAGTAGGCTACTGCAGAACCACGTGCACGGAATATCAACAATTAAGAGCTAACTATCTAATCAACCAAAACATACCTGACAAGATATTGAACACTTACGTAACTATCACCAGCAATTATGCACATAAAACAGGCTACACTTTACTCTCTAACACTGCCTAGGAGATTAAGAAAGATTGACACAATCACACGCTCACTTGGAACTATCTACCAAACAGCCATTTAACCAGCAAAACAAGATCGTCATAACAACATTACGCACATGAGAGCAGTGAACCGTAAAGAGGTAAAATTGATTAAAATTTAGAAAGAAGTTACAATTCTCACTGTGACATGGCCGGCCCAAAAATTGTGCAGTTAAAATTGAACACAAATGACTAAGCAATTTTTCAAAAAATAAACAGTGAGACAGCAAAAATGTAACAAAATAATTCAAAATCAACACATAAGCCTACAATTTCGCACATGCAAAGGAAAGTACTTAAGAAAGAAGAAAGATTTATGTGTAAAGTTGTGACAAGCAGTCCGTGTGTGATCGTAATTCGACAGTGCGTAACAATGTGATGTCGCGCAAAATCACTAAATCAAATGTCCGTATACGCCAGCATGCGACGCACCAGCGCGATTACAGTCCGAAGCCGTGTGTAATGTCCAACAGTGCATAGTACGCAAGCGCATCAGTCACAGTCCATGATGGTGCCGCATGTAAACAGTCCATATGATGACGTCATATTACCCAAATGTTCGTATATGCGCCATGAAAATACATACGCAAGCGCGTCAGTCACAGTCCATGATGGTGCGTCATGTAAACAGTCCATATGATGACGTCATATTACCCAAATGTTCGTAAATGCACCATGAAAATACATACGCAAGTGCGTCAGTCACAGTCCATGATGGTGCGTCATGTAAACAGTCCATATGATGACGTCATATTATACATCACATTCAAGCATGCACAATTTTCTGATGTCCCTTAGAAATGTTTTCCCTGATGCAACTCGAACCTTGACACGGCGCACAACGCCATCTCGATCAGGATAAACTTCTTCAATGAGTCCTTTTGGCCATACATTGCGAGGTGCGTCCTGTTCAAAAAGAAGCACCAAATCGCCTGGTTTGTAGTTTTGTTGTGGGGCCAACCACTTCTGTCGTCGTTGAAGTAGGGGCAAATATTCCGATCGCCACCTTTTCCAAAATGTATCTGATTGAAACTGACAAGCTCGCCACGACGATCTTAAACCATCCGAACTCAAAAATACGTCTGGAGGAAAACCAGAATCGGTGCAACCCGTTAAAAGCATGATAGGCGACAATGTTTTTAAGTCATCCGGACCAGGGCCGACACGAGTGAGGGGTCGACAATTCAGTATCAACTCGATCTCCTTTAATAGTGTCCACAATCCCTCATCGGTCAACGTTCGCAGATACCGATCTGCCATCAGTGAGTTCATGGCCTTCCGAACCAGTCTTATAATGGCTTCATAAATGCCTCCTTGATGGCTCGCAAGAGGCGGTGCATGTCTCCATTCGATTCCACGTGGCGCCAGTTCATTTATAATCTTGTGCTGACAGAGACGCTCAGCGCCACGTCGAAGTTCTAATCGAGCCCCAACAAAGTTCGTGGCGTTATCCGAATAGATGATTCGTGTGGTATGTCCTCTGACGGAAAGAAAACGCCGCAAAGCCATCAGGAATGACTCGGTAGTTAAGCTATAGGCAACTTCCAGATGAGTAGCCCGGGAGGCGAGACAGGTGAAAACGCAGCAATATCGTGGCAAACAGCTGCGACCTTGTTTTACTTCCAAGGGCCCCATGTAGTCCACGCCACAATACTCAAACGCACCTCTACTTGGGTTAACTCGAACGGCTGGTAATGGGGACATGAGCTGGGAACCCACTTTCGATCTTCGGTTTCGACAGGCCATACAATTTGTATTGATATAGTGCTTAACAGTGCGCTCTTGTCCGATGATATGGAAGCGTTCCTTAGCTTCATTGATCACGTAGGGCGAGGCGTTGTGTCCACTTCTACTGTGTATATGATCCACGACAAGGCCAGTAAGGTGGTGGCGTTTCGGGAGCACAATGGGATGTTTAGCATCCATAGGTAAATTGGAACGTTGAAGTCGTCCACCAATTCGTATTACTCCATCAGCTATAAAGGGACAAAAATTGTGTAGTGGTTGCAGCGTTCTTTTTGCGTTTTCGCCACCCTTTCCTTTAGCAACTTCGTGCCAAGGATGAGCCTCTAAGGCTTTGACAAGAGATGGGAAGGATTGTTGTTGAGCAAGTCGAATCATTGCCAAAAGAGCTTCATCGTACTCTTGACAACCAATGGATTCTTCGTAGCGGTACGGAAGCTCGCCATTCTTAGCCCGGCTACGTAATAAACGTTTCAATCGCATTAGCCATGCAGCGGCCCTGACAGTACGTGATAGGGTACTAAAGCGAGTGAGAAGTCGATTGAGAACATCTGGCACAACATCCGATTTGCTTTCAGAAGAAGCTAGAGCGACATTATTAGTGACGGAACAGGTTGTGTGAGCTCCAGCCTCAAGGGCAATGGTAGCAACAGTTGATTCATCTTGATTTGGTACACTCAGCTCAGTTCGTGTTTGTTCATCAAAATCTGGCCACTTTGATTCATCTTCGGACAAGAAGGCGGGAGCACGAAGCCATCTTTCCGCTTTGTGCACGTTTCTAGGTGATACACCTCTTGAATAGTAATCAGCTGGATTCTTAGCCGTATCAACCCATCGCCACTGATCTACCGTAGACATCTTCCGAATCAGTGCAATACGGTTCGTCTCAAAAGCTGGACGACGTTTGGAGGTGTTCTTCAAGTAGCTCAAGACCGTCGTGGAGTCCGACCAGAATACGATTCGATTGAAAAGGAAGTCATGCTCTCGGACCACGATCTTTGACAATCTAACAGCGGTTAATGCAGCGCTCAGCTCCAACCGAGGAGTGGTCAGTCGATGGGATGGGGCGACTCTACATTTACCGATAACAAATGAACAAGGGTAATCTAAACCAGATTTAGTCCGGATGTAACACACTGCTCCATAGCCATCGCCACTGGCATCAGCGAAGCAGTGCAGCTCAATTTCTTGTGCATCCGTGAGTCCTGAATAACAGCGTAAAATCGACAATCCATTTAGACGGGGCAAGGCATCCAACCATCTTTCCCATGAAAGCCGTTCCTCATCGGGGATAATGCAGTCCCAGCCCAAGCCCTTCTTAGCCAAGCGCTGAAGAAGCAATTTCGCGGGCAACATAAAGGGGCCCACTACACCAAGTGGGTCGTATACGCTTGCCAAGACAGAAAGTAAACCACGCCGAGTCCAAGGGTGACCAGGAATGACCACCTTAATGCGAAGTTGATCGGCATTCGCGTCCCAGACCAGACCCAGTGCTTTCTGTGAAGGAAGATTCTCTTCATGAAGATCGATCTCGTGAAGCTGAGGAGCAAGAAAGCTAGCCGGGATCGTTTCAAGCACTTCTGGGCGGTTGCTTGCCCACTTTGCCATCTGGAAACCTCCGCTTGCAAGGAGTGCATCCACTTCTCGTAGTAGTTGAACAGCCTTTTCACTACTGCGCACAGAAGTTAGCAAGTCGTCCACATAGAAGTTTCGTTCGACAGTAGAAGTAGCATGAACGGAAGCGTTAGTGCGATTCTCTCTTGCCGTACGACGTAAGGCATATCCCGCAACACTAGGTGATGACGTAAGCCCGAAGCTGTGGACAGTCAGTTGATAAGCCTTAACCGCTAGGTCAAGATTGCCATCAGTCCACCAAAGAAACCTGAGTGCTGTCTGGTCCATGGGATCTACGTTGACCTGGTGAAACATATTTCGCACATCACCAATCAGAGCAACAGCATGGGGTCTAAAACGGAAAAGCACTCCGAGAAGTGTATTTGTGTTATCAGGGCCTTGAAGCAGTTGTCGATTGAGAGATGTGCCCTCAACAGCAGCAGAGCAATCAAAGACTACTCTGAATTTTCCTCCAGTACAGTGGTGTGGGATGTACCAAGTCCTTCCTTTACAGTCCTCCTGATTTGGTGACGGAACCTCGACAGCGTGACCGAGTTGTATCATTTCATTTATTTTATTCCTGTACTTCGCAAGTGCATCCTGGTCCCGTCTCAGCCTGCGACCCAAGCTCGTCAAACGGGACAATGCCATGTTGTAGTTGTTGGGAAGACTGGGACATCCTTTCTTCCATGGAAGGCCCATGCAGTAGTGCCCACCCTTGAATGTACAAGAACTTTGCATTACACTGAGTGCATCCTTATCATCCAGTGAAGGTAGACAAGTATCGTCATCCTGTGCCAAATCCACAAAGTCGAACTGACAGGGACAGATAGCCTCAGCAGTAGACTCCAAGTTGGAGGTAGCTACTAAACTCACATAAGCAGAAGTTGCGAGCCTTTTGCGATCTTCATCCTCAGAATTTCTTCCGAACAGGACCCAACCGAGAGGGGATTTCCCAGCCCACAATAGCCCCTCACCACCTTGACGTACTTCAGAAAACACATGCAAATTTGGTGAGTCCATGCTGATTAACAAATCAATGCCATCCGAATCGATTTCGGGAATCTCAACATCAGCCAAGTGTTGGTAATCTCCGAGATCAGTTTTAGCAGATGCATGTCCGACAAGATCAGGCAGACGTTCCATGACACGGATGTCCTCCAAAACGAAGGTACTTTCTTCTCTTACCCCACGAACTGATAGTTTCGTCTCAAACGTGTCTAAAGTTTTGATAGTTCCATCGGCTAACTGTAGCTTGGATTTGAGGGGTTTCCCAGCTAGATTTAGTTCTGAATACAGTCGTCGTGTCATAAGATGCGTGTCCGCACCACTATCCAAAAGTGCCCAAACTTGCTTAGTTTTGCCGGTCACCATATTGATCACACACACAGGCAGCACTTGTAGTTGCTTGGTGACCCTTTCAGAATGAGACGCATTTATCTTTAGCTCTGACGGTTTGTCGTCTTCTTGCGCCGTCTCCATGTTAATAGCAGATGCGACGGAGGAGTCGTGGTTAGGGCGCTGACTATCAGGTTTATCGAAGTCCTCAGGATGAAGCAGGGTATGGTGAGTTTGTGAGCAAGTCCGACAACGACCTTTGCTCGGGCACGTTTTAACTCCATGGCCGGTCCCAAGGCAATTGAAGCAAAGATGTCTTTGCCGAACAAGTGCCTTACGGTCAGAAAGTGGCATTTTAACAAATTTCTCGCATCTCCAAACGAAGTGAGCAGACGACTCGCAGGCAGTGCATTGTCGCACCTTTGAAGGGGTTTGCTGGGTGTCTTTCTGTGCGGGACTTGGCATGGAATTCATCTGAACGAAATGAGCTCGGCCAGGCTTACTAGTACCTTTAGTCCATCCATTACCAGGCATACTAGATTTGCTCCTTTGGGCGGTCATGAGGCGACCGAGCCTTGACGCAGCAAGCTGCTGAGTTTGGTCGATATATTCGATTACTAAGTCAAATGGAACCATGTCTATGCTATATCCTCTTCGTAGAGCCAATTCAGCGAAACGCTCCTGGTTGTGTCTGGGTAGTCGACCAAACACACCTTCTAAAGTAGCAGCAGCGTTCAGTTGTTGAAGGGCACCAGCAGATTCCAAAACATATTTGCAATTTACTAAGTCAGAGTAGAAATCTTGCAAGCTTCGTTCATCAGTGCGAATAGTAGGTCCTTCTGTTACTGACTTAATGTGTGCCTTAACCGTGACATCTGGGGAACCAAAAGCCTTGTAAAGCAGCTGTAAAGCATTCGCAAGAGCTGCATCAGGTTGCAGCATGATGCATCCATTTATGATTTTTCTCGCCCGGCCTGCGGTAGCTTCGAGCAAGAGTTGAAACGCATGTCCGGGATCCGAACTTCCATATATATCCAAGATACGATCTTGAACTCGACGCATGAACAAGTGGTATTGAAGGGGGTTGCCGTCAAATTTCTCTTCTTCAGGCAAACTGCGTGTTCCGTGGCAACGCACAAACATACGGGCCATGTCATCAACGATTGAGGTAGACTTAGATTGACCATGTTGGTTTTGAGAACTACTCAATGCTGAAGCTTGAGAACTAGGGTAGGTGGTCTTGACGGGAAAGGTGTAAACAGGTGAAGTTTGAGAGGTAGTAACAAGTCGGTTCACTGTAGTACCAGGGGGATTGACTTGAGATGGTCTAATTTGAAATTGGGGAGGAAAGCAAGTAGATGGAAGTAATTCAGTAGGGGGAGCTTCGGAACGAATAATGGCTTGAGAATAGGCAGGGTGCAAACCAGTAGGAGGCTGAGCTTGGCGGAAAGGATACTGGAATTCAGTCGTAGCAGGCCCTTGAAACAAAGAGCTACTTGGGCGAACCATATTGGCAGGGGTGGATAAACCAAATGTTGCGTTGGGCTGAGAAGGGGTAGTAGGACCCATGGTTAATGAATCCGAACCAGGAAGAAGAGTGTGATTTAATGGGACATTTGGCGGATTATGCTTCGGGTCAACAGTAGTGTGACCTACTAAGCCATCTGATCTATCAACCAAAGAAATGGAGGTGGAATGAGACACTCTTTGAGGAGCGGGCAGTTTAATTGCCTGATAAGCCGGAGCGTCGACAACAACAGGCATCTGTAAATGACGTGTAGAAACCTGAGCAGGGTTATCAGGAGACCCTGGAACATGTAGAGACAGTGAGCTTGTAGGGGGCTCTTGAGACAGACTTGGCGCTGCAGTAGCCGGCCCGTGAAAAGCTGGAGCTGTATTACCAACTACACAAGATGACTTAGAAGCCTGCAGTACAGCTTGGTCACGAAAATTAATCGTTTCAGAATCAGAGACGGGAATAGGAGCTTTAGGAGAAGGTGCAAGGAATTGAGGAGAGGGATCAGAAGGTGGTACATGTGTGTCAGGAACAGCAATATCGAGCACTGGGTGTAGAGATGGGGAATAATCTTCAACCGGCGAGGCCTGCAACGATCGCAAGTACTCATCCACCTTATCATGTGGAGGCATCACTGGATCAACACCAAGAGGCTCATCCAAAACTTGATCCTCTATGGCTTCGGCACGTGTTCGTGCTTCTAGAACAGCAGTCTCAGCTTGAAGTATCACCTTCTCTGACCGAATCCGTTCTTGTCTAGCCTCAAGTTCCTGTTCACGACGCGCTTGCTGCAAGCGAACTTCTGCAAGTCTAACCTCCATCCTAAGCTTACTAGCTGATGAAAGAGTGGAGGTTGTTCTTTCGGTACCACCGCACTTCGGTGGCCCTTTGTTAGAGGAACTCATTATTCTAAACTTACTGGAACGAGCAGCAGAGCGTTCCTCAATACCCTCAAGGAGGTATTCTGCAATGCGTGCATTTAGATTTACCAACTCCTCATTTCTGGAATGAAGCTGAGTCACATATTCTTGGTAACGGACACTGCCAGAATCGAGGGATTTGCAAAACTCCTCTGCCGAAGCTACGTAGTTCTTGTGAGACTCATCAAGTTGAGCTTTCAATTCAGACACTTCCCTAGCTCGTGAGAATTCTTTAGCATCAATTATCACGAGAATTTGCTGCATCAGCTTTGTACCACGACCTCGCTGTCCACCAATTCTTCGAGTTATGTTTAATGGAGCATCTGACACGGACGACCCTTCTGGTTTTCTAACGTTACCATCATCCTCTTCAGCGTGCATCTGCGCAGTCTTTGAAGCAGATGAAGAAACAAAAATGACGTGGTCATCCTTCTCCGACATTACCTTGTCACAATCGAGCAAGACTATGAACAATCTCGACACGTTATCCTTAAGAAATGTTGAGATCAGCCCCAGGAATGCTCCAAGGACTGACACGGAGAAAACTACGGATTCTATTTTAAACAAGATTAGCTCGACCTCAAACGTCTGTCGGCCTTGAACCTGGCGAAGCTCACGTTCGTACTGCTCACAATCACGTATATGGAACGAAATACGATGTATTGCAATTGTAACAGCTCAGATTCAAAGGGGCAGTAAATCATAGATGTTTCACAACAGAATCAACATCTTATGAACCGTTAAGGATAACTTATACCTATTCTAATTCAAATAAAATAAAAACAACGTTAAATTACACCAACCAACCCAGTTACGCCAGGTCGGAGAAAGTATCATCAAAAGCTATCAGAATGCAATAAAACTAGGTCTACTACACTAACAGTCTCGCGCATGGCTAAATAGGAAATACGTCTACCAGTAGGCTACTGCAGAACCACGTGCACGGAATATCAACAATTAAGAGCTAACTATCTAATCAACCAAAACATACCTGACAAGATATTGAACACTTACGTAACTATCACCAGCAATTATGCACATAAAACAGGCTACACTTTACTCTCTAACACTGCCTAGGAGATTAAGAAAGATTGACACAATCACACGCTCACTTGGAACTATCTACCAAACAGCCATTTAACCAGCAAAACAAGATCGTCATAACAACATTACGCACATGAGAGCAGTGAACCGTAAAGAGGTAAAATTGATTAAAATTTAGAAAGAAGTTACAATTCTCACTGTGACAGGGCTTGTGCGAAAGGTTCTTGTGAAAACTGCCACCAACACTTTTGTTCGTCCCATTTCTAAGCTGTGTCGGTTTTTAGAAGGTTCTTAAGCGGAAAAAACTAGTACAAGGTTAGTGGAATTGTTTACTTGCCTTTCTCTTTGCATGACCTATTTTTCTTGATGTTTGAGTTTGCATTTTCGACTACGCTTATCATTCTAGGTTTGATGATATTTGTGCGATTTATTTATTTTGTGACGAAAGATTGAACTATAGCTTGCTATATGCACCTAAATTAAAACGTGTGTTTTCTCTCTTTTGTCAAGCTGCATTACGATGTATTAAGTGCTGTGTATAAGGTTTCAGCTGTTTTCTGCTTTATTCGGGCTCGTAAAACCCTCTCCGTTCTAAGACAAGTGCGCATGTGTTACTGCTTGTGGTTGATCTTTCGTGCGTGTAGGCCCTAAAAATTGTCCTTTTGTTTTGTTTCAGGCGTAGGCTTATAATCGGAGATACGTAGGCCCTAGAAATTTTTATTGTGATAACACTTTGTCTGTTTGTTTTGTTTCAGGCGTAGGCTTATAATCGGAGATACGTTTGACCATGAATTCTATCCGTGACGCTACGTTTAAGCTGGAGATGAACTTCGTTGCGTATGCTGTAGGACTAGGAATGTGTTTTGTATTCGTATCCGAGCATGTGTTATTGTTACGAGCGTATTGATCGTCGGTTCAGCTTTACAGCTGGAGAACTTCACTAACTCTTGCATGTTTTGTAGATTAATTTCCTCCGTCAATTGTGGGGGCTATGTTGCGTCAAGTTAGCTCGTCCTAGCTTCTGGTTATCCGCCGTGTTCTTGACGGATTTCTTACTTCCTTAATTTATTTAATCCTTCCTTATTTGGCCATTTATTCCTTCGTACGTCGTTGTCGTGTTTTGATTGGTCGCTCTTTCGTACGTCGTTGTCGTGTTCTGATTGGTCGTTCATTTCCTTTGCTGACCGGTGGTTAGTCTGGTGCTTTATATTGCGTGATTTCCCTGTGTTTCTTTTCAGTCGATGAGATTGTGCGGTGGGCGTAACCTAAAACAAATTTTAAAACCGCCATTGCTATCGCTACCCTGCTTTATCGTTACTGTGAAGAAAGATATTTTGAAGCTGTTCAGAAATTACTGTTTTGAGTTGCCAATACAACCTGATTATCTGTTTGGAATTTGGCGCGTTTTGATAGGGTAGTTACGTCAGACCGCAGTTCGGAAACTTTAAGAATTACTGTTACATGAGCTGAAGAAACTTCATCAAACAAAATGTATCAATTTGTTTTTAGAGCTTTATAGCTTGTCATTTTAAGGCGGCTTTTTCTGTGTCTTATATATACAGTTATAGTGCTTGCAATTTATTTGTACATTTTCATCAACAGCTTAATTGCTCATGCAGCTTTTGATATCAAATAGTTTTTGTGGATGACATTTCTTCAAGTGTGTATAATTTTCGAGGCAATGATGATAGGACCTTGCTTCAACATGTGTGCACAATAAATACTTCTAAAGCTGAATCTACGTTTTGTTTTTCATCTGTTAAAATTTCGAATGCTTTGCCAAAATCTTAGTTAGTTACTTAGTTGCATATTTATCCTCCTATCACGAGAAAGCGATCAATGCGCTATACGAGCTCGCTTAGGAGTTGCCAGCCATCTGTCTACCACACCAACATGGGGGAATCCCGCTAAGTGCCTTTCCCAACGGCACAACAAGTAAACTTGCCGGCTTGTTCTCCACACTGTCCCTTCAATGCTGAGCGTCAAGCAGGGAAGCTGTGAATACCAATTTTGAAGTCATTGGTTTGACCCGACTCGGAATCAAACCCGAGTCTACAGCTCAAGAGACAGACGCTCTATACCACTCGGTCATCTGAGCTGTTGAAATCTGTTAGAGAATGTGATAAACCGAACGTTTTTAAAAGTCAAATAAAAAGTCATTACTTCAATGTAGCTTTTAATGAGGTGCCTGATTTGTAAATTTTGTTTATGACGATTTTTCTTTTTCGTTTGATGTTTGTTTTGTTTGAATTGTTTTGTGTCATGTACCCTTTAGTCAGATGGCTGACTCTGTTTGTCATCTCAAGGGGGATAGAAATGCTTGCTATTATTATTACTATTTATTTTTTGTACAACTTATTGGAATTGCTGTGAGAGTTGGTGCATAACCTGCATTTGGATTTTCTTCATTTACTTATAAAACCTCTATACAGCTTAGGTGTATCATATATCTTTTAAGTGTTATTCTTTTCTTTTTAGTCTAACCTACTGTTGCTTGACATAAAATTGATTTTTTACTTTCAAATCCTTAATTGCCCTTTATTTTTCATTAGGGTTTGCAGTATTTTGAATTTGTCTGCTTTGCATTTTTTTAAAGCTTCAATGCTGCATAACAAGGTGCTGCAACTAAGATGAATTGTGTTTTGCTGCGTTACTGCATTTTTACTTATCACGGCCTTTGATTCATTTAATTCGTCACAGGAAATTTGCATTTAAAAATATTGGAGCTAGCTTAACTGGTCATGAATCTCTATTTTGAAGAGCATAAAATTTAACATAGGCCTGAAGCTTGAATAATAGGCCTATATATTGTGAATCTTGTGATCATAAAGTTTGTGAAATACTCCGAGTAACAGGAGTGATAACAGGAGTTGGAGTTTTGATTTTCAGCGTAAACAGGAGCAGGATTGGAGTAGGATTCTGTAATTTTCGAGCAGGATTGGAGTCGGAGTCTCAAAAAAGAGACTCCGGACACCTCTGCTTTAAAGTTAATCCTTTTGACCACTTGGCTTTGAGAGCCAAATTATTTAAGTATGATAGACTAGCAAGGTTTAGGCTAGGAGATTAGAGAGGGTTAGGGTTAAGCTAGAATTAGGTTAGGGTTAGGTGAGGGTCAGGTTAGGTTTGGGTGAAGTTAGAATTAGGTTAGGGTTTACCGGTAGTTCACTTTTTAAACCCTCACCTAACATAACTCCAACTTAACCCTAACCTAACCCTCACCTAACTCTAACTTAACCCTAACCTTACCTAACCCTAACCTTACCCTAACCCTCTCTAGTCTACTAACCTAACCCTCGCTAGTCTACTTTAATAATTTGGCTTTCAAAGCCAAAACGAATAACTTTAAAGTCAGAAAGTACGTATCGGTACTTTTTTGGCTTTAAATGCGGTCGAATTTACTGACTTTTTCAGCATTCGAATGCGGTGATTCATAAGTAATCGGGTGATATTTCTCAGGTAACGTCACCAGCACTGCAACATATTTCTCAGGCAGAGCAACGTATTTCTCAGGTAACGTTACCAGCCCTGCAACGTATTTCTCAGATAAAACAACGTATATATTTCTCAGATAACGTTACCAAGGCCTCTCGATTTCGGGGCATGGGCCGCAGATTTTGTGGCATGGGCCGCAGATTTGGTGGCATGTGCCACAGATTTCGGGGCATGTGCCACAGATTTCAGGGCATGTGCTTCATGTTTTTGTGGCACGTGCTACAGATTTTGTAGCATATGGCATATTGATCACTACTGCTGATGTTGAACTGTGCACAGCATTTTTGCTGGTATTACCTCATTGTAAAGTTGTCAACTGACAATGATTTCCAAAGAGCAAGTAAATTTGTAAGCTCAGTAGTTATAGTGACAGTCTTAGTAGGATGGTGTTTTACATGGATGCTTAATACAGTAATACTCTATAATTATTAATCTGCTTAAACTGTAAAAAAGAGCAAATAAATATAACAGGTATGGTAAAGTGCAACGCAGTACTTTCAGCACAAACCCAAACAACAAATGAAAAGCAACAAAATATGCACAGTGTGGTTCACACCACTTCTTAGTCGAAGCTTTTGGAGTCAATTTTTGAACTGTGCACAGCATTTTTGCCGGTATTACGTCATTGTCAAGTTGTCAACTTCAGACAATGATTTGCAAAGAGCAAGTAAATTTGTAAGCTCAGTAGTGGACTGGAGAACCTTAGATGTCATGAGATGACTAAAATAGACTTACGAATATTAGCACCACGCACAAAAGGCTTTGCTTGAAGGTTGTGTATGACATAACAGCTCAGATGGCCGAGTGGTATGAGCATCAGCCTCGTGAGCTGTTTGTTTCCAAGTTGGGTCAAACCAATGACTAGCATATAAAATTGGTATTCACAGCTTCCCTGCTTGATGCTCAAAACAGTGTGGAGAACAAGCTGGCAAGTCTACTTGTGCCGTTGAGAAAGGCATTTTGTGGGATTCTTCCATCTTGGTGTGGTAGACAGATGGCTGGCAACTCCTACGCGAGCTCGTACAGCGCTTTGATTGCTTTCTCGTGATAGGACAATAAATATGCAGTTAAATAAAAAATAAAATAAAAAAAATGACAGATGATGATATGAGATATTTTAGATCTTTAAAAAGTATTTGATTATGTGCTCTGAAACTAGGCCTACTGTTGGTGATTCTTTTAATGCAACGTTTTTGAAGAACCGGTAGGCCTACTTCTAGGGACATTACTAAATACCGCTATAGCACTAATAGCACTGATAGGACTAATAGGACTAATAGCACTAATAGCACTAATAGGACTAATAGCACTAATAGGACTAATAGCACTAATAGCCGCATTATGGGACTAATAGCAGCAATATGCATTGGACTAATAGCACTAATAGGACTAATAGCACTCATAGGACTAATAGCACTAAAGACTAATAGCCGCATTATGGGACTAATAGCAGCAATATGCATTGAACTAATAGCAGCATTGTGGGACAAATAGGACTAATAGCAGTACTATTGAACTAATAGCAGCATTCTGGGACTAATAGGACTGATAGCAGTGCTATTGAACTAATAGCAGCATTATGGGACTAATAGGACTGATAGCAGTGCTATTGGACTAATAGGACTAATAGCAGCATTATGGGACAAATAGCACTGATAGTACTGATAGCAGTGCTATTGGACTAATAGCAGCGTTGTGGGACTAATAGCACTGATAGCAGTGCTATTGGACTAATAGCAGCAATATGCATTGGACTAATAGTAGCATTCTGGGACTAATAGGACTGATAGCAGTGCTATTGGACTAATAGGACTAATAGCAGCATTATGGGACTAATAGCAACATTATGGGACTAATAGCAGCAATATGCATTGGACTAATAGGACTAATAGCAGCATTATGGGACTAATAGCAGCGTTATGGGACTAATAGCACTAATAGGACTGATAGCAGTGATATTGGACTAATAGGACTGATAGCACTAATAGGACTAATAGCAGCATTATGGGACTAATAGCAGCATTATGGGACTAATAGCAGCATTATGGGACTAATAGGACTGATAGCAGTGCTATTGGACTAATAGCAGCGTTATGGGACTAATAGCAGCAATATGCATTGGACTAATAGCAGCATTCTGGGACTAATAGGACTGATAGCAGTGCTATTGGACTAATAGGACTAATAGCAGCATTATGGGACTAATAGCAGCGTTATGGGACTAATAGCAGTGCTATTGGACTAGTAGCATTAATAGCAGTGCTATTGGACTATAGTAGCACTAATAGCAGCATTATGGGACTAATAGGACTGTTATGTGTTTGGTTTTAAACTGGCAACACTACTAAAGGACTAATAGCACTAGTAGGACTAATAGCAGCAATGTAAGACTAATAGCAACATAGGACTAAGAGCAGCAATATACATTGGACTAATAGCAACTAACCCATGGTAAAAGCTGGAGTTGCTCTTGCGGCTGTTGGTGATGGAGGACGTTCTATCCTCCGACCCAACACGTGGAAGTCGTTCTGATTTCCCATTCAGCAGGCCAGGTAGAATGATTTGCGTTTTATTATTTCACTTATAGGGCTGTTATGTGTTTGGTTTTAAAGTAGTCACGCTGCTAAAGGACTAATAGCTCTAATAAGACTAATAGCAGCAATGTAGGACTAATAGCAGCAATAATCAGATATTGGACTGATAGGATTTCATGTTTAATAATGCTTAGGTGTTTTGCAGCATTTTGTTAGTTCAAGTTGACATTTTTTGTTCGAAGTTTGGCCACTATCAGTGCTATTAGTCCCATAATGCTGCTATTAGTCCAATAGCACTGCTATTAGTGCTATTAGTCCCATAATGCTGCTATCAGTCCTATCACTGCTATTAGTCCCATAATGCTGCTATTAGTCCAATAGCACTGCTATCAGTCCTATTAGTCCCAGAATGCTGCAATTAGTGCTATTAGTCCAATGCATATTGCTGCTATTAGTCTCCGAATGCGGCTATTAGTCTTTAGTGCTATCAGTCCTATTAGTGCTATTAGTCCTATTAGTGCTATTGGTCTTTAGTGTATTAGTCCTATTAGTGCTATTAGTCCTATTAGTGCTATTAGTCCTATTAGTGCTAGCCTATTAGTCCTATTAGTGCAATTAGTCCCATAATGCTGCTATTAGTCCTATTAGTGCAATTAGTCCCATAATGCGGCTATTAGTGCTATTAGTCTTTAGTGCTATTAGTCCAATGAGTGCTATTAGTCCTATTAGTGCTATTAGTCCTATTAGTGCTATTAGTCCTATAGCGGTATTTAGTAATGTCCACTTCTAGTAGAGCAATGGTCGGCAACCTTTCAACGCAGCCCGGATCACCCTTTCAATAGCGGTATTGCTAAAACCTGCAGGTGCACAAGGATCGAGGAGCACAAGGATTACAAGAAACACATGGATCAGAAGGAGCGCAAGGACCACTAGTGGCACAATTAAGAACACATGGAGCACATTAGGGATAGGTTCGATCATAGTTAAATTCAATGGAGGTCAGGTTTAGTTGGGGTTAGGTTTGGTTAGGGTTCGGTTCGTATTAGTTTCCATTAGGGTTAGGTCGGTTAGATTTGAGTTCCTTGCGCTCCTTGTGTTCGTGCAGCTTTTTGTAATAGCTCAATTGCGCCACTAGCTGTCCTTGTGCCCCTTGTGGTCCTCGTATTCCTTGTGGGCCTTGTGCTCCTTGTGATCCTTGCGCTCCTTGTGTTCCTTGTGATCCTTGAGCTCCTTGTGGTTTGTGATCCTTGTGCACCTGCAGGTTTTAGTAGGACCCTTTCAATAGCTATTGAAGGCCCACAACATTTAAAACCTTGACTACAAATGAATATACAACATTACTACGAAATGAAAAAACAGTGCATTGTTTTAAAAGCAGAGAAAATGCAAAGCATGTGCTTTTTTTCTACTCACTCGCATGCATCGATAGAACAGAAGAAACAAAGCAAGCATTGCATGAAAGAGATACAAACACACGGCACCTGTTTTTGTGCATGGTACTACGTTTTTTTGCTTTTGTAGCCATGTAGGCCCACTGCAGGGAGAAAAATAAATTGAATTGTTTTACACTCAAAGCATCAAAGGGAAGGTTTTTGTTATAATTTGTACCGGTATGGGCTTACTTTTTATTTGCAGCTAGCATGTGGCCCACAAAGACTTTGTAAAATCGAATAGCCCACGGCCTACAAAAAATTGCTAAAAGGTCCACAGGTTGCTGACCACTGTTCTAGAGAATGTAATAAGCTAATTGGTGCATTTTCCAAACTGCTTATACAGTTTTGAAGGTGACAGTAGATCATGCTGTAGTAAATTAGATTTAGGGAAATGTCTATTTCGCTGAAATTCCGCTACCCTACTTTGATCTTCAGACTTTGGGAACCGGAAAACAGTTCCTCCATTTCGAAAATAACTCACCAAACCCCGGACGATATCCCTGTTTTTTTTGTTTTGGAAAAGAGCAGCTGCTCTGCTTTTTCATATGATGTGTTTTTTTGTTGTTTAACCCTAGCCTCGTGCAAGGTATTATTCCTTCTTAATGGAAGACTGCTATTATTGTTCCGGTTTACAAAAAGAGCTCACGTGGTAATCCTGGCAATTATTATCATTTCTCACTTACTCTGCTGTCATTTGGCAAAACCCATTATCTCCATTTTTTCACTTTTCGAGAAAAGCACGATTTAGTTTTAAGATTTTTTAAGAATGTTCCTGATTGTAGATTTTTTTAATTTTTGATTTGATAAAGTGCTTGATCATAAAAGTTTAATGATAAAGTTTAATGTCAATAATTTTAATCAACAAATGCATAAACAGGGTCATTTCATTTTAATACAAACCAACAAATTAAATTTTGTAACTCTATGTCTCAAATTTTGATCAAACTTTCAGAAAAAGTAGTGTTTGGCATTTAAACAATAATAAAAAAAGAACCAACTCAATCGGACCAGTAGTTTTCCTATAATCGCTATTCAAAAAATGGCCACATTTTTCATGGTGGCGCTAGAGTGAAAAGTGTTTTTTGCTAATAACTCCTGTTCTGATTGTCTGATTTTGACAAAATTGATGTCTACTCCCGTTATTTCAAGGATGAGGAATTCAAAAATTCCATTAAAATACTTGTCAAACCCTTAGAAAACAAATTATTTAACATTTAAAATTTGAAAGTACCCCAAACGCTGAGGCCGATTTCGACTTGTCGACCTAAATTTTTTGAAAATTTTTTTCCCAAGATTTGTTAGCTTAATACTGTTTTAGCAACCAAAAGAAATATGATGCCCCACAGGTATAACACATCAATTTTGAATGAAAATGAATAGTACTAGTTTTGTAGCATTTGATTTTAAGAAGCGTCTATTTCATCGGAAATTCTGGTTACCAAAGTTCGAAAATCGTGGTTTGCGGAACCGGAAACATCCCCAAACAGTTCCCCTACTGTGAGAGTCACACTAAGGGAACCGAAAACGATTACGCAACTACGATTTTTCAAACTTCGGTAACCGGAATTTTTGGTGAAATAGACTTCCTTGATTTTATTCCAAATTATTTTGCTAAGGCAAGAAAGAGTAAATTGATCTTTTGATATTTTAGTCAAGCTGCCACCTAAACAGGCTTCTTGTGCTAGTCTGCCACTCCAATACCTGTGAAACAAACTGCCTAGCATTAGATCAAATTGGGCAGAGCCCTTTGCTTAACGAAGCACTCCAACCCATCTTTACACCAACTGCAGGTAACTGAGAGTTGAAGAAGCAGAAGCAATAAATCAGCAGTTAAAAAATATTTAATGTGTTGGAAAATACTCTTAAGTCACAATAATTGCGTATTTTGTCATGAATGCAGTTACAATGAACAAGTAACATTGTGACATAACCATTGAAATGCTTTCTAGAATACATGTACAAAGAAAAGTTCAAGTCAGTGCAGTTGGTTTTGCTTTCTTGCTTGAAGTGTAAGTCAACCAATTTTGGAAGTGTTTTTAGAATGTTCATGAAGAAAATGATTCAATAAATGCTTTACACAGTTACAGATAAATTATAACAGGTTAAGTTAATATAGACTATAATGTACTTATTGAAAAATGAAAGACTGTTATATTAGTAATAGTAATGGAGATAAGTGCCATCTTACAAAATTTTCAGATTAAAATTGAAAACAGATTTTCAATATTTTGATGACACAAAACTCAATTGCAATTTGTAGATTGTTTACAGCTGGCAAATTTAGAAAAAACAATGACTGGAGTTTAAAAAAAACGTGCTTTTGATGTACTGCTACTCAAAAAGGTGACCTTAAACTGCTACACAAAAAGATGAGCTTAAATGGGTGCAATATCCTTTTCAATGATGTTTTAAAGATTACTGTCTAAATGTAGATCCAGTAGCAAAGATAAGAAGTTATTGTGCAAGATTTAATAAGTGAGGTAGAGTAACTTCAAACATTGTTATTTAAAAAATAGTGATAAACATTATAGAATGCCAAATATTAAAGATTCAATCTAAATTATTTGAAATAGGAAGTTGGATTCGGTTTGAAGCTGAGATTGGCTAACTAGCTGCTACTGAATTGAAACATGCTTGAGTTTTGCAACCTTTCACAAAAAGTTTTTTTGCTTGAACTCTTCTTGCTATTTTTTTAGCATTTGAAGGCAGTTAACATTAAGTATTGATGAGTTCAATTGACTTGAGAAATTAACGTTAAACAATGTATTTATAACTAATACATTCACTCAATTTGAATTCAGTTTCAAGTGTTCGAAAATGCTAGATCAGTAAACTATTCTGAACTGCCCATCATTATTAAAAAAATCCTTTCATACTTCTGAGCACTGCACCTTCAGTTGTATAACTGCAGTAAACCTTTTGCACATATCCTTATTAGGCTACCTAATGTGATTACTGGAATTGATTGCACAGATAGACAAAGCAATCCACAAAACACAATATGGTTTTCAAAAAAATATTTCCACAAATCATGTCTTAATTGATGTGGTTACCAATTCTTTTGATAATATCAATGCCAATTTATATACAGGTTTGGTCTTTCTTGACCTCACCAAGGCTTTTGATACCGTTAGTCATGATATTGTCCTATGTAAACTCGACCATTACGGTATTAGAGGTAAAGCTAATGAATTGCTACACGCATTTCTAAAACGTAAACAATAGGTTTCCATCAACGGAACAAATTCCAGCCTCCTTCGAAACAAATACGGAGTTCCTCAGGGTTCGACTCTTGGGCCTCTATTATTTCTTTTGTACATCAACGACTTGCCTTCTTCAGTAACTTGCGAACCAAGATTTTTCGCTGACGACACCTGTTTAGTCTATTCCAGTCCAAACCCTTGCATTTTGAACAAAGATATTAATATTGATCTACAAAATATCTCTATATGGTTCAAATCTAATAAACTAACAGTTAATCCCTCTAAATCTAATGTTTTAATTGTCCCTCCCAAACTAAAAGAAACAGCCCCGCTTATGAACGTATCTTTAAATAATGTTCCTATTAAACAAAGTAACAGCGTCAAGTATTTAGGTGTAATTATAGACACTAAACTAAATTTTGATGTTCAAGTTAATTCTATAACGCACAAGATTTCAAAAGCGGTTGGAGTCATGTCTAAGTTGAAACATTATCTACCCCAAAAAGCTTTATTAACTGTCTACTATTCCCTCGTTCATACGCATTTACTTTATGGCTTATCAGTTTGGGGTTCTGCATATACAACCCATCTAAAAAAATTATTAACTCTGCAAAACAAAGCAGTCAAAATTATTGGTGGTGGTTCTTATCGTGATAAGGCTTCCCCATGTTATTCAGACACCAAAATTCTAAAGCTTCCCTACCTTTATAAACTGGAAATTGGTAAATTTGTTCATGCACATTTTCAAAATAAAATTCCGCAAAAAATATCAAAATTTTTCACTCTTACCAGAGACATCTCTCTTCGTAGTACCAGATCTACTCAACAAACTAAAACCCGTTTATATATCCCACGTTATCCTACTTCTCGCTTGCAAAAATGTATTAAGTATCAAGGAGTTACAATTTGGAACCAAATTCCTCCGGAAATACAAAGCGCATCTTCCAAATCATTTAAATCTAAATTTAAAAAGCATCTACTTAAACTACAAATTTAAGTCGTGTTCTAAACTATCCAATACAAGCTTGAAAATTTACAGGTTGTCAAAAGTTTTGGAGTGTAACGATCAACAACCTTCTTTAGTCTTTGTGACTACTAGGGTGGCAGCTGACTCTAGATGACCGTAAGGTCAATTCGCTGTCTCCCTGCGGTAAAGACAAATTATATCAGTTATATGAGAAATTTGCAAGGGACAAATTAATGTTTTGACTATAACCAAAGTCTCGTCAGCCTTGCTACGCACAGCCAATCCAGGCTGAACTCATTCCAGACTGTAAAGACTCTTTTTTGCATTGCTTTACCTGAACATCTCGACTTCACCTCTTTTATAGGTTGTGCCTTATTTTTGGCAGGCGACTGGCCCCAAACAAAGATACCCAATGAAAGAACCTATAACCACTAATCCACAACTAAGTTACCGGTAGCCTAACTAGCCCACATCACCAGAAGCCCCCATGGTAACCCAATGAAAGAACCTATAACTACTAATCCACAACTAAGTTACCGGTAGCCCACTCATTTGCAGATGCAGCTGCAAATGAGTGGGTTACCATGCAGCTGCAAATGAGTGGGTTACCATGGGGGCTTCTGGTGATGTGGGCTAGTTAGGCTACCGGTAACTTAGTTGTGGATTAGTAGTTATAGGTTCTTTCATTGGGTATCTTTGTTTGGGGCCAGTCGCCTGCCAAAAATAGGGCACAACCTAGAAAAGAGGTGAAGTCGAGATGTTCAGGTAAAGCAATGCAAAAAAGAGTCTTTACAGTCTGGAATGAGTTTAGCCTGGATTGGCTGTGCGTAGCAAGGCTGACGAGACTTTGGTTATAGTCGAGATATATCAGTTATGTTTGTGTTTGTATTTTACTTTTGTAAGTTTTTTTTTTTTTTTTTTCTTTCTGCTAATAAATTACTAATGAATGAACAAAACGAACACACATGCTAAACTTTACTCAATATGTCTGCTCAGCAGAGCATTATTTTACTGTTTAACTCCCAATAGGCAAATCAAATGCTTGCTCCGATTATATGCATAGTATTCGAAATTTTATGTAATGCATTAGAAATCATCCAAATCTTCAAATGTTTCATGTTCTCTCATTTCAAAAAGTTTTTTCAGTCAATATTGTGTATTAAAAACATAATGTTTAAACTTTTGTAGATAGTAAAATCTATGTGTTATACTTGTGGGGCATCATATTCCTTTTGGTTGCTGAAGCAGTACTAATCTGGCAAGTCTTGGGAAAAAAAATTTTCAAAAAAATTTAGGTCGACAAGTCGAAATCGACCTCCACGTTTGGGGTACTTTCAAATTTTAAATGTTAAATAATTTGTTTTCTAAGGGTTTGACAAGTATTTTGATGGAATTATTGAATTCCTCGTCCTTGAAATAACGGGGGTAGACATCAATTTTGTCAAAATCGGACGATCAGAACAGGAGTTATTAGCAAAAAACACTTTTCACTCTAGCGCCACCATGAAAAATGTGGCCATTTTTTGAATAGCAATTACAGGAAAACTACTGGTCCGATTGAGTTGGTTCTTTTTTTATTATTCTTTAAATGCCAAACACTACTTTTTCTGAAAGTTTAATCAAAATGTTAGTATGTATTAAAATGTTAGTCTGTATTAAAATAAAATGATCCAACAGCGTATGAGATTTGCATTCGATTTTTACCGATATTTGCATTAAACTCAAATTACGTCACTATTATCATTGTTTCACATTGTTACGCACAATTTTTTCTCTAGTGAGACAAAAATTTTTGAGAAATGCACTGAACTTCGTTGATGACGCAATAACAGATAAACAATTACGCCTGGAGTTATTAGGTTTTGCCATCTACTTTTTAAATTTTTTGACAACATTTTGTACAGATATGGAGTTAATGGGTTTCGCCACCATAGATAACTCGAAATTGTGTAGGAGTACAAACTCGAAATTTGCACGCAAGAAGGACATTTGAGTAACAATAGAAAAAATGCGAAAAAACGAAATTTCAAAATTTTGGAGTTGATGGGTTTTACCAAATGACGGCAGTACTTGTGTGCTTGGTCGCATATTCAAATATAATTTATATTGGCTGATAAAATGTTTGAACATAATGTACTTCCACAACTTGATCACTGAAAATCAAATTGGATTTTCACCTTAACATTCTGCTTGCTCTCAACTGTTATGTGTGTAAAATAAATGGTTTAATGCTTTTGAAAGTGTTGACATTATATATACAGATATTGCTTTTAAAACGCCTTTGATAGTGTCTGTCATGATAAACTAATCACGGTGTTATCTGCCTATGGTTTCAAAGGCAAAATACTTACCTGGATTAAATCTTTTTCCAGTAATTGCCTTCAGTATCTCAGCATAAACCAGTGGTTCTCACACTGCGTCGCGAAGCCCCAGTGCGTCGTTTTAATTTTTAAGGGGTGTTGCAAAACAACTGGGAATACACGATGGGACTAAATTTAAACCACATTTTTGTTTCATTTCTCGCACAGATGAACGACTTTAATTGATTTTACAAGAGTTCACAACTTTTTGTTTTCTTCGGAATATTATTTTTTCAACTCAACAGTAACTTAAATTTTATGCGCTATAACCCTGTTGTTATACAGTAATAATTCAACTTTCAGTGCATTTGATGCTGCAATATGATGTTGATTCAATAACTCGCTGGTTGGTAGGCTATAGCGGTAATGACATCACTTTCGGTGTGGGAGGTAAACGTTCGACTTCTAAGCCGGTCAAATCATACACTGTCAGTGTTGCCAAATGATCACCATCAGTGTTCCCTCTAAGATTTTGACTAGTGCGAATTTTCCCCAATGATAAATTCATTGAAATTTTTGCCCAAAGATTTCACTACTTTGAGGACCCCTTTTTCAAATTTTTTGCATTAAATTTTGCTTATCCAAGGTACATGTTACAGTCTTGCATTAAAATATTCAAGTTTTTTGTTTAAGCTTTTCAGTTTTGCATTTTATGATATTAATTTCTGGTTCAAAATCAGTAAAATTTGCCCAAAAATTTCACATTTTTCTCAAATTTTTCACTGTAGAGGGAACACTGATCACCATCGCTGCAAAGTTTCTTTGGAGTTGTGTTTCCCAGGTGTTAAGCCTTGCAGATGAGCCTCGCCACTCGTTACACGCTTCAACATATTACCCTGAGTATAATAAAAATTTGATTTGAATTTTTTTAAAAGGCTCTACAAAAACGACGGTCTTGTAATCGGAGAACATTAGCACCAGCTTCGATATCAAATTGTGCATGTGTGGTTTCGTTGCGCAGCTTGTGAACTTTTTTTAATGAACTCCGTTTTATATGCTCCAGCGCATGCACTACTTGACAAAAACAGAAAATGCTAAGTAATTACAGATCCATACGCTTTTATCGTTCCAAGATGACGATTCTGTGGAAAATTTGGTCAGAAGCAGAGGCCTCATAGCTTGCGATTAAGTTAGTGGTTCGAGTTTTTACTTTGCAGTTGAGGGACTTGGTTCGCTATTGGTCAAGCTTTACCAAAAACTTAAGGGACGGTATCCTCAGCAGCGACTGTAAAGTAGAACACCATCATTATGATTTCCTTTGAAGTCTGTAAAATCAATAAAAAGTGATGGAATAATCGTTGTCACAAAAAAATCTTGTGGTTACAATGCGCCAAACTTCAGACACAATATTTTGTTTCAAAAAATTTTACATTTACACCTGTGCGTCGTGAGATTAAAAATTCTTTGAGAGTGCGTCGCGACAAGAAAAAGTTTGAGAATCACTGCCATAAACAATCAATGTTCTACTCCTTTGCCTGTCATAAGCGGTGTTCCTCAGGGCAGTATTTTAGGTCCTCTCATCTTTGTTATTTACATTAATGATATTGTCAATCTCTTTCCACTGTCAGATTCCCTAAATGGTTTGTGCGTTCATGCTGATGATGCCAAACTTTTTGATATTGGTTTTAATTTCGTAAGTTTGCAGACTGCCCTAAACTAACTTGCTGCCTGGCTGCAAGAACAACAACTTAACCTTGCTGCCTCCAAATGTGATCATATTTGTGTTGCTCATGCTCGCTTGACTGCTCCTGACAATTCTTTTTATATTGGTCCTCATAATATTCATAATGTGTCGTTTGTGAAAGGTTTGGGTATATTTATCTGCAATGATTTGTAATTTTTGTATCATATTAAGTTGCATTTCACGCAATGCTTCATTTTGCGATTATCAAATTTTGCATTCTTCATCGAAAATGTATGGATTTTGCTTAAAGCTTAATGTGTTTTGCGCGACCTAAGCTTGAATGCAGCACCTGTGTATGGAACCTTTATCTTAACAGAGACATCTTACATTTTAAATCGGTTCAAAAAAAATTTACTTGTGATATTTGCATTACGTTGTAACATTCTGTTTGCTTCCTATCTTGGTCGTCTTCACACACTTGAAGCTTGAAAAACCACTTTGCACCTTACCGCTTTGCGACAATTGTTTACTTACTGTCCATGTTAATTTGGTAGTAACTTCGCACCTTACCGCTTCTCAAACCCAAGTTAATTTTTGTTGCAGTAAAATTTCGGACATTTAAGATTTTTTCGGCAAGATTTATGAATGAACGATTTCACAAGTTTACTAAATCAAATGTTACTAATTACTGCATTTTACAAAAACACGAGACTAGTGTTGAAAACGAAACTTTAATCACGCCAAAGCCATGCAAAAACGTGGAATGCTTGCAATACAAACAGATGAAATATTATCAATGAAGGGACGCAATAATGCGCAGTGCCAGCTCATTCGTCCGACACGGGGCGGGCAAAGATCTAACGCACTGTCGTACGTATTGATTAACAATTGAGTATATTATACGTTTTTGTGGTTACAGATATGACATGCTTCCTTTTCAGATAAAATATATAATTAAATAAAAAGGGAAGTCTAAAGAAGTTTATGCAATGTCAATAAGCAAATCATTCAGCTCTTCTGTTGCATGTGAGCTGGAGCAATCGCTAACCTTGTGTCGGCCTCACTTGGAGCTTGATAGCCAGAATGAATGTGCTGTTTCATAATTATAGTGTTTAAATAATGCAGCAATGGCAGCATTTAGTTTCAATCGCATTAATTAGTCTGCAGTTGATGCAAACGAGCGGTTTCTTGCATATCAGCGACATGGCCTAGCGGTACCGCGCGCAAGTGACAGATCCTACGTGACAAGTTCGGGTCGCGGCTGGAGCCGATCGCTTTTGACATGTATAACGGGTGGCTGCTGACTCGAAGAGCGCGAGCTCACTTTGCAGTCTCCTTCAATTACTGTTGAATTTTCAGTTCAACATAATTTGAAAATAACCTCATTTATTTATTTATTATCTATTCTTGTCGTTTGTTCATAAATCTTGCCGAAAAAATTTAAATGTCCGAAATTTTTTGAGCAAATTCGGACATTTGTCCGAAATTTTACAGCAAAAAAATAAATCCAGTTTGACAAGCAATTAGGTGCGAAGTTACTACCAAATTAACTCGGACAGTAAGTAAACAATTGTCGCGAAGCGGTAAGGTGCAAAGTGGTTTTTCGAGCTCGTGCTTTAGTGGTCAGTTGTCGTAATGGCGAGTTTGTTTCGCAGTCAGTTTGCATGGCGGCCACTTTACGGCGGTCAGTTGTCTCGCGGACAGTTTGCGGCGGTCAGTTGTCGTGTGTCGACATAGTCTCTCTGTCCAAACTCTGCAACAGTGTAAACACAACCAGTTCCAGCATTTCTTTCAATCGTATTGTTAACATCTGGAACCGTCTCCCTAATGACGTTGTTATTGCACCTAGTTTGTCTTCTTTTTAACTTCCTCTCAAGAAATTTGATTTGCATGCTATTACTTCTATTCTTTTTTAAATGCCAGTGTTTTCTACTTTTTGTTTTTATTGTTCTGTGTTGTTTGCTTATAGTTTCGCTTTTCCTCACGTGTTAGTGTGGCTGGGTGTGAACCCTGTCACCATTGTGTTGTATTTCAAATAAATAAAGCTATGTATTTTGCATAACAACCTTTGTTCCTGACTAGCCTAACACAGCCATTTTAAGACTTGGGGCACTGGGGCTAATATTTCGAGTTTTGCATGATTTTTGCAACTTGGTTTTAACATTAGCGGCAGATTTTTTTACCGTATGCAGTTTACTGGAGGGCCTGAGGGTGTGGCTCCCTTTTTTATTGGGACTCTTTGTTTTTAAGCCAGCTTATGTGACAATGGACGGTTTACTTTAAAGCGGTGGGCGGGAATTCCCCAATAAGTCATTGCGTACAATAACCCAGACACACAGTGGGTTAGGGTGACAGCAGGTCTGCATTGCGCATGACGTTTTCGGGAATTCCCGTCAGCTTTAATGTAAACCATCCATTGTAAAGTGAAGCGGCTTAAAAGCAAAGACCCCTTTTTACAGTTTGACTGGGCCAGACCCTGTTTGCACCAAAAGCAATCTTGTTTGGAAAATTTTAAACATAATTGGTGTAAAAGCAGAGAAATTAATCAGGCAGTGTTATCTTTTTACACAGCGTTAGTTTCTGCTTGTCTTTCTGTCAATACTGGTGTGATTTACGATAAGTAATATTGAATTTATTGATGCTAAAAGAAGAACTTGTGTTTCAATGAATGAGACACAAGAAGCAAAGCCTCATCGAAAACATTTGACTGGGAGGAAAGCTGAGAAAAGAAAAGAGAAGAAACAAAAAGAAAATGAAACAACAATTCGTCGCAATCCCAAAGCTTTCTCCATTCAAAAAGTCAACAAACTTGATCGATCATTCCGAAGGTGCTGGCATGTTTGGTACTGGTGTGTTTGTGGCGTGTTGATCTCGTTCCTTACTTGCGCTGCTACTTATTTTCAGCTCAATTATCGGTGAATGATATTTTGTAGATACCAGTTATAATAGCAAGCAATAAGAATGACAGTTTTTACCAAACTGTAAACCTCAATTGTTTTCACCGTCAGTCTGTTTCCATCTCATCGATTTAACAGCTTACAAATTACCGGTGTATGTTATGCAAGTGAAGTATGTTCATTGACTGAAGCAAAACTTGGGCTGATATTTTCCGATTTTTAGATCACAACTTGAAGCATGGAAGACATTGCTTATTAATATAACTATACTTGACTAATAACTACCGTAATCACTATCTACTGCTCCCGTAATCACTATCTGCTGTTACCTACTTCACTCCCAACAAAACTTTATTTTAATATTTGGCTTTTTAGAGTTCAAGACGTGAAGTCCCGGAAACATCACATTCCTGTGATAAATCGTAGCTCAGTGGTTCCCCCTCCCGTCATAGTTGCAATCGTCGGACCTCCTAAAGTTGGCAAATCAACGTTGATGCAAGGAATCATCAAGCACTATACCAAGCAAAGAATCGCCAACATCAAGGTGATTTTATCTTGAGCAATTATAACAATAATTAACAATATAACAACTCAGATGGGCGAGTGGTAAAAGCGTTTGTCCCTGGAGCCGTAGACTCTGGTTTGATTCCCTGTCGCGTCATATTATTGATGTAAAAATTGGCATTCACAGCTTCCCTGCTTGACGCTCAGCATTAAAGAAACAGTGTAGAGAACAAACCGACAAGTTAGCTTGTTTTACGGGAGGCTGCACTTCGCTGGATTGTGGCTGGCAACTCCTAAGCGAACTCGTTAAAGAGCTTCGAATGCCATCTCGTGATAGTGGGATGCATATGCAACTAAATACAGTTTGAATTGGATTGATTAATTAGGGACCTGTCACATTGGTGAGTGGCAAACATCGTAGATTGACGTTGATTGAATGCAACAACGACCTCGCATCGATGATTGACATTGCAAAGGTCGCTGATCTGGTGAGTTGTCCTTGAACTTGGTAAGATTATTCAAATAAAAAATCGAATCTTTATTAAACTCGCGATTGTACGCCAAAGCAGGTCCATTTGTAGCGGGTCTATCTCCGCGGATTAGCGCCTGGACAACACAGCTCCAAAGAAACATGGCGGTAGTGGCGGCACTCTGTTGATTGTTTTCCATCAAAAAGTTGCAATTTATTGAATTGTTTTTGTCAATTTTACTGCCTGTGCATCTGTTAAATTTTTTTCAACATTATTATTAAATAAATATACACTGAAAATCATGTCTCCTGGGTCTTCCAGCAAATCTACTTGCAGCCATAATGTCGATTAATCATCTTTTCATCAGGTTTTGTTGATGATCGATGCAAGCTTCGGATTTGAAATGGAAGTTTTTGAATTTCTTAATGTGTGCCAGGTTTGTGAGTTGCTGACTTTGTTCTGAGAGGATAATTAACGGAGTTTATTTTAAAAATTCAGTCAAACAGTGATTAAGGGAGACTGCAAATTGAGTTTGCACTCTTCAAGTCAGCAGCCACCCAGTAATATGTCGAATGCGATCGGTTCCAGCCATGGATCAAACCTGTGACGTAGGATCTGTAACGTGCGCGCCCCGTTATTGTTTTGTCGCAATTTTACGTTCACGTTGTGTATTAAGTGAAAAAAAACTATCAGCTTGTGGTCAGTAACGATGTTACTGGTACCTTGAAAAATTGTTTTTTAATCTTAGAAAACAAAATTCTTGTAAGAATTCTCGCCCCCTTGCTATTTGCCTTCAAGAAAAAATCTGACGCCTATGGTTATGATAGATAGATCGAATGTTTTCAGGTTCATGGTTTTCCTAAAGTGATGGGAGTTCTAACCCACTTGGATATGATCAAGAAAGCAAGTGCAGCGAAGAAGACAAAAACAGAGTTGAAAAAGAGATTTTGGGCTGAATTATACAAGGTAAGCGATGAGATTGCGATGGTGCCGCCTCATCCTTCGTCATTGTCCTCTCTATGTTTTTAGCCAATGCGAATTTACTCAAAGATATGGGCAACTGAAGTGGAAAACTGAAGGTGTTAAAAAATTACAACGAATTTAAAATTAACAGTATGAATTTTTAAATGTATGTAGTTAACCAAAAATATCCATTCGAAGTTAAAGCTGATGACGTACTTAGGTTTTATTTGCGCATTGAGGCGTGCAAGAGTTTGCAACGGCAATGCTTGTCAACGAAATTCGCTTTGGTTGATCATAGATCAAACTTCTTTACTGTGTTGATTAGAGAAAGGCAAGCGTTTAACAATTGATAAGTCAAAGCGAATTCAGTTGAGAATTGCCGTAACTCTGGCATGCCTCAATGCGTAATTTCATTCTTAGAACGTCATCACCATAAATTTTTTATGTCTATTTTTGGTCAACTAAATATATTTAAAAAATAATGCTTAGGGATGCACCACCGATTCCAATTTTTTTGCCGATGCCGATTGCGATACTCAAAAAAATATCGATTTCGATGCCGATTCCAATTCTTGCATGCTTAACAAAGGCTAAAGAGGATACCTTTCTGCGGTTTAATGAAATCTCTCAATTATTGGAAAGTAATGCGTTCAGCCAAGGTTTTTTTACACATCAACAGAACAGAAAATTCAACGGTAATTGAGGGAGACTGCGATGTGAGCTGGCGCTCTTCGAGTCAGCAGCCAACCATTAAATGTGTCAATTGCGATCGGCTCCAGCCGCGAATCGAACCCGTCACGTTGGATCTGTCACCTGCGCGCGGTACCGCTAGGCCATGTCGCTGACATCATGTGAACTGTAGTATTGGCGTAATATGTACCGGTGCCATTCAAACAGCTCAGATGGCTGAGTGGATAAAATGTCTCATTCTGTAAGCTTGGGTTCAATGGGATTACCCCATTAATGTCTGGTAGCCAAATGGCAAGTGGCAGCTTGTCTCAAAGACCATGAGGCAGTGAGGTGTCTTTGCAGTCTCCTGGATGAATTTACCTCGGCAAATAAAATAATCTGTTAGCCGTAACCTAATACCAATCATAGGGGTGCAGCCAGTTGATTCTAAAAAGGCTGCTGTTTGTACTATTACTACCATAGGAACATTATTTCTGTGACAACTTCATAATTAAACGAACATCTTTAATATTCAAAATTGAAAACACCCAAGTTAAAATGTTGCTACATCAATTTTTCTCCAGTTGCTGAAGTAAGCATGTTGCTGTTGCATTGGGTTCAGACGTGATGCAAACTCACAATAAAAAAGCAAATGAAGTGGGTAATGAGAATTGCTGGTGATTAGAGGAAATCAAATTAGACGGCTAAGAAAAAACAATTTATCATGAAATAATTTAAATAATTAAAAACAAATCAAAATCCACAAAAATTTTTTTCTGAAGAATCAAGTATCGGCCAAATTTTACCGATGCCGATTCCGTTACCGATTCTAAAAAATTGTCGATATTTGCTGATACCGATTAATCGGCATATCCAGAGGTGGGCACGGTACTTTTTTAAAGTACCGGCGGTAACCGGTACTTGGTACTTTGTTAAACGTACCGGCGGTACCAGTACTCGGTACTTGAAAATCAAAAGTACCGCCGGTAGTGCCGCGGTACTTTTGTTGGTACTTTTCAAAAAACGTTACAGAAAGAAAGTACTGCCCTATATTTTGTTGATTTTTAAGTGAAACTGGTCAGTTTCATAGTAATTAGGCCTGTAGGTATTAGCTAGATAAATACTAAATTACTCAATATGTAGTGTTACCGGTAGTACTTGGTACGGCACAATTCACAAATTGCAAACTATGCACCAGGGCTTCGAACTCGAAAAAACTCGATCATTTTGCCGAACTCGAACTTGAACTCGAAAAAATATTTTTTTAGAACTCGAACTTAAGTCGCATAAAACTTCTGCGCTGTTTGTTCTTCCGGTACGGTAAAAAACGGAGACAGAAAAAATCTACTCTCCAATTTTATTTTTGACGTTTCGCTTGGCAATGAACGCGAAGCTTCATCCGAAAATACAGTGACCTGGGAAGGAAATCAACCCAGGTCGAAAACAGTAAAACGTAGTAGCACTGATTTAACTGAACTGATTAAAAAGCTACGAAGTGTAAATTGGATCAACCCGATTAACTATTGCGTCACAAAAAGGCGAAATGCGTGAATAATCATCAAATTGTTAACCGGCGCTTGGTGTATCGGTTAAGAGCGTCCACTTGGTAGCCGGTAGACTGGGGTTTTATTCCCAGTCGGGTCATACTAAAGACTTTAAAAATAGTATTCGCAGCTTTCGCGCCAGGCGCTCGGCACAAGCGGAAGTGCGAAGGGTTTTGTGTATGTGTTGTTCGTCATGTTATGTCCCTTAACAGCGTTCAATCATTCGTGATTGAAAATTGTAATGGGCCGACAATTGAAAATGGCCTAAACAATGTGTGCTTGCACCCGCTGTCCCGTACCTTTACCTTTATGTGTAATACGTAAAAAACAGTATATAAACTACAGAGATTAAATTGCATTAAAATCATTTAACTAATGAACGATAAACATTTGGGAGACTGTCGCCATCAGACCTGTTCATAACCTTAGGATGGGCATTGATGAATCAAGCTTCCGAGATGAGTCGTTTAGAATAATTGTTCTCCACTTTCAAGATTTCCGATTTCTCCCAATCAATGGTATGGTTAAAGTCCATCGCATGTTTGCAAAGTGCAGAAAGTTCCGGTCTCAGCTGGCTTGTGGCTCGCCTATGATCGGCCAGTCGTGACTTGAGGCCACGTTTGGTTTGACCAATATAAACATAGTCACAGTCAGAGCAAGGGATCTGGTAAACAACACAACTCTTATCTTCTGCAGTGTACGGATCTTTAGGGGAGGGCAAAATGTGGCGAATGGTTTTTACAGATCTCATGGCAACACCGACTCCTGCCTCGTTCAGAACTCGTCTAATTCTTTCTGATGTACCTTGCACATACGGAATAGAAGTGAATTGAGAGTTTTGAGTTTGAGAGCGTTTGTTTTTGCGAGAGAGAAAAGTAGCTCTGGTAGGAAATCCGTTAAGTTGCAGAGTAGAACGTATGTTTCGTAACTCACCGCTTTTTTGGTTTTTATCAGTATGAGAGATGTGTGTTTCAACGCGGTTGAGTAGTGTCTTTGTCACAGTGAGTTTTTGGTGTTTGGGATGATGTGATGTGTAGTGGAGGTATCTGTCCGTGTGGGTGGGTTTTTTGTATGTGGCTGTAGTGAGTGATGTGTTTGTGGTGTGGTTCTCTTTGCAGACATTACGGGATACCAGAACGTCAAGAAAAGGAAGAGAAAAATCGTGTTCGTTTTCCATAGTAAACTGAATGTGAGAGCAAATAGAATTAAGATGAGAGTGGAATCCGGAAATGTGTTTCTTGTCGAGAATACAAAACGTGTCATCCACATACCTCAACCAAAGGTTGGGAGGAGTAAGAAACGTAGTGATAGCTGTATGTTCAATGTGTTCCATGTAAAGATTAGCAATGATAGGAGAAATGCAAGAACCCATGGGAGTACCAAAGGTTTGCTTGAAAAAATACTTTTTGTATGAAAAAACAGTAGAATCCAAACATATTTGGAGACCTTGTTTGATGTCAGAGATACTGAGACGTGTACGAGAAGGCAAAGAGTCATCAGATGCGAGAAGTTCCAACACGAGGGCAAGAGCCTTGTCAACCTGCACAGATGTAAACAAGCTAACAACATCAAACGACACTAAACATTCATTTTCTTCAACAGAATAGTTCTTAATACATTCAACAAATTCTCGAGAGTTGCGAACACTGTAATTATTTTTTAAAAAACTTGATAAAACACGAGATAAAAATTTAGACAAATTGTAAGTGGGGGAGTTGACAAACGAAACGATAGGGCGAAGAGACACGGAAGATTTATGAATTTTCGGTAGACCATAAAACCGCTGAGTGATAGCATTAGAACAACGTAAATAGTAATAACATTTCTTAATAATTTTTTCATTTCGATACAAATTCCACACATATTGATTAATTCTAGTAGTAATTTGATTAACAGGATTAGGCCTAGTTGGTAATTTTTCATAAGTCCACTCATCTGATAATAGAGAATTCACTTTTTCTTCGTAGTCCTCAGTGTTCATTACAACTGTTGCATTGCCTTTGTCAGCTTTCAAAATAACAATTTTTTCGTTGTTTTTTAACTCTTTCAATGCCTCTTCTTCACGGGTGACATTTCGATTAGGCGGAGGGCTTGCGGTTTTCAAAATTTCAGCAACTTTAGAGCGGGCAATGGTAACTGAAGCTGCATTTCGGATTTTTCGCAGTCCAGTCTCAACACCGGTGACAATATCTAATTTAGGTATCGATTTAGGAGTGATGGCAAAATTAAAGCCTTTTTCTAGTACAGCTGTTTGTGTATTGTTGAGTTCGGTGTTGCTCAAATTGACTATCCATTTCTTTTTTAAATTTGGGTTGACATTGGGGCGAATCGAATTTGGTTTGAATTTTTTGGAAGGACGTTGAGTTCGTAACTTGGCAAGTTTGCGTTCGTGAATGCTATTGATCTTTCTGGTGTGATTGTTTTTCGATATTTCGATGCAATTGATTAACAACTGAACCAGCTCATCTGTCAATGCAGCCTGCAATTTGGTCAGTAGCCTATCTCTCTCTGGTATTAAGTCTCGAATTTTCAAGTGCAATTCGGTAATGCGCAACTTCAAAAATTGTAGACTGAATCTTTCTATCAAAACTGAATCTTACCATCTTCGCATAAAACTGTTCGAGTTCATAAGAAAGATATTTAAATTGTTGAAGGGAAATAAAAGATCACTACGAATTATAGTTTTTTGTTCAAGTAGTCACAATCCGTATAAATTGAAGTTATGATTTTACCCAAAGAAAAGCTGCATGTCGTTTATTTGTTCATGCCATTGCGACCTACAAAGTCCAGGGCTGCGGACTCTAACTTGAACTCGGTCATTTTTGCCGAACTCGAACTTGAACTCGAAAAATAAAATTCTTACCACTCGAACTCGGACTTGCAAATATCTCTTGAACTCGAACTTGAACTCGGTTAAAAATCGATCGAGTTCGCAGCCCTGCTATGCACCAACCATCAAAAAAACTAGTTAGTGCCGGTGGTTATTGCAACAAAAATCAGCAGAAATACAACTATGTCTCTCGCCCTTAGAATGGGCCGCCTCGCATAAAGCAAAATTTTTTTTTTATTGGAGACCACACTTTGCCAGAATGCGACAAAAAGATTGCTTAGGGTTTTTATCTGAATGGGAATGTTAGAACCAGAAGTGGCCTACGCTAGAGTTTTCAATGGAAGGAGTTTGTCAGAAATTATAATGACGTAAAACCTTTTAGTGAGGTCATTAAAATGGAAACAGAACTTTTAACATCGAAGTGTGTAGAGCAGGGGTACCCAATATTTTTTTCCGAAGCACCAGATTTGATAATGTAAAAGTGCTCGAGGAGTCGAGGGCCAATAATATTTTAAGGTATGCTTCGTTAGTTTTTAAAGTTTGTTGCACTCCGAATCTTCACGTAGGATAAATCGTTCTAAGTTTCTCATGGCGATTAATTTTCGTGTCTGTGATTATCAGCAGTACTCAAATTGAGGGGAGATGCGGGGGATGCCTTCCCCCGGAAAACAACACCATCCCCCGGAAAACAACACCATCCCCCCATTAATCATTTTAGCGCAGACCATTACCTTAAAAGTATAATGACCATCCATCCTAACGTCTGCGTAAAAAGTTGTAGGCCTACCATCCCCCCATAAATTAGATTCATGTGATAAAAATAATAGACAATACTTTGTGCGACCACGGACGAGGACAATATTAAATCTCACAATCGCGAAAAACTGGAGACCGTGGGTGTAGAGCAGTGATTCTCAAAACAGTTTTGTTCTACTGCTTCCTTTTGGAAGTAGAAGACTTTAATCACCCCCTTATCAGGAAACAGGTTTAGGAGGGGCGTGCGCCGTACATAGACATTTTCTAAAATTGGGTTGCGTAAGTGTGAAGACACGTTTTGCTTCGTGAGTTTAGTATTTTGCGAATTAAGATATAACGAGCGAAAATGGAGCAAAAATGCATATGCCCATTAGGAGTTGGGAATAATCCCATTACGGAACTGACAGATGGCAAATAAGCTACAAAGTAAGATGGGAAGAGCTGCTGTAATAGATTGTCATAATCAGCAACGATTAGTTTGAAACACTATAAATACTCGTCGCGTTGACACGAATAAATGTAGCCTAATACGAAATATAGTATGCTATTACTGTAAGGTAGGCCTCAGGACAGTAATGTTTAGGATGTGGGTCTTCAAAAAACAAAATTGATATTAGCTCGCTAATAATAAGGTCTACATCTAGAATACCATCGGATTCACTAGAGCAAGTACTCAAAAGAAACATTATTGCAGAGAGTTGTAAGTTGGTGGAATGTCTGTCGGTAGCGTGGCAGAGTGGTTCGGAGGATCATTTTTACGACGGCCATGTTCGCAAGGTTGGTGGTTCAACTCCCACCTATACCTCTTTGTTGCGTCCTTGAACAAGATGCTTCAGAACAATTATCTCTTCTTGGTGGAATCTAGCAAACAGTCAATTGAAGAAGTCAGAAGCAAAACTCAACCGGAACACTCGGAAACAACTCCCTAAGCGAGCCTGGATTCGTCCTTCGCATAGCGCCTCCGTCGCTTTCTCGTGACAGGAGGATACAAGTGAAGAAGAAATCACGTCAAAGAAAAGCAAATGTTTAGAAAAGCATATTTGCGAAATTACGAGTCAAATCAAAAATGAATTTTGAAATCTGCAAAAAAAAACGTCTTAACACTGCTTTAAATTTTTTGTCGTTCTTGTTCTCATAGTTAAGCTTAGGTTTCACGTTGCATTGAAATACGCAAAAATCCACCAATCAAACCCTAAGCCTGCTGAGACAAAGTAATACGAAGTCATACGGACTTTGAATTAAACATCCCGGAATCGCACCTTTCTTACCGTAACAACCTTATCAACGGACGGTGACGCATAAAAGAACAGACGAAACTATTGAAAAACTTTTACTCTGAATTGCATTTCAAAAACAAAACCGTTTGGGAAAGATCGTCTAATTCCTCTTCGGCTTCAAAAAATCTTTTCCTGTGGAAAAGAATGTTTGTATTGCCACGCTTGAAGGGATGGCAGTATTGTATTTTAAAAACAAATCTTTCAAACAATTGCTGTGAAAGGTGTAGTTGTGCAGACTTCTTTTTTGTTGTAAAAGATTTTGAAAAAGTACCTAAAAATTGAGAAATAAAGTACCGCCACTGCGATACCGGTATTTTTTTTCCGAAGTACCGACGGTACCGGTACTAAAAAAGTAGCGCGATTCAGATCCGCGGTTCTGCCCACCTATGGGCATATCCCTAATTATGCTGTTAGTTGAAATTCATTGGATTTTTTGTCATCTTTGGTGAAAAAAGTATTTCTTCACTTCAGTTCTCTTTTCACGGAAGTTTGATTTAATTTATGCCTCAAAGTAAGGTTTTCAGAAGATGAAACTTTTGTTTGGTATCAAAATATTGAACTATTTCATTCGAATTCCGCCGAAAATCACCATTCTAGTCAATACTAATTTCCTTAAATTTCACACCTTAGATGGAGCCACATCAGCCAGCCTTGCTATTATTTTCAGGGAGCCAAGTTATTTTACTTGAACGGATTAATTCACAACGAATATCGACGCATTGAGATTGTTAACTTGTGTCGATTTATCAGTGTCATGAAGTTCCGACCTCTCACATGGCGACTCTCTCATCCATACATGATGGCCGACAGGTGGGTGATTATGATGATGGCCGACAGGTGGGTGATTATGATGATGGCCGACAGGTCGGTGATTATGATGATGGCCGGCAGGGGGTGATTATGATGATGGCCGGTAGGTGGGTGATTATGAAGGTCTTCTATACAATCACGCAGAATTATTTCGCCATGACTGATTGCAAATATTGAGTAAAAAGATATTATGTGCAAACTAAGTTGAAGATCAGTAACATGAACATGAGGTTATAAACAAGGTGGAGTTGTTTCCATGCATGGCAATTTGTTCAGCAGTAAATCGATATTGTCAAGGAAATTAATGACAATGCACAGAAAATTTGAAACTCCGCAGGTTCTTCACTAAATACCACCCATCGAGCCAGCACATGGAAAAATTTATTAACACCTCGATAGAAAAAGCGAGGCTAGTTGTCCACACCAAAATCTTCACTCTAACAAAAACGCATTATTCTCTCGTGACATGTGACGATGCGCTGTGAATAACGATTGTGCACAAATATTTTGGTGGCAAATTTATTCGTTTACTTTGATGACCTTCACTAAAAAATTGCTGGCTAGTCAACCAAAATTGACAAGCACGTAATTGCTTCACCATTGTGAACTCAATTAGAATGGAAGATATTTCGGATCCCGAAAAAGTGCGAAACGATCCGACGTGTGATCGGAATGTGACGTTGTATGGCTACGTACGAGGCACGCATTTGCGTAAAAACATCACCGTCCATGTAGCAGGTGAGTGGCTCCACGCATTTCTACAATCTATGTCGTAAATTCAACAGGCCGGTTGGCGCTTTGCTCCACGCATTTGTGGGTGAGGACATCGCTGACGGCGTGGTAGGTCTTCGTTCGATTCCTGGGCTGGTCAAATCGTACACAATTTCACCACCAGTGCGATGATTGTGCGGCGCTGTTTGCCCTGGCACTAAGCCGCGGAGGTGTGCACCGGCACTCGTTACACGCTTCGGTGTGGATTACCGCGAGTATAATGAAGGTTTGATTTTTTAGGCTGTGGTGATTATCCCCTGTATGACGTCACTTATTTACCGGATCCTTGTCCCCTCCCAAATCGCGGCGATAAAAAAGGACCTAGGTAAGTGATGACGTAATAAAGGGCTAGCGTGGTCTGACCTTGTTGTTTAGGTCTCTAGCGGCCCAGGAACGGGTCATGTTTGCCCCAATGTCGGGTGTTGGAGGTGTTGTGTATGACAAGGACGCTGTGTACATTGAAGTAGAATCCGACACGAGAGGAAGAAATGCAGAAGTGAGAACTTGATGTCGCGTGTCTTTTCTATGACGCCACCATTACATCATTGTTACAGTCAACTCCTGGTCTGATGATGTCATCGATCGCAGAATCATCAAAGGCTTTGGATTTGAAAATGAAGGAAAGCGGAGTGTCGATGTTTGCTTGGGAGGATACTGGGATGCTGAAGGATGCTGAGATGGAAGATGGTGGGAACCTGGAGGAAACTGGGATGTTGGAAGATAAGAAAGCAACTTTCAAGTATGTCCCTCACATAAAACACTGGTGACCTCTACAAACCACATTGGTGGCCCCAATTGCAATACTCAATTGCTTTGCAATAAAAACACATCGATGACCCCAATTGAGCACAAAACACTCACTCAATTGCTTTGCAATCAAACCACAATGGTGACCCCGATTGAACACTCACTCAGTTGCTTTTTAATTAAAACACATTGATGACCCCAATTGAGCACAAACCGTGTACTCAATTGTTTTACAATTTAAACCCGATGGTGACCTCGATTGCTTTGCACTTAAAACACGTTGATAATCCCAATTGAGCACAAATGTGCACTCAATTGCTTTGCAATTAAACCACAATGGTGACCTCGATTGCACACTTACTTAATTGCTTTGCAATTAAAACACATTGATAACCTCGATTGAGCACAAACCATGTACTGAATTGTTTCGCAATTGAACAGAATGGTGACCCCGATTGAGCACATACTCAGTTGCTTTGCAATTGAAACACATTGATGACCTCGATTGAACACGCACTCAACTGCTTTGCAATTGCAACACAATGGTGACTATGTTTGAGCACGTATTCACTTGCTTTGCAAATAAACACAATGGTGACCCTAATTGAACATGCATTCAATTGCTTTGCGAATAAAACACATAAATACAATATGATGACAATTTACAACTAAAACACAGAGCAATTGCGCACGTACTCAATCACAACACATTGGTGACCCCGATTGAGCCCGTGCTCAATTGCTTTACAAATAAAACACATTGGTGACTTCGTTCGAGCACGTACTCAATTGTTTTGCAATTAAGACACGTTGGAGCCCCCTGTTGAACATGCACTCAGTTGCTTTGCAATTACTACATCTTGATGACGCGGATTGAACACGTACTCGATTGCTTTGCAATTGGAAGACATTGATGACCCCGATTGAACACGCACTCAACTGCTTTACAAATAAAACACAATGGTGATCCCTATTGAGCTCGTACTCCATTACAGTACTTTGCAATTTGATCATAGATTACCTGAAGAGGAACTCGTTCAGCAAGATAACCTCCTACGTAGACGTGCTGTATTTCTTGATGACAAGGAAAAATGTGATGGTAAGCATAGAATGATGTCATCTCTGGGTATTTCCGTGACTGGGTATTTTATATGCAGGTTCAAGTGATGAAGAACTCACATACTCAGGTAATTCTACAAATTTTTGAGCGACCGCATTTAATCTAATCCATGAGTTTAATTAGATGATTCTTCACTAGAGGAGCCAGACATGCAAGGAGGTGAGTTTATTGCGTCATGAATATAAGACAATGCGCTAAATGACGTCATGCTTTTAGATGATTACGATGAATTTCAAACACAGGTTAGTTGATGACGTAATAGAAGCGGAGCAGTTTGTAATTTCCCTCGTTGCAGATTTCGTCGTTGAATTGGAAAGAAGATCTGCGTGCTACAGCCCGGCGCAACTACATGCAGGTGTGTGCGTGTAGTCGTATCCATGTGTGTGCGTGTAGTCGTATCCATGTGTGTGCGTGTAGTCGTATCCATGTGTGTGTGTGTAGTCGTATCCATGTGTGTGCGTGTAGTCGTATCCATGTGTGTGCGTGTAGTCGTATGTGTAGCTTGCAGATGTGTGCGAGTTGCATGTAGATGTGTGCGAGTCGTATGCAGATGTGCGCGAGTTGTATGCAGAGGTGTGCGAGTCGTATGCAAATGTTTGCGAGTTGTGTGCAGATGCGTGTGAATCGTATCCAGATATGTGTGAATCGTTTGCAGATGTGTGCGAATTGTATGCAGATGTGTGCGAATTGTATGCAGATGTGTGTGAATTGTTTGCAGATGTGTGCGAATTGTATGCAGATGTGTGCGAGTTGTATGCAGATATGCGTGAATCGTATGCAGGTGTGTGCGAGTCGTATGCAGATGTGTGCGAGTTCTATGCAGATGTGCGTGAATCGTATGCAGGTGTGTTTCATTTTCAGAAAGCGTTTGCTTTTGTGAATCATTTTCAGAAAGCGTGTAACTTATCTACAAAACAAAGGTGTACCGTGGTATGCAAAGTAACATCAAAACTAATTCTATAGTTACCGTGCTCATTGTTCATGTTATTTAATGTTGCCGTCATGTGGTTGTAGTCTTTTGTACGTAACACACTACTAACACATTGTATTACAATAACTTTGGACAGTTGATTGTAATTTTTTGTTTTTATGGGCAAACTATACTACGTAAAGTTGTAAAAAGTGGCAAATTCCTGATGACAGATTTGACAGTCTTTTGCTGTCTTCGTCTAGATTATTTACATTATTTTGAGCTATGTTTGATTCTTCATGTCTATTTGTGTGCACTGAGCATGTGATTGCGCAATCATGTGTGAACAATATTTCAATGGTTATTTGTTCAGAACTTAATTTTTAAACCGCTGAAATGTCAGCTCCACAGGAGACTCATCATATACTTCGATTTATACAAATCTTTTGTGTTTAGACTGTGTTATGGTGATATTAAGCTTTTCAAAGTGGTATGTTTTGATCCAAAATTACACTTTTTTGAAAATAATCGTAAAAATACTGAAATTAGGATAAAAAGTTCTCTTACGTTAGATAGAAAAGTGCACATTCTGCTTCTTTTGACATCAAAATTAGCTTTGTAGCTCCACTGGTTAATGAGTTATGGCATATTTACGAAATTTGACCTCCGCATGACCTTTACGCCTGGGTAGCCACCTGGATTTTGAAGAAAACTTTTGAAAACCGCTTTTAAACATAGTTTTGGGACTAAAGGCAACATTTGGGAGGGGACGTTTTTTGAATTTTTCATTTTTATTTTTTTCACTCCACCCTAGTATGCAGATGTGTGCGAGTTGTATGCAAATGTGTTTGAATCCTTTGCAGCGTGGCGTAGTATTTTGGAGCGTCGTTTTGCAACGGCCTTGTCCGCAAGGTTGATCGTTCAACTCTCATCGAAGCCTTGTTCTTGGATACCTATTATCTCTGCTTGATGGAATCTGACAAGCAGCAAATCAAAGAAGTCAGATAGAAAACCCACCCGGCAAACTCAGAAACAAAACCGACTCTTAAAGCGAGTCTGATTTCGTCCTATTTGTAGCGCCTCCGTCGCTTTCTCGTGACCGGAGGATGAAAATGAAGAAATCAATCATCACAATGGTTTTTCATTAACAGCGCCGATCTTCCACTCTCAATCTTGCTCGTGTGGTCTATGGGGTGGTCGAAGCTGAAGTAACGGAGGGGGATGTGATTTCGGGGGGGATCGCTGGAGGGTTGTTGAAGATTAACAAAGAGGAGGGGGATGCTTCCAAGTTAGTGGAGAATTACGTCACCACGTGACAGTTACTTATCATCTCTTCTGATTGGTAGAGATCACAACCAGGATTGCTCACGTGTTCAACATCTGGTTCGTGATTGGTTGAATGATGATGACGCTCAACAATCGATTGCTGATTGTTTCGTCACCGGAAGTTGGGCAGAAGATGAAGATGCGAAAGCTATGCTTGATGAGGTAATCACTGATGACGTGCAGTGTGTATAACGATTAAATGACGTATCGTCTGACAGGATGATGCACTATACGGGGATTTTATGGACTTGGAGCAAAATGAGTCGTTGAAAGACGTAAGTGAATTGTGACGTGCTGGGGGTGGATTGTGACGGAGATAGGGGGATTGCAATCACGTCATTATTTAGGAGTCCGAAAATTTTAAAAGAAAAGAAAGAAAAAAGAAACTAAAAGAAGCGTTTGATCGCAATTATGACGACAATGGAAGAAATGCAGAGGTGGGTTGTCTTTAATTGAATCTTTTTGACCAGTGGCAGTGGGTATTGCGGCCGCGTAGCAGTTCAAGTTGGTAACACAGCTTCTGATAATAAAGCAGTTGTGACGTTACTGCTGCATACCTGTGGTTTCCAACCGATGCCAGTCAGCCCTGTGGTTCCCAACCATTGGTAATCGGCCCTGTGGTTCCCAACCAATGCCAGTCAGCCCTGAGGTTCCCAGCCGGTGCCAGTCAGCCCTGTGGTTCCCAACCATTAGTAATCGGCCCTGTGGTTCCCAACCAATGCCAGTCATCTCTGTGGTTTCCAACCGATGCCAGTCAGCCCTGTGGTTCCCAACCGATGCCAGTCAGCCCTGTGGTTCCCAACCGATGCCAGTCAGCCCTGTGGTTCCCAACCATTGGTAATCGGCCCTGTGGTTCCCAACCATTAGTAATCGGCCCTGTGGTTCCCAACCAATGCCAGTCATCTCTGTGGTTTCCAACCGATGCCAGTCAGCCCTGTGGTTCCCAACCGATGCCAGTCAGTCCTGTGGTTCCCAACCATTGGTAATCGGCCCTGTGGTTCCCAACCAATGCCAGTCAGCCCTGAGGTTCCCAGCCGGTGCCAGTCAGCCCTGTGGTTCCCAACCATTGGTAATCGGCCCTGTGGTTCCCAACCAATGCCAGTCATCTCTGTGGTTCCCAGCCGGTGCCAGTCAGCCCTGTGGTTCCCAACCATTAGTAATCGGCCCTGTGGTTCCCAACCAATGCCAGTCATCTCTGTGGTTTCCAACCGATGCCAGTCAGCCCTGTGGTTCCCAACCGATGCCAGTCAGCCCTGTGGTTCCCAACCAGTGGTAATCGGCCCTGTGGTTCCCAACCAATGCCAGTCAGCCCTGAGGTTCCCAGCCGGTGCCAGTCATTTCTGTGGTTTCCAACTGGTGCCAGTCAGCCCCATGGTTCCCAACCAGTGCCAGTCATACCTCTGGTTCCCAACCGATGTTAGCGGGGGTAAATATTTTAGTAGTGTCTAGAGGACAGGACTGCTGCACCGGACTGCATGTTTGTTTTTTTTCGTAACGTTGATGTTACGCTGGTATGATATCATCAGCAGTATCTTGAAACGGAAAAATTATGGGAGTAGAGTTGGGGAGATTGGGAATAGGGTTCGAGACCTGAAGTTGATGTAACTATAGGTTGGTGAGTTCGAAGAGCAAATTCAAAAGAAAAAGTCTGCCTGTGTTCCTGACACTACCTTACCTGCCTGTGTTCCTGACACTACCTTACCTGCCTGTGTTCCTGACACTACCTTACCTGCCGGTGTTCCTGACACTGCCTTAAAAATGCATTGAATCCAGTCGCTGGGCGCCGTACCTCCGGTGAACCGCAAATCCTGCTCAACCGTCGTCCTTGTTACACAAGGAAAACACTTTCATACAACGCTCTTTCCTGACAGTATATAGTTCGAAAACCTTGCAAACATTATTAAGTTTGCGCGAGAAATATTGTTATGTTAGGCAAGGTTGAACTTGATTGAACGAAACTTCTCCGAGATATTTGATCACATATCCCACGAGTTGTAACATTTTTATAGACGACGGTGTTTGATGACGTAAAGCGGAAGATGGAGGAACAAGCTAGTTTGAACCGGCAGGAATTTGATGAGATGGACGAATCCACGCGTGCACAGTATGAGGGCTTCAGGTTCGTGTATCGATAGAAATATGTGGCCAGCAGTTAGTCTGGCAAACTGTGTAGTGTGGAGCCAGCATTGCTTTGTTAGTTTCTTGGCTCTTTATATTATTGATTTGTGGATAATTTTCTTGTATAAAAGTTTAATTTTCGTTATTTTTACAATGGTTGTCTTTTGCAAGTCTTTTTACCGAATCGGTCATATTATTAGCTCCAATTAAAGGGTTATTGAATGGTTTTATAATAAACTGGTTGATGAAAACCCCGTTCTCTGCAATTGACGTCTTCTTACTTCGGCGATAACTTTTACAAACAACTTACAGAACTTCTTGCATTTCATTGCGGGATAATCCGAGGTCTGCTCTAATCCACTTGGTTGAATTAACTTTGCCTTGGGTAATTCCCCCACTTCTTCAAATGCAATATTGTTTGCTATTTCTGGCTGACTCAGACTTAGCAGATAAATGAACACTGTTTCTCCGTGCAATAGCCTTGGTCGCTCGATGCGAAGACCGTTGCGCAGCATGCTATGAGTCGCTTGCATATTGTATGCGTATTTTCTTGTTTTCTAGTGGTGGCAAAGTTGACCTGGTTGTCTTGAACGAAGTTGCTGGAGGTTATTAGCCGAAGATCTTAGTGGTTCAATTGATTAATTGAAATTCCTTATTAACCTGCTTCGTGATAGCCCCCCCTCCCCTTTTTGATTGCAATCATTCTCCGATGTGATTTCAAACAGCTCTGGACACGGCAGATAATCACGTTTTCTTGCAGGCCTGGCCTCTATGTGAGGGTGGAACTGCGGGGAGTGCCATGTGAATTTGTCATTAACTTTGATCCTGTCTATCCTCTTATTGTGGGGGGTCTTCTATCTATCGAACGCAACACGGGATACTTGCGAACTAGAATCAAGAGACACCGGTGGTATAAGAAAATACTCAAGGTAATTACCACTAGGTGGCGCTGTTGTAAACCCGTTTAATGAAAAAATTTTGCAGAGTCGTGACCCTTTGCTTGTATCCGCTGGATGGCGCCGTTACCAAACCCTCCCTATATATTACATGGAAGATCACAATTTCCGTCAAAGAATGTTGAAATATTCCCCGGAAAACATGCATTGCTGGGCCCTTTTCTCGGGCCCAATAATATCACAGGTTAGACTGAGAACATATACGTTTCTGGGCCATTTTCCCGGGCCCTTTAATATCACAGGTTAGATTTTTGCTGGGCCCTCGGCCCCAAAGTATTTTGATTTCTTTGTGTTTTTCCAGGGATCCGGTTTCCTTTGCTTCCAGGGATTGGAAGGATCCGGGTTTCGCGTTGCCGCCACCGGCACCGTACTTGAAGCTGACTGCAGCCATGCCTTGGTGAAAAAACTTAAACTTGTCGGATTTCCATACAAGATATTCCACAACACTTGCTACATTCAGGTCGGTTTGGTTGATAGCCGCGTTGTCCAGACGCTAGGTCGCGGAAACGGATCCCGCCACTCGTTACACGCTTCGACGTAATAACACAAGTGTAACGGATCCCGCCACTCGTTACACGCTTCGAAGTAATAACACGAGTGTAACGGATCCCGCCACTCGTTACACGCTTCGACGTAATAACACGAGTGTAACGGATCCCGCCACTCGTTACACGTTTCGACGTAATGACGCGAGTGTAACGAAGGTTTGATATTAGTTTGATTGAACTTGATGGTTGTCGGACATCGAGTCCTGCAAACCGTGACAACTTTCTTATGCAGGGGATGTTCAACAGCGCATTGGAGGTGGCCAAGTTCGAAGGGGCGGCCATCCGGACCGTAAGCGGTATTCGAGGCCGGGTGAAGAAGGCGGTGACCTCTACAAACCGCGAGGTCATTTCCGGTCCACCCGGCTCTTTTCGGGCTCTTTTCGAGGACAAGTTGGTTCCAAGTGATATCGTTTTCTGCAGAACTTGGTATCCTGTCGAGGTAAGTACGGTATTACATGACGTGTGCGTGACCTCACTACCTCACTAATGACGTGATGTAGGTGCCGAAGTTGTACATTCCGGTCAACAATCTGTTACTAGCGGATAAGCGGAGTTGGAAAGGAATGCGAACGGTTGGGCAACTCCGCTTCGATAAGAAGATCCAGACGCCGGTTCAAGAGGATTCACTCTACCAGGTCTGTTCAAACGATGCCCGGACAAAACTAGCGCACATCGTCCTGGCTCGAGAAAGCGATCAAAGTGATTTAACGGGCTCGTTTAGGAGCACTGTTGGGCAGTACCGCGATACTTTCGTACTGCGCTACTTTTTAGTACCGTTATCTGTCCCATTGATATTTCTTCAAAGTGTATGTTTTCAGTACCGTCGTTACTTTTTTGACGGTTTTACTCGATATTTCGGTAACTTTTTTTTTGGAACGAACTCTGACCGCAAGAGTGAAAAATTTTTTGAAGTAGCACAATTTTGTATTTTATGTATTAGTTGCATATTTATCCTCCTATCACGACAAGGCGATCATGACGCTGTGACGAGCTCACTTAACAGTTGCCAGCCATCTGTCTACCACACCAACATGGGGGAATCCCACTATGTGCCATTCCCAACGGCGTAACAAGTAAACTTGCCGGCTTGTTCTCCACACTGTCCCTTTAATGCTGAGCGTCAAGCAGGGAAGCTGTAAATACCAATTTTAAAGTCATTGGTTTGACCCGACTCGGAATCGAATCCAAGTCTGCAGCTCCAGAGGCTGACGCTCGTGCCACTCGGCCATCTGAGTTTTTACTTGCCTTAGCCAATTTTTCAAAAATTTTCTTGGAAACGTGCAAAATTTAAGTTCATAAGCACTACTACTATTGCCCTCAACACAATCCGACAAATATTATGTAAGTGCTCCAATACATTGATTTCTAAAAAAATTGGTCTTTACTTTTTTGGCCGAGTCAGCCCCCGCCCCCCGTTAACCTTTAAGATACCAAGCCTAGCTTACCGACGTAATTTACCTAAATGGGGTTCTCCAAGGACCCCATCAATGTCATTTTATTGCTTATCTGGTTTGTTGAATAAGATAAATCACTACCTGTGTGCTTCTGTGGCGAGCCATTTCTCAATATACGACAATTGCAAATTTATAGAGCCTAAAATTCACTTCTAAACGTCTGAAAATTCCGTTAAGTAACGTTCAGCATCAAGGGGATCTCACCAGGAGCCCAGCTGACGTTATGTTGTTTTTTCTTTAAGTTCTAAACAATTTTTTAAGTTTTATTGCATTATGTTAAACTCGCTTGAGTGTATAACACGAGGATGAGGAGAGAAATTGCTTCAATAAATAAGGCGAAAGAAAAAAATACACTCTTGGTATGTTATAGGTCAGGGGTGGCGCACCTTTTTTTGGCGAACGTGCTAAAATATTAAAAATAAAGTTTAGCAAGTTGGAGCCGTGTCATTACATTAAACAAAACGAAAACATTATTGAATTCGGTTCAGAGGACGTGAAAGACCTTTTTTTTGGTCTTGATTTGATTTCAGTGGGAGAACAAGCTTTACGGACGTGAAGACCTTTTTTTTGGTCTTTATCTGTGTTTCGGTGGGAAAAATGGTAGCTCTAGGCAGTGGCGCACCCAGGGTGTGGCAAAGGAGGGGGCCAGAACCGGAAGTCTGGGGTGCGCCCCCAACCTCTGGAAACTAAGGGGGCCTAAGGGCGCTAACGAATTTTTACGGTTTTCACATAAAACACTCATTTTAGCACACTTTTTTATCGAAAAAGGGCATGCAGTGAGTGCAGTCAGTACTATGCAGTGAGGTATGCAGTGAGTGCAGTCACTACTATGGAGTGAGGTATGCAGTGAGTGCAGTCACTACTATGGAGTGAGGTATGCAGTGAGTGCAGTCACTACTATGGAGTGAGGTATGCAGTGAGTGCAGTCACTACTATGCAGTGAGTGCAGTCACTACTATGAAGTGAGGTATGCAGTGAGTGCAGTCACTACTATGGAGTGAGGTATGCAGTGAGTGCAGTCACTACTATGGAGTGAGGTATGCAGTGAGTGCAGTCACTACTATGGAGTGAGGTATGCAGTGAGTGCAGTCACTACTATGGAGTGAGGTATGCAGTGAGTGCAGTCACTACTATGCAGTGAGTGCAGTCACTACTATGGAGTGAGGTATGCAGTGAGTGCAGTCAGTACTATGGACAACGCAAAAATATTTTCGCAGCTTATCTCTAAAAGCAGAAGCTTGGCTAAAATAAGTGAAAGGAAGCTGCAACCATTATTAGTTTGTGAAATTATAAACTGAAAGTTAGGTTTTAACACCTTATTACTAGGCCAAAAGGGGGGGGGGGGCGTGGCACCGTACGCCATATGGCTCTACGAACGTGAAGGCTTTGTGGGGGCAATTTGGACCCACCCTTTTCGAAAAGAGGCGTTGGTGTAAAAAAAGGTTGAAGACCTCTGAGTTAGACGACATCAACATTGAAGTATCAAGTGGCGTGCCAGAAAAATATCTGCGGCGTGCTATACGTTCGCCTCCCCTGTTATAGGTTAAAAAAATTCTAGTGGCGCACGTCTTTGCAAGCAATGTGTTAAAAATTTGCCGATACAATTAACAGTCGGCGAAGGTTGAAAACTGTTGATACGCCACCTCCGCTGCTACGATAAACTTAAATGTGAATCATTATATTTTGCGAAATGCGAAATATCTTAGGCAAAATTTTGAAAAAAAGCAAGAAAATTTCGTTTGGAAAGTATCTAAAATCGGTACCGAGTATCGTTACTTTTTTTTTGCAAAATATCGATATCATTGTTACGTTTAAACTACCAAGTGCCCAGCTCTGTTCAGGAGTTGCCAGCCATCTGTCTGCCACAGTAGGCCTACCTCACCAAGATGGGGGAATCCCGCTATTTGCCTTTTCCAATCGCACAACAAGTAAACTTGCGGGCTTATTCTTCACACTGTCCCTTTAATGCTGAGCGTCAAGCGGAAAGCTGAGAATACCAATTTTAAAGTCATTGTTTTGAATTCACTTGGAATCGAACCAAATCTACTGCTCCACAAGCGGACGCTCGTAACACGCGGCCATGTAAACTGGAGCTGTCAATTTGAAATGAGGCATCTTGCAGCCTGTTAAAAGAAGAGCTGTTCGCGACGACGCGATGAAGATCCCGCGTTCTCTCGTCGATAAGTTGCCGTTTTCCACCAAACAAAAATGGAATTCGAAGAAAGAAACGCCGACCATGAGTAAAAGAGAAATATTGATGAGTCGTGCCTTGGTGAAGGATAGGAAAGATAAACAGGTGATTTATGTGTGGTGGTGATGTGGAATTGTGGTACGCGTCGGGTGGGAAGGAACGATGCATGATTGTGGAGCGCGGGGTGATATTAACTTAAGACTTCCATAGGTCCCGTGATTTTTGCAGGCCTGCTTGATTTTAACGTGAGCTTCAGACGCTCTTTTGAGAAGATGGGATTTACCGGAGAGTCCCTGGGCTATGTGCGCGTCGGATGGGAGGGAAAGATGTATAATTGTGCAGCGCGGGGTGATATTTATTTAAGGCTTCCATAGGTCTCGTGATTTTTGCAGGCCTGATTTTAACGTGAGCTTCAGACGCTCTTGAGATGGGATTTACCGGAGAGTCCCTGGGCTATGTGCGCGTCGGGTGGGAGGGAAGGATGCATGATTGTGGAGCGCGGGGTGATATTAACTTAAGGCTTCTATAGGTCCCGTGATTTTTGCAAGCTTGATTTTAACGTGAGCTTCAGACGCTCTTGATAAGATGGGATTTACCGGAGAGTCCCTGGCCTATGTGCGCGTCGGGTGGGAGGGAAGGATGCATGATTGTGGAGCGCGGGGTGATATTAACTTAAGGCTTCTATAGGTCCCGTGATTTTTGCAGGCCTGATTTTAACGTGAGCTTCAGACGCTCTTGAGAAGATGGGATTTACCGGAGAGCCCCTGGGCTATGTCCTTCCCCCCAGTTTGCCCCTGGTGGTAATGGGAAGTTTTGGAGCATTTTCAACAATGCTTTCAGCGAGCTGTGGCCTGGATAATTGCCCGTGTCAAAAGTTCGGTGCCAACCTATGAGACCATAGTGATTCTGTGGAATAAGTCAAAAGAATGACGTTCGTATGGGAAGCGCTTCGAGCGCCCGGGCATTTTGTATTTAACTTTCCGATTTGTATTTAAGTCAACTTCTGGGTAATAATTTAACGTTTGTGGTACGTAAGAGGTTTCCACAGTTCCGCCATCATTTCACTGTGCCGGGATTCTTGCTTTGTTAAAATCTTTGGTTTGTGCCTCCTTTCAGCGAGTTTTTGTGTTCTAGTTTCGATTACTCTGCGGCGTCGGTCATGATTGCTTGATTTTTTTTAGCTTGATCAATTGATGGACGCGCTTTCGGCGATGCGAAACGAGAAACGCGCGAAACAGAAAAAGTCCAAAATTGAGAAATCGAAATCGCGGAGAAAACAAATGAAAAAAGAAGAAATTCAAAAATTATCCCAACAAAAGGCTTCGAAAAAACGGTTGTATAAGATGATGGCTAAGCAGGCCGGCAAATAGTGGTGGAAATGTTCAGAACTAGGTTTCTTATCTAAACACGCAGGCCTTGCAGAACCGTAACTTAGTCATTTGGTGCAAGCGCAGACCTGCTTTCTTCAGAGCACCTTCTGCGTGGCCTAATTAATTATTTTGAATTGCTGTTACGCATTTTTCGATTGCTCGGCTGATGTTAAAATTTTTATTGTCAAGTGTTGCTGGGTATAATAGGGGTTTGCCAACAATACATGCACAACCAGTTCAATCATCTTGATTGTGTGAATGGAAATCAACTGCTTTGTGACAGTTTTTTACGTGGGTTTGGCGTTGCTTCATTAAGTTGAAAAAAAAAAACAGGAATAGAAAGATTTTCGGAACAAGTATTGAGGGTTTGGCGGTCAATGTGTATCGTCTAGATCAAGATATGAGGCTGGTCTCGAATACCTGAGGTTGTCATTATATTGAACTGAAAATTCAACTGTAATTGAGGGAGACTGCGAAGTGAGATTGCACTCTTCGAGTCAGCAGCCACCACGATATATGCCAAATGCGATCGGCTCCAGCCGTGAATCGAACCCGTCACGCAGGATCTGTCACCTGCGCGCGGTACCGTTAGGCCAGGCCTGCTCAACCTTTATGGTGTTGCGGGCCGCAAACGATTTTACCACACTCAAATACCAATTACGATGTAATTTGCGTGAGAATTTAAACAATAATTTCTTACCCTCTGATAACACTGTGTAACACAATTTTTGTTCCCGGCTTCTAAGTGTTATTTCCTGATTGGTTACGTCTAGAAACCAGAAAAACGCACATAATTTCACCTAAATTATGCTTTTGTGAATATGTGAGTGATTTTTCAAAATTCAGCTTTTTGGCTAAAATCGTGTAATCTAGCGTGTATAATCTCGTGTTATTTCTTGATTGTTCACGCTATCGGGGAGGTTTAGATCTTGTATTCATAGTTTGTGCTTGTTTAAGCAACAAATCAGGGCAAAATTTCATCCTATTTACAAAGCTGTCCATCTAAACCACTGATAGTAATGCTATAGTACACTTGGATATAATAGCAAACTGTAAATAAATCACTTAGAAATGCATGGTTTATCTAGATTTTCGACCATACTCTTTAGTCACTTTCATGGATCAGCCTCCCTGTGTAATCACCCGTTGTACGCTTAGTATACAGTCCTGGGTAGCGACGTTCAAAATCTAATATAGCCTATCCTGAAGGAAACGTTCGCCAAGTTCCTCTGAGTATGCACCCTTGTTTTCCATAAACTGATCCAGATTAGCGTCAAGCACATGAACTTTGAAGGACACTCTGCAGTCCCTTTTGCTGCAGGTTTTCACTGATTAAGCTTTGTGATTGCCCAAAAATCCACGAACCACTGGAGCGAAACTATTCCAAGCTGCCCTTCTGTTGTCAATTCTTCAAGAAATTCGTTGCAGTCCAGGATCTTTCTTATCTGTGGGCCAACAAAAATACCAGCTTCCACCTTAATGACGTTATTTGAGGCTCAACGGGGAGGGGGTTGTAACCCCCAACTCCCCCCCCCCTCCGGTGGCTACGCCACTGGCAGTCACTAAAGACAATGCGAAAACATTTTCGGAGTTTATGTCTGAAAGCAGAAGCTTGGCTAAAATAAGTGAAAGGAGGCTGCAACCGTTATTAGTTCGAGCAATTTTAGACTGAGAGTTGCATTTTAACACTTTATTACATAGCCAAAGGGGTGGGTCATGGCACCGTGCGCCCATGTTACTTGCGTAGTACTGCCCATAGTGCCTACTGCATTCGCACGCTGATTGTGAGCGATTCAAATAACGCAAATACGAAAAAAACAGTGCGCAATTGTGACGTAATACACATTAAAATCAGATCTTTTTCATACTTGCGGGAATACACCAATTGAAGCGTAAACGAGATGGCGCCTAGGCAACACAGTAAGATGATTTACAATTAGCAAATAAGCCTATAGCCAAGTAATAGTTGCTCAAAATAATTACATAAAGCTTATCCAAAATGCCTGCCCCCCCACCTTGCAACGCCACTGCCACGGCTCTTGGTGCTGGTTTCAGCATCACAAATAAATTTCAAAACTGTGATGCAAAAACCAGCTCTGAGCACCAACTGTGGGCTTCAGGCCCTTAGCTATAGTTATAGCTTAGCACAAACCACTCTCCCCTATAATTTTTGCCAATTCGAGCAACCGATTTAGTCTACCACTTTTATCGTACAGCCATTACACCCATAACCCCTCGCTTTCTTCAAAACACTAAAACCACACAAACCATTAACCTGCTAACCACCCGACAGACGCACAACGACATAGCTCATTCGCTGAGCGAGGGGAGAGAACAAAGCGCAAAACAACTAATTGGAACATAGAGCAATTTACAGAGCCAGTCAAGCAGAACTGCTAGGCTATTTTCAAATTAGTTAAAAGGGTTTGGATTAGCTGAACTATGAAATAATTCACCAAACGATACGCGACAACTATTCAACTAACCTCAAATCTTTCAGATTATAGTATTAAAAAACTAATCGAGTACTTGAATGAAATATTTTTAGATTTATTCTTTAAAACTGCTCGATGATAAAGCGGCCATTTGGTAAATTTCACGATAATGGTTTCTTCCAACAACTTGTTGAAAGAATATTCACCGAACCGTTTTTAGGCAGAAGTTCCTATATTCCTTATGGCTTCATACTACCACTGCAAAACTTGTCTTTTCTTCCACGCGTAAAGCAAGCTACACCAAAGTTCCTTCAATCTTTCTTCTCTGCCCTCTCTAATCAGATTCTCACTCCCAAATCGCTGGAGTAGAATTTTTATATTATCACTAGGGCGATTCACGGTCAATAAAGTCAATTTTTTTTTTTTGGATGTAGAAATTATCTCGAACAATGTGGAAACAAAATTTCACGGTCGCAGGATCTGTATTGATGAAGATATAAAGTAAATTTTTTGTTTTTTAGATCAATTTTTTTTATTAGGTCAATTTTTGCTTTCTTGGCGCGATTCTACTTTATACTCAAAAAGAGATGCCTCAGATAATTTAGAGATGGAGGTTCGCAACTGTTGGTGGTACCAGGGAGGTGTATGCTGTTGCCAGACTGTTACCGGTATTACAGTTTTACACATGCTTAATTTATTAATGTAATGTTTGATGTGATTTGATCGATTTCGATTGTAAAGATCCGTTCAGACAACTTTGCAAGATTGCAATCTCAGTACAATTGGTTTATAATGAAATAAGCTTTTCGTCGTGTTTTCATTTGTTACATATTTTTGTCGCTGAGCGCCGGTAGTCATAAAGATTCGAATTGAAAAGACAATGCATTAGTTATTCGAACATACTTTGATGTTAAAAAGATTGCAATACAGCGAATAGCAAAACACTTGAATTATATGTGCGTACATTATAATCTAAGCACTAACTGAAGTGATTTTGGTGTTGTTTTTTTCATATGGGCTGGTTCTTTCATTTCATTGTTTCGTTAGGTCAATGAAGTCAATTTTTTGTTAAAATGAGGTCTATTTTTTTGAGATTTTAAGGTCAATAAAAAATCGCCCTAATTATCACGAAAAATTACGAGACTCGTATACCGTTACCAAGAAAGATCGTAAAATAAATTTTATATACCTCAGTTCTTTCGAGCAACGCTACCAGCATTTCCCCACACTGAATAACTCTGATTGCATGCATGTGGAATCTAGCGCTTTTATGCGCCAGACAAAGCTTCACAGAACGCTCTATTATAGAACAATAAAAAATCACGCCGCACAGAAACAGCGTAATCCAGACCTAGTTATTATACAAAAGAATAGTTTTATGATTGGCCTACAATATTTCTGATAGTTTGTAAACACAAAGGCTCCATCCGAATGCAAATTAAAGAGCTCTAAAATTATTCTAAAGCGTCTCTCAAAAGCTTCCCGATTATATGAGAGATGACTAATCAGTGGCGTACGGTGACCTTTTTGACTGGGTGTTCACTTGTGCCAGAAAATCCGCTGCGTTTCAACGCTCAGAAAGATTTGATTCAGATTGGGAAAGTTGCGCTTAAGCGCTCACAAACATTTGATTGCGAAAGCTGCGCTGCGCTTTTACTTTTGCAACATATTCAATGCGAAAGTGGCGCTGCGCTTCAACAATCTAAATCAGATTGCGCTAGTTGCGTTTCATTGATTTAAAAAATTTTTACCTTTTCTTGCGCTTCGGTATAACACGCCGAGTATAATAAAGGTTTGGATTCCTATCGAGGTCATTATGCGACCTAGATATTATTTTAGTGACACAATTTGTTATCAAAATACATGACTGTGTTTATTTCGACGATTGCATCGGTAAAAAAGTTTTGTGCAGTAGGAGCAACCAGAGCAGCAGGCGTCGACCAATTATAGCAAGTTTAAGCGGGAATAACCTGAAAATGTACAAGTTCCGAAGCAGGGTGTTGCCCTATCATCTGATAGGTAGAGTTTTCCATTAATTTCGACAAACCATCAACCTATTTGGTCCGCTATTCGAGTTGTCCGAAGACTTCAAAACAAACGAATCTAACAAGAACATGTCAATACAATGTGTGCTAACGTTCGTAGCAAATCACTTCCACCAAGTTATTGGCCGGCAACCACTTCCATTCGTGGGCAGGTTAGTAACTAACGCTTCGTATTCCTTGATCATCCACGGGATAAGCGTTATATATGAGCACATCTTGAGTTGGTCGATCAGCTGCAGAGGTCTCAACCATGCCGATCATCTTCACAATCTTCATTCCTTTGCTGATTCGACCGAAAATGGTGTGTTTACCTGCAACACTACAAAATTGATGGGCTTGTATCGCAATTAGTGATATGAAAAACAGTTTTTTTGCACTTGTTTCTATTCATTCCTTCCTGAAAAATTTAAACAAGTTTGTTTTAACATCAGTGCCGAAACTAGCGCCCCCCGAACCCCCCAACCGGGGGGGAGGGAGCCGCACAAAAAAGGGGCCCCCGTAAATAGTCAGTACGCAGTACTATTTAATCAACGTATGATAAAGGTGTCTTAAGTCAGCCTATTGTAAGATTCAATATATTTTTTGTCTCAACTCGCGCGATGTGCTGGGCCCCCATACCATAATTATGCTTTTGGCTATGGGGGGCCCCTGCAAATTTTTCTAAAAATAGCAGTCGCAAAGCTAGCAAACAAACGTTTAGTAGCATACCAAGGGCCAGGGGGGAGATGTGGGGTATGCACCCCCTCACCAGCCACTTTCAACAATGCTTTGGATAAAGTTTTTCTATAATTTCGAACCTCTTTATAATCATGGGTGCAAATCCATGGAGGGATGTATCCCTCCCAATATTTTCATGTCCCAAAACTCGGCATCAGCGAAGGAGATGACCTTTTTTTGATCTTCACTTCATTTTGGGCATAAAATTGGGCATCTGGGAACGTTATGACCTTTCTCTTGGTCTTCACTTCATTGTGGGCAAAAAATTGGACATCTGCAGACGTGTCAATTTTGCTAAATCATCCCCCGCAATATTGAAAAATGGTCGATTTTGCCAAATCATTTCCCCCAAAGCTTAACATAGATTTGCACCCCTGTTCATAACAATAAACCTTAGTCGCCTTAAGCACGCATCATCGAAACTGTGCTTACAAAATGCATCATATTTGATGAAGCACTCAAAGTTAGGGGCCAAAAATATGAACAAACTCTGCCTGAAAATTGTTCGAAAAGCGCTAAAATGACCATTACAGTATGCAAATTTTCAAAAATGCTTCGGGGGAGCATGCCCCCGGACCCCCCTAAAGTCGTTTTTGTTACTTAAGTTGCTTAAAATAACTCCGCCGGGAAAAATTTGCGCTTGAAAAAGTGACGAAATTTGATACCCTCTCCCTGAAAAAAATTCTGAATACGCCCTTGACATGAAACATTTTGAAAGGACTTATTTACGCCCGTTTTCGGGTCTAAACGTCTTTGTATTTAGTTAACATTCAACCTAATTTAAAATCACATCCCCCACCAAAACTTTCTGGATCCGCTCCTGCCAGAGGCCCCTCATCCTCAAGTGAAAGGCGCAAAAATAAGCCTTAAAAACGTTTTTTCTTCGCATAGGTAGCGAAATGTTGGAGTAGGGTTTGCTTGCAAAATACTAAACCTTGTTAAAACTGAGGAATTTCAAAGGCTCAAAATGCACAAAAAGTCTCCAAAATAGGGTCAAAATCCTCAAAATTTTCTGGGGGTGGCACGCCCCCAGACCCCCTAGCTTGGCATCGCCCCTTCGGGATTCTCTCTTTTGCATCACCATCCAAGAAAAGAATTTTAGGGGGCCCCGAAAGATGATTTCGGGGAGGGCCCACATTGCCTAGTTTCGGCCCTGTTTAACATAAAGCTTGGCAAGCAGCAGCAAATCGCGTCAACACATTGAACATGACTGTTGGTCGTGTAGTGATATTGCTTCATTATGTACAGTTTGTAAAGTAATGCTTAGCCTACCTAGCTTCAAGTTTATCATCTGGGCCTATTTTGCGATTTGCACGGTTCTGCCGCGCTAAATTTTGAGTTCCCCTAAAATATAGCCCAACCACAACGTTGTGCTATTGAATGTTAAATCAGGTTAAATTAGGGTTTCGGCCTTCATTTAGCCTATTCAGCTTGCTTGCGCTTTGGGCTATGGAAGAGTTAGGGTCAAAAATAATAGATGTAAACTAGGCCGGTGCCTGTATTCTCTGAAATAGCTAAAACTAGCCCACAGTTACCCATCAGACGAAAGGGGAATACAGTGCATTAATGTGTACCATTGACCTTCGCTTTTGAATCTTCATAATTGGCCTACCAGTATTTATTAACCCAACTTATAATCTGACATCATATACTGTAGTCTTTGTTTAACACTTAATTAATTTGTTTGGCTGGCACTGCATTGACTCTGAAGTAACTAATGATCCACAATGCAAACTACAATTATCAGGCCATGGCCGACTTCAAATACGGCCTATTATGTCACATTTAAGAGGCTGATTCTAAGAGGCCTATGCAAATGTTTTGCTACGAGAAACATAACTGCAAAGAACGTCGTATTTGCACTCAAAATTTATGGTTTGGTAGTTTTGCAAAACATATCGGTCGAGGGGCACTACATTTAATGATATTTGAAATAAATTCACGAAAACATACGCAATTATGCACAAACACTAACAATTTAAGGGTGGCAACAGACTGATAAAAAAACACTGGCTAAGTATTAATACTGTACGAAACTCACTGCCTTATAAAATTCTTCTAGTCTTTAGTTCTCTGCCGTTTTTTGAAAGCTATAACGATATCTTTTGTAAGAGAACTGTTCACAATTTTTTGCTTGTTAAAAAATATGTTGGTTGCAATTTTTTGTGTTAGCTTACTGCCCCATGCACAGTGTTGATCACAAATGAAATCAGCATTATTGCACTGGTTTTGCAAAATGAATTGGACAGCTGTGCGAATCGGTATGCCTTGACACTGCTTAAAAATGTTCTTGTCGGCAACGTCCAAAATGGTGAAGCAATAAGAAGCATATTGTGCCAAAGCTGCAGAGGGCACAGTGAGATCACCACGTGACAACAAATTAAAATAACAGTTGTTAGCAACTGCATTGCTGCCAGAAGAATCAGAACATAAGGCCATGCATGATTTGCAGCCAATCTTTTCTTTAATTTTTTTCGCTACGCAGCCGGCAATGAAGAAAAAAACTTCTTCGCTCTCAGGAATGAGATTGGCTCCTGCGAGTTCATTAGAGTGTTCATCCATCAAGAATACTAAGACATCAACATTCACCGGAGTGCTGCCGAGCTTTGATTCCTTCCAAAAATCGATTTCTTCTTTAATGAGGGAGCTACAGAGCAAAATTTTTTCTGAGTTTGAAACTTCATTAAAGCTCACTAAGAAATTGCCACCGTTAATCTGTCGGTATTGTGAAAACCTTCTTTCACTTGGATCACTTTGCATTCTTGAGGTAAGGATGAAATCATAGTTTTCATCCAACAAATCTTAGATCAGATTAGCTTGGCCCCGCAGTGTTCTAACTAAAGCAGAACAAGTCTGTTTCGAAAAACAGAAGGTAAACCCAGCCGTCAGACCCCAGTTCTCAATCCAGTCCGCAAATGAGAGAAGAAACTCAATCTTGCCATCATTTTGTACTACTGCATTTCCAAGCTTGTTGGGGTGAAATCGCTTTTTGCTGTTTACTATCATCCACCATACACTGAACAAAGTTAAAAAGGCAATAACATCTTTTCGCGCAGGAAAGTAACTTTTGCATGCAGCTATTGTTGTCTCATGCAAAATTGCTACATTTTGTTTGTTGTTGCCAAGATGGAGAGAATTATGCGTAAGTTTTGGTGCTTTTCGTAAGTTTGCTTTCTGTTTTTCATCTTCTTGAAAAATATCACGAAAATCTTGCCACCTGATATATCCACTCTCACACGATGCAACTACTTCACCCTGGAGCGTAAATGACATAGCTGGAAACACAAATTTTTTGACATTCAGCAGATTATTGCCAATATTTTTCACCAAATGAACATTGTCAAAAAACAGGTAGGTCTTGGTTTGATGACCAGGATGTTGTATTGCATGTGGGTCATCGGATGGATGATTTTTTAAGAGATAATTGAAAGCCGATACATTGGCAGAGTGATTGTCACCTACAATGGCACGTACCTTAAAACCAGCGTTTTCCAGTGATGATAGGCAATATGATAGTTCTGAAGCCAACCACTGGCCGCTCACAGTAACTTCAGAAGCTCTTACTACAACCGGAACAGTTTTTTTCAAACCTTGAATCATAAAAACGACTACTCCTTTGTACAAACTTTTATCCATATCTGCACCAACTTAAGATCCTGCAGCAGACTGAACACATTTCTGAACATACACCTCATCAGCCATCAGTATAATGTCCTCAATATAATGTCCACTAGCATTCAGCCTCTTTTTTTTTCAACAGCTTTGCTGCCTTCATAGCATCAACACGGCCCGATTCCAACTTTGTTTACAATGACATTGACGGCAATGGTAATTTCTGCAGCAAAATCTTATGCGCTTGTGAAGAGGTATAGCGCAACAAAAGTGCAAATCGGATCATTTCAGATGAATATGGAGGCCTACCTTTCGGCTTATAATGCTGCCGCCTTTGTAATTTTTGTATCAAATTTCCGTCACTTGAAATGACATTTTGTAGGTAATTCGGAAAATTCTCTAACATGGAAATTCGTTCTCAAAAACGAGGTAATAATAAACGATGCAATCATTTGTTTTGTAGCACAAGTAACTGGGTGGACAAATCTTTTCTGACAAATCTTAAAAATCTAGGATAGCATCCTTTTTATTAAAACTGCTCGACTGGTCTTCTTGGTAAACACGAATTTTGGGAGGTTTTCGCAGTTCTAATGGATTTTTTAAAGTCGAAGGTCGTTTTAAAGCGTTTGCAGTATGTATTGTGGGAATAGGGTTTAGACTCCAGTTTAATAGTTTTCTTTGACCGTTGCAAATAAACTTATCATCAAAATGTTTGCAGCATACAACAGAATTTGTAGACGGTTTCCAGTCGGCACGATTGATAAATTGAATCCATTTTGCTAACAAATCATCTATTTTGAAAGGAAATCGAAATGATGCCACATTCTCACCGGAATCATAACCAGATTTGCAACCGTACACGACTCACTTGTTCACCATTTTATCTACAAAAATCATATACGGTATAGTCTGCTTTTCTAATGTCGAAGAATTTATCAACTGCACTGTCAAGAAAAAAACAGTTGTACATTAGCTAGGCTTCTAATGCATATGTTAACAACAAAAAACTTCTTACTAGCATGCAGCATCTACGGCAGTCTGGAAAAAGTGATTTTTCCAAACAACAAAGATTTACACATTGAGCCTTCATCATTTACATATTGAGCCCTTGCATTGCATGATGTTTGGACTCAAAACATTATAAAAGCTGTCGTTTCACTACGCCAAACCAGTTAATCATGTTAATTTAGCTATAAAACTCCAGTAAAACGTTACCTTTAGAAATCTCCAGTCAAGTTACTTTCGGGAGATTCTAGTACCAATTTACGAATGATCCACATGTCACTTTTCTCCAGAACAACTAATATATTACTTCTGCTTTTACAGTTTAATAACAGTACAGTACCAAACGAACTAAAACAGCTGTTACTAACAAAAACACTGCTGTCTATATCTACCGTTCATTTACAACTGAGAAAATGCAATACTTTTGCGAAAGATTTCGTCACGCACGTGCGTTTCAATCAATTTAAACAATGCGTGTGATCTTCGCGCGTTGTTGCAAGCGAAACGCACACACAAATAGTTTCGTTTTGTCAAAAAAAGTCAGCCTCTTAGCTTCGACTGAGAAAATGCGGCTGAAATGGCCGTATCTTAAGTCGGCCATGATCAGGCTTACCATCAATTTTATACGTTGCCGCGTTAAACTATCCCAGCTTCTTTTTGTCACTGCTCACAGAAAGACAAAAGGTAACCTATCCACAATTCTGCACTTTTTTCAATCGATTACTCCTTTTTTTTTTATTCTTTGCACTCATCATCATCATCATCAATCTAGTTTTAATTCGGTATTTTCCTCGTCACCGAAGGTAGCCGAATACACCTCATCCCCTCCGCGACCGCCCTCACTCCTTCCCTCCATCTAGTTCGATCTGCAGCTTCTTCGATCTTCAACCCGACTTTCTTCACACTCTCTTCCACCTGCCTCTTCCATGTAATTTTTGGCCGTCCTCGCTTTCGCTGTCCATTCACTTCCATCATCATTGCCTTCTTCAGTATATTATCATTTTCTCTTCTAATCACATGTCCATTACCATCTCACTCCATTCGCCTTTGCCATTCTATCTAACGTTTTCTTCAAACCCAACATCTCCATCAGCTCCTCCGTATTCTTTCCATCCACTAATTTTACTCCACACATTAACCTCACCATGGCTCTTTCAGTTCTTCTCAAAATTGCCGTTTCACTTTCCCTCAAACACCATGTTTCACTTCCATACGACATTGCCGATCTTACACAACTTTGATAAACCATCCCTTTCATTCTCAAGAAAACCTTCTTCCACGCAACAACTCTCCGCATTCTCTAAATTTCATCCATCCTATCCTTACTCTTGAGGTCGCGGCAGTTTCACACCCACCACTAGCATTCAGCCTGTCTCCTAAATAACAAAATCCCTTCACAGTCCCCACTTCATCGCATAATACCTCTACTGGTTTTTCCGTGCCATCTCCAACATCTGTGCATCTTCTACGAACAAAATCTCTGGCAGAACTGCAGGTCACCTTCTTCATCTTGGTGCACCTTCCATGTATCCACTTCATACACTGTGTGCAACACACAACGATAGACCCAACCCTTTTCCCACATACTCCACAAGAATCTATTTTGCTCGATGTAATTTTACTTTCCGTTCCGCTCACCATCATCGTAGTCTTTCCAACATTCACTTTCAATCCCTTGCCTTCCAATGCTCTTCTCCAACTTTGGAACCTCTCCCGTAAATCCTCCAAACTTTCACTCATCAGCACCAGATCATCCGCGTACAAAATTTCATTCAACAGTCCTTCTATTGCATGCTCTATCACAACATCAACCACAATAGCTGATTCTAATACGATCTTAGGCTGAATTTTTCTGCTGAAATTGGTCAATACAACCAATTCGCTCTCACTCACAACATGAGAAATCATCAAATTTAACTTGATTCGATTTTAATTAGTACAGATTTGAAAGCGTTCAAAAAACCTTATGCATTGATCTAAAAACTAAATAACATTTACCAATAAGTTTAAATTATGGAACAAACTGGCAGAGCTTCGCTCTCCAATCTAGAATTTAACAGTTCAAATTCGTTCAATCAAATTGAGCACTTATATACCAGAAACGAGTTACGCAATATAAAAAATCCTTCAGGGAAAAAACATGTGTTGAGAGAAGATTACTAATTTTCTTGAAGTTTGCCAGAAAACCCTACAAAAAATTCAGGAAATGACCCAAGGCCAATTAAGAAAAACACAATCACCGAAAACGTTCGAAACAATAGCAAATATTAGTGGTAATAGCACAGACCCTTGATTCACACCAACCCTTACCCCAATTTCATCCGACGTCCCTGATCCAACTCTAACTTTGTAAAATTATAAAATTAAAAAAATTAAATTTTGAAAAATTATAAAATGATACGTTGTAAAATTAAAACCTTCCTGGTAATCGGTAACAACAAGCATGCAATTCATGATGGATTTGGGAGGGCGGAAAGGTCGCTCCTTGCGCTCCTTATTAAATCCATCACTACAAGAAAACTCAACAATAAACAGATAGGCGGCCAAAACTCATATTTAGCATCGGATTCCAATTCGTTTTCCTCCAATACCGATAAGACTCAACAAAAAAAGCAAGTTTTTTTAAGCCATGATTTTTTTTGTAAAAAACACGTGTAAAAAAAACGAAGGCAAAAAAGAACTATTTACATCACTAATTGTAATAATATGGTGGGGAATTCCCGCACCCCACTCACCATCAAGCCACTGGGTAGGGGCGAGAGTTATGAAGAACTGACTCCCATTTGTATCCGCCCCAGAGTTGGCCATGGATAAAACTCCGGCTCCAGAATGCTTCAGTTCCCGGTGAAACTCGTCTTTAAATTGAGGCCCATAAATTGAAGCCCCGCCTCTTCCTAAGAGAAACGAGAATTTAAAAATTTACAAAAAAGAAACCTTGAATCTGCTTGAAACTTTGTTCATATGAGTTTTGACAGCAAATTCTGGGCCGCTAAGGCGCAGTTTGCTACAAAAATCTCATCAACTTCAAGTTAAAATCAGAAAATAAAACGGCAACACCAGTCCCAATCATTCACCAATTCACTCGCGTGGTAAGTCCATCGCAAATTTCTTCCGATAACTTTCACCTAATCCCTAATAGCAAAAATCGAGAGTTAGGAGTTGTCTCCCGGCGCATAGTCGCACTCTTACAAGGCAGAGACATCAAAATCACCAAAGTTGTAGTATGTCGAAGCATGAGTGGCTAACCCAGTCTCGTTTACTTGATGCACGAAGTCTTCCCTCTTTCTACTTTCAATCAATCACTCTTCCAATCCCCTTATCTTCGTAGGGAGGCAGGGCAGGAGGAGAGTGACCAATATGCCTCAAAATATACGGCACGCGCCACAAAAGGTTGTGGCACATGCCCCAAACAATTGTAGCACATTCACCAAAAAGTTGTGGCACATGCCCCAAAAAGTTGTGGCACATATGCCCCAAAAAGTTGTGGCACATGCCCCAAAAAGTTGTAGCACATGCACCAAAAAGTTGTGGCACATGCCCCAAAAAGTTGTAGCACATGCCCCAAAAAGTTGTGGCACATGCCTTGAAAAGTAGTGGCACATGCTCCGAAAAGTTGTGGCACATGCCACGAAAAAACGAGGCATGTGTCACAACTGTTTGTGGCATGAGCCCGATATTTTCGTGGCATGTGCCACAACTGTTTGTGGCATGAGCCCGATATTTTCGTGGCATGAGCCACAATTTTTTGTGGCATGTGCCCCACATTTTACTTTTAATGCATGGGGCATACTAGTCACTATCGTGGCATGTGCCCCATATTTTAAGGCATGTGGCATGTAGATCACAACTGCTCTTGGGGCAGGGGCAGCTACGTCTTTACATAAAACACTCATTTTTTAATTCAGCGCAACCCATTCGCCCATGCAGGGGTAGTCACTAATCTGTTCACAAAAACGTATTTGGCTTATGCCAGTGTCAACATAACAAAATGCAGCGCAAAAATGCATCGGCATAATATGATGAGTAGAATGGAATTGAAGCTTCTTGTAAAATTGTTACCACCTGTAGCAGTAGGATCTCCCCCTTGTATCATAAAATCTTTGATGATCCGATGAAACTTTGTTTTGCTGTAATAACCTCGGCGAGATAATTCAGCAAAATTTGCACAAGTTTTAGGAGCATGGTTCCAGTATAACTCAATTTCCAGGGTTCCCATTCTAAATTCATGAAAAATATACTTAACAATCTGGAGTCGTTTTAATGTTTTTCATCAAACCCTATTTTTTAATTCTGGTAACTGTGAATTGCTGCCCTACAAATCCAACAAGTTCAGCACCTTATTCGTAACATCAAAGAACGGACTTCACTTATTTATTGGGTGCTGATGTATTTTTTTGTATTTGTTGCATATTTATCCTCCTATCATAAAAAAGCGATCAAAGCGCTATACAAGCTCGCTTAGGAGTTGCCATTCATCTGTCTACCACACCAAGACGGGGAGACCCGATAAGTGCCTTTCCCAACGGCACAACAAGTGAACTTGCCGGCTTGTTCTCTACACTGTCCCTTTAATGCTGAGCGTCAAGCAGGGATGCTGTGAATACCAATTTTAAAGTTGACCCGACTCGGAATCAAACCCAAGTCTACAGCTCCCGAGGCGGACGCTCTTACCACTCGGCCATCTGAGCTGTTTAATATCATCGTCTTGCGTTTGCAGTATTAGAAATTACATAGTGGCTAGGACCCGTTCACACTTGCAACAATGCATACAAGCTCAAAACTAATGTCATCAAAAAAAAATATTTAATGCTTTAGACAACACGAAACAAAGCATGAATTGAAATAACAAATGGAAAAACTGAAGATAATTTTACAACGTTAAACAATAGACACATAACAAAAAAATTGCACATGATCAATTGCGATTTTGGGCTTATTACAATTGCAAATTTTTTTCAGTTATTTCCCTTGTCCAATCAGCAGTAGATCAGTGTTGAAGTGATCACCAGTCATTGCAAAAAACTTGGTTGCCTTGTTGGTTTTTAATGCAAGAGTTTAATACTTTGCTCCATTTTCACACCGACATAGAACGCTGGAGTAGTTTGCTTCAGATTGCCATGCATAATATCTCAGCTTAACAGGGTTTTACACCTTGTATTATAGAATGAATTTTAGCGATTTGGATAAAATATGGCTAAAAAAAAAACGGTCCACATTTCGCGAAATGCGTCAGAGCGCATTTTTTAAGCAACTTTTTCACTGTGTAAAGGCATTTTTTGCAAAATGCTTTTTTAAATTGATTTAAATTATTTTCAGTTTGCGACGATCTTTTCGCATTTTTAAATTTACGTAAGTTACTTTGAGCGAATAAACTACGAGAGGGTATTTACGTTAAACTCTTTAAAAAGCTGAAACAAAGTTAAGGTCAAATTAGCGACAAATGAAGATTCATTTCTACGATCAATTATCTCGTAGTTTGAGAAGGTAAGAGTTCTCGATTTAAAAGTGGAACGTCAATGCAATACAGGCTAGTTAAGTGGAAAGAATTTGAAAGGGAATTATGTTTGAGAGAAAAAAAATCACATGTCGGCTGTTGTTTGCACGCAAAAATTTTGATGTTTTGCTTTCGAGAGAACTAAGCATCTTTTCGAAATCAAGTCGTTGTTTAAACAAAAGATCTTCAGTTCTTAATAGCATTTTGCAATATATTAATCACTGACTACTTCGTTGCAGTTGTTTTATTCTCACGCATTTTCATCGTTGGACAACATATTGCCGTGCAAGTTTACATGCTGTGCCATTGGGAAAGCTTCTTAGCGGGATTCCTCCATTGTGGTGTGGTAGACAGATGGATGGCAACACCGCAGTCCTAAGCGAGCTTGTTATAGTCCTTTCATCACTTTCTCATGATAGGAGGATAAACATACAACTAAATACATTGCAACGATAATGTTCTAATTTTTGCTCTTCAATTTTGATTTTAAACTTTTATTTAAAGCCAAAATTTTAATACTTGCAAGTGACCGATCTTAAATTTCAATCTCCACGTGGAACTCTCAATGCTTGCTTGCGGGTGCCCGATCTTAAATTTCAATCTCCACGTGGGACTCTCAATGCTTGCTTGCGGGTGCCCGATCTTAAATTTCAATCTCCACGTGGGACTCTCAATGCTTGCTTGCGGGTGCCCGATCTTAAATTTCAATCTCCACGTGGGACTCTCAATGCTTGCTTGCGGGTGCCCGATCTTAAATTTCAATCTCCACGTGGGACTCTCAATGCTTGCTTGCGGGTGCCCGATCTTAAATTTCAATCTCCACGTGGGACTCTCAATGCTTGCTTGCGGGTGCCTGATCTTAAATTTCAATCTCCACGTGGAACTCTCAATGCTTGCGGGTGCTCGATCTTAAATTTCAATCTCCACGTGGGACTCTCAATGCTTGCGGGTGCCTGATCTTAAATTTCAATCTCCACGTGGAACTCTCAATACTTGCGGGTGCTCGATCTTAAATTTCAATTTCCACGTGGGACTCTCAATGCTTGCGGGTGCCTGATCTTAAATTTCAATCTCCACGTGGGACTCTCAATACTTGCGGGTGCTCGATCTTAAATTTCAATCTCCACGTGGGACTCTCAATGCTTGCGGGTGCCTGATCTTAAATTTCAATCTCCACGTGGGACTCTCAATACTTGCGGGTGCTCGATATTAAATTTCAATTTCCACGTGGGACTCTCAATAGTTCTCCAAATCTGCGAAAGCGATTACGCAAGAATATTTTTAGAGGTTTGGGGATGGGTATGCGATCCCCATCATATGAAGCACCGATTGCGACATTTTAAGGAAGGCAAAGTGCGAATTGCAAATGAGCAATTTTCGTTTTTACACGAGAGTGCTGGAAATAATTCGTTTAGTCAATCTCGAAAGCAAAAGATCAAAATTTTCACGAGCAAATTACAGCCAACACATTTTTTTTTATGCTCATTTCAAATTCTTTCCACTTTACTAGCCTGTATTGCATTGACATTTTATTTCTAAATCTAGAATTTTTACCTTCACAAACTAATTGATCATGGAAATGAATCTTCTTTTATCGCTAACTTGACCTTGCCCTCGTTTTAGCTTTTTTAAGAATTTAGCGTAAATACACATCTTGTAATTTATTTTCTGTAAGTATTTATGTGATTTAAAACATGCAAAAGATTGTACCAAAGTGAAAGGAATTCGAATCAATTTAAAAAAGCATTTTGTGAAAATACTTTAACATAATTAAAAATTTGCTCAAAAATCCGCTCGGACGCATGGCACATTTTGCACTCAAATGTCTTGCGCCTAAATGTCTTGTGCCCAAACATCGTGGTTTATTTTCAACTCTTAGTACATGTTCTGGGGTGACCAGGTAATGTTTTACATCAGTCGTCCAGTAGCCACTTAATGCCACATTTCTAAAGTTATTGAAAAATGTGTGGATACAAAGGTTATCTGAAGTCTGTTTACTTTACCAGTCTGCATACAAGCACAGTTGTGAAACTTCTGTACTCTCGTAAAAATTAATAATCATTAGGGCGATTTTAGGTCACAAACGTTACTTTTTTTTGCTGCTCCAATTAGCACAAAAAGCGTGGAACCAAAATTTCACAGGTGTAGGGCCAGTATTTAAGAAGTCACTTTTTGTGTTTTTAGGTTACATTTGATTTTTTAGGCTACAAAGGTTTTAGTGCTATTTTTTGCCCAATTTTTTTTTTTATCTTTTCTTGCTGAAATTGAAATGGATTTTCATCAAGGCGGTTATATACTAAACATAAACTCCTACATCTTTCAGTAATGCAACACTTTGCATTTCCAAACGCTTGATTAAACTATTCCATCGATTAGTTTTCGCTCAAAACAATACACTTTTTTGAATATTAGACTGAATGAAAAGCGAATGGACTGGTGCTTATAACATTCCAATCTTTATGACGAGGTAGTGACTTAAAATCATAATGTTGTATCTACCAAAACCCAAATAGCTTTCACAGCATACAGTAGCAAACACTTAATTTTAACATTTTCTTTGATTTAAATGAGAGATTTATTTTAACATTCAATAAAAAAAGCAGCGGTAATTTAACACCTAGCTAGAGTCTCTTATACCAACGTTTGTCTATTTTAAAACTGAAGGGTTAAAATTAAAGTGAACATCGTAGATGAGTATAGTAGGAATACTGGTATTCAACAACGATTGAAGAAAAAAAAAGTTATTGCATGCAGACCTAGACCAAAATTATCAGAATTAACGGAGCTAATTCTGAAATTTTTTTGATCTAGAAGACGTATCAGTGGTAATTCTTATCAGCAAAAAGTGTGCTAAAATTAGTGTTTTTACGTGAAAATCGTAAAAATCCGTTGGCTGGTAGAAGCGAAGTACCAATTAAGCCCCTTACATTTCGGTGGCACCCCGGTTTTTGCCAATTTGTTTGCCAAATCTTGGGTGCGCCACTGGTATGGAGCAACTGTAATTGCATAGCTTGAGTTTTTTGAAAAAATGATATGATGAATATTACTAAAATGAGTCGTCAAGAAGTTCCTCTTGCTGTATATTGCTAGCTTCAGAGATGCCAACTAAATATGGCTGCAGTAGAACCGATTTTTCCATGCTGAATAAGCTACTTGCCAAGGACAAAAAATTTTTTATCCAAGAATGTTATGCGCAATATGTGCATGCACTATAATTTTAGAGTTAATTGAGGCTATGTTATTGCTTTTTAGCATAGACTGCTGTTATTTTTCAATTTGTGCTGTTCTTCAAATAAAGTCACTTTTTGGTTACTTTTTTGCAAAAATAAAGTCACGTTTTCAAGTTTTTTAGGTCACAAAAAAATCACTCTAATAATCATACTATTATAACATTTGATTTAAGTTGAACGTGATTTTATTAGTTTCTGATTTGTCGTCAGCGTCTCATACAAAGTTCCAGTCTAGGGGGTCCTACTAAACACCGCAAAGGACAATAAAGGACTTGGAATCATAATCTTAAAGGGGAAATTCGGTGGCAAAAAATATGTAGTTAAAAAAAGTGTTATCTATGTTACAAAAAACATTTTCCCAACTTTACTCTCATGAACAGCCCTCGCTAAGGCAGCAATTGCAATTTTAAAAAATAGTGGTAGGTGGCGTAAGAGAGAATTTGACGTCATTGAAGGGCAACTGCTGAATACTAGCAATGCACAAAGGTAGAGATAACATCGAGTTGCCACCAGGAGCCATACAAAAATGTAACATTTTGGTAGTAATTACTTAATTACTACCAGTTTTCTTTGTATCCGACACATACCATAGGTTAAAACGCAATATATGTGGGTAGAGATAACAATATATATGGATCGAGATCCCCAGCTCTGGCATTGAGGAATTTTTTTATGATTTTTAAAAAATTTTGTTATCTGCAACACATTCGTAAAAGTTTTTGTAAGATCAATAAATAGGTACCAGTATGTTGCTAATAAATCTGAATTTATTTCTACAAATTCACCACTTGGGTGTTTTTGTAGCACCACTAGTTGAATAAGATACCCATGATGATCCCTCTTGGGTGAAACAGACTGTCGGGTTTTAAGCAGATGTTATTAAACTGTGGAGAGTGAATTTGCATATTTGCTCTATCTGAACTCAGTTATCGAGCACTTTTTAAAACACTGATTCTCATTAATGAATTTATTTCTATTCAGAAATCAATTGTTAACAATCTTGGTAGTAGAATTCGTCTACAACGGCACCTATAGGAGATTTAAAAAACTGCCATTGCAGAATTGACGTCATACAAGTACGCAGGCGGAAGCTACGGTGCCATAGTAGTGTGCTATGCGCATTTGAGCCCCTTTAGGAGGAACCAGGTGTAGGCTTAGGTGTAGGTAGGATTAGGGTTAGGTGGGATTTTTTTGGTAGGTGGGATTTTTTTTGGTAGGTGGGATTTTTTTTTGGTAGGTGGGATTTTTTTTAAGGTGGAATTTCTTTTTGGTAGGTGGGATTTTTTTTTCAGAGATTGAGGGGTGGGATTTTTGTTTCAGTGGGAATTTTTTTCACAGGTGGGATTTTTGTTTCAGTGGGGTGGTGAAATTTTTTTCAGAGATTGAGGGGTGGAATTTTGCTACAAGTTTTTTGAAAATATATACTTTTCATTATTTGAAAATTTTATGTACAGATTCAATTAAAAAAATCTAAAAATATTGTGATATTATTTAAGTTTAATCGTTGTGGTAAGTTTATTCTTTGTGGTTCAATTCTTTTGAAAACTTTGGTTACTGTGTCGATTCGACAGGGGATTTGAACCCCAGATCTCCCGCACCGATAGCATGACCTTGATCACAAGGTTCAACTCCCAGCCTAGTCTCGTTGTTTCGTCCTTGAATAAGATGCTTCAGTTTGTTTGAAGATTGCTTAATCTACAGCGTGGCGCAGTGATTTGTAACGTATGACGATCCGATCACAAGGTTAATGATTCAACTCCCAGCCTAGTCTTGTTGTTTCGTCCTCGGATAAGTGGCTTCAACTTTTTTGAAAAAATTTCATTTCAAGTTCTTTTGATTTTCTTTTTAGCAAAATTTATTCTCGTGCTAACAAGGTTAATGGTTCAACTCCCAGCCTAATTTCATTGTTTTGTCCTTGGATAAGATGCTTTCAATTTTTTTTGAAAAAATTTCATTTCAAGTTCTTTTGATTTTCTTTTTAGCAAAATTTATTCTCGTGCTAACAAGGTTAATGGTTCAACTCCCAGCCTAATTTCATTGTTTCATCCTTGGATAAGATGCTTTCAATTTTTTTTGAAAAAAATTTCATTTCAAGTTCTTTTGATTTTCCATTACGACAAAGCGGCTAACCCCGTGTTTTCACTTTACGTTTTCACAGTTATTACAATTTTTACACTATTGTTTTACAAATTCAAATTGTTTTTGTAAAAAAAGCTTTAACAGTTTTTTTAACTTTACGTTTTCACAGTTATTACTATTTTTAGACGATTGTTTTACAAATTCAAATTGTTTTTCTAAAAACGTTTTAATAGTTTTTTTAACTTTACGTTTTCACAGTTATTACGAATTTTAAACTATTGTTTCACAAATTCAAATTGTTTTTCTAAAAAAGCATTAATAGTTTTATTAACTTTACGTTTTCACAGTTATTACAATTTTTACACCATTGTTTCACAAATTCTAATTGTCTTTCCAAAAACGTTTTAATAGTTTTATTAACTTTACGTTTTCACAGTTATTACTATTTTTACACTATTGTTTTACAAATTTATCTTATCTTTCTAAAAAAGCTTTAACAGTTTTTTTAACTTTACGTTTTCACAATTATTACAATTTTTACACTATTGTTTTACAAATTCTAAATGTTTTTCTAAAAAAGCTATAATAGTTTTATTAACTTTACGTTTTCACAGTTATTGCAATATTTACTCCATTGTTTTACAAATTCAAATTGTTTTTCTAAAAAAGCTTTAATAGTTTTATTAACTTTACATTTTCACAATTATTACTATTTTTACACTATTGTTTTACAAATTCAAATTGTTTTTCTAAAAAAGTTTTAATAGTTTTTTTAACTTACAGTTATTACAATTTTTGCACTATTGTCTACTAGCTAAACTTTGTTGACGTCGCCAAATGATCACTCAACAGCAGACGTTATTTTTGCAAAAAAGACAATTTTACCGACTGAAAATGCAGCTATGAAAAAATTTAATGCACGTGAGAAAATTAATGTAAAAGAGCAAAAAATGACAAATTAGAAAAACGAAGCTTGACCAGAAAGTATTGTAACGCATTTCCAAACTCACAACTGAAATATAGTAAGCGCGGTTTCCACACATACAGTGCTCTAAACTCATTTAATTATTCCCTGTTTCCTGTTTTGCGATGCACTGGTACAAGCGTTTGTATGTGCCTCAGTTTTGCAGCACCACGTAGAGTCGCCATTTTTGTAACTCTGCTGGATCAGGTTTGCCTTTGTACAGCTTACACCAGACCTTAGCCGATTGAGTGCTCTCCATCTTGGCCAGGGTGCGTTGTTCCCAGCGGGAAAGATTCTGCTGATTCAATTCCCATGTGGAGCGAGGGTGGGTTGGTTTGTAAGCTTTCACCCCACCGCTCTATCTTCATCGCAACTGATAAAACAAGACACGGAAACGCTACAAAGTGGGAGGATTTATTATTGTATCATGCTTTTAGATACCAACTTTTCAACCATCGATATCCTGCATAAGAAGTGCATCTTCATCTACTATAAAGTTTATTCTTTAATAACCATGCAAACCAACGATTTGCAGATTTGTCGTCCAATTCCCACTTGCAACATCGCGAAGCTCCACACAGCTTCTATGAATCAGCAGTACTCCACGATCTCCAAAGACATTTTTATGCCAAAACTTACTTGGTATACCAGTACGGACGTGAAATATGTGTAAGTTTGATCTTTCACCGTTGTATTCAAAAATGTAAGTGAAAACCCTACTTGTGACTACATGTAACCATGAACTCGTTTTGATTTCATACGAATTTTACTAAAATATACGTACTTTTAACAGTTTTATTCAAAAATGGAAGTGAAAACCCTACTTGTGACTACATGTAACCATGAACTCGTTCTGATATCATACGAATTTTACTAAAATATACGTACTTTTAACAGTTTTATTCAAAAATGTAAGTTAAAACCCTACTTGTAACTACATGTAACCATAATAGGACGAATTTTCATTTTATGTATTCTTTGAACGAGGACGGTTCAAATCTTGCAGATGCAAAATATTTTTACATACAAACCATTAAAGTTTACCAATATAGAACAAACGTATATTTCTTTTACCTGTTGAAAAGCATAATGTTTAATACTATTCAAACGTCTTTGAAAAGTGAACTAAATATCGTGAAAACATTATTTTGAATAACACACATGAAAATCATTTTCCAACAAGCGCAAAAATTGCGTTTTGTCACTTACCCTGTTGTACTAACCGCGTAAAAAAACGTAAAAAGCTTGATTCTTTCAGAAAAAATGACATAACAACAGTTAGAAAATTAAGAAAATAACTCAAAAGCATGCTTCTAGTTCATCAAAGTATGCTGGCAAAATTTTAGAGGTTTATAAAACTTGTAGGAAACGCAATAACGTAAAATATTTTTGAAATTTTTACAGTTTGCAGTTTTTTAAGAAAAGTTGTACGAGTTACTGTTTTATATTGCAAACGTATTCTTACTTACTTGTCTTATATAAAATTCGTGGGACTATTTTAGACAAATACCTGACGAGGGGCAATGTAGAGCCGAAAACGTTCGTAGTACCTTTGTTATGCTGTAAATAGTGTAAATAAATTAGCGAAAATGCATCAAATTTTTTGGTTGCTGTACCTTGCAGCTTTATGTTAGATAAAAAATTCATTAGAATCACAAACGGATTTCTTATCTATACTAAGATTTACTCAACATGTTTTTTCTTATTGTTAAATTACGTTTCCCGCATATGTTGTCGTAATTTGAACCACCTGTTTAATTCTCACAAAATTTTAAATCCTGTCTTACAAAACATGAATATTGCAAGTTAACATGCTTCTAATATGCAGTCTTTTGTGTAACGTAGCTGGCTTATTGATCAGAAAAAAGTTTTCATTTTAGAAAAGTGTTTTGCATTTATTTATTTCGTAAGATTGTTACATAGTTACCCTAAAGGTTTTTACATAGTTTCAGCAGTGACTTCTTTATGGTCCTAGAATACCATCAGTCTTAACGTTTCCGTTGTTTTTCAAGTATTTTTTAGTTTTCCAAGTGCTTTTTGTCTCTGTTTATTTTCAGTGCATTATAGGTTATGCATTTTGAATGTTTGCGAATTAATTGTTCAATACGGTTTCTGAACTTGTTCCTTCTTTATTTTTAGGTTTCGCCTCGACTTGGTGGCGATATAGTCATCAATTCGGTTTGTGCTGAGTAAAGTCGCGTGAGTCTTGTTTCAGATTTGTCGCAAAGGTCGCTCAGAATCAATTTCACGAAGCACACGAGAACAGGTTGCATTGTATTGAAATTTTAACTGCAAAGTATTAGTGTAGACATAACTAATTAAAATTGTATAATTACAATTTGTAAAACGATAGTGTAAAAATTGTAATAACTGTGAAAACGTAAAGTTAATAAAACTATTAAAGCTTTTTTAGAAAAACAATTTGAATTTGTAAAACAATAGTGTAAAAATTGTAATAACTGTGAAAACGTAAAGTTAATAAAACTATTAAAACTTTTTTAGAAAGACAATTTGAATTTGTAAAACAATAGTGTAAAAATTGTAATAACTGTAAGTTAAAAAAACTATCAAAACTTTTTTACAACTTGAATTTGAATTTGTAAAACAATAGTGTAAAACAATTTGAATTTGTAAAACAATAGTGTAAAAATTGCAATAACTGTGAAAACGTAAAGTTAATAAAACTATTAATGCTTTTTTAGAAAGACAATTAGAATTTGTAAAACAATAGTGTGAAAATTGTAAACGTAAAGTTAATAAAACTATTAATGCTTTTTTAGAAAAACAATTTGAATTTGTGAAACAATAGTGTAAAATTCGTAATAACTGTGAAAACGTAAAGTTAAATAAACTATTAAAACGTTTTTAGAAAAACAATTTGAATTTGTAAAACAATCGTCTAAAAATAGTAATAATTGTGAAAATGTGAAGTTAATAAAACTATTAATGCTTTTTTAGAAAGACCATTAGAATTTGTAAAACAATAGTGTAAAAATTGTAATAACTGTGAAAACGTAAAGTGAAAACACGGGGTTAGCCGCTTTGTCGTAATGGAAAATCAAAAGAACTTGAAATGAAATTTTTTTCAAAAAAAATTGAAAGCATCTTATCCAAGGATGAAACAATGAAATTAGGCTGGGAGTTAAACCATTAACCTTGTTAGCACGAGAATAAATTTTGCTAAAAAGAAAATCAAAAGAACTTGAAATGAAATTTTTTCAAAAAAAATTGAAAGCATCTTATCCAAGGACAAAACAATGAAATTAGGCTGGGAGTTGAACCATTAACCTTGTTAGCACGAGAATAAATTTTGCTAAAAAGAAAATCAAAAGAACTTGAAATGAAATTTTTTCAAAAAAATTGAAGCCACTTATCCGAGGACGAAACAACAAGACTAGGCTGGGAGTTGAATCATTAACCTTGTGATCGGATCGTCATACGTTCCAAACCACTGCGCCACGCTGTAGATTAAGCAATCTTAAAAACAACAAGACTAGGCTGGGAGTTGAACCTTGTGATCAAGGTCATGCTATCGGTGCGCGAGATCTGGGGTTCAAATCCCCTGTCGAATCGACACAGTAACCAAAGTTTTCAAAAGAATTGAACCACAAAGAATAAACTTACCACAATGATTAAACTTAAATAATGTCACAATATTTTTAGATTTTTTTAATTGAATCTGTACATAAAATTTTCAAATAATGAAAAGTATATATTTTCAAAAAAACTTGTAGCAAAATTCCACCCCTCAATCTCTGAAAAAAATTTCACCACCCCACTGAAACAAAAATCCCACCTGTGAAAAAAATTCCCACTGAAACAAAAATCCCACCCCTCAATCTCTGAAAAAAAAATCCCACCTACCAAAAAGAAATTCCACCTTAACAAAAAAACCCACCAGTGAAAAAAATCCCACCTACCAAAAAAAAAATCCCACCTACCAAAAAAATCCCACCTAACCCTAATCCTACCTACACCTAAGCCTACACCTGGTTCCTCCTAAAGGGGCTCGAAATGCGCATAGCACACTACTTGTCATGCCCCCCTTTGGCCCAGTAATAAGGTCCTAAAACCTAACTTTTAGTCTTAATAATGGTTGAAGCCTCCTTTCATTTATTTCAGCCAAACTTCTGCTTTTACACATTAGCTGCGAAAACATTTTTGCATTGTCCACAGTGACTGCACTCATTGCAAGCTTTTTTTCCATAAATAAATTTGCTAAAATGAGTGTTTTTTAAGTGAAAACCGCAAAAATTCGTTTGCGACTGAAATTGCGTGCAACGTTATAAAAATGTTCCAAATTCAAAACATTTATCCTGAAAACGCATAGGGACCGGTAACAAACTTCGCACAGGGCAGCAGCCCGGTGGTTGCCGACCACTGATCTACAACTACGTCGTTTCGCGGTACTTTTCGAAGACGCTTTTCACATGAAAACCCGGAAAGTTTTCCGCTTTTGTTCTCTTAAGTTTATTCAAAAAAAGTTACCGACATATCGAGTAAAACGGTCTAAAAAGTAACGACGGTACCAAAAACGATACATTTTTAAAAAAGTATCGACGGTACCGATAACAGTGCTAAAAAGTACCTCTTGACAGTACCGTGGCACTGCTCACCTCTGAGTATAAATATTGAGAGCATTAACATCTACAAGTTGATTATGACGCAGAAACTAGAAACAAGAACCGTGGCTCTGAAGTCCACTAAATTGGAGATGAGGACAGAATGATTGTACTTTCCATTTAGAAAAGGTTGCTGTTTTTTGCTAGGCTTGCACAGCTTACCAGTAAATACCACGCAGCAACTACATCACTTCTAGACTAGAGCTGGCTGATTGAATAGCTCAACGGGCAAACCTGCCCACCAACTACGTCACAAATAAATTGACCAATCACAAGCCAGTATTCTTCGAACTTTCTTTTTAAGATAACTGGTAAACCAAAGCGAATCCCGCGATCAGACCAACGCTACTCAGTAAGTTGAACCCATTTCAACTATGTTATAAATATTATTTGCCACCGAACCCTGCCTTTAAACATAAGAAAGGACGACAGAGGACTCGGAATCATAATCCTCAACACAACAACAAACGATTTTAAATTAATTAATAAACACCGCTAAGAACGACAAAGGACTTGGAATCATAATCTTGAACATAAGAAAGAACGGCAAAGAACTTTATATTAATTATCGATACCACACACCTCAAAGAACGACAAAGGACTTTAAATTAATTACTAAACAACTCAAAGAACAACAAAGGACTTGGAATCATAATCTCAAACATAAGAAAGAACGACAAAGAACTTTAAATTAATTACTATCGATACTACACATCTCAAAGAACGACAAAAGACTTAAATTAATTACTAAACACCGCAAAGAACGACAAAGGACTTTAAATTATTTTATCCGACCCCACCCTCCCTGACCCCCAACTCCATCCGTCGAGACCTCCCTGACCCCTCAACTCCATCCCTCGACCTCCCCTGACCCCAACCAGTATTTGATTTAAAGTTCTTTGTTGTTCTTTCTCATGTTTGAGATTATGATTCTAAGTTCTTTGTCGTTCTTTGAGGTGTTTAGTAATTAATTTAAGTCCTTTGTCGTTCTTTCTTATGTTCAAGATTATGATTCCAACTCCTTTGTCGTTCTTAGCGGTGTTTATTAATTAATTTAGTCCTTTGTCGTTGTTTCTTATGTTTAACATTATAATTCCAAACCTTTGCCGTTCTTTGCGGTGTTTAGTAAGTCCTTTGAAGTGCTTTGTCGTCCTTTGCGGTGTTTTCAGTTTGTCGTCCTTCGCGGTGTTTAGTAGGACTGCAGTTTGGGCCCTTTTTTGTTTTTTCTTTATGTTCAGGAAGAAAAAGCTATTTCACAACATTCACATGTAAGCAGAATTGCAGATGATATTCAGTGTTAGTTTGGTTTCTCTAGGGTTGCACCTTTGTGTGCAATAAATGAAAAGAGTGGAGCTTTTCTGAGTGATTTGAACAAGGCATGAGCTGCAACCATTTGATGCTTAATCAGTTAACAAATTTTATTGAGTTCACCTTGATGTATACAAGATCGTTAGATTGTATTATTTTAGGGAATTAATTCAAACATTTGAGGTGCATTGGATCCATCTACAACCATACAAAACTTTGAAATTATCGTTAATAACACAGCCCAACAAGAAAAATTTTTTTTTCTTGTTGCCATTAATATTTCAACGGTTTTAGGGTATACCAGATGCGCTGATTCCGAAAATGGCTATATTTTTGCTGAATTGGCTCTAGTTTTTGAGATAAATCCTTTACACTAATTTATAAATAGAGGCAAAACATGTTACCGATAAGAGCTGTTTGTGCTGACAAAAAGACTTTGTTTCGTGATAAAGAACCAATGGTCATAAGCTTTAGAAAGCTATTTCATTGCATAAATACCTCTAATGGTTCTTTCTTGCCTTCTCTAAGATCTTTGCACCTTCTACAAATAAAATGGCGTGCAAAACTGCAGGTTACCTTCTTCATTTTGGTGCATCTCCCATGCATCCATTCATTACACAGTGAGCAACACACTGCGTTAGATACAATCCCTTTTCCGCATATTCCAAATGGCTCGATTTTGCTGAGAGCAATTGCATTTCCTGTATTGCTCACTATCAGATATCATCTTAGTCTTTCCGATATTTATTTTTAATCGTTTGCCTTCCAATGCACTTCTCCACCGTTGGAGCCTCGCCCTTAAATCCTCAAAACTTTCGCTCATCAACATAAAAAATGTGATTCAATAATTATGATCCTTCTCTGGCATCTTTCGTCACAACATCAACCACAATAGCAAATATAAGTGGTGATAGCACAGACCCTTAATGCACACCAACACTCACCCCAAATTTTGCAACAACCCTGATCCAAGTGACATTCCTCCTTAAACTCTCACATAAACTCATCACTGCTGGCAATCCTTTCTTTTTTAGTGCTGATTCCGCCACTTTTCTAGGGACCCTATCAAATGCTTTTTCCAAATCTATAAAACGTATGCACTGCTTTCTCTATTTTCCACGGAATTCCTCTCGTATCCTTCGCAAAATAAACACCACATAAGTTGTGCCTCTTCCAGGCATAAAGCCAAATTGCATATCATCTACCGCTACCAATCCTCTTCTGTTATCCAGCACTCTCTCCACTGTCTTCATTGCGTGCTCCAGCAGCTTTACTTCTCTATATGCCCCTCAATCCATCACATCCCCCTTTCCTTTAAAGATTAGAACAAGAACACTCGTTTTACATTCCTCTAGCATATTTCACCATCCAGTATTCTCTGACAAAGCTTATTTATTTTAACACCGAATTTTCCACTCGCCATTATCATACCCATATTTCCTCCTAAAGGTCCAGCTGCTTTTTGCAACTTCATCTTATAGCCTTCATCACCTCCTCATAAGTTACTCCTTCAACTGGTCCTTCAACCACATTTGCTTTTGCCATCTGATCCCATTCATTTTCCACATTCAAGATCTTTTTCATGTATTCCTTCCATAATTTCCCACGATCTTCCTCGTTAACTACAATTCTGCCATCTTTATCCTTCATGCCATCTCCACCATGCATGTCCTCTCCTCCTTAATAATTCCTACACTAAAAAAAACTGGCATGCTTGTCACCTACATACTTTTGTCAGGTTTCTTTGCATTGCACTGCAGGGTGGATCCAGAAACTCGTTTTAACAGAGCAACGCCCAAAAAATGATCCATCTTTTGAAATTTATCAAATTTTCCAGAAAATTTACAAATTTACTGAAATGCGGTTGTTTTAGGGTGCTATCGCCCCCACTGCCCTCCTATTGGATCCGTCATTGCGGCGCAGTTTGCTATTATGAGCAACTGAAGCTTGATAAGGCAAAGTTTCAGCCTTGCAGTATTCAGCAACCTGTTTCTCACAAGTGGTATCTAGTTAAGACATGTATTTCCTAAAAAATTTCATTGCTGCCTTTTATATTTTGTATGCTTGTATCATACTCAGGATTTATTGACAGCATGTAACATGATTCTTTATTGTATGGAAAATGGCATAAACCGGTGTTTTTAAAAATGCGATAGGCAAAGCTGAAAAGCCAGAACGGGAAACAACAAAACGTCAATATGGCTAGTGTTGTAATTGTATGTCGACGTTTTATAATTTCAAATCTTTAAAAATAGGAGAAAATTCTCGTCAAGATTAGACAATAATTGCCAACAGTTTTATCAATGAGTGTATTCTTTTTCTCACTGCATTAAGCAAAGAAGATTGAAGCCAACAGCATTGCTTAAAATAGGCATAAACGCATGGCAATGCTATTTTCTTACAGTACGTAAGCAACATTTTTACAAAAAATTCATTTATCTTGAATATTAGAGCCAATTCGGCCAAAATAAAGCCATTTTTGGAGTCAGCACACCTGGTATACCTTAAAACCGTTGAAATATCTTTAGGTTAGCGTTATAGCATCTATTTGCAAGATAGATTTAGATTATTGTAAAGCAACCTTTCATATTATGCGTGCATTTGTCTTACGTAAACTTATCACAGTCCTATAAGCTGCTGTGCAATTTGTTTTTAATCTAAATCTATCTTGCAACTGATGTCATATGATGCCATATTTGAAAAAATTGAATTTCTTATCCGTTCAGTACCAAATTGATTTCAAAATTGTTACCGGTATGTTGACATGTAAGTGCATCCATGCATCTGCTCATGTTGACATGTAAGTGCATCCATGCATCTGCTCATGTTGACAGGTAAGTGCATCCATGCATCTGCTCCGCAGTACCTTTGGACAATTTGCAGACTTTCAAGCGTAAAAAAGTGTCGATATTTTGACTTTTTATGATGCTCAGTAGGATTATTCTTCAATGTGTTCTGTATTTCCCTCTCCAAATGTCCAAGTTAGTGGGCTTTAGGCCCATACACTCTAGTTCTACCGCTAGTTTCTGCATCATAGACTGATCAAGTTTTTGATGTCATAATCACTTTTTTTAACTATGGCATCAAATAACTGATCATGATGCAGACACTAGAAGCAAGAACCGTGGGCACAAAGCCCAATCGAACAGGACATGTGGACAGGGTGTATCCGTTGTATGCTACTCTGTTATCCGTTATGACTTGTGCATGATGTGTACCTTAGCTAGATAACTATCTGTGAGAGAATTTTCATCTTAGGGGATTGGTAAATCATTTGCAACAAAATAAAACTAGGCCAACCACTGCATGTTAGCCTATGTTGTTGTTTATTGATTTCAGTGCTAACATAAAATAGGCATACCCAAAAACGCAGCAAAGTTCAAAAAAGGAGAACACATCAAGCAGTTAAGTGGCTGAAATTTTAAGGAAAACTGGGAAGTGACTGTTTAAAGTCTTCAAGTCAAGCAACCAGCCAGATATGTATCGTACGCTGAAGTCTACTGTTCACATTTACAATTGTAATAAGCTGCCAACACACTTTACTTACGAAGTTTGAATTATGACAAATGGAGGTTGCCATGTAGTTGGAGGGATGCCACTCATGTTGATAAGTTCTTAGCTCAGAGCTGCCAGATTATCACTGGTTCACAAATTAGCCAAACTTTTAACAGTTTAATGTGGTCATTTAGTCATCCCTAATCTGTCCAGGGTCCACATCTACAGGACAAAACATTATGAAAATGAACATGAACTAGCGGTATTCTGATAAAACATTTAAAAAAATGTCTAGGGCAGGGGTGTGCAAACTTTTTTGAAACCGGGCCAAATAGCAACAAGTGCAATATTTTGCGGGCCGCAGCTTAATTATCTTCATAGTAATTTTTTTCATAGCAGTAGCTGGATGTTTGACAACAGAGCTTCAGCTGTCATCATCAGCAGTGTATGCCAAAATAGCAGTAAAAAACCTACGCAGTAAGAGTAAGCAGTAAGGGATCAAGCACTGCTGATAATGAAAGCTGAATCTACTGTATGCTGTCAAAACGTCCAGCCACTATGAAGAAAATTACTCTAGCTTTAGCAAACCACACTAAGTCCAAAAAGAAAGTTTTGAGAATTTGGCGCAGTGGTAAAAGATATTGCCATCTGCGCAGAAGGTTTGGGGTTCGATCCTCGAGCCAGATAATTTGAACAAAGCGACGTCAACGCTCCTTCGGAGTTTGAAGCTGTGTTTCCTAAGCGCTCAACCGTGGAGATGGATACCCGCCACTCTTTACAAGCTTCGGCGTAATACCGCGAGAATAATGAAGATTCAATTTTTCTAGAAAAGGGCTTGTAGAGTAAGCTAACTTTTTCAAAATAAAACCAAACTCTCAACGGATTTTGCTCCATTTTTTGTGAAATACTAAATACTTACGCTTCATTTGGTGCAAATTTTTAAGTCATATGTTTTTTTTTTACTTTTTAGCAAACAGTAAGTTGGCATGCAGAAGAAAATTCCAGGGAGTCGAACCGTTTGATTTTTGCGGTTCAGATTCGGTTTGGGTTAAACAGCAATTTCAAATTTCGGTTCAGTTCCGGTTAAGGTTCACTTAAATTGAAACGGTTTGGTTTGGGTTCGCTCCAGCAAAAATAATGTCCAAACCGGTTTATAAAGTTCCAATTCTGGTTCACAGAAAGAAATGGTATAGTTCTAGTAACACTAGTTAAAAAATGAAATGTACAACGCAATTTTTCTTTACATTGACAGGCCAATATAATGCATTAATTTTAACTTGCAGTAAGGCCAGTAGGGATGTGCCGAGTCGAGTCCGAGTATTAAGACATTACTCGGCCGAGTCCGAGTATTAATTGATACTTGACCGAGCATTAACGTATTATCATTTTGACTTTTTTTGCTCTGCACCCGATTTTGAGTCGAAATTAGGACTTCTACGGACGTGATGACCTTTTCTTAGCTCTTCACCTAATTTTGAGTTCATATCTTGATGTTGCAGAATAGATTCTCGGCTGAGTAATGTTGTGAATACTCATTACTCGGCGAGTCCGATTAATTTTCTTTGAGGCACATCTCTAAAAGCCAATTAACGGTAAAAGACTGTTTCACCATGCATAGATTACTTATATAAATGACTATTATTTTGAATTCAAACCAGCTTCAAAGTGATGCATGTGACGTCACGGAGCGAACCGCTTCTTTCAATCGGTTCGGTTAAGGTTCTCAAGTACTCAGATTATTCGGTTCAGTTCCGATTCGCTCTTTTCGATTTTGAAAAATACGGTTCGGGTTCGGTTAAGGCTGACAAAAATAGCTTAAAACCAGTTTATAAAACTCCGGTTCGACTCCCTGGAAAATTCATTTATCAGTAAGTTGACGAACATACTGCGCCATAGTTGTCAATTGGCTTGGGCTTTTTGGGTCAGGCCGGGTCGAGCTTGGATTTTGAAAAGTTGTCGAGCTTCAATCAGGCCGGACGCCATAGTTAAATCTTAAATACAAATAAGTCAAGGGTATTATTCAGTGCGTATAATGCTTAATTCCGTATTCGTGACTGTAATAATCATTGCTGTCCGTAACTGGTGCGACTGTGAATGGGCAAACCTGGTTCTCTTTTTTTCATTACAAGATCTTCAAAATTTGCTGTGATATTTTTAATTTCGGGTTTAAATCGAGCTCAGATTGGTCGATTAATTGGGATTCGGCTTCGAACTAGAAAAATTGGGTTTGGGTCAAGCACAACATCTTCCGCCCGTTAACACGTAGCCTACTGCGCTTTGTTTTTTTTTAACTCGAAAATAAAGCTTGGAAAACAGACACTTTTGACTGTTGTAGGCCATTTGTTTTTGCTTGTGGCTTTTTCTTCTCAAAGTTAGTGGGAAGGTGCATTATCGCTTTTTTTTTTTTTTTTTGTCTATTGATAAAGAAAGTCGGAAGTACAAAAAATTAAAAAAGTGGACTTAACCTACCATGTTTTTGATTTGCACAACAGTATTGTGTTTCTAACGCATTATTTGTGACATTAATTTTATCGCACACCTTAAAAAACTTGCGAAACGTTTGTGGACCACAGTCTATGTAAAAACCGCAACCATTTGCCAGCTGCACAATTTTCCAACGCGGGCCGCATTTGGCCCGCAGGCTGCAGTTTGCACACCCCTGGTCTAGAGGACGGGCACCAGTTTCCATCATCAAAATGCTGCTGCACTGGACTGTTTGTGACTGCTTGTTTGTTTCTTTACATAATGACTGCTTGTTTGTTTCTTTACATAACGTTGGTGTCACACTGGTATGACGTCATAAGCAGTAACTCAAAACTTGAAACTTTAAATTAAGGGTATTCAAGAACAGTTGGGGGGGGAGATTGGGGGATAAGGTTAGAGACCTAAAGTTAATGTACGGTCCATTAACTTAGGGGTTGGTGTGTACAAAGAGAAATTTCAAAGAAGGCCTCTGGTCCCCTAGACACTGCCAACAGTTAAATGCCGGCATCAGGGTATCTTGGGGTTCACCAGGATAGTAAATTATAATAATATAATGATAATAAGGATGTATTAGTCCCTAAAATGAGAGTCAACCTTGTAGTCAATCATCCGACTAAGGGACACATCATAGGCAAGGCCTACACAGTACACAACCAAATCATTACAGATATCACAATCACAGTAACAATTATCTATATCACAGGAGAAAAAACACACACACACACTTTAACTAGTTAAACATCTAGTACATCACATAAAACTGAAAAGCTAATTCAAAATAATGACACTTCAATTTGCACTTGAAAGTTTGTAGATTATCAATTTCTTTAATGCAAAGCGGTGATGCATTCCAAACTTAAGAGGATGAATATGAAAACATACATTCTGCTTTAACTGTTTGACACTTACCGTACACAAACACATACTTTCCAGCAAAAACACATCTTCATTATCACTAAGATTAGGCTATATACTGGTATATCTGATGGTATTTTTCTAGCAACCAAATCCTAAAGGTACTGTGGTGAAGACCCTCGCAAGCACTTAAATGTCAGCATAGCAATTTTAAAATTAGCATAACTTGGAATAGTACTTAGCAGGCAAAAAATGCAATTTCTTAAAATACGACAACATGTGACATCGATTTCTTGATAGACGCATATTAAAAACAAAACATACAGCAGCATACAGCACCGGGTCTCGTCTAGAGTAAGTTGTCGACATCTAGAATAACCTGTTCATGTAAGGCAATGAAAGACGCGTACAGCTTACTCTAGATGAGACCCTGCAGCACCTTAATAAGTTTCCATACAAGAAATGCAGGCAAGTATATTGTAAAAAATTGAATTACAGTAATTTTGGTAAGACAAAATCATTGAGTGCACTATAAGGTGTCCACCTTCTTCACTTTTTGCGAAAAACTCTCAATCCTATAAACTAAGAGTTTTTTGCAAAAAAGTGAAAAATGGTATGATTGTTTTTCAAAAATTTCTTCGTCTTCATATCATACTCCGGGGAGCAGCTGAAGATTTTGGGGGGTTAAAAACAAAAAAATCCTGTATCTCAAGAAGTACAAAAGCTAGAAAATAAATTTTATTTGCTTTGCATGAATATAACACATTTATTAGCGCTAGCCGCTATCTCAATCAGAAAAAAGTTATTATAGAAAAACAATATTTTCATGCAAATCCGCACTTAACCCAGCCGTTCTGCCACTAACAGATGATGTAATCATCAAAACATAGTCTAACCAATCAATTTTCGCCCTTAAAAGTAAAAATCATTGATTTAATAATCACTCAACACCTGCAAGGTCTACCTGTACTGTGTAACAGCATTGGAACCAGGTTTGCAAATCTAATCTTTGTATCCATTGCAAATGTAGGCTACCACTTAATTCTCCTCGATTTGCAAGCACTCGTTACTGCCTGCGTGTAAATAATGATAAATGGTTACCGGTACTTCAAACTATGCCACATCCTAGCTTGGTCAAATCAAAATCTTTGTTTTCCTTTGCTGCTCCAAAAATTTGGAATTCTCTGCCTTCGCTGCTGCGTGAAATTAGCAGTGTTTCGCTTTTCAAAACGCATTTGAAATCTTATTTTTTTAGTATTGCTTTTGAGAAATAGGATGCTGCCAGTATTGAATAACTGTGCTATGTTTTACTGTAGTAGTGTATTGCCAATGTTGAACAACTGTGCAAAGTTTTTTGTAGTAGCCTAGTACTTTTCATTTATTTATCTTTGATGCTGTTGGCTAGTGATTTTTACCATTAATTTAATTCTGGTCTACCCCTTCGTCAGATTCATCGAATTGTTGATGAAATCTTAAGGGGGATATAAATTGTTATTATTATTGTTATTAATTATACAAATTATTATTATTAATTTTAGCACCATTCTACTCTACCTCTATCAGCTTTTGTTTTGCAGTCTTGCACTTTCCTGTCATTAATGCATCGCGTCATGTGCCCTGTGCAGTCCTTTGTTCACAAGAACAGAAGAATGGTTGTGGTTGTGGTTGTGGTTATCGGTTGCCAGAACTTTCGTCACTTGAAACTTTCGTCACGGAACTTTCGTCACACTGTACATTGTACCAGAGGTGTACGGAGTCGCCTTTTTTGGACTCCTACTCCTATTTTGACCAACCAGACGGAACTTGGCAAAACGCGGACTTTTAGCAACTGGCAACCGTGGACTTTTTGCTGGCAACTGTAAACTATTTACTGGCAAGCAGGGACTTTCTACTGGCAACCGTGATTTTTTTGCCAGTTGGACTTGGTTGCATTGGCGACTGGCAAGCGTAGACCTTTTGCAACTGACAGGCGTGGACTTTTTCGTATTGGCAGCTAGCAAGCGTGGACTGTTTACAACTAGCAGCGGCGGACTTTTTGCAACTGGCAACCTTGGACTTTTTGCTGCCAACCGTGGACTTGTATTTTATTGTACTTTTTTGCCAGGTGGACATTTTGTAAGCGTGAACTTTTTACAACCGGCGACTGGCAAGCGTGGACTTTTTATAACCGGCAACTGTGCACTTTTTGCTGGCAACCGTGGACTTTTTACAACTGGCAGCCGTGGACTTTTTCTGCAGCGAGCAAGCGTGGACTATTTACGTAGCAAGCTGGTCAAAAAATTACCTTTTACCCCAAACCACTTCGGAGATTACTTACCTCCAGCTACCCCAAATTCAATTTACTTTTACCCCACAACCCCTCGAGAAGTAAAGAATATTATACCTGAATTGCAATCGAAAACAAGCAGTGGTATGGATGGATCCAACAAAAGTTCTGAAATCAACACCCGATGATATTATATATATTCTAACTCACATATTTAACCTTTCCTTAAGGAGCGGTATATTTTTGAATAAATTCAAGCTTGCAAAAGTAGTATCTATTTTCAAAAAAGGAGCAAGGCATGACGTGAACAATTATAGACCTATTAGTTTGCTCCCAGCTTTCTCAAAAATCTTAGAGAAGTTAGTATATCGGCGCCTTTTAAGTTTCTTAACCAGACAAATTTTTTTTCATGAAAATCAGTTTGGCTTTCGAAAAAATTATTCCACCAGCCACGTTACTAGTTGAAAATATTACTAATGCATTTGAAGAAAAGAAAAAAGTTATTGGTGTATTCCTAGATTTGTCTAAAGCCTTTGATACCATAGATCATAATATTTTACTTCGTAAACTACAACATTATGGTGTAAGAGGTCTGCCCTTAGACTGGTTTTCCAGCTATTTAAGTAATCGCTTTCAACAAGTTTTGTGTAATGATCATCTATCTGACAAATTATTATTAAATTGTGGTGTTCCTCAAGGTTCTATTTTAGGACCACTACTTTTCTTGATATACGTTAATGACTTTTCTAGGTGTATTTCAACTGGTAAAACTATAATGTTCGCAGATGGTACTAATTTATTTTTTAGTGATAATTGTTATAACCAACTGTTTCGAGTGGCCGATGAGGAACTGACTAATGTAGATCACTGGCTTACGGCTAATAAGTTGTCACTAAATATCAGCAAAACGAATTACATTGTATTTCGTACTCTGAATAGCAAACTGCCTAGAAATCTTCCGAGTTTAAAATTGCGTAATAATATTTTAAAGAGAGTGGATAACGTTAGGTTTTTGGGTATTATACTTCATGAGCATCTATCATGAAAACCACATATGGAAGTGTTGTTGCAAAAAATTAGATTAACGACCAGCGTTGTAAATAAAATTAAGAGCCTTTTGAACAAGCAGATTCTGTTTACACTTTACAATTCGTTGATCAAAAGTCACATTCAGTATTGTATATTAATTTGGTGCAATGGAAATAAGACAATGGTGCAAAGACTTCAAAGTGCGGCGAATAAATTCGTCCGGTTAATTTTCAAACTAGATTTAAGAGAGAGCGTTAAAGATTCAATGCAGCAACTCGGCATTCTGACTATAAATCAATTGGCTGAACTAGAAATCGCTAATTTCATGTACAAGTATTTGCATAATAAACTGCCAATAGTTTTTAACGGATTGTTGGATAAAAACACAATCAGTGAAAAAACACATGATACGAGAAGCCAATCAAAGCTATTTTCCCTGTTCCGACGCATAGAGTTAACCAAGCAATCAATGAAATATAGAGGTCCACGTACTTGGAATGCTATCCCGATATCGGTTAGAAAAAGTAAATCACTCAAATCTTTCAACAAGCTGACTAAAGCTCATTTAATGTCTCTTAAGTAGCTACTATTGTTTCTAAAGCTCATAATACGTATGCAATCAAGGCCTCTCTCTGCTGTTTGCTTTTGTATGTTGCAGATTAAGAAATTTCTGAAGGGTTGAAGATCAGTGTCGAAGAAATCGGAACGTGATCAAAGTTTGAAGTATTCCAAATTGACGAAGCTACAATCTTAAAAGGATGAAGCAAATCAACTGATTTTTTCCACAAAAATTTGTTACACACTAGGCCTAATTGCGTTGCGTTTGCAGTTTCTTATTTGAGTAAAACGTGAATTATGAAATTTTGAAGTGATATCAGTTTGGCCTAGCCCCTCCTCGCTAGGGAAATGCGTAAATTTGTCTCAAATGCTTGGCACGTGTTGCTTGCTTTCTCCAAATTTGTCTTTGTTACACAATTTTGTTTGATTTCTTTTTGGCTCATAAGCTATATTATGCTTTAGGTGCAGTGACCATGCTTATTCTTTCAGTTTTTGAATTCATTGTAGGGTTGTATATTGCATGCTTTAACGGTTAACGTTTTGTCGCTGTTGCCTTTTTTTCGGCCGAATGTCGTGATATGCGTTTTTTCTATGTACACTATTTTGATGGTCGTTGAATAAAACACTACTACTACTACAAACAGCGGTGGAGTTTATTGTGATTACGAGCATGAACGCATAATTAACAACTGGCAAAGGTTTGTGATATTACCAGCGTGGACTCATAACTGGACACCGATAAGCGTGGACTTCTTGCAAGATACCCAAGGACTTTTTTACAATTGCCAACGCGAGGCAAAAAAACATTTAAGTACTTTCAAGACATATGCTTAGGCCTAAAAGGGTTTTCAGTTTCCGCTGGACCACCACTTTAATGCCTCTGGGGTATGCCCAGAATTTTGCAAAGGTGAATTAAGGGGTCTACAACCAGAAGTCTTGGGCGAAGCCTCCGACTTTTGGAAGCTAAGAGGGTCTGGGGGTCCACCTTCAGCCGCCAACGGATTTTTACGGTTTTTACACAAAAACACTGATTTTTACAACATTTTTAATCGAAAAAGGACATACCAGTCCAATACTTGCATTGAGTGCGGGCAATGTAGACAAGACAAAAATATTTTAGTAGCCTGAATATGAATCAGCGCTGCTCTTTTTATCGATTGTCGAAATAAATCCTTCAGAATCTTTAGCTACCATTACAAACGCAGAGCTAACGAACCTGGATTAGCCTACGCACATATATTACGTTTTTGCCGCATATTGCGTGGAAGTTTTTCCAAATAGCCATTTTTCCAAACTGCGTCACATATTTGGAAAAATGGCCATACAAAAAACAAAACTAACCCTTCCCCATAACTATCTTTGACATAAGCGCCCGCAGGGGGGCAAAAGAGAAAAGTTGCCCACCCAATAACTTTCGACCATTTTTCAAATTGCACAAATTCGTTGAGTTTTTTTAAGCGCTGTACCCTTCTACCCAGTTTAAAATATTTTGCCCACGTGTAAAATTTTTTGCTAAAGTGTCTATCATTTCCAGACCATTCGCTTGTAAGGTCAAAATTGCCGATATATGGGCGATTAAGCAGCATGAACTCTGCTTCGCCTACCATGGCGAAGATTTCTCGACAAAATTGCCAAGAATAATATCATGCTGAGTTCCCAGAGCGATAGACGATTTGAAGCAGTGCCTCAAATATATGACGTTATAGTAGAAATACAAAACATTTTGTTATTCGACAAACCGCAATAAAATGAAGACATTGCGTACGAAGGTACGCTAATTTTCCTTTCAGCCATTAGCCAAAAGTTATGTTAAGTTAGTTAGTTAGTTGCATATTTATCCTCCTGTCACGAGAAAGCGATCAATGCGCTATACGAGCTCGCTTAGGAGTTGCCGGCCATCTGTCTACCACACCAAGATGGGGGAATCCCGCTAAGCGCCTTTCCCAACGGCGCAACAAGTAAACTTGCCGGCTTGTCTCCACACTGTCCCTTTAATGCTGAGCGTCAAGCAGGGAAGCTGTGAATACCTATTTTAAAGTCATTGGTTTGATCCGACTCGGAATCAAACCCGAATCTTCAGCTCAAGAGGCCATCTGAGCTGTATAAAATAGAGAAAGATTTAGCACCAGAGTTAAAGAAGTTTTTTAAAAGTATGCGATTAATCCTAAGTTGAGATAGAGTGTACTAAATAAAGGAAGACATATTTCAGGGACGGTATACTGCTAAACTTTTGTGGCACTTAACGCAATGCGTTAACTAGGTTTGCTCATCAAGTTAACGCATTGCGTTAAGTCAAAAGTGCACAAAAGTTGAGCAGTATACCGCCCCTAGATCTAGACAATCCGCTTCGAAAGGGTTAGTACAAAGATCCTTTTTCTACACTGAAAATAATCAAAACTTGTAGGAGCTATCCATTTAATATCGCACTGAAGAAGAGGGTCTTTCATCGCTGGCAACAACCGCCATTGAGATGGATAGACTTCAAGAGTTGTGATAAAAAGTGACTTTTAATATTAAGTCGTAGATAACTTAGTCCAAACCTATAGGAGATATTACAATCGCTCATGCTCATGTCTGTTGAAACAGATAATTATACACGAAAAAGTAGATGTGGCTCAACTTGATGTGTTTGCTTCTGCGGCCCATCTTCGAACAGAATTATAGGCCTATAATTTATAGTCAAACTAAACTTTTTCTCAAACTTTGCCCTGGATCTGGGGCTAACTTTTTTTGTAGAGTTAACTTTTTTTGTAACTCCTAAAGTTTTTTCTTTTTCTGTGTCGCCGGGGCTGGGTTTTTCTTCGCTAATTGGCAAAACGCTAGTGATGACTTGCAGCTGACGTCATCATTTTCCCGCCAAAAGCACTGGACGGCAAAAAGAGCTTCATTCTTTCATAGTGCAGATGGGCTTAATATAAAAAGATGTGGGGTGTGTGGAGGAAGGGATGGGAGAGTGTAGGGGGTGAGTGTGGGGAAGTGTGTTGGGGTGTGTGGAAAAATGTGGGGGAGGTGTGGGAAAGTGTGTTGTAGTGTGGGGGAAGTAGCCTAAAAAGAGGTGTGTTGAAGTGTGTGGGAAGGTGAGGAGAGGTGGCGTGGGGGTGTGAAAAAATGTGGGGGAGGTGTAGGAAAGTGTGTTGGGTGTGGGGGAAAGGTGTGGAAAAATGGGGATAATGGGAAAATATGGGGGAGGTGTGGGAAAGTGTTTTGGGTGTGGAGGAAAGTGAAAGAGGTGTGGGACGTTTTGAAACCGAAACCTTCAGGCCTGATTGACCGGCATTCCGAAACGCTGGTCTATTTATGAAGAATCGTTGCGGTGTGTTGATATTTGAAAGGCTGTTGCGTAGCCTACTGGTTTTACCATTCGTAATTTACTTCAAAAAATCTAATCTTCGTTATAGCCTACTCGCCATATTATGCCCAAGGGTGTAAGGAGTGGCGTGACCCATCTCTTTAAGTTAGCGCCTGGGCAACACCCGCTCGTACTCCAAAAAAACGTCGCAGCAATTACGAGCCGTTGGCGACGCTGTGTCCGATCTGACCGGCAGAAGGAACAAACCCCAGACCTACTACATCGATAGCCACTATCGCTGTATTGTAATGTCAACTGGCCGGCTCGTTATTAACTTTTCGGTATCAAAATTCGTTCCTACTACCAGTGTTCTATTGAGGCGTTTTAAGGAACCAAACCGGTCTCTCAAATTTTTACAATGTTCTTTCCAATACGCTTCTTTTTCATGTTTTTTAAATAGGCACACTTACAACATATTTAATCACAATAGTTTTTGGTCTATTAAAACTTGTAATCGGTCCTTTTCCAAGTAAAATTAAAAAAAAAAAAAAAACACGTTCTACTACCCGTAATCTATGCTGCTACGCAATGCAGCTGCTTTGAGTTTAGCGTAAAACCAAATCAAACAAAAGAAATCTTCATTATACTCGCGGTTTTACGCCGAAGCGTGTAACGAATGGCGGGGCCCATCTCCCCAGCTTAGCGCCAGGGGCGTATTCTCCAGAGGTTCAAGGTGTTCAGCGCGCACTCTGCGATATCTCAGGCACACACGTTAATTACATTTAATTCAAATATTTGAATTTTCTCGTCTTTAATCTTTGTAATATCAGCGCAATCTGCGTTCTTTTTGCTTTGATGAACGACAAATCGCTTTTTTTTTTCAACGCTGACCGATGACGCAATGTTCTCTTGCATGGTAGGCAAGGGTGGAAACCTGGCTACTTGGCGTTAGGGTGTCAGTTTCAGTTTCGGTGTGTTGAAACTCAGATGTCAGGTTTCAGTTTTGGATTGGTTTCACGGCTGTTGAGAAATAGGTTTCAGTTTCAGTTTTGCTCACGCAAAACTTCGGTTTCTGGGTTTCAGTTTCGGTTTAAGTTTCATCCAAAAAAGTTATTTTATTGTGAATACGGATTTTTTAATTGCTCTACTTTTTAGCGTTTTTGTTGTATTGCGATGGTAAGTAGCAAGTCAGATGGCCGAGTGAGGAGAGCAATTGCTTCAGAAGTTGTCGACTTGGGTATAATTCCGAGTTCAGTAAAACCAAAGAGTCAAAAATTAGTATCTACAGCATTTTTATTTGACGCTCAGCATTAAAGGAACTGTTCTGGTAATGATGGTGATGACATTTTTTAAAACCCAAAACCTTAGAAAATTCTGAACAGGTTTTAGTTTCAGCAAAGACTATATACTAATGACTGGAAACTCCCCGGATGCCAGATAAAAGTCGTTCATTCGGTCACGCTCTGATGCATATGAAGAAAAGCACTAATTTTGTGCGCGGTGTAGTGGAAAGAGATAGGAGATTGGTAGTCTGCTGGCGTAGTTTCTGTTCCTAAATCTATAAAAACGGGAATTAAGCCAGTTGAAGGAGGTGGGGATGTAAGTATTATCCTGCACTTCTGAGTTTCAATGGTGACAGACATATTGCGATATGTTTTAAGTTGAATAAAAAGAGTTTTGGAAGGCCCTTAAAGGTTAAATAGCTAGCCTAACAATCCAAGAATTAATTTTGAAGCCTTCCTGGTGGATCGACGTCTTGTGTAGTTTCTGTGATTACTAAGAGTGATAACGTTTTCTACAATAATAATTTAACCTTTTAAGACTATGTAGTTAAGTGTGAAATTAGTCATGGGCCAGTCTTTTCTGCTACTTTGTTAGTTCTGGCTTGCTGGTGCAGTAACATTTTTTATGGACTCCAGACTATGCCCGCAGCTGTGCAATAAAGTTGTTTCAATTTCTAAGAACTGCCAAGTACTTGTAGGTTATCGCCTTATTCAAAAAGACTAAAAAACTCACCCTCCAGGTGTAAGAATATGTGATTGCGATAGTTAGTTAGTTAGTTGCATATTTATCCTCCTATCACGAGAAAGCGATCAATGCGCTATACGAGCTCGCTTAGGAGTTGCCGGCCATCTGTCTACCACACCAAGATGGGGGAATCCCGCTAAGTGCCTTTCCCAACTGCACAACAAGTGAACTTGCCGGCTTGTCTCCACACTGTCCCTTTAATGCTGAGCGTCAAGCAGGGAAGCTGTGAATATCAATTTTAAAGTCATTGGTTTGATCCGACTCGGAATCAAATCCGAGTCTACAGCTCAAGAGACAGACGCTCCATACCACTCGGCCATCTGAGCTGATAGGCTGACAAACATACCAGTAAGATGACAAAAGGGACCTGTACAATGATAAATCAAGCTGCTAATACAGTAAAGGAGAGGAGTGTACTTGGTCTATTTTTTTAAATTGTTACGCAGATTGAACTCACTTTATATTTATTTACTTGTTATAACCACTAATTTATTTTCAGCAAAAATAGCCTAGTCTAGGTTTATGTTTATGATCTAGGCTCTGCTCTGGGCAGTGTTTGGTGTAGGCTCTGAGCTGGTGTCTAGTGATCAAATTGTAGACTTGTCTTACTTTCATAAATTTTAAACTAAAATGATGAATTGTCTTTTGGCAATAACACTCTTGCGATGATGTTTTTGATTGCGCTTGTTCAATGCATTGCTGAATGCTGATATGCAACAGTGCAAGGCATTGCAAGTTTGATTGGCAACACAATCTGCATAAACTTCAAATTTTCCTGAATATTTGGTGCAAATTCAAGATTTAAAATATAGAGAAGACATGAAGAAACTGTTTCACCAAACGTTTTTTGAGATGGAAAAAGCATACCTTCCCAGCAACTGGGGAAAAAATGTGGTGGCGTCCGGAATAATATATTCTCTCTTTGATGACTACGACCAGCCCAAACTGTCGCTTGCTGTTTCAAATATGTCAGTAACTTGCGGATATTATGGCTGGCTGGAATGCCATAGGCCCGCCTTACTGCTTGCCCGTTCAACACCAAATCGTAAATGCTACTCCATTAGGCTTAGCAGCAACCAAGGTTTGTTTCGGGTCTAAGCGAAATTTCGGTACTAAAAATTTTAAAATAGTCCCCTTACTCTACTATTTTTTTGATATTTTTAGTAATGTGACTTTAGACCAGGGGTGCTGGGGAACCTGCGGCCCGCTTAAGTTTTGAATGAGGCCCGCGTCAGAACTTCGTTAGGCGTACAACAAACTGGTTGTAACGATATAGCAGTTCAATATGTTTTGTTTTATATGCTTTGTATACTGTAGTAAGTTTTGGACCGATACGTTGTTTTTCCGAAGTTTTATTCGTGGGATTGTTTTGTAAGGTTGCATTATGAAGTCATGAATTTCTACTGACGTAATTTCTCTCGTGAATATTCGCGACAGATCTCTCCTTTACGTAATTTCACTGAGTTAAAATTTGTGCTTGTGACGTCACAATTGTGTTTACTGCGGTTTGGTGTGAATTTTTGCATGTCATATGATTTCTCTTGACGTCACAATCGTGTTTTCTGTGATTTGGTGTGAGTTTTTGCTTGTCAGGTGATTTCTCTTCTTGTTTCTTTTTGAGAATGCTGTAGAACGTTCTCGAGCTTGAGTTTCAAGTATACATAGACGTGAATTTTTGAGCGTTATTATTCGAGTGTAGATTTAGTGTACTTAGAGTAAGCAGTATTGTTGTATGCTGAAGGGTATAGCACTTGTTGTATAGTGTTGCTGAAGTGAGCAGTGGAGCTTGTGTTTATATAAAAGCAGTACGGTGAGTACCGTAGCTAAGTGAGTTAAGTTTGGCTGATTATTATATTCGTTTGGTGAAAAAGGTCCTGGTTTTTTCGTGAGGTCAGATCTAAGAACGAATTAATTCCTACGGTTTGTCATGCAATTATCAATCGTCCTATTAGCGAAGTAATACCCTTTCCTATTTCGCGACACTGGTAGAATAGGAATTATTAAGATTTTGTAAAAACTGCTTCACATTCTGCTACATGCTTTATTTTGTGGCATAAACAACGCGCAAAAGTCTCTGATTTTGCGGCAAAAAACTCTGATTTTGCGGCAAAAGACAACTCAGCGTGAAAGTTTAATAAATTTGCTACGTAAAATTGCTTATTTTTAAAAGAAAATTAACAAATTGAAAGTAAATGTGGCCCGCTGAAAATATTATGCAATCAATGTGGCCTGCTGTGCTTTGCCGGTTCCCCACTCCTGCTTTAGACTATACCCGGTAGGCCTATCGAACCTGCTTTGTTTTTTTTTTTCCGTAAAATTTCGGTCATAAAAAAAATCAAATCATTATACTCGCGATATTACGCCGAAGCGCGTAACGAGTGTCGTGGTCCATCTCCGCGGCTGAGCGCCTGGGCGACACAGCTCCGAAAGAACGCCGCAGCGGTGGCAAGCCGTTCTAGACACTGTGCCGACTAGACCGACCCGGGATTTGAACCCCAGACCTCCCTCACCGATAGCGTGTGCGCTAAGCAATTGAGCTAACGGCCGGTTAATTTTATTTTTTCGCTTTTGAAATTTCGATCATAGTCCAAGTTAAATTTGTAAAAACGGATAAAAATTACAGCCATTTCGGTGAATTGACCGTTCAAGTGAATATTTTGCCAATATGCGAGCAACAATTACAAACGGACTACCGGTGTCAGGTTTAACAGGACGGGGACCATCATCATGGACGGCGACCAACCATCAGAGACGGCGCCACTCAGAAATAAGAGGGGGGGACTAACCAAGACGAAAATTTGCAAAAATTTAGACTCTTTCAAGAAGGTATAATATGGGAAGCTTCAAAATCAAATCTTCATTATACTCGACGTATTACGCCGAAGCGTGTAACGAGTTGCGGGGCCCATCTCCACGGCTTAGCGCCTGAGCTACACAGCTCCGAAGAAACGTCGCAACGGTGGCGAGTCGTTGGCGACACTGTGCCGATTTGATCGGTCCGGGAATCGAACCCTAGACCTCCCGCACCGATAGCGTGCGCTTTGCAACTGAGCTAACCGCCGGTCGCTATGGTTTCGAAATTTTGGAATTAATTTGGTGCATTCTGGCGTATATTCAGGAGGATTTTTAGTCGAAATGGGGACTTAGTACGAAGTAAAAATACGATACTAGTAAGCGTAATTGTTCAGAAATTGACATTGTCTTCGGTTATTGTGCCTAGTAGTTCCCCAGCCCGATTCTGCAGTACAGTGTGCTACTGTACTTCAAAGTAGGCGATTAAAAAAAGTCAGTGAAAAAAGATTGGTAGGGTTACCATACGCCCTCGTTTTGGAAGACATGTCCTCCTTTTTGACTAAAAAAAATTGTCCTCCGAGGACGCCAAAAAAGTGCCAAATGTCCTCCTTTTCGACATTATGAACAGTGAAAACATGTCACAACATTCTTCCACGAAAAATTTTGGAAAGTTTCAGTGCAAACTGCGGTCTGCGGACGTGACGATCTTTTTTTTTGGTCTTCACGGCTTGTTTTTGAGCAGAAAAACGAACATGTGCGGACGTGATGACCCTCAAAAAACTTGTTCTCCTTTTGCATAATGAAAATATGGTAACCCTAGATATGGTGTATTATTGCAGTATCACGGCAAAGAATGAAAACGAAAATTGAAAAATCCTGAAAATTTAAAAAAAGTAGCCTAATGGCACTGACAGAATATGAGAAGCGTATAAAGGTTAAAAGGTGGTATTTTGCGGTCAAATTATATTTTCTGGGTTCCCTTGACGCTTTACCTAGTGATTTGTTAAAATTTTTGTGTTTTAAAGACAGGAAACCAGGAAAGGGTCCACGTCTGCCCCCTCCCCTAGCCCCCTTTGCACGATTTACAAAAATGGACCGATCAGATGTGGGGGGGGACTTGTCCCCACCATTGGCGCAGCCACTGACAAACATCATACTGATCAAAGTAGGTTTTATTTGTGTTGCGGTTACTCAGGAGTAGGTGTACATTTCGTTCAACGTATCGTTACTTCAAACATGACCGAAAAAAATTGAAATGACCGAAATTTTTGTAGACAGGTCAATTGACCGAAGTCAAATTAAAAAAAAACAAACAGTATTGAACGAATTTTAATGATATGCCGTCAACATGGAACTATCTAATTGCATGAGCCTAGATAGTTAATTGTATATCCACTATCCAGGGATCACAGCTGTTGCTCAAATGAAATAACAAACAGAAAAAGGAAATTATTAAAATTTATTGTTTTCTTACTTCATAAAGGCGAAGGAAATTACGCACAAACAAAAGCACACAAAAAGCAACGTCACTATTCACCACTATAACAAAACATAGCCTATTAAACTGTAGGCTTATCATCCTACACATAATACATGTAATCGGCAGTAAAAAAATTTTTTAGAGCGGTAAGTAGTTTGACGGGAAGTATTAAGTGGATTACCAATGTCTGTTTTATTTCCTGTTGCAATTGCTTTTCTTTCAAACATGAATAAGTTTCAGATTTTCATGCACCAGCATAGGACTATAGGCTAATTGTAAAAACAGGTCTAATTGGTTGTTTTAATTTTTGTGATTTGATTTGGTGCTATTTTCCTTCGAACCCTCTACTGCAAAGATGACTTCTGGACAAATTGAAAAATTAAAGCAAAGGTTAGATGAAATCTCCTCCAGACAGGAGGAGTATCAAAATAAATTTTTAGGTGATAAGGACAAAACTGCTGCTGCTTCTGATATTGTTTCAGAGTCCGTTGACCTCCAAGGAAGGCAACTTCATTAACTGGCAGAAATGATTACATCGGTAAGGTGTGCTGTAGATCAGATTGCAGCCCAAGTACAGGAAAATGAAAGGAGGCTCGACGATATGGAACAATATGGCAGAAGCAACTGCTTAATTCTCCATGGATGCAAAGATCTTCCTCCAAAGGATGCTGAAAATAAGGTAGTAGAGAAAGTGAGAAACATGTCATAGATGTAGTAAATTTTTAACTGCAATTGAACACCCCTCTAACTAGCCTTGACATCGACATTTGCCATTTTCTTCCCTCTAAAAAAGGGAAGAATCCTATTATAATTAAGTTTGTCCGAAGAACAGTCAGAAAAGAGGTTTTTAATAACAAGTCAAAACTGAAGTCCTTGGACTCGAACTCGCGGCTTGCAATTACTGAGTCGCTAACTAAAAGACGTCTCAAGCTCGTTGATGAAGCTAGACATGTTTTTGATTTCAAAAATGTTTGGACTATGAAGGGCTTTGTGCATTGTAGATTCCAGGGGCAAAGGCATTATATCGATGACTTCAGCGATATCTCCAGAATTAGGTTAGGGCCTACTAAGCAAGCTTAAAACTGGAATTAAAGAATTAATGATTTGGCCTCTGATCTAGCCTATGCCAAATCATTCACTCTAAATGAACTTTTGAGTTGTTCTTTGTTTTTACAAAATTCTTGTTTGTTTTTTCCTAAATTCTAATTTTTTACGTAAAAACAGGAAAGTGGAAACTGGTAAAACACAGATGTGGAACAGTTTTAGAGTTTCAAGGTAATTTGGCAAATAAAATTAGCTCTCACAATGGAACCATTAACAAACTGATTGCTAGTATACTACAATAACAGACTATTTGGATGTATTATTTTTAACCTTTCAGTTCAAGATCAAACAGAGGGTAATAAAAATAACATGATTAAAATATCAACTTTGCAGCTAATATACAACCATCTATAGACCTTTTTATGTTGACTTATCCTATCCTTAATCTTCTTATACCGGTACAGAAAATCTTGACCGTAAACAGTTCTTTTTTCTCTAATTTTAACCATTTTTTTTATATGCTCATTTTGTGTATTGTTGTAAATAGTGTTGTTTCTTGTTTATTTCATGCCATTGCCACGACCTTCAAAAATATGTTCTAAAAATAGTTGTTCTAGCAATATTAATGTCAGCCAAGTAACAAGCAATGAAAAGATAAGCAAATTTTACTCAAGCAAAGCCAATACTGGTACATTTGATGCAGATTATTTAAATTCTACCTTTGATCGTAAATTTGTACATCTATAGTAAATCCGTTGAACTTCAGCAAATTGGAAGCCCTGATTTTGAGTATGCAATGCAAGCCTGATGTGATTTCTATTTGTGAAACTTGGATCAGACCAACGCACTCTGGATCTTACAATAACTTGGATGGGCACAAATTTGTATCAAATAGCCGTAAAGCTTGTATAGGGGGTGGGTTGCCTTTTATGTGAAAAACAGTCTTCAGTTTAATGTCATTAATGAATTGCTTGTAATGGATGAGAAAATTTTTGAATCTCTTTTTATTCAAGTGCAAGTCGGAAAAGAAACTATTGTTTGTGGTACAATTTATCGTTCCCCTGTCGACCTTGTTAAAGCACATCTAGATTTTAGACTTCAACTAATAGAATGTCTTGAAAAGCTGGATGCCAAAAGAAAATGTTACATATTTGGTGATTTTAATTATGATCTTGCCAAATTAAATGAGAATACTCATGTTAGTGATTTCACTGAGGTAATGTTAAATCATAACTTCTGCTCTATAATAAATAAGCCTACTAGAATTACAGATACTAGCGCAACAGTGTTAGATCACATATGGACAAATGCGTATACTGATCATATAAAATCTGGAATTATTTTGCATTCTGCATCAGATCACTTGCCTGTATTTATGTGCGCTGATAAAAGTAAAGCTACTTCTTCAAATATCCTTACTAGAAGCTTTAATGATGCTAATATGAGAAAATTTAATCTTGATTTGCAAAATATTGATGTAAACCCTGTTTTAAACGAAACCAAAACTAATCAGTCTTATATGCTTTTGGCAGATAAGTATCACCAAGTGTTTGATAAATCGTTTCCATTGATACAATTAAATAACAACAATAAAAACAGCTGGTTTGATAAAGATTTGCAAAAACTATTGCAAATAAAAGAAAAGATGTTCAGAAAATACTGCGCTAAGAAAAATTTGCTTTCCAAAATTAATTACAATAAAGCAAGAGACATCTACTTTCGTACTTTAAAAGAAAAGGAAGCTCGTTATTCATCAGTTTTTGAGAGACATAAAAATAACTTGAAACAAATATGGAAAATTGTTAATAATCTTTTCGGTAAAAAGAAATTAGATCCCTGCTCTACTCTTAAAATTAACAATCAGTTGACCAGTGATGCTGCAACAATTGCTAATCACTTTAATCTTCACTTTGCTGAAGTTGGCACTAAGCTGGTCAACAACCTTCCTCCTATTTCTCATAATTTCAAGGAATACTTGCCTCTTCCTTCTTCAAATTCCCTTTACTTTAACCCCACTTCTCCTCTTGAGATTAAAAGAATTATTACTGATTTAAAATCAAAAAATAGTAGTGGAATGGATGGGATCCCTTCAAAAGCTTTAAAATGTACCCCAGACAACATACTATGGGCTATTGCTCACATTTTTAATCTCTCTTTAAGTAACGGTGAATTTATTGATGCTTTTAAAGTAGCTAAAGTAGTACCTGTTTTTAAGAAAGGTTCGACCTATGATGTTAATAACTACAGGCCAATCAGCTTATTACCTGTGTTGTCAAAAATTTTGGAGAAATTGGTGTATAAACGTCTCGTTAGTTTCTTGACTGGACAAGGTTTTTTTCAAAAAAATCAATTTGGTTTTAGGAAAAATTTTTCTACCAGCCATGCAACTACGCTATTGGTAGAAAATATCACGACAGCCTTTGAAAAAAAGCAGTCAATGATTGGAGTATTTTTAGATTTATCCAAAGCGTTTGACACTATAGATCATAAAACATTGTTACATAAATTAATGCATTACGGGGTAAGGGGTCTACCTTTAGAATGGTTTTCTAGCTATCTGAATGACCGCACTCAACAAGTAGTATGCAACAATCGATTATCTGATATTTTGAAAATAAAGTGTGGTGTCCCACAAGGCTATTCTTGGACCTTTGCTGTTTTATATATATGTAAATGATTTTTGCAGATGTATAAGAAAAGGTAAGACTATAATGTTTCCTGATGATACAAATTTATTTTTTAGTGAAAGTTCTTATGAGAAAGTATTCCAAGTGGCTAATGAAGAGTTAATAAGTATTGATAATTGGCTCACAGCTAATAAACTTTCTCTTAACATAAATAAAACTAATTACACATTGTGTTCCGCACTCCAAATAGTAAGCTTCCTTATCAACATGCTCTCCAGTTGAGGAACAGAGAAATTAAAAGAGTCGTTTCTGTTAAATTTTTGGGCGTTATAGTACATGAACATTTGTCTTGGAAACCTCATATGGAAGCGCTATTGAGTAAAATTAGGATTACGTGCAGTATTGTTCACAAAATTCGCAATCATTTGAGCCAGCGCATATTACTTTTGCTGTATAACTCTATGATAAAAAGCCATCTCCAATATTGCATTATGACTTGGTGCAATGGAAATAAGACCATGGTTAAAAAACTTCAAAGTTCGGTTAACAAGTTTATTAGATTAATATTTAAGCTGAATTATAGAGATAGTGTTAAAATTCTGATGCAACAGTATAGTCTTTTGACGATTCATCAATTAGAAGAATTAGAAACTGCTAGCTTTATGTACAAATATTTACACGATGACTTGCCAGTAACTTTTCGGAATCTCCTTGACGACAACCAGTTAGCTAGTAGTACCTCTCGTCAGACTAGAAGTCAATCTAATCTATTCCCCCGGTTTTGTAAAATCGAATTAACTAAACAATCTTTGAAATATCGAGGTCCATTGACTTGGAATTCTATTCCAGTAGCCATTCGGCAAAACAAATCGCACAATTCTTTCAAAAAAGCGATTAAAAAAAACATGCATGACTTGGCCTACCACTACAGTAACTTATAAATTTATTGTGAAAAGTTCATACCGTAATTGCATTCTGTTTGATTTAAAAGGCGAAAAAGAGAAAGTTTATTTAATTGATTTAAAAGGCAAAAACAGATATCTGCTGTTAGTTTTTCTTTTACAGATTTGAGTTTCTCCAACCATCTCCCATTCGATGAGCATTTCAAATTTTTTTGGTTTTCCAGTTTCCAATCCCAACAATCCTACGTTGTATGAAACATTTCTTTAATCTGCATCAGTTTTGTTGCGTATTCAACTGACTTGAACAATTTGAGCGAATTTACTGATGAAAGTTGATGATTATTATTTTTTGAACCACTATCGGTATCGTAGTTGAACGTCAAATTATAATTGGCTTACTGCTTATCTCTCGTTCAAGTAAATTTTGCTTTGCAAGTTGCAACCCATTTTTTATTTTTGGTCATTACTGTTTACGTGGCGTATTGTTTTTTTTTAAGTAGGCCTGTAGCAAACAAAAAGTTAACCTAAGGTGCAGCGACCGTGCATTTTCTAAAAAAAGTTGTGTTTATTTTTTAACTCCTGCACGTTTCAATATATATCGTTTTGTCGCTGTAACCTGTTTTTCGGCCATTGTTTTTGTTCCTTGTTTTCGTTAGGTGTTTTTCTGGTCGTTAAATAAAATAAACTACTACTATTAGGTTCCACTCTACTTTCAGAGGCCGATTAAAAGTAACTTCCGATGGTTGGCGGAGATATGGTTTGCCTGGGGGAGAAAACCATTACAAAATGAGATCATTGTCGGAAACTAACACTTTTGCATATTCGTCATTTCGTAGGATTAACGTTTTTCTTCTTTTGTCAAGCATATCTTCACCAGCATTCGTAATGCCGCACAAGACAAAAAAGCTCTTTCATCTGACAAACTCTTCAGAACACTTTTTTGTCCTTTTCTCCTGTATCTGACCAATCAGTTTTTGCATATTTTGCGGTATATGTTTGTCATTGAGAATATTGCTTAAAGTTGCAACGGTAAACGACACATCCTGCCAGGTTAGGTTTGTATACATAGTGTTTGGCTATAATTTTAACATGAGCAAAGGCGTTTCGCACAGTTTTGCAGTGAAAATTTTTTGAGGCCATATGTCAGATACCTTGGGGGTCTTTCGAGACATGAAATTATCAAAATTGCAACTTCAGTAGGCACATACAAAAATTACATCATTTATGCTACCAGTAATCTGAAAGCTAAATGCAAAAGAAGGAAACCACAGTAAAATTTACCTATGAAAACTAACAATTTAGTCAGTTGCCAATCTGTTTTTATTTTTTATTTTTATTTTGTATATTTTGTTGCATACTTATCCTCCTATCACGAGAAAGCGATATAACGAGTTCGCTTAGGAGTTGCCAGCCATCTGTCTACCACACCAAGATGGGGGAATCCCGCTAAGTGCCTTTCCCAACGGCACAACAAGTAAACTTACCGGCTTGATCTCCACACTGTCTCTTTAATGCTGAGCGTCGAGTAAGAAAGCTGTGAATATCAATTTTAAAGTCATTAATTTGACCCGACTCGGAAACAAACCGAAGTCTACAGCTCTCGAGGTAAACGCTCTTACCACTCGGCCATCTGAGCAGCCTAATTAATACAGTACGTTAGTAGTCTATCGATAAAAACAAAGCCAACACAAACTGCTAAAATTTGCCAAAGAAGTTCATAAAGTCACCCTATTAAATTTAAGTGCCTTTCACAATGAATGAACTAGCGAACAGCCAAAAAGAGTAGGCTACCAGGAATAGGCAAAGAAGAAGATAAGCTTCCATCAGGCCTTCATAAAATTTATGCAAATAATTTAACTTCTGCAAAAACTTTCAATCAACACAATTTTACCTGGCAAACCGTTTACCGGTACGGCAGTACATTATCTGATTATTAACCATACGGTAGGCACTGACTAGGCTAATCAATCACTTGAACTTACGGAAAACAACTAGACTAGTTGAATCAACTTTAGCAGTCAAAATCAACTTAAAATGTTGCAAAATACCGTGTTGTCTATTTTTAAATATCAAATTCTGATTTTCGTTCTCATTCTCGAGACTGCTACACCTTTAACTTAACCACATTCTAGCCTCTTCAAAACTCTGAACTGTAGGTTTCGAGCTTTTCCGTTTCCTAGGCTAAGTCAACAGGATAAATACCATTAAATTTGTCTTCGTTTGATTTAAAGCGCCTGGTTCAAGTACGTAATTCTCTCTTGCACCTGTATCGTACATTCAACTCCTTTTTTTGAGATTTTTTAAAGTTTTATGACCAATTTTGTCCAAAAATAATGAATTTGGAGCGAAAAATGCATGCAAAAGGTCTTGGCTTCTCGGTTTTTCTTCATATGCATCAGAGCGGAACGGAGTGAACGACCTTTTCTACACAAATGATGCTGTGACGTAATAAATCAAACAAGAGTTTCCAGTCATTACGTATACAGTCTTTGGTGAGGATATTGTGTATAGTGTATAGGGTGAGGGTATAGGGTATTGAGGGTGAGGTGAGGGTATAGTCTTTGAGTGTGGTGCCTCTGAGCAAACTGCAGACCACATCATTTCTACATGCCCCCTACATCGTGCACCAAAAGGAATACAAGGTCTGTTGGTCCTGGATGATGACACCCGACGCTGGCTTAAAATCAACGCCGTCAACATCTAAACCGTCGGAAGAGGACGCCCAACCACACGACGACGACGACGAGGTGAGGGTATGCAAATGTGTAGAAGAGATTAATTAGCGTTTGTCTATCAACATAATGTCTGATGTTGCATAAGATTCTCGCTGCACTTGCACGTTTTTTTATAACATTTTCAATTTGTAAGTTCCATTTTAAAGCTCGATCAATGGGTACTGCCAGACATTTTGCATTATTTTGTTCTTGAATTGTCAACTCTCCCATTTTTAGATTGATTTAATAGTAAACTGTTAAAAATGATGACACTCTTTGACTAACATTCATTAATTAATAGACACGAGCTTTCGCCAGTGTAACGCTGGCTTCATCAGGTGGCTGCAAAATAGACATTAGACTTTTTTTAGCTTAGGGTTTTTGTGTACTATCGTTAGTGCTTATATGTTTTGCAGCCACCTGATAAAGCCAGCGTTACACTGGCGAAAGCTCGTGTCTATTGATAAATAAATGTTAGTCAAAGAGTGTCATCATTTTTAACAGTTTACCATTAACGATGACTAACACGGCTAACCCCCCTGTTGATTTGATTTAATAGCTTTCTTTCACTCCTTGGCTGAGTAAAAAAATAAGTTGTCTTGGAATAATTAATGGACAGCCTATTGCACACCATCCAATCATTAATGCCATTTAACTGTTCATTTACTTGTTGTTGAAGGTGATCGATATTTCTATTTTTCAGCATCAGTACCGTGTCATCAGCAAATAAATTAACATAAAATTTAGTGTGAAGAGATAAATCATTGACATACAGCAAGAATAGTAAAGGACCCAAGGTTGATCCCTGTGGTACACCACATTTAATTACGTTGTTTCTTTACTGGGAACCATTACATTCTGTGGACTGCTGACGATTACTTAGGTAGCCAAAAAGAAGGTCATGCATATTGCCTCTAATGCCTTAAGCTTCCAGCTTTTTTAGAAGTATTTTGTAATTGACCGTATCAAAGACCTTTGACAAGTCTAGAAATATACAGCATGTAAAGTATCCTTCATCAATATCGAATTTTAATTTATTTGTCAAATCAACAATAGCCATTTCCGTAGAATGGCCTTCTGGAAACCCATGCTGTTGTGTAGAAATAATATTATGTTTGTCAAGTCTAATACAAAGTAACTTTTCTAAGACCTTTGATACTGGAGACAGGAGTGATATTGGTCTATAGACAGACAGACAGACAAGTTTATTTTCATATTACAACTACAAGCACTCAAAAAACTTTAAAAAGCAAAAAACAGTAGATTTAATCTAAACATGCAACCGTCTTCTATTCGCTCATACAAAACTAATGATCTCTTAATAGTTCATATTAATATTAGATCTATCCTCAAAAACTTTGATAACTTATCCCACTTTTTATCTGAATTTTCCACTTCTCCGGATATAATTTGTCTTACTGAGACTCGCTCATAGGCGCGGGAAGTGGGGTGCCAGGGGGGGCTCAAGCCCCCCTGAACTTTTTTTAGCCCCCCTGAACCATTTGAGCCCCCCCTGACAATTAAAAAAATTATGCACTGAGTGCGACGTGATTAATGCTCGCAACGTACATACGTAATGAAGCAAATATTTTTTAAAGTGCTTTTAACCAACGAAGAATCACTATTCTTTTAAAAATCAGTCAGTTATTATTCACTTGGTCAACGTAAAATTTGGTAAAATTTTCAATGCTAGAAGTTCATTTTTAACCGTGTTTTATATCAGCGTTTGCAAACCTTTACAGCAGTCATGGACGATGGCCCAGTAAAAGTATAATGGCTGTCAATTCTTGTAGCTGCCAAACACTTTACGCCAAACTACTCTGAATGCTCGAATGAAAGTCGCTACTGATCATGGGAATTACGTAAATCGTAAACGAAAATGCGGTGAAGTGCAAAAAAACGGTCCTCAATCCTTCAGATGTTCCGAATTCCACCAAAATTTTTGTGAAAAGCTAAAAAAAAGGTCTTCACGGCCCGGACGCGTTACATGAACTGGAAATGTTGGTGGCCAACCTGATTTGTGTACATGCCAAATTGACCCGCGATCGACAGCCAAGCATCCAAAGATCGACCGGTACATCGCGATCGACTGGTTGGGCACCCCTAATTAAGCTTATATGAGCTGGTGCAAGTTCTCTTCTGGTTGAGTTTTTTAATGGTTTTGAATTTTTTCTACCAACCCAATGAAGCGGCTAAATCACTACTAAACTGGCACCGATGATCAGTAGGCTACTCGATTTGAGGGGGATGCCATCCCCCCTGAAAACAACACCATCCCCCCCATAAAACATTTTAGCGTAAACCATTCCCTTACAACTATAATGACCATCTCTTTTTAGGTCTGCATGAAAAGTTGTAGCCTACCACCCCCCATAAGTGTTTTCACAACTCGAGCACTGCCGATGATTGTTACTAAAATTGAGCTAGTACGCCTACCTAAATACCTATATCTACACATCTCATTATGTTAAAAAATGGTTCAGTGCTTTATTTTGATTGTGTGTTTTTTGATATTTTTAAACCTCAATGGGGCATTGTTTGTTGCATGTAACTCTGATCAGCAAAGCAAAAGTTAGATCGGGCAAATTTTGTTTGCCTACTTTTTGGTTTTGTGATTGAGGTATTTGCATTTTACAAATACATGAGTAGTAATTCGAGCATGGTTAGAAAAGCCTAATGGTAGTAAGCAATCTTGTTTTCCATGATAAAAGATTATCCTGAAAAAATTCCGGTCACTTGAGCGGCATGCAATTGATGTCTATCAAAATAGGTCTGCTGAGTGTCCTGCTCTTAAAAACGTGCGTTCGAAAAAAGGGGGGTCTGGGGGGCTTTGCCCCCCAGACGTTGACACGATCTTACTATTTTGAGCCCCCCCTGTCCAAAAAACGTTCCCGCGCCACTGGACTCGCTTAAACAAAAATCCTTTGTTTTACATCAACATACCTGGCTATCAATTTGTCTATGCCAACTCAACTAGCTCGGCTGGTGGTGTAGGAATTTACGTTTCTGCACAAATTGATTTTGATGTGTATGCTAAAAACAAGCTTGATGTTAATTGTGAAGATTTATGGATTTCCTTAAACAGCAAAAAATTACATAGGAAGATAATTATAGCCACTATTTATCGTCATCCCTCATCAGATGCAAAACCCTTTATAGAAGCATTAAATTCCACATTACTCGAACCAAACATTTTAAATTCAACTATTTTTCTCCTAGGTGACTTCAATATCAATATTTCGCAATCCTGCCGCTCACCTACTGCACAAAATTATCTCGATATGCTTTCAAGTCATGCTCTTTATCCGACTATTACTAGACCTACTCGGATAACTCCCAACTCTTTCACTATAATTGACCACATCATTACTAATTGTAACTCCCATCATATTTCTCCCGGAATAATAGAAAGTAATCTGACTGACCACTATCCTATTTTCTGCAGGATTCAAAACACAATTACTAGCAAACGTCATATAAATACTATTATAGAGTAATGAAGAATTTTGATTCCGAAAAATTCCTTCTAGATCTTGCCTCCAAATTGCATAATTACGACTTACCAGATTTAAACATAAGCAATGTAAATAATGTTTTTGATGAAATACTTGAAATAATCTCTTCGACCATTAATACTCATGCCCCCTTAAAGCTAGCGTCTAGAAAAAACAGAAAATATTAAGCAAACCTTGGCTTACAAAAGGAATTATCAAGTCTATCCGACATAAACAATTGATCCACAAATCCTTTTATCTTTTAGGCAGCGACCAGCAAAAATTGTTTTATAAAAGATATGCAAACAAACTTACCAAAGTCAAGCAATTATCAAAAAAACTTTACTTTGAAAATGAATTTAATAACTCAGACAAACCACGTAAAATGTGGAAGACTTTACGTAACCTACTTCCCTCCAAAATGTCCTGTTCTGTTCCAAAAGTTCTTGAAATAAATAATTCTGACGCAAATCATCCTGCGGACATTGCTAATCATTTCAATAACTATTTCTGTGGAATAGGAAAATCACTTGCAGATCAAATCAATGATTCATGCAACAAAGACCCGTCACACTTTCTTCGAAACAGAATACCAGAATCCATTTTCATTACTCCTACATACCCTTAAGGAATAGAGCGTATTATATCATCTCTGCGTAATAGTTCTTCTTCTGGTCCCGAAGGCTTTTCTTCTTTCTTTATAAAAACTGCTTCGACTGTTCTTGCTTCTCCATTATCCTTTATTTTCAATTTCTGTATTGAGAACGGCATCTTTCCAGAATCGCTTAAAATTTCAAAAGTTATACCTATCTATAAATCTGGTGCTAAATCTGAGGTAAGTAATTATCGTCCTATTTCACTCCTTCCTGTGTTATCTAAGGTATTTGAAAAAGTATTACACAAAAGAATTACCACCTTTGTCGAAAAGCATTCTGTTCTTTCATCTACTCAATATGGTTTTAGGGCGAATTACTCTCCCGAACATGCGGTTCTAGATGTAGTTTCTACATGCTACAACAATATCTCTAATAAACAGTACACAGGTCTTATCATGCTCGATTTGAAGAAAGCATTTGATTCCGTGACTCATACAATATTACTGAGTAAGCTGGATCACTATGGCATACGGGGTAACGCACATAAATTACTTTCATCCTATTTATGCAATAGACGACAATATGTGAACATTAACAATGTTAACTCTGACACACAATCTATTAACTATGGCGTTCCGCAAGGATCGATATTAGGACCTCTTTTATTTTTGCTCTACATAAATGACTTGGAAAATTCAATGAATAATACACCTAGACTTTTCGCAGATGATACATGTATAATTGCCAACTCATCTTCTATTTTAGAACTAGAACAGCATTTAAACCTGGAACTGAACAATATAGCAAGTTGGATATCAGCCAACAAGCTTACTCTTAATCCTGCAAAATCTTTTGCCTTAATTGTTTCTCCTAAATCTTTTGCCTTAATTGTTTCTCCTAAATCTAAAAACAATTCTATTACTATGAATCTATCTTACCAACAATGCAAAATTGAGGTAGTTGACTGTGTCAAATACCTTGGAATACATTTAGATAATAAATTGCAATTCAAACAACATATTAAAATGCAAGAAACCAAACTTTCTCGTCTTCTTGGAGTTCTTTACAAAACCAAATCGTTTTTACCCAACCATATACTTAAAAAATTATATTATGCGTTTATCCACTCTCATTTGACTTTTGGATTACTAGTTTGGAGTGCAACTCCTAAATCTAATTTATCAAAATTGCAAAGAATTCAAAACAAAGCAATTCGTTTACTTGCAGGAGCGGCTTGGCGAGATCATGCTTCTCCTCTCTATGCGCAACTTAATATTTTGTCCTTGGATAAACTAGTTTTACTTGTCTTAGCAAGTTTTATGCATAAATACCATCTTAAAAAATTACCGAAAATTTTTGACAATATATTTACTTTGGTATCATCAATTTACTCCCGATCAACTAGAAACTCTTCCAAATATCAACAATACTTTATTCCTCAGTTTGCTACTAATTTACTTCAAAGTCACATCAAGTTTCGAGGCTCAAAAATCTGGAACAGCATACCCGATAAACTTAAACAACAAAATTACAAACAGTTTAAAAATAAATACAAAAAGTTATTACTTATACTTTAAATTTTTGTCTATTTGGATTAGATTAATGATGTAGTTTTGGTACTGTATTCCGTAATTCGGCAACACATTTATTTTATTTTTTTTTCTGTCTTTTTTCCTTTTCTTTTTTGATAGTATGAAACTTGATTATGTCATATGTACTAGATATTTTCACAGGTGGTCGCTTGACTCGAAGACCTTTAGGTCCCTTCGCGACCTTCCTATGTACATCTGTAAGTCTTTGTGCAGTGATTTATTTAACGTTGATGTTATTGTTTGTGATTGTTTAACATCGTGGGCTTTCAGATGCATGAAAATAAACTGGTTGTTGTTGTTGAGCTCATTTACTTGCAATATGAGGAAGCCGTGAAGGGACGTGAAGTCTTCGAGTCAAACGACTACCTTTTGTTTGCTTTCATGAACAGAATGATGCTCACATTTAATTCTCCTTGTAACAGCAATAAAATAGCCACATCTTTCCATATGTGGCTAATTAAGAGAACTACAAGAACTACAAGTAAAATCCAGTGACTTAATTTTTATATGCAACCAATACTTGCTCGCGATATGTTTGCGTAAACTTTTGAAGTTTTAAACGTTGAATAGCAGTTGGTATCGAATTCCAAACCTTAGACCCCTGATACTTGATAAGACCTTTGCGCACGGCTTGTTCAAAACAGAGGGATCGCTAAATTATCACTAGAGGAAGACCTAGTAGAACGTTTGTGTGCTAATCACACCTTGTGAAAATAGGTTTGAAAATATTTTGGTTGGAAGTGGTAAACAGATTTGTGGAGAAATTTCGCCATTTCCATTTTAGCTACATCTCTTACTTTTAGAATGCTTAGACGATCAAAACACGGTGTCGCATGCTCGCGCCAATTCAAAGAACAAATCGCACGCACAGCTTTGTTTTGTAGCAATTGCAGCTTTTTAAGGTGCGATGTGTACGTTGAGCCCCAAAGGAGGCCTATAATTCCGTATAAAATATGAGGATAAACTATCGAGTAGTAGAGCATTAAAAGAGCGGAGTTGGGTAAATAATGTTTCAATTTAGTTTTATACCGTGAAATGGAGTTACTTTGAACAGTTTTGAACTTGAAAATGTCCCAACTTTCTCATCTCTTATCTAATCTTAACAAAATTGCGGTATGTTTGGGGGAAGACACAGCTAATCATCTTGCATACATATGACAAATTAGAAATTATATCTTCCTGTGTTTTTTTTTTAAACGTTGCTGTTCAAAGTAACCCCGCATTTGGGCTTGCTTTGAACACCAACCTTTTTTAAAATAATTGCTCAGGTTTAGTCGGCTGCAGTACAACATTGAACACCAGAATGAGTTTTAAAAAAGTTTATATGAAACGAATGCCCATAAAAAGACACAATGCAGTAAATGGAAGTGTGACTGTACCGGTACAATAAAAAATGTATTAATGTCAGTGTTTTCAGACGAAAAAGATATATTCAAACACAAAAGTATGTAAAACGAAAATCAAATGAATCAGTAGATCACAACCATTGCAGGTCAGGGTAGTCAGCTATTACTGTGGACTGTGTTAATGGCACTGGTTTACTATTTTCCCCATTCTTTTTCAAGATCAGGAAACCGGTAGAACCTCCTATTGTTGAGTGGAATTTTTTTTTCATTTTCTCTACATCTTACCAGTTGTAAGCGAAAAAGTCCTCGCGAAAAAAATTGTAAGCGAAAAAAATTGTAGGCCTTAAGCGAAAAAAATTGTAAGCGAAAAAACTTCGAGATCCAGGACTTTTGGTATGAACCCTTGGCATAGGTATAGTTCTTGATCGCTGCTATGTTTTTTCTGAAATAATTTGCAAAATATTAGTAAATCATGGACTAATTAAAGTGACACAAGTCGGTGTCATACAACAAACATGTTTTTATTTGGCAAAACGACTTTTTACAGAAAACTGTAGAATGGGGGGTTACTTTGAACTAATTCAAAGCAATGGTGGTCTTAGGAATGTGCAAACCATGCGATCGCACAGGTCCTCCTCTAAAAGAGAAAGCCCCCCTCAAAAAAAAATCATCATGATAACTATGAAAAAATTTTTTCTATTTAAACTTGAACCATATCAATAAAATTAATTTTAGTTTTTTTATTTCAAATTATTTATAATTTAAATTATTATTATTTTTTCTTTATTTAAATTATAATTCTTTTTTTATTTAATTTAACTTGTAGTTATTTTTTCATTTCTATTTATTTTAATTATTTTTTTGTTTTTTTCATAATTTTTTATTTAATCCTTTTATTAATTTAAATTATTTTTATAATTATTTTTACAATTTTTTAAAATTACTTTTTATTTATTTTAAATCATTTCTAGTTTTTAGTTTAGTTTTAGTACCATATAAAATAAACACTTATTTTGTAAACTTGAATCATTATACATCATCAGAATTAGTTTCGGTTCTTCCAAATAGGAACCACACCCTTGCCACCTTTAAAATAACCTCCCCCAAAAAATCCCTTTTGAAAATAAAGCCCTTCTCAAAAAGAAAAATGCGGAAACTCCAAAAAACACTTCTCTTTATGTTAACTTGAACCAAACCATTAAAATTTATTTTAGTTATTCCAAATTTAACCTTCCATAAAAATAATTTTCATTTTAATAAAACTCTGCATTGCAACACTGCAAACAATTTTTCTGAACCATTTCTTTTTTTATCTCTAATCAAAGCTGAACCACCTCAAAGTGAAACTTCTCAGTTTCTGTATCTTATGATTATAATAGACTGAGTTGTACCCCACTGTGTAATGGCTGAATCTTTAGCAATAATGATTAGTCAGTGTAATGTAGACTTCCTGAAAGTTAACAGAGCATATCTTACTGGTTTACAGTGCAGTTATTATGGTAAAATTTTTGATGATTTGTAACCAAAGGTATACCGTATTGCACGACGCTCTGCATTTTGAGATAGTAGCTTTGATGCTCGATTAGGGTAGCATGACATTTTATAGAGCATGGTTAATTTTGGTTTGTTCCTTACGGAACTGGACTTTTGAAACCTTAGCTGTTTGTAACTATAATGCCTCTATGCTGTCGCATAGTTTAAATCACGTAAGCTATGTTGTTTATATCTGGTCATATTAGTGTTAAGCTTTTCTTGGTTGTTGGGCCCTAGTAATATTGTGCAGTTTGAGATTACAGTACATCCTCGCTTATCCGGCCCTCGATTATCCTGCTCCTCGATTAACCGGTCGTGTTCAACAGGCAGACACGTTTTATATTATTATGTAATAGTTACTATTTTGTGTATTACGGAATAATTATTACTATGGCTGGTTAATGTAGAAGATTTTTCAAATCAGTTAAAGTAGAGGTTTTGCTGAAAGGCGAGAAAGCACTATCAAACAAACCTCCATCCTTTCGTTTTTCAGCAATAGTACTGATGAAAGTTAAACTGTTTGATAACTTATTTTGTTGAACTATGTGATTTTAAACTTTACCCAAATGTCTCTTTCGTTTAGCAGTTAAATTGTTTTGTGGCTAAGCTTGTTCTCATACTAACTTCGTTTTTTTCGTTCTTTTTTCTTAAGGTCTTTTCTTATCCAGCCAAATGCTTATCCGGTCAAGATTTTGGAAAAAGGTTGCCCAACATGACCGGATAATCGAGGATGTACTGTATTAAGAAGTTTTGTTCTTATTAAGATTGTCTGAAATAATCAGTATGTATACCTCATATTAGATGCCAAAACTCTTTCCAAATTCTTGCGAGACTTTGACGTTTATTTTGGTTTGCTACACATTGTACTGCATGTGTATCAAACTTACATAAATTGGTTTCAATTACTAAAAAGAAATTAGCACAGTGAAAGCCACATTAATGTACAGTAATTAGTGTAACTGTTTTGATTGGAAGTTGCAGTTTGTGGAAATAATACATTGTTTTAATGTTGCATTTTGACTTTGTGACTAGAAGAGTAGTGTTGAGAGATTTCTTGCTTTAAATGTATATGGATGCTATTTGGAAACTAAAGTTGTGGTGATTAAACTTTAATTTCATTAATTCAAAACCACTGATTATGATGTATTCAGAAGCTCAGAAAAGAATATCATGGAAGTAACCATCAGAGCTGACTCTTTACTGCTTCACCAGAACTAAGCATCATTTTGCGAATTATCTAAGCACTAGCTCATTATATTTTTGAAAAGTATACATTCGGCTTTAGGGAGTAAACTTTTCTTATTTTTCACTTAATGCAAATAGTCCAAAATATGAGAACAAAAGTGTTTTATCTTGTGCATAAAGATGATGAAAAATTAATTGGAAGTGGTGCAATATCTCACAAACCACAGTACGTAGCAGCCTTGAATTGAAGTGTTGTTCAAATATTAACAGATTACCTTTTATTTCTAGAAATTGAAGAAAAGACATTTTAAAATTCTTACAATACAGGGTGTCCAAAAAAAATGACACCATTTGTGATCCAAATAATACCAAATAGTCTTATTTTTTTGGGACACCCTGTATAATAAGAAAAGCAGTTATTGAAGGAAAGTGGAAAAAAGGATGAAACAGGAGAAGTAATCTTACAGACACAGTCCAGTTTCAGGATCATCATAGCAGTTCCGCAGATATTTCAGTAGAAAGAAAAGTAATTAACTGGAAGCTTTTTGCCTGAACTTCGCACACTCAGTTGCTTATCCTTACAGGTTTGCATCAGCAATGTGCTTGATCACAGGTAAATTTATTGTTTATTGTCGTTATGAATTGCCACTAACTGCAAAGAGCATTGCAAGCTGTCACTCTCACTAGCAGCATTGCAAGCTGTCACTAGCAGGTGCAGCAATATTGTATGTAAGTTGATGTTAAAATGAATCATTGCGAGTATACCAAAACTGATTTACCGTTAATATAGCCAACTAGTTCGTGGTTTACTTAAGCTATCAATATTGTATATATACAGTAGATTAAGCAAATCATTCCATGCCTCTAATTTTTCTTAAGTTCTGGGAGGTTTTTAATGAACCCTAGCCTTGTTATAGCCTACCAATTACTGGCAGTAAATGATGTTTCTACATTACATGCATTAAATGAGCTTTTTTGATTGGCGCTTCTCAAGTAACTTCCTATCAAATGCCTATTATAATGTGCTTTAGTACACACTACAGCGTTTTGGAACTTGGATCCCAAAAGGCCCCCTCTACAGTTGTTGCACAGGCCCCCCTTCGTCTAAGACCACCGCTGGTTCAAAGTAACCCCCGATTTTTCTCCAGGGGGGGTCAGTTGAAATTAAACGTGTTTTTACATAAATATGAACGCCACCACCAAACTTCATTGACATATTTTGAACAAGGGGTAGTAGAGCTACAATTTACTAAACGTAATTGGTTTTACTGCTCACACTTTTTTAGCTACCAACAAAAGTATATCTACCTTCAAAAAATGCACTTTTTAAAATAGTTCTTCTTTTCAAATGTTTGTCTTCAAGTTGCAGATGCAGGGTAACTTAAACAATTTTGTTGATTCACAAAAAAGTAAAATAAAAGATCAAAGCTGATATTGAGCAATTTCAAAGCTGATATCAAAGCTGATATTGAGCTCAAGCCCCCCCTGAACTTTTTTTAGCCCTCCCTGAACCATTTGAGCCCCCCCTGACAATTGAAAAAATTATGCACTGAGTGCGACGGTATTAATGCTCGCAACGTACATACGTAATGAAGCAAATATTTTTTAAAGTGCTTTTAACCAACGAAGAATCACTATTCTTTTAAAAATCAGTTAGTTATTATTCACTAGGTCAACGTAAAATTTGGTAAAATTTTCAATTTTTGAATTTTATTTTTAACCGTGTTTTATATCAGCGTTTGCAAACCTTTGCAGCAGTCATGGACGATGGACCAGTAAAAGTATAATGGCTGCCAATTCTTGTAGCTGCCAAACACTTTACGCCAAACTACTCTGAATGCTCGAATGAAAGTCGCTACTGATCATGGGAATTACGTAAATCGTAAACGAAAATACGGTGAAGTGCAAAAAAACGGTCCTCAATCCTTCAGATGTTCCGAATTCCACCAAAATTTTTGTGAAGAGCTAAAAAAAAGGTCTTCATGGCCCGGACGCGTTACATGAACTGGAAATGTTGGTGGCCAACCTGATTTGTGCACATGCCAAATTAACCCGGGATCGACAGCCAAGCATCCAAAGATCGACCGGTACATCGCGATCGACTGGTTGGGCACCCCTAATTAAGCTTATATGAGCTGGTGCAAGTTCTCTTCTGGTTGAGTTTTTTAATGGTTTTGAATTTTTTCTACCAACCCAATGAAGCGGCTAAATCACTACTAAACTGGCACCGATGATCAGTAGGCTACTCGATTTGAGGGGGATGCCATCCCCCCTGAAAACAACACCATCCCCCCATAAACATTTTAGCGTAAACCAATTCTTACAACTATAATGACCATTTCTTTTTAGGTCTGCGTGAAAAGTTGTAGCCTACCACCCCCCATAAGTGTTTTCACAACTCGAGCACTGCCGATGATTGTTACTAAAATTGAGCTAGTACGCCTACCTAAAAACCTATATCTACACATCTCATTATGTTAAAAAATGGTTCAGTGCTTTATTTAGATTGTGTGTTTTTTGTTATTTTTAAACCTCAATGGGGCATTGTTTGTTGCATGTAACTCTGATCAGCAAAGCAAAAGTTAGATCGGACAAATTTTGTTTGCCTACTTTTTGGTTTTGTGATTGAGGTATTTGCATTTTACAAATACATGAGTAGTGATTCGAGCATGGTTAGAAAAGCCTAATGGTAGTAAGCAATCTTGTTTTCCACGATAAAAAATTATCCTGAAAAAGTTCCGGTCACTTGAGCGGGCATGCAATTGATGTCTATCAAAATAGGTCTGCTGAGTGTCCTGCTCTTAAAAACGTGCGTTCGAAAAAAGGGGGGTCTGGGGGGCTTTGCCCCCCAGACGTTGACACGATCTTACTATTTTGAGCCCCCCCTGTCCAAAAAACGTTCCCGCGCCACTGAACATGGAAGAAACAAGTCGAGGAGAATATAAAGAAGATTGGGTTGAGGGTGGAGGAAGCTACAGATCGCGCGAGATGGAGAGAGGGAGTGGAAGCGATTGCTGAAGGAATGAGGTGCATCCGGCCACCTTCGGACACGAGGAAAAACCGGATTAAAACTGGACGATGATGATGATGATATTATATTCACAGCCACTACTACATAAATCAAGAGAAGATTCAAAGTTACTAATAGCAGTTTTCACTTCAGGTCAGCCACTAAGTTTGTCTTCCTATGAAAAGGAGAACAGTTTGAGAAAGCAACAAAGAAAAAGGCAATATAAACAGAAGCACACAATGTAAAATAGTCCAACTTTTGCTTTTTGTCAGCTACGACTGTACGAGTAGAGCTAAAACAACACAAACACTATCCTACAGTAAAAGACAGATAACCTACCATTAATATCACCTTAGAAGAGTATATTAAGCTGTATTAGTGAGTTTTCTTAAACTTCATCATGAGAAATGAATTCAGGGCAAGCAGTTTGGATTATACCATGTACTTAGAAAAGAAACAACTTTTTGCTTCTTGCTTGAAGCATTCTCCATGTAGTAGATACGGCCATCATTCGTCCAGTATGAGTGAATTTTGTTATTTCTTTTTAGTACCGGTAACTGAAGTTTCTTGATGCATCTTATTCTCGTTGACTTGAGAGACTCAGTTATTAAAATGGTTTCCCAGCCAATCTTCTTTTAGTACCAAATATATTTTCCTTGATGTCATGGCGTGTAAATTTCACTATAATGGGTCTGGGTTTCGTTGCTTGAGCAGATGCTGGTGAGTAGGCTACCGGTACCCTAACCTGTGGCTTCTATCAAGATCGTACTCATTAATGGATACTCCCAGCTTTTTATTAATGAACCAGATTATTAGATGGTTTGTATTTTCATTTTCTTGTTCCGGAAGCCCATGAAATAGCAAGCAATTGCGGCGAGAGTATTGTTCTAGGCTTTCATTTTCTTGAGCAGCCTTGTCCAATTTTGTATTCAGTTCCCCAATCTTTTCATTTAAAGATGATGTTTTAGCCTCAACTAAAGTAGGAAGATTCATTGATATTGCAGTTTGAAATTCCTCATCGGCAAGAATTTTATCAGTTAATGTTCCCACAATAATATCAATAAAGGTATTATTTGCAGTGAGGTTTTCAGCTGCTTCAATTTGACTGTTTAGTAGTTTGGATTCGCAAAAAGCTTCAGTTAACACTGTTCAATCCACCAGCAGGCTTTTGATGATTGGTTTCAGCATGTCTTCATTGATGGATGGTTGTCCCTTTTTGGTTGACTGTGGTTGAGGCATTATCAAAAGATTTTAATTAAAATTACAGCAAAAAAATTGAAAATATAATGATCGATTAAAAATATCCTACTTGTAACACATCACCTTATTCAAATAGAATGTACGGTTGGCAAGCGTTTGGCAACTCTGTGTACGGTTTGACCAACCTAATAATCGAACTCATGAACGCTTACGCTTGTTTAAGTTATCGACCATAAACTCCTGACAAAGGTTTGATTGCTTGACTGCATTCACACTCGAACCTACCTAGTCTACCAAATAATAAGCGCTCTATTCACTCGGCCATCAGGTCGAAATCATTTTTGCAGCGTTTGCTTGAAAAGTTTTTTTTAAAGCTTACGTTAGATACAGGCGCGGATTAAACAGTTCTTTTCGGGAGGGGGGGCCCAGAAAATTTAATATTTCAAGGCTTTTTAGGGAGCTGAAGGAAAAAGTGTATGATTAAAGTACGCTATCTCGCCATGGCGTACGCAGGATTTTTCAATGGAGGGAGTTTCAGTGACGTCACATTGTGATGACGCAAGGATACGACAATTACAGTAGTTCAGATTCAGAAGTATTAAAGTGCATCAGATTGTAATGTTTCTAATTTAAATTATTACGCAATTGCAGTTGATCATGATTAAGCTATATAATGCCATACAGTAACTCAGGAAACAACCAAGATATATTTCATTCACACTTTTGCTTGATGCTTTGCGCTTCATTTAAGTGGAGAAAAGGCAGGGATGAGAAAAGATTTTACAGAAACTCATGCTGTTAAGCCGTGGTTAAAAATTTACTGAAAAAATTTTAGTTTACCTCTTTTACCATAGGAAAGTTAACCGACTAAAGTAGGCCAGCTTTCGCAACGTCACAAACAGGGTGTAGCCAGGGGGATAAAACAGTTAATTGCTTCCCTCCAAAAAAATTTTTTAAGAACCAACATTGATGTAAACAACGCATATAAACCTCGATAAAAATATTTAATATGCACTCATTTTGAAAGGGGCAGTTTCTCCTATAAGTATCTTGAAAAGTGAAGATAGTGGAGCATGAGAAAACACTGCCCTCCCTACCGAAACATTTTTAAGCTAAAATGAATTGCGCGAGAGAAGAATCCCTGATCATGCGATTAAGGTCAAAAACAGCGTCAATATTGTTTCAGCATTTTTCACCCATATCACAGCGTCGATATCATCACATACTTTTAAACACATCATCGGGATGTCTGAAAAACGGAGCATTCCAGCTCCTGAAACAGTTACAGTACGTAAAAACAATTTTGCTTGCCCCCTCCCCTCGTCAGGGCCGGTTTTAGGCCAATTTGACCAAATTGGGCCCCGCACTTTAAGGGGCCCCGCGCTAGAGGGAGTCCCTTTCTGTACTGTGAGATACAAAATAGGTGAAAGTGCCAAAAGTTGAACCGGTGCATAATATCTATGAATCATTCCTAAATTTTAAATTAGGGTTAGGCTAAATAGAAAAAATCGGCAACTTGGTAGCCGGTCAAACCAAGCAGGGTCGGATTTACCATTAGGCAAAACAGGCTGAATTAAGCCTAAGGCCTCGGAGAAACAAGGGACCTCGTTACAAGCAAAAGGGCTCGACGCGATTACGGAGCGACCTCTTTGTTTTCGAGATCAACTATGGCCACCTTAGAGCTGCATCCGATCAGGAATTTATGATAACTAGCGCCTTACCTGATATCAACATAACCTAAACGTAAGGCCTCACATTCTCTAAATCCGGCTTTGAAACCAAGCTTTGGTAAGGAAAAAATTACGCAGTTGTTTGATCGCGTGGGTTTGCTGTTTACAAGTAAACGCCTGTCGCCTGGAGATAGTTTTAGGGGGGTTTCATGTTAATTTCGGTTGCAGCTTTTTAGCGTCTGTTTAAGGATGCATGCTCTCCACCAAAGCAGTTGAGACTTAAGTTAAATTGTAAAATATACTCTGTTTAAGAAAAGCAAAAGCTGTGAGAAACTTTCAAGATTTATAGTGACGAAGTCAACTGCACAGTGGGAACATCAAATCGAGTTCATCTGAAGCAATTTATGGACAAAACCATCTTTAGGAAGTCCGGGGCCATGCATTCCCGGAAATTTATTAAAATTTTCGTACAAGTGCAATTTTAGTGGATTTTGAAAAATCTTTCCGGTAGTTTTAGTTTATTGTCTGTTGGCATATTTAGGCATATTTGAAGGAGTTCCCGATTCAAAAAATATATTCGCTAATTATTGCGTTGCGGCATAATTTTCAAGATATTACCATAATGCTTGTCTGAAATTTAAAATTATTTAACTAATTGGCCGGCTTTCTTGATGTTAAAAGTACAGCAATCAATAAAAGCAGAGTCGACGCAAAGGGGTGGCCTGGCCGCCACATACAGCAAGCTTGCCCCTCACCCACCCCCACCCTTAACCTCCAATCGACAATTTTACTTTTTTTGAAGACAGCGGCTTTTAAGCATAATTTTAAATATTTTAAGTATTGCTGAAGCAGCTTCGCCAGAACTGTTTTGCGTTTGGTTCGAATTAAGAATATCAAATATGGAAATTGCGTTTGTTAACAACTTAACAAGCAACTATAAACGTGTTCCACTGCTTTTCTTTTGTCTTCGAACTCGTAAAACAACATGATATAGCTGTGATATATAACACTTGCAGTCTTGCACAGAAACGGTATCTTCAAGATTTAAAGTTCAAATCAACGTCAGTTCGATGCAAAAAGTTCTCGTTGATGAAGAAGACTGTGGCGTGAAAGCTTTCTTTGCAGTTTACAGAATTGATTAAATGTTTGACCCCTTTTGTAAAAGGCTTGGCCCTCCTAAGACGACTGCTCTGGTGCTGCCGGCACTTCAATTTGTTTTATAGCAGGTATTAAATGTCTATTTTTTTGCTTCGTTCGCATGTTTTTTTTATGAGACACAAACGTCTATACATTTTATTATGAAGAGAGGCCCCGCCATTAGATTTCTAATTGGGCTCCGCAGTTCCTAGCACCGGCCCTGCCCCTCGTTCCGCCCCTGGGCCTTTTCAAATCTTTTTGTTGGTCTGGTCTTCCTTGGCAGTATTTTTATCGTATTTTTAGCAGTTACGGCAGGGTCAGTTTAGTTTTTTATAATTTAATAATTTTATTTCAACAAACCGGCCGGTTATAGCGTAGTGTTAAAGATGTCGCTATCGATGCGGAAGATTTGGGGTTCAATTCTTAGGCCGGTCGAATCGGATGCACTATAGCCAACGGTTCGCCACTGCTGCAACATTTCTTCGGAGCTGCGTTGCCAAAGCGCTATAAGCCGCGGGGTCGGGCCCCGCCACTCGTTACCGCGCCTCGGTACTACAGGGAGTGTATTGAAACGAGTAGCCTATAATGAAGATTTAATTCAATTTTATAAAAATAATGTTTGTGTGCAGCCATAGTTAGTGCAAATACACCGCAATTAAGGAAACTCCCACTTATTAAGTGCTTGTGCTTCACAGTAGCATCAATGACAAAAATACAGTTCGAGCAAAACACACCAGAAAAGTTGGACTTTCGGTATTGTTGCGTCGCATCATAGTGACAGTTTCTCCAGAATAAATTGGAAAGTTGAACAAAACAGAAATACAAGATAGCAATTTCGACAAGCTACGCACGAAGAAAAGTCAGTTCGTTTGAAAAATAAAAGTTTTTTTTTCTGCAATCGTCAAGGGGGTGTTGAGTGTTGATTGCTGGCTGTTGACAGCAAGTGTAGTCCATGTCAACAGTTCAATTTCATTTCGTATTACAAGAACGCTACTGAGCTGAAACTACAGTCCCTAGATTTCCAAAGCACAATGGCTAGGGTGACCAGACGTCCCGTTTTGAACGGGACAGTCCCGTATTTTCACCCGATTTTGAGTGTCCCGACTTTTTCTCAGATGTCCCGTTTTTTATTATTTTCGCATTTAGCGTGAGAACATGATTATGTGAGAATTAAAAAATATAATACTTTTTTAAAACAGCAAAAAATTCATATTTCCTGATGCCGTTGGATTTAGATCCTGAAACGTCTTTTTAACACGTCCGCTACTACCTGTTGCGGACGTAAGCGTGTTCGAAACCAGGGAGTGCTAAATACTACTCGGTCGGCTGCGTAGCCGAGTGGTTCGGAAAGTCGTTTTTACGACGGCCATGATCGCAAGGTTGATGACTCAATTCCCACCCAAGCCTCGTTGTTGCGTCCTTATCTCTGCTTGTTGAAATAAAATGCTTCGCGACAATTACCTCTGCTTGTTAAAATCTAGCAAGCATCAAATTGAAGAAATCAGAAGCAAAATTCGAGTGGAAAACTCGGAAACAAGGACAGCTACTAAACGAGTCAGAAAAATCGCTTCATCGGACAAATATAATTGATGAGCAGTGGAAACTTTAAAATGAAACACTTTCTTGGGTTATCAAAAATACGAGGCAAATTTGGTAAGACGGTATCTCCTATTGTTACTCTATTGTTGTTGATTTGTCGCACTTTGCTGGCGAAAATCGTATTTACGCAGCAGCGCTAGGATTTTTCTGCTGAACTTATATAGCCTAACAATTAGAGTTAACATTGCAATATTTGCAATACATTGCAAGTCTTTTATCATATTTCAGATCAATTTTTAAATATATCCTTCCACTTTTTAGTTGATAGCATTGTTTAGCGATGGGCTGGGACAAAGTTGTAACTTGTAATCATAGGCACACGCAAATGGGGGGGAGTGCTAAAACCTAACTTTCAGTCCATAATGTCTCAAACTAATAATGGTTGCAGCCTCCTTTAACTTATTTTAGCCAAGTTTCTGCTTTTAGACATTAGCTGCAAAAATATTTTTGCATTGTCCATAATGACTCTACTCACTACGTTCTCTTGTTCGACAAAAAAGTGCGCTAAAATATGATTCTTATGTGAAAACCGTAAAAACTCGTTGGCGGCTGGGGGTTTCACCCCCACACCCCGGTCGTGGCCCCACCTTTGCCAAACCTTGGTTGCGCCACTGCTTGTAATCATACACTCTTGTCTCAACTCCTTCCACTTTGGACTGTTTCGTACGGTTAGAGATGGTTGATCACGATTCTTTCACTTCTACGTTTGTTTGTTTTTAAAATGTCCCGTTTTTTCTTTTAAAATGTCCCGTTTTCGTCATAGTTTAATCTGGTCAGCCTAACAATGGCATATCAGTAGGCTGCTTCAATACCTTACACAGAGCCAGCGGCAAAGCAGTCAACTTGGGGGGAGGGGGCAAGCGTTTATTAGGGGGGGCCAAAGTTTGAAATTAAGCACAGCAGCCACTGTCTGCAAAAGAGTAAGCTTGTTAATTGAGGGGGCCAAGCATGTCGATTGGGGATGCCAGGCCCCCTTTGGCACCGGCCTGGTCCTTACAACTAAAATAAGCAAACTCCTTATCTGTATTACGGTATGCTTTTCCGCAATACTGATTCACCGAATGGGCAGTTCAAGCAACCTTTTCATCATAAATTTATTTCTGACTTTCATATAGATTATGATGTAGGCCTAACAAGTAACAATAGCGGCCTAGCTGTTAATAAGAAAGGACTTTGATCACAGAAAACGCTGCTACTCAAACGACCTGCCTGAATCTTAGTTAAGAGCATTACAGATTTTCATACTAATTATGACATTCGCTAACAGGTAAAAAATTATAAAAAGTTTGAAAACTTCGGGGTGGGGGGGGGGGCGGGCCCCCTGCCCCCCCCCCCCCATGAATTCGCGCATGGTTACATATCTTGAAAAATATAATTGTAGTTTTATAGTTATTGCACGGACTTGTGGTATTTAAGAAATTGTCACTTTTCTATCTGGAAGCTTTGTTTGATCAGGCGGGGTTTCGTGTTCTTGGAATATTTTCGAGGGAAATTAAGTGGCAGATGAGGAATGTGAAATTGAATGAGGGATATGAAAGGAACATTTATTTACTAAGCTGTAATGGGATGGTTGGCAAATTATGACTGCGTTTCGTCTAAACTATAACACATAGCTGGTGTCTTATACGAAAAAGTTGCGTTACAAGTCAACACATTTCCGATTTCAATGGATAAAATATTTTAACGCTCGGCGCTTTACAATGTTAGAAAGTGGAAAATGAAAGGCGACATTGATTTAGACCATTGATGCGGTGATGGTTAACCATTACCGGTATCACTTTGATTTTTGAGTATGTTTATCATCTGGTCTAATAAAAGTGTTTTCTGATATATAGAATTACAATCAGACAATTGCAGGTTAGTATTACGGGTTAAACAAGTGCTGCCAGTAGTCTACCCACAAACCTAGTTGCAAAGGGTTAGGCTATAGTGGTAGTGTTGGCACTCTCAGCACTCGCACATTGCAGATTGTGTAGGCCTAGTGGTAGCCTATACAGCGGGTGTCTCTATGGAATAGTAGCCTACTGGTATGGCATAGTAAATGTGCATAGTACCAGTTTTCCCTCTAGGATTTGCCCAAATGATACGTTCATTGAAATTTTTGCCCAAAGATTTCACTACTTCAAGGACCCCTTTTACAAATTTTTTGCATTAAATTTGTGTTCATTGAAATTTTTGCCCAAAGATTTCACTACTTCGAGGACCCCTTTTACAAATTTTTTGCATTAAATTTGTGTTCATTGAAATTTTTGCCCAAAGATTTCACTACTTCGAGGACCCCTTTTACAAATTTTTTGCATTAAATTTGCTTTTCCAAGATACAAGCTACAGTCTTGCATTAAAATATTCAAGTTTTTTGCTTAAGTTTTGCATTTTATAATATTAATTTCTGGTTAAAATCAGTAAAATGTGCCCAAAAAATTTGCATTTTTCTCAAATTTTTCACTCTAGAAGGAACACTGCATAGTACTCCAAATGTGCTGAATCCCATATAGGCCATATGCCCCAGAGCTTCAAACGGCCCTTTCGTCGCAATTGTCCTAAGGCTTGTTTGTCCCAGGGATCAAAACATGCTGAGACCCTGATCCCCTACTGCCCCAAATGCCCTGAGGCCCATTGGTCCTAGAACCCCATTTATGCATAGGATATGCGCCAGTGCTCTAAATTAACATTCTCTTCGTAGGGATAATTTATTGCTTGAACTGTCCTGTCCTGAGGTCCTTTTGCCCTAAATTAGGCCTGAGGCACATTTACCCTGAGGGCCATTCATCCGAAATTTAACTCTTTATATGGGCCCCTTTACTCTGGTGCCCCAAACGTCTTATCGCCCAGTTCTGCCATACTATACCTACCACAGTGCCTTAATTCCATACTATGCCATATATACTATTCCATATTTAGAGATCTGGTATACAACAGTACACTGTATATGTAATACAACTCTGCAACTGGAAAAACATTTTCCCTTATGATTAAACACTCTGCAATTTTGGTGGAAAACATGCAGCCAGAATTGGTACCGGTATGTTAAAATCTGCAGGAGCACAAGGACTGCCCTTGCAAGTGAGTTGGGAGCACAAGAACTGCTAGCTGGCTGGGGCTCAAGTGAGTTATTACTAAGGGTTCGGTTAGGGCAGTGGTTCTCGAATTTTTTGGCCATGATGCCTTTGGAAAAGTTTGCTAGGCATGCCACACACCACTGATAGGCTTAAGAAAATGTTAAATGAGAAAATTTGATCTTATCATCAAACGTCATTTTACGCTTCTTGTTTGCATCCATTTTACCGTATCTGCTGAACTGGAGCTTGTTTGAATTAAGCCGCATCTTTTAACAGGCAGGTATATCACAAGCACAAGGACCACTAGGGGTGCTAGTGAGCTATTAGTAGGGGTTAGAGCCTAACCTTGAACTCTAACCCCAAACCACGGCTTAATTCAAACAAGCCCTGCGGAACTCAACACTTTGATTGCCATGTAAATATAAATCAAGGGCGTATTTTTACAAATTATAACGACAAAAAGTAGTTGATTGTTTATTTTGGCTTAGCAGAGGTGAAAACCCTTTATTTGGGTTCAAAACAACTAGGACGAATATACTTGTTGATGGCACCCAAAACAATAAATTATTTCGTATGCCGAAGATGAGATAACTCGTCTTGGAGTTATGAATTCTCGCGATAAACTTGTTCGTTATTCCTTTATTCTATGGTTTTAGTAAAGCGATAATGAGGAAAGAAACAATAACTATTGAAATTCGAATCAACATAATGACGTAATATAACATAACCCACCCTACAGCCTTGTATTTTTAGGCTATCGGTGCTAGCGCTTATAGCAACAGTTCTGTCATTTTTGCGCAAGGCTGATTGGCTGGTGGATGAAAGGTACAACGATTTGGACTTAAAACGTGGTGAATCAGATATCTCTGTTTGCTCAGATGAAATAAGTAGGCCTATATACGTTTAAAGTAGGCCTATAATGCATTTAAAACAACGAGATAACTTGTCTGCATAACGTTCATACCAATACAAATCTGACGAGAATACTCGTCCTTGGCACCGCTGAATAGAGTGCCAATGACAAGTATTCTCGTCGTTGGCAGTCAAAGTGTTAAGTTGCTAAACTGACTGCTGCATCTTTCATTTACACGTGGAAAATTAAAAAAATTTTAACAGCTCAGGTGGCCGAGTGGTATAGAGCGTCTGTCTCTTGAGCTGTAGACTCTGGTTTGATTCCGAGTCGGGTCAAACCAATGACTTCAAAATTGGTATTCACAGCTTCCATGCTTGACGCTCAGCATTGAAGGGACAGTGTGGAGAACAAGCCGGCAAGTTTACTTGTTGTGCCGTTGGGAAAGGCACTTAGTGGGATTCCCCCATCTTGGTGTGGTAGACAGATGGCTGGAAACTCCTAAGCGAGCTCGTATAGCGCATTGATCGCTTTCTCGTGATAGGAGGATAAATATGCAACTAACTAACTAATATTTCCCATTATGTTCTGAAAATCTGTTAGTGAAGATCACCCCTGCTTTTGTGTTGCAGACTGTTTCAAAGTCTATCATGCAAACATCTAATGACTGCTAAGCAGTGTTCCCTCTAGGATTTTGGCTAGTGCGAATTTGCCCAAATGATACGTTCATTGAAATTTTTGCCAAAAGATTTCACTACTTCGAGGACCCCTTTTACAAATTATTTGCATTAAATTTGCTTTTCCAAGATACAAGCTACAGTCTTGCATAAAATATTCAAGTTTTTTGTTTAAGTTTTTCAGTTTCACATTTTATAATTTCTGGTTCAAAATCAATTCGCATTTTTCTTAAATTTTTCACTTTAGAGGGAACACTTCAATGCTGAGAATGAACAATTATTTTTTACTGCACATACATTTTTTTTTGCTAATTTCTTTTAAGAAAACTTTGGTTCTGATTTTCGCCGTAACTTCACTCTTGCTCTTTTTCTCATGTAATGACGGTTATTTAGCTGCGGTATCAATAACAGTTTATATTTGAAGTAGTATTTTCATCTTTACCCCACAAAAGCACATTGTATAATCTTGATCATGTAAGAAACTTGATAATTTGACCTCTGACAAAATCGGTGAACTGATGCTGTAAGATTTGCTTGATCTGTTTTTTCAAAATTTTCATGAAATGAACATGTTTTATACTGCCAGCATATGTTTTTGTTCTTGTCTGAGACGCCAAGCATTGATTTAATGCATTTAAAACAACGAGATAACTTGTCTGCATAACGTTCATACCAAGACAAATCTGACGAGAATACTCGTCGTTGGCAGTCAAAGTGTTAAGTTGCTGAACTGACTGCTGCATCTTTGATTTACACGTGGAAAATGAACATTGAGCAATGCTTTAATTAGCAACCAACTACTGTTACTTACCAAGAGTCGTAGCAAAAGTATATTGTCTGATGTGATTATAATAGACAGACAAGTAGTGATAGTACAACACAAAAATATTATAACTTTTACTTATATTAATTATGGTAAGTATTGCTACAAATGGAATTTCTTATGCAACGCCCCTGGAAAAACAAAACGATGCACCAGGGTGTCGCGATGCATCATTTCAGAACTTCTGGATTAGGATTAGGGTCCATAGAAATAACTCACTTGCGCCCCTAGTGGTAATTGTGATATTAACTCACTGGTGAGGGCAATCCTTGTGCTCCTGCAGGTTTTAGCACAGGGGTGGGCAACTGTTTTAGTCAGCGGGCCACATGTGGGAAGACAAAGTCCTTCACGGGCCGGATTATTAGAAGATGGATCGAGTTCAATATGTTCAACAACTATTATTGTCAGGGTCGCTCTGATTGGAAAGCAAAAAAAAAGGTCTACACACTCCTCAGATGTCCTGCTTTCCAGCTAAAATATCGGTGAAGCAGTGGCATAGCGAAAAACTTCAAAAGAGGGTAAGAGCAAAAAAGTCTACTTTTCCTCAGATATCCTGTAAAAAAATAAAAGAGGTTCAGCTTGATTCGCGATATAAGGTCATATTTTTGTAAGAGCCAGCGGGTCGCGTAAAATTGTCTCGCTGGCCGGATCCAGCCTGCGCATCGTATGTTGCCCAGGTCTGTTTTAGCAGGACCCACCAGAATAATTGAAAATAATTTTTAATTAATTGATTTTTCAAGATGTTACTCATCTCATTGTCAAATTTTTATGTGACTGATTTAACTATCTTAAAAAATCATACCGGTACCTTTTTTCTGCTGCAGAACCACACTCAGCTACTTGCTTGAATGGGAAGCTCAAGCTTGGGAAAAAACAACGATTAAGCAGCTGCTAGTCGAGAGAAAAGATTTCCACTAGAATAGAATAATTGCCAACACCTTGTTTTTAGTGAATATATACCACAATCCAGAAATCATATCTGGCAATTTTTGCTTTGCTATAAGGCAATGTAAATTTTTTAAGTAGGCTAATAGACTACTGGTAAGTTTTTCGAGAAAACATGTTACCAAGATAATCTAATCGAAAACATTATTTCAGTAACGGAACTCAACATTTCAAATTGTTACCAGGTTACCGGTTCTCATCTCATTGCCAAAAGTGTTGCACCTAAGGTGCTCTCATGCTTATTTTACTGGGTACTTCTCATGCTGGGATGAGTGACATCTCAAAACATCAAGTGCGGTAATTAAAAATGTTGTGAATTATTTGGGGGCTTGTTGTTTTCTAGCCGCCTTATTTTAGAATGGATGGTTTCGTAATAGTGGTGCGCAGGAATTACCCGATACGTCATTGCATAACCCAAACACACATTGGGTTAGGGTAAGAGTATGTCTGTATTGCGCATGGTATTTTGGGAAATTCCTCTCAGCTTTAAAGTAACCCATCCATTGTAGTATGAAGCAGCTTAAAAAGAAAGAACCCCGATTATTTTAGCTGCATGTTTTCTACTTCAGCTGGTAAGGATTTCCAAGCATTGTACTTCCCAATTAGTTTTTACCAATAGCTTGTGTTGACATTGGTGTAGCAGTCATTGTAACCTTGTAATTGTAGGGTAAAAAAAAATTGGTGCACCACAAATGCTTACATATACCGATTATCATGCAAAACCTTTAATTATTTTTACCAAAGGTTCAGGTTACAAGTAGTTGACTCAAAGAGTTGACTAACTTACTATTGGGCAGGGATGGCAATGGAAACGAAAAGGTTCTGTGATAGTTGTAATGACTGTCAAACTGCAATTTGATACTTCATTTAAACTGCAGATGCAATTGTTGTTCCGATTATCTAATTTTTTTTGATGTAATTTTTTGTGTTTGCATTTGATTAATTGATTTCTTTATCTATATCCTGCTATCACGAGAAAGCGATGGCGACGCTATGCATAGGATGAATCCAGACTCGCTTAGGAGTGAGTTGCTTTTGTTTCCAGGTTTTCCGATTGAATTTTTGGAGCTTGTTTGAATTAAGCTGCATCTTATAATCAGGCAGATATGTCACGAGCACAAGGACAGCTAGGAGCTCTGGTGAGATATTGGTTGGGGTTAGGGCCTAACCCCAAACCACAACTTAATTCAAACAAGCCTCGAATTTTTTTCTGACTTTAATTTGATGCTTGCCAGATTCCACCAAGCTAAGATAATTATCGTAAAGCAACTTATCCAAGGACGCAACAATAGGACTAGATTGGAAGTTGAACCATTTACCTTGCAATCATGGTCGTCATAAAAGCAATGCTCCAAACCACTGCACCACGCTGCTAGCCGTTTGCAAAAAACTAAGCAATTTTTTTGCATTTTGATTCTTTGAGCAAGTTCGAACTCTCACATTTTACAAATTTTTTTTACAAACGATCAGTATCATCAAACAAGTTTTACTTAACAACGTAAAACATTATCGTAGAGCGAGACAGCGCTGTTTCTGGCTATTAGCCTTCATCAGCCGCCCTCAGGTAAGAAACATTCATCTTCCAGGACAAATGATCTTGCCAGGATCACTCATCCCTTCGGATAAATATTTCTTAAAGAATTAACAAGAGGAAGTCGTCATGGCTTCCCGTCCGGTAGGCCAGGAAGGACACTGCTCTTTAGTCGTTAACGTAAAACATTAATACATGCAGAACACGCAAGTTGCTCTGTGCTCTATCTTAATTGTTAGCACAAAGAACCAGAATGGCATCAATTGCATCATCCCCGAAAGTCTTAAAGGCATCTTCAAGCATTTAGCACATATTTCAAGTTCAAAAAAACTCTCTCTCATCAGAAACTTGTGTCACTGGCAATTGCAGCGTTTTCACAATAATTTTTTCAGATTTTATCTAATTCTAAACCTAATTTTGGTGAAGAAAATTCCTATTTTAGTTGACACATTTCTGTAAATGTGCAGACTGCAGAACCTCAAAAAACTTGAATTAAGTCACTTGCTTAGTCTATCCGTCTATAGTGAATAATAGCTGTCATTTCACTATCCAATCCCAACAAAGCTTTTCTGCATTACACCTTGTTGAAAATGGATTTAGTTAATTTCACTTGAGAATAAAAACCTGAATCATGAAAAAAAAATCAAAACAGCTGTGATTATTGGCTCTGCTGGCTTTCTGTTCATCTGTTCGCACTGCATGAGTTTGCACTTCAAAAGTAATGGTTCGCGTTAAATCTACCCGCAATTAAAATCAAAGGTGTAAGATGAAAATTACTGCCAAAATAAAACCAAATGGGCAAACTATGAGACGTGTGAAAATTCTTTTGACAGAAGCCGCAGGACGCCTCCTGGTTTCTAGTCAAAGTACTGTTGTGTTTGTTGGACAGGCTCGTTTTAGTGATGAAGTCCATTAAATTTCACTGACACAAAATGACAAAAGAGTTATTTCACTCTTAAAGAAATGGAGCTGGAAACAATGAGAAGCATTCTATGACCTACAGTTTCATCATTTATGCGATGCGATTCTAGGATGCCTAGTGATGTAAAAAAAAGTTTTTTTTTGCACTTGTTTTTTTTGTTTTTTTATGTTTTTTTTGTTTTTTTTATTCATTCCTTGAAAAATTAAAACAAGTTTGTTTTTAATATCAAGCTTAACAAGCTGCATCAAATTGTGTTAACACATTGAACATGACTGTAGGTCGTATAGTGATACTGCTTCATTAAAGTTTGTGGAGTAGTGCGTATCTAGCTTAAAGCTTACCATCTGGGCCTATTTTGCGATTTGCACAGTTCTGCCGTACTAAATTTGAGTTTCCCCAAAATATAGCCTAACCACAACGTTGTGCTATTGAATGTTAAATCAGGGTTTAGGTCTTCATTTGACCTACTTAGTTTGCTTGCGCTTTGGGCTATGGAAGAGTTAGGGTCAAAAACAACAAATGTAAACTAGGCCAGAGCCTATCTTCTCTGCAAAAACTGGAAAAACTCCAGACACTCATTAGATGAACGGGGAAATACAGTGCATTAATGTGTACTATCGATCTTTGCTTATCTGCAATTTTTTTAATCTACCGGTATCTATTGCGATTGTTCTTTTTTGTTTCTTATTCTTTGCATTGTGAGATTTAAACTGGCAACACCTTTCTGGTAATCGGTAACAACAAGCATGCAATCCATGATGGAATTAAGGGGCCGAAAGGTCGCTCCTTGTACTCTCCATTCGATCCATCACTACAAGAAGACTTAACAATTCACATCATGGCGGCCAATACTCATATTTAGTTTAGAATCGGACTCGAATTTGTTTTCAAAAAATACAAGGTTTTTTTTAGCTATGTTTTTTTTTAAAAAAAGGCTCGATGCGATTTCCATTGCGATGCAATTGCCATCCCTGCTATTGTGTGTTAATTTTATTACCAGAAAAAAAAAGTGTAAAAATTTTTTTTTTAAGTAAAAAGCAGCGTTTGTAAACACCCTTTGAGAGTAGGAAGGTATGAGATTGTGAGAACTACAGCAGCGTAATACAGAATTTTAGTGTGGTATCAAGCTGCATTTGGAACTGTAGGAAGCAAGCCAGCAAGTTTTATGTGTGTTAAGAAAGTATTTGAGAAAATTTCTTGTAGTAAAACAAATGGCTGGCAGCTCTCAAGTAAGCTGTGGTAGAATGTAGTCAGGTTTATTATCAATATTTTATTAGTCATGGCGACTGGCATCATCAGAATGATAAAGTGCTAGAAGATGATACACTACACAGCAGTTAAAAAAGTTGCAAACATAAAATGCTGTGTAGTGCTTGAACTTGTGGCACTTTATCATTGTGATGATGTTAATCGCCACGACCAACAAAACGTCAATAATAAATTTGACTAAATCTTAGTTAAGGTATTTATTTATTATGTCTTGCAGAAAGAATGAAGTTTTAAATTTAAAAATTCATAAAAAGCACAAAATTTTATCATTCTATTTTAAATAAAAACTGTAAGCAGCACTGAATACAATAAAACCAACCTGGTTGAGATGTGTTTTTTAGAATTGACTTTGCAAAAAAATTTTATAATTGTGTCAGGACTTAATGACATGCTCACTTGACTGCTGCCAGCCATTTGTTTACCACAAGAAATCTTTTGAAGTACTTGACCACCACACATAAAACTTGCTAACTCACTTTCTACAGTTCTTTATGCAGCTTGATACCACACTTAAATTCTGCACTACGCAAAGTAGAAATAAGCTGCTGTTGTTATCACAATCTCGTACCTTCCTACTCAAAAGGGATATTTACAAACGCTGCTTTTTACTTTACAGTACTATAATCCAGTAGTTTTCGCTTTTATTTTCTGGTAAGTAAATTTAACACCCAATAGTCAGGTAGTCAACTTCTTTGAATATTCTACTTGTAACTTGAACCTTTAGTTATAATGATTGAAGGATTTTACATGTATATCTCAGTATTTGTGGTGCACCAATACTTTTTATACAATTACAAAGTCTTAATGACTTACACCAATGTCAACACCAGCTTTCGACAAAAAATAATTGGAGTTTAATATTAAGGAAAAATATTTTCCAATTGTATTGTTACAGTGGCGCACCCAGGGGGGGTTGAGGGTCGAACCCTCCCCTGGGTTATAAAACAACTGTGACAGAATTCGCCTCACATCATACTGAAGCCAAATCGGCTGGTTGGTGTAGTGTTAAGACGCATTGTTATCCGTGTGGGCAGAGGCAGGTCCAGGAGAGATGTGGGGGATGCATCCCCCCACCAGCCATTTTCAAACATGTTGATGAATACAGTTTTTCCACAATTTCGAACCTTTTTGATAACAATAAACCTTACGCCCTAAGCACATATAGGATAATCAAAAATGTACAAACAAAATGCATCATATTTGGTGAAACACTCAGATTTAAAGGCAAACAGAACAGTAAATTTGCTAATCTGGCGCTAAAAACACTGATAAAAAAACAACGTTTCGACAGTATAAACTACCTGCCTTCGATCAGGGTACAAAAAAGCAATAAAGACGAATCGGCACTTTAAATACCAACGAGTCAGCACTTTACATACCATTTAAATAATCGTATTTAAAGTGCTGACTCGTCTTTATTGCTTTTTTGTACCCTGATCGAAGGCAGGTAGTTTATACTATCGAAACGTTTTTTTATCAGTGTTTTTAGCGCCAGATTAGCAAATTTACTGTTCTTAACATTTACTGGCCGCATCAAAAAATATGTTTAAAGGCAAACAATTTAAACAAAATTTGCCGTTTAGAAGAATTGTTCAAAAAGTGCTAAAATGGCCATTGCAGTATGTAAATTTTCAAAAAATTCCCGGGGAGCATGCCCCCGGACTCCCCTAGAGCCTTTTTTATTGTCAATATTCTTCAAAATAATTCTGCCCGAAAAAACACACTTGAAAATATGGCATATTTAGGGGGCCCCTCCCTGGAAAAATTCCTTGAGTACGTCGCAGATATGAAAACTGCTTTACCCTAACCCAAACCAGGGCTTCTAACTCGAAAGAACTCCATCATTTTGCCAAACTCGAACTTGTACTTGAACTCAAAAAAATAATTTTTCTGAACTTGAATAAAACTGTTTTAGTTCATTAGAAAGATAAAACTGTTTGAGTTTGTTAGAAAGATATTTAAATTTTTGAAAAGAAATATAAGATCGCTACGAAATATAGTTTGTTGTTCAATTGTGACCACAACACTGACAATTTTGATGGTACTAAACAGCTCAGGTATAGTTTTGAACCTACTGCACGAGCGAAATATTTTTATCTTTTCAATTGCATGAGCACCAGCGGTAAAAAAGTTGTCTCGATTTTGGATATTCATCTGCCTAAACTCGAAAAAGCTTATTTTTGTCGAACTCGAACTTCAACTCGGATTTGCTAAAATAGGTTAAACTCGAATTTAAACTCGAATAAAATTCGATCGAGTTCGCAGCCCTGTTTCAAACCAAATCTTATTGCTTTTGTGTACATATCGAATAATTGCATAAGAATTTTTGAGTTTTGCTATTAACCGATTTTGCTTGTCGTGAATCGTGACTGAATCAAACATTCATTCATTCATTAAATATTTGTTTGCGAAATAAAACAGAAAACTAATAACAGAAATAACAAATTAAATCAAGTCAAGTGTAAAGGCCGCAGGTAGACGACGAGTAGACCTTTTGGTCATCTAGTCAGCAGCCACCCTTTGGTCCATCAGTGGTGGAAAAATAATCTTCATTGCTGTGGGTTGGTGAGAAGATAAGGATTTATTGTGAGTTTGTTTGATGGTTTCTTTTTAGGGAGATGCAGATTGACGAGGTTATAAGTATTGTCGAAGCAGATGTTTTTTGAATTTGACTTAATTTGTTTGGTTGTAGAATTTTGAATTTCCGTAGGAATATCGTTCCATATTTTAGAGCCTTGATACTTAATGCATTTTTGTAGACGGTTTTAGTTAGTTAGTTAGTTGCATATTTATCCTCCTATCACGAGAAAGCGATCAATGCGCTATACGAGCTCGCTTAGGAGTTTCCAGCCATCTGTCTACCACACCAAGATGGGGGAATCCCGCTAAGTGCCTTTCCCAACGGCACAACAAGTAAACTTGCCGGCTTGTTCTCCACACTGTCCCTTCAATGCTGAGCGTCAAGCAGGGAAGCTGTGAATACCAATTTTAAAGTCATTGGTTTGACCGGACTCGGAATCAAACCCGAGTCTACAGCTCAAGAGACAGACGCTCTATACCACTCGGCCATCTGAGCTTTTGTATCGCGGTATGCATAGACGTTTTGAGTGAGCATTTGTTGATCTAGTACTTTTGCGTGAAACAGAATTACTTAAGGTGAGGAGATTGGAAAGAGCGTCCGGTGAATCGTGGGTGAAATGGGAATGAATTAGTTTGCCAATTTCAAGTCTAAAGAGGTCTGAAAATTTGAGTGTGTTAAATTTGGAGAAATACGGTGATGCGCTGTCGCGTGGGTGACCACCAATAAGTTTCACTTCTTTGTTTTGAAGGGACATCACCTTTTTTAAATAAGAGGGTAAGTGGAGCCCCAGACAGGCAATCCATACACAAGTTGTGAGTGAATAAAAAGCGTAGTAGATTTTTAGTGAAGCACATGTGGGCATGTAGTTCCGTAGTTTGGAGAGGATTCCCACTGGAGATTTTTTGGGTGATGGATGAAATGTGATTGTCAAATTTTAATTTAATATCTATGTTTAGGCCTAGGTATTTGGCGTTATGGACTATGGAGATTTGTGAGTTGTTTATTGAAAGGTTAATAAGAGGGAAAGTTTCGTTTGATTTTGCAGGGATGATTAGCGCGTATGATATTGAAGGATTCACAGTGAGTTTGTTTGCTTCAAACCAAAAAGAAATAAGATTGAGGTCATTCATTTTTGAGGTTAGGACAGGTAAGCTTTGGTCGGAACAAATCAAACAAGTGTCATCCACAAAAAGTCTTGGATTACTCGTGACAGAGGATGGTAAGTCGTTAATGTGCAGTAGGAAAAGGAGGGGTCCCAGGATGGAACCTTGGGGAACTCCTATGTTGTTGCATAGCTAGGGGAAATCAACGTGTTTGATAAAGACATATTGACGTCTTTTCAGAAAAGCACGTAATAAATCATTTGCTTGCCTTCGGATGCCATAGTGCTTAAGCTTGTGGAGAAGAATTTCGTGGTTTAGTGTATCAAAAGCTGTAGTAAGATCCAGGAAAATGATGCCCGTGTATCATATTGGTTGTTGTTAATGTCGTCAAAGCAGTCAGAAACAACATCAATAAGAGCATGATTGGTTGAAACGTTGCTTTGAAATCCGTTTTGATGCTTTTGTATTATCGCTACTTTGTGTTTATTTAGAAAAGACATTAAACGGTTGTAAATAAGTTTTTCCATGATTTTAGGAAAGTCAGTAAGAAGAGATACAGGACGATAGTTCGAGGGATCTTCACGGTTGCCCTTTTTAAAGATTGGCACTATTTTGGCAGTTACACAATTTTCAGGAAATACGCCGTGGTTAAAACAAAAATTGATAAACAAATGAAGAAAGGGAGTAATAACGGTAGAGGCAGAACTTAGGAAGAAGGGAGAAATGTTATCGTAGCCTATTGCTTTGTTCAAGTTTAGAGAATGTACGGCACTTTGAATTTCAGTAGGACTAGGGGTATCTAAGCAAATCGAGGGCGAGATGCGGTGCTTGAGATGTTTAACAAAGGAGTTAGACTTGTTATTGACAAATTTATTGGCTAAGTTTGCTCCTATTGTACAGAAAAATTCATTAAAGTAATTGGAAACTAGTTGACTGTCGTCAGTAGTATGATTGTCGATTTGGAGTGATTGTGGTGAGAAACAGTCGTATGATCGGTGAAAGTGAGCTCCAATATGCAAGTTATTACACTCATACTGACTTCTTACACTTGCTCTCACCACTCATGCCGGGTTGGTAAAACAATTTAACGAGTCTCACAAAAATTCTTCAGTTAATATGCAGAGTGACCCCCTGCGTCTTTTTCGGTCATTGACCGATTTTTTATGACATGACCGAAAATATTTATGTCATTTCGGACAAGATGTCCGAAAAATATTTGGCTGCTTTATTACGTGTGTACTCTTTGAAGAAAACGTTTTGAAAAACTCGGTGAATCATGTCGTGAAAACTTTTAATAACAAAAACAAATTGTTGAAGTTTCATCACTCTCTGCATGCTGCCTGAAGAAAAGCGAGTCGTTTGAAGTTTTAAGTGTTGCCAGTTTGCCACACAAATCAATTTCAAAAGCATCAAAATATATCATAAATTACATCAAACTTTTGGTCAAAACATCAAGCTCCAATAAGACAATTTGTCCAAGAAGGACCAAACAAACTACGAAAATTACCGTATTTAGTCATATCGTTTGTTGCAATAATTTACAATGGCTACTTTTCAAATGGTCTATTCACGCTCTACAAATCACTGTTAGCTGTTAATATGCAATAAGTTAGCAATTGCGTAGCCTAATGCATCACTCGGCGGTGTGTTTTTGTTTGCTCTTGAAAGTATATAAAGTATATCAGCCTTTAAAATGCATTACAGTATATGTAAGGTAGAATGCAGATTACTAGATTTTCATCCTGCGTTAAAAAAGGCATGTTAAGCTTGATTGCTTTTGACGCAAAAGATCACATTTTTTCTGGGCACTTAATGTAATACCACAGTACCTACATAAGGCTTTTTTGTTGTGAAGTATATGCATCGTAGTGGGAAGAACGTATTACTGCATCAGGTACCGTTACCGTGCCTTGCCTATCGCACTACGCACTTACGTTACCGTTACGCACACTCACTTGGCCGCCTACGTTAGTATGCCGCTCACTGACCTCACTCTCCAAGAGTCGAGACACCCAAGAGTGACAAAAAAAATCCCAACTGGGGTATTATGAAAATGCTTCAGAATTTAGCGTATTGCAAAAAATTATTTTTTTTATCTAGTTTTACTTAGTGTCAGCCGTTAGCTACTGTAGTTAGCAGCCAGACTGCTCAACATCAGATTTATCAGCGAAGGCATCAAACATCAAGTGATGGGTCGAAAACATCAAATTTGATGTAATTACATCTTGTGTGGCATCACTGGAAGTTATGTTAGACTGGAGTTAGAGAGTCGCTTTGGGCTGCCAATTTTTCGACAAAAAGAAAATACTTTTTCTACATTTGGAAAGAGAGTTCAAGCGCATGCGTGAAATTTTGGATGCGTTCCAGAGACCGATTTGGCACCGCTTTGAAATTTCGCCACATCAAATCTTCATTATACTCGCCGTATTACGCCGAAGGTCCACTTGGTAGCCGGTAGACTGGGGTTTTATTCCCAGTCGGGTCATACTAAAGACTTTAAAAATAGTATTCGCAGCTTTAGCGCCAGGCGCTCGGCACAAAGCGGAAGTGCGAAGGGTTTTGTGTATGTGTTGTTCGTCATGTTATGTCCCTTAACAGCGTTCAATCATTCGTGATTGAAAATTGTAATGGGCCAACAATTGAAAATGGCCTAAACAATGTGTGCTTGCACCCGCTGTCCCGTACCTTTACCTTCACCTTTTTACGCCGAAGTGTGTGACGAGTTGCGGGGCCCATCTCCGCGGCTTAGCGCCTGGGCAACACAGCTCCGAAGAAACGTCGCAACGGTGGCGAGTCGTTGGTGACACTGTGTAGATTTGACCGGCCCGGGAATCAAACCCCAGACCTACCGCACCGATAGCGTGCGCTTAGCAACTGTGCTAACTGCCGGTAATTTCGCCGCATTGTCCACAGAATTCCCAAAGCATCAAAAACAACCGGCACTTTTAACTGATTCAAAGACGACGAATTTTAGTAGAGGCACTTAATAGATATGCCAGATCAAAGTCAATTTAATAGAAGGCATTTGGCTATGGAATTATCAAAAATATGGAAAAAAAATCGATGACGTATATCCTATATACACCCTAAAGATTATCTGGTAAACATTTAACGCAAAACTTAATATTTAATCACGAAATGGAGCACGATGAACAAGTTCGGAAGAGCATAAAAGTTACGTCTGCTTCGGCACATTGTAACAGATTTTTCATAAAAATTACTAATTTTTATTCGCTTTTCATCGAAGTTTGAAGGCATTACAAATGGAAGTTGTGTTATTGGTTAAGTTGCGATCCAAAAGAAAAGTTGTGAATTTGCCACTAATAGAGTAGACCAAAGTAAACCTGTGAACTTCAGCAAAATTTGGTTAAAATCACAAAATCAAATGTGCCGAATTAAATTTAAAATGACGAAAATTTTTTTGAGTAGTTTCAAAATATTTTGGCGAGAAAAAAAAACCAGGTGACCCTAAGCAAAACTTGAATTTTGGGAGCGGCGTTGACATGAATTTTGAATTGAATTTTGGGTTAGGCGTTGACATGACTTTTGAAGGCTGAAAATTTTATTGATATTTCTTCTCGTGCGTCAAGTTTTTATTTGTATACCGTACTTTAAAAGACGTTTGATGGTACAGAATTTGAAGATGGCTTGAAGTAAAAGATTCATTTTCTTAAAGCTCTTCATCTGACACTCTTCAGGGGAAATCGTCAGAATGAAGAATTAGTGAACGGAATTGATTTATGAAGGGAAAGAAAGAGTTCTGATTGGTTAGAAATAGAGAGCTCTGATTTGCTAGAAAGTCAAAGGGAAAGAGAGTTAGCCAAGATAGATTCAAAGAATAAACAAATTCTTTTTGTTGGCAGAGGATAGGTTTGAGAGAGAATTAATAGAAGTAGCTTCTAAGGCGGAAAGATGAAAGAGAAAACGACCTCGGGCAAGAATTGAAAATTTGTCGTCGTTGTAATGAGAAGTACATTCAGGGTTATCACGAAGATGTTGACCAATAGCAGACTCATAAAATTGCCGAGGAGAACTGTTCGCTTTACACCTTCGAGGAAGGCTTTTTCGGCTGGTTGAAATGGTGAATAATTTAGGGATGGGTTGTTTCATACGCTCTTGAAGACCTTGAGACGTGCTACCAACGTACCGACTATCACAGTGGCACTCAAATAGGTAAGCGAGATTGCTACAATAATGGGAAGGCAACACGTCTTTCTTCGTAGATCGCAAAAGTTGTCGGGTTGTAAAAACAACACGTGGTTCGACGGCAAAATAGCAGCGTTTGACTGCAGAGCTGATTTGTTTTTCGAACCTCGTCGAAACGTTTTCTAGCCATGGGACATGTAGATATACCGGGAACTTGTCTGCTGAGTGGATCAGTCTGGCATCAAGTTGCTTGAGCTTGCGTTAAAAAGTCGATGTGATTACGTATTCAGGGTAGCCGTTGTTAATCAAGATTGATCGAATTTTGTTTAATTCCGGCTCCAGCTTGCTTTTCAAGCAGATCATGAAAGCTTTGTGTACCAGAGTGGAGATCAGATTGGTTTTCCTCTTGGTGGAGCTAAAGGAATTCCAGCGTAGGTACTGGCCTGTAAAAGTGGGTTTCCTATATACTGAAGTTACAAAATCAGAATTTTGCCTTTCTACCAAGACGTCCAAAAAAGGAAGGGAAGAGTTGGATTCTTTTTCCCGGATAAAGCGTAGGGAGGGATGGAGAGAGTTGAGATGAGTGAAGAAGTAGTTGCAGTCGTGTTCATTGTTGAAAGCAGCAAAAGTGTCATCAACGTAGCGAAAACACGATAACGGTTTGTTGGTGTTGCTAAATAACTTCACTTCTTGGTAGCCGACAAAAATGTTTGCTAACGGTGCACCAAACGGTGAACCCATTGCCACGCCATCGATTTGGCGATGCGCTGTGTTACTTTGCTATGAAGCCAAATAGTCAAAAGAACGACGTTCGTTGTGAGTACACTCGTGGAGCTCCGGAGCCATTATTGTTGCAGATTCCAATTGATATATAAGCCAACTAATCGTGATTATTTTTGTGCTTGTGGTACGTAAGATGCCACATTACTCCCCTTTGCTGTGATGAGAGGCATTGCACGTGAAGGATTCCAGTGCTAGGTAGAGAAATGGTCTGTAGCAGGAACGAATGAGGCATTGCGAGCCGTCGTGGTGCTCAGCTCGAGAGAGTTGTGTTGTTGTCTTGTTGAGATTGCGTCGGTTGATTGCGTGTCCATGCGTCGGGTTGTCACCTATGTGGCGTTTTATGAAGCCAAATGGTCAAAAGAACGACGTTCGTTGCGAGTATACTCGGTAGCCTTAATTGTTGCAGATTTCGATTGATATATAAGCCAACTAATCGTGGTTATTTTTGTGCTAGTGGTACTTAACATGCCACACTGTTATTGACCATCTGGCGAAATGACTTGCCTCCATTCTCAACCCCGTTCTCCAACGACTTTCTGTTAACTGTGTACCTGACTCGTTCACCTTTGTGAAAGAGGCCAACAACTTAACCTTTTCTCCCTCTTCTGTTTTCCTCTGCTCTTTCGACATATCCAGTCTATTTACTAATGTTCCGCTTGCTGAAACAATGCAGATCTGCGCTGACACTCTCTACAATGACTTCCTTACACCACCACCTCTCCCACGCAACGTCTTTGTTGAACTGATGCGTCTAGCCACTTCCGTGGAATTCAGTTTCAATAACAGCATGCATCGCCAAATCGATGGCGTGGCAATGGGTTCACCGTTTGGTGCACCGTTAGCAAACATTTTTGTCGGCTACCAAGAAGTGAAGTTATTTAGCAACACCAACAAACCGTTATCGTGTTTTCGCTACGTTGATGACACTTTTGCTGCTTTCAACAATGAACACGATTGCAACAACTTCTTCACTCATCTCAACTCTCTCCATCCCTCCCTACGCTTTATCCGGGAAAAAGAATCCAACTCTTCCCTTCCTTTTTTGGACGTCTTGGTAGAAAGGCAAAATTCTGATTTTGTAACTTCAGTATATAGGAAACCCACTTTTACAGGCCAGTACCTACGCTGGAATTCCTTTAGCTCCACCAAGAGGAAAACCAATCTGATCTCCACTCTGGTACACAAAGCTTTCATGATCTGCTTGAAAAGCAAGCTGGAGCCGGAATTAAACAAAATTCGATCAATCTTGATTAACAACGGCTACCCTGAATACGTAATCACATCGACTTTTTAACGCAAGCTCAAGCAACTTGATGCCAGACTGATCCACTCAACAGACAAGTTCCCGGTATATCTACATGTCCCATGGCTAGAAAACGTTTCGACGAGGTTCGAAAAACAAATCAGCTCTGCAGTCAAACGCTGCTATTTTGCCGTCGAACCACGTGTTGTTTTTACAACCCGACAACTTTTGCGATCTACGAAGAAAGACGTGTTGCCTTCCCATTATTGTAGCAATCTCGCTTACCTATTTGAGTGCCACTGTGATAGTCGGTACGTTGGTGGCACGTCTCAAGGTCTTCAAGAGCGTATGAAACAACCCATCCCTAAATTATTCACCATTTCAACCAGCCGAAAAAGCCTTCCTCGAAGGTGTAAAGCGAACAGTTCTCCTCGGCAATTTTATGAGTCTGCTATTGGTCAACATCTTCGTGATAACCCTGAATGTGCTTCTCATTACAACGACGACAAATTTTCAATTCTTGCCCGAGGTCGTTTTCTCTTTCATCTTTCCGCCTTAGAAGCTACTTCTATTAATTCTCTCTCAAACCTATCCTCTGCCAACAAAAAGAATTCGTTTATTCTTTGAAACTATCTTGGCTAACTCTCTTTCCCTTTGACTTTCTAGCAAATCAGAGCTCTCTATTTCTAACCAATCAGAACTCTTTCTTTCCCTTCATAAATCAGTTCGGTTCACTAATTCTTCATTCTGACGATTTCCCCTGAAGAGTGACAGCTTTAAGAAAATGAATCTTTTACTTCAAGATACCGCACTTTTTTGAATAGAAGCCGCGGCTACTATTTTTAAACATTTTGAGCGGTTTCTGTTTGCAGGCGGCCTATATTGAAGGCGGTTTCAAATTTTTTATGAACGTTCTCGTCATCAAATGACAGGAAACGGAAATACTACATCACCTGCAATGTTATTGTCTCTTTTCTGAACACTCATAAGTAGCTTATCATGTGTTAACCTATCGTTAGTCCAACAGCTACTATTCCTGTCGCGTCTCTGTAAAGCATGCAACAAAACCTAACGGAAGAAGTGTTAATTACTAGGAATACTAGGTAGCAACAAATGAATGATGTCAATATTGTTGATGATAATAAAAATGAGCTTTGATAACAGTTTCGTAGTGGAAATAAGACACAATTACAATATTTTAGTTGTTTTTGTACCGTGTTGTTGGACTTGTTTATTTTGTTTTCTTGTGTCAGTATAAAAAAAAACGGTCTTGTCCGTTGCGGCTTCTTCAAAGGCGGCTTCTATTGTTTTATTTTTGTTGAACTCGTGCGGTTTCTTTTCGAGGGTGCTTTCTGTTTAAGAAAATAGGTGTACAATTTTTTCATTGCGTGAGGTTTTAATTGCTTTTTAAACCAATCCGACTTTAAGTAAGGTCATGACGCTTTCCACTTCTTGTTCAATCAACGCTGCAGAGCATGCAGCCATGCATGAGTGCGTTATTCACATTTCACATGTTCATTATTTTTACGAACATTTGTCAATACGTTGTGACTTGTGCGGACAGAAAGATGTTGACCCCAGCCGGGTTCTTGAGTTCTTGACAAATCTGCGCTCTCTCTGCATTTTTGTGCCACAAGCAGCTCAGCTTCGCCATCTTAAAATTTTACTGAAGCTGTAACTTGAACAGAACAGAACAACTTGATTTATTTATTTTTTACTTAAATTACTTTCTTCGGTGTTTTGTTAGGAGCTTTTTGGTAAATACTAATTTGAACTTGCATGGTTATCATGGCTAACGATGAGCACGTACAAAAAGCGAAATTGGCTGAGCAAGCTGAGCGTTATGAGGATATGACGAAAGAAATGAAAGACTACGTTGTGCAAGGCAATTCAAATCTGAGCGTTGATGAAAGAAATTTGCTTTCTGTCGCCTTCAAAAATGTGGTTGGTGCTAAGCGTTCGTCGTGGAGGGTTGTTTCATCGATCGAAGCTAAAGTGAAAGACTCCGAGTCGAAGCAGAGCATGGCAAAGGAATACAAAGAAAAGATTGAGAAGGAACTGCGCGAAGTTTGCAATGACGTCATCAATCTTCTTGATGTTCATCTCATTCCCAGTGCAGATGAAAACGACAAGTCGAGCGACAATTATGAAAGTTCAGTGTTTTATTTGAAAATGAAAGGGGATTACATGCGTTACATCGCCGAGGTAGCCGTAGAACAGCGGAGTGACGCTGTGAAGTCATCGAAGGATTCGTACCAAGCTGCCTACGATGTAGCGAAAGCGAACATGCCTCCCACCCATCCAATCAGGCTCGGTCTTGCGCTCAATTTCTCAGTGTTTCACTACGAAATCGAAGACAACAAAGAAGAAGCCTGCTCACTGGCCAAGGATGCATTCGATAAAGCGATCGCAGAGTTGGATCAATTGAATGAAGAAAGTTATAAAGACAGCACCTTGATCATGCAGCTGCTGCGAGACAACCTCACTCTCTGGACTGCTGATAATAACGCGCCCGAGGATGAACAGGTCGATGAGTAAGAACTCAAGAGAAATTTAAACAATTTTTTTTTTCACCGATTACTTAGGTACTACGCTAGATGGCGCTCACTCGCTGTTAGTTGTCGTGTGCGATTGTGTAAATAAATAAACAAAAAAAAATTATGTAAATAAAACCGCTTCTACTTAAAAATCACCACATCTTCATTGTGCATTTGTTGAGGAAATTGATCGGAGTTCGCTGGTCTAATACAGGGGTATGCACCTTGAACCTCTATAGGACGCTTTTTTACTGATTCGTAATTCGAATTTTCGTGTCAATACGTCGCGTTGATGGCGTAATGCTTAAGTTTTGTGACGAAAGTTTCTGCAGGAAAAGGGGTTTTCCCGCAATCGAAATAACGATGCTTTAACCAGAATTAAAATTCAAAATTTTCAGTTGAAAATCTTAAATTGCTTGAAATAGTCGTAAAAATTAAAGATAAAACAACAAGAAGCGTCGAGAATAGGCGTCGGTGTTTGTTGATGCTAACCATATGTGAGTGAAAAAACTTGCATGAAAGTCTTTTAAAATGTGTGATGTGTTTACGCTTACAGCAATATTTTGCAAATGGGAAATAATACTTAAAGGAGAACTGAAGAGCAAAACTTTTTTCAGAAAGGGCGTCATGGAGGTCTGTACGTTCCGCACTACTGCACGCACGCAACTACGCAATCCTTACCGCTGTCTGTAATCCACGCGTTTTTCAATGACGTCATGATCACAAGTTTAACGTTTAATTTCTGGTTAATTAAAAATGATCGAAAATTTCTGCAGTCAGTATAGAACTCAGTGTAATTTTTAACGCCATTTCTAAAAAAAACAGTTTTGCTCTTCACTTCCCTTTAACTGATCGCGGCTGTTTCTTACGTCTTGCGTAATAAATCGCCGAGACCTGCTATATTTCGAATTCGAACGAATCAACGCTTTACGTAATGAGACGTCAGACGTTTACTTGTGGATTGTTGCTGAATTTGAGTAGCTGAAAACAAAATCACGAAAAGTTTATTATTTTTAGTGTTTGTAGACAGACCTTTAACCATTGCAATTCATTCATTTTTCATCGATTTTGTCAACTCTGAACTCCCTAAACTTTGCGTCAATTGTTTTTACATTTCTTCAGCTTTATCTTTCTGTCCTGAGAAAGCGACAGAGGCGCTACACATAGGACGAATCCAGACTCGCTTAGGAATTGTCTTTGTTTCCGAGTTTTCCGGTTGAGTTTTGCTTTTGACTTCTTTAATTTGCTGCTTAGTAAATTACACCAAGTAAGAGATAATTATCGTGAAGCATCTTGCCCAAGGACGCAACAACGAGGCTTGAGTAGGAGTTGAACCATCAACGTTGCGATGATAGCCGTCAGGGAAACGACGCTCCGAACCATTATGCCATGCTGCCGATGAATTAATTTCATCTCAAAGCTCTTCTACTTGCTCTATAGTTACTCACCTAAATTTGTTTGGAAAACATTTTTCATTTCAAAAGCAAGGTCTTTAAAATTAAAATGTAAAAAAAAATTTCTGTAAAACACAAATTGTCAGGATGCCATGTCAAACTTTTTATATAGTTGGAAATTCAGCAAAATGTTAAAAACGTTGGAATTATTTGACTTTTTTGCTTTTCCAAGTCACTAGGAGCGTTTGAACTTAAAAACTTCAGGTTATTAACTTTGCTGCAAATTTCGCATTGGAATCTGCCATAGTTGGGCAAGTTATTGCAAAACGTTAGCTTCGTTAACACAGTTATGTACCTCCGTTAACGTTAATTCGTTAAATTGAACTCCAATTAACGGAAGTTAATTCACATCGTTAAATCGTTAATTTTGACTTAAAACGGTATTTCTTTAAAAAAAGTTTAAAAATTTTTAATATCAACGTTTGCGCATGCATTTAAGCAATGTTTTGTTGTTTTTATCGCTTTTTGACCTCATTGGTCGCATTTTACTAGTTCATCGATGTTAAACTTAACCAACAATAAGAGAAATAACCGTTTTTAAAAATTTAACAGAAGTTATCAAGCACTAACGGAAGTTAATTGAAGTTTAACTTTAGCTTCGTTATTAAACGATCAACTTAATTATGCCCACCACTAGAGAGAGAGTATATTTTATAGTTATAGTTAGTTGCATATTTATCCTCCTATCACAAGAAAGCGGTCAATGCGCTATACGAGCTCGCTTAGGAGTTGCCGGCCATCTGTCTACCACACCAAGATGGGGGAATCCCGCTAAGCGCCTTTCCCAACGGCACAACAAGTAAACTTGCCGGCTTGTCTTCCACACTGTCCCTTTAATGCTGAGCGTCAAGCAGGGAAGCTGTGAATACCAATTTTAAAGTCATTGGTTTGACCCGACTCGGAATCAAACCCGAGTTTACAGCTCAAGAGACAGACGCTCCATACCACTCGGCCATCTGAGCTGTTATAATTTTTCTTTGGCGATTACGATGCAAACACAGTACAAAAAATTTACATGAAAATATATAAAAAGCTAGCTGTAGTCACCAGTGAGAGGCTGTGAAGTACCAGTTGTCCCTGTCCGTGATAGACATGGCACGGTTATCGTGTCTACAACCTCTCACTAAATTTTTGACATACTTTGTAAATCAAGAGAAAAACAAAACAATAAACAAACGTGAATTGATGGCAGTTAACGAAGACATAGTAATAAAACTGTATCAGTGCCAATTCGGTAATTATGTTATTTCATAAAAACAGCATCGGTACTTCTAACAGTAAAACGTGTACTATCGCATTTTTGACACAGTGCAACTATGGGTTTATGAAATAAATTCAGGTCAGATGGTATACAGCATCTTTTTTGCACGTTTTACAAATACTTTAAAACCAAGCTTAGATGAACATTTTATTTCACTGGGAAGGTCATTCCAGATCTTAACTCCCGAAATTTTGATTGTTGCGTTTTCGTTTTATTTACTCGAATCGCGTGATATAAATCATTTTTGACAGATCTAGTTGAATAGTTGTAGACGCTAGAATTTCGAGTGTAATAATTCGTAAAGCATTCAGGCAATACGTTAATTTTAAATTTATACATAAATTTTATTATTTCTAATTGATATATTTTGTCCATCTGCAGCACCAACAAGCGTGCATAAATCGGTGAAAGTTTTGTTTTTCGGTTATTCGATTTAGTCATGATTTTAATTAAACGATTTTGCGTTACTTGTACCTTGCTTAAATACTTTTTTGCAGCATTACCCCAGGTCGTTATGCCATATTGTAAATGGGGATAAGTAATACTATAATAGACATTCTTAAGTATATCAAGTGGTAGACAGGGGCGCCTACAGAAATTTCGGGCCGAGGGGCAAAAATTTCGTTTGGGCCCCTTGGTCAGTGGTGCTCCAAAATCAAGCGATGAGCAAAAGAAAAGGTCATAGCGTCCACAGATGTTCAAATTTCGGCCCGAAATCAAAAAAACATTATCGCCTGTGACAAAGCTAGAAACTTTAAAAGGAGGGGGTCATAATTTCCACATTTTTTTCAAGCGTATTTTTTTTCGGCAGAACAAATTTGAAGCTGATTGAGAAAAACAAAAGGGGGTATGCTCCTCCGGAAAAATTTTGAAAATTTACGCTGTAATGGCTATTTTAGTGCTTTTTGAATAATTTCAGGCAAATTTTGTTCGAATTTTTTGATCCTTATATTGAGTGCTTCGTCAAATATGACGCATTTTGTTCGCACATTTTCAATTATGCGTGCTTAAGGCGTAAGGCTTATTGCTATCAAAGAGGATCAAAATTATGGAAAAATTGTATACATCAAAAACATGTTTGACAGGGTTTATACGGTCAGGGAAAATCAGGGGAAAACATATCTTTTTCGAGATGGTCAGGGAAAGTCAGGGAAAATCAGGGAAAGTCAGGAAATTCAACGAAAAAGTCAGGGAAAACTTGGAAAAAGTCAGGGAGATTTTTTTGGAAAGTTCTTACCTCCGATGAATCAAGATCCATTGTTTATTTTAGCAATTGTATGTCAAACAAGCTTGACTTTATACTTTTCTCTTTATTTAGATATTTTCTTACTATAAAAGTAGCCTGGAATGTTTAAAAAATCGAAATACACTTATTTCGAAGTTGGTTGGTTATCGTCTGAAGAATTCAAGGCATGGCTTTGTAAAGCTTCTACCAAAGGTGAAGCAAGATGTCGACTGTGTCAGACAAATATGGCATTGAGCAACATGGGAATCAGGGCATTGAGGAGTCATGCTGACAACAAATCCCATGTGAAAAAAGTCACGGAACTGGCCGAAATTAAAAATTTCTTTGCTAAAAGAAGTGACATTAGACCTGCTAACTTATCTTCTGAAGAAAAGCAGCTGCAATCTTCCCCAGATACAGAAAATTTGGTTGAAATTCAATCATCCTGCAGTGCAAATAGTCAAAGTACGATTCTACTGGTCTTTCAAGCAGTGTTGGCAGATCTCAATTTACTCAAGTAATCTAGAGAGTAGCTAGATTTTTGATTTCTAAACAACAAAAGTATCTACTGTAGATCAGTATCTAAGTACAAAAGTGGGTTAATACGACAAAAAACAAGCGATATTGCGGAGTCTGACATGAAGTAACTTATATACAGCATCTAATAATAGCACACATTCAGTTTTTGGAGAAATATTCTGCCTAATGAAGACACATTTTAGTCGCAGTGACATCGAAACACCTTTAAACACATCATACGTGAGTTGAATAATGCATAGACGTGAATTATGCATACCGTACTCAGCTAGGCAACTATTCTATGCTGCGTATATATCTACAGGTCTACAAAGTACAAACAGGCAAAATAATGTACCGGTACTGAATTGGTCAAATGTTTAGGCTAATATTAACACTAGGCAGCTAGACCTAAGCTGTACAGTAGTAGCCTGCTTCGCTACTCAAACTGCCCTCACCATATCGTTAGCAAATTAGTCTTACAGTCTTAGCAGCCTACTGGTACTCGTGATTAACTTTACCTTTTTATCATTCTAATGATTTAAAACCATAAAATTTGAAGCTCCATTGTATCAGAGAATTGGGCCATGTTCATCTCCGCATAACACAAATTGTCATTTTGCTGCAACTTGCCTTAGACGAGACAAATACTTGAAATCCTATTCCTACTATACCTGTAGGCTAGCAGGCCTACCGGTACTGAGCTGAACACGCGGAAGAAGGGCTCGCAAAATTAAAGCAATAATTCTGGCATTCTTCCGCGAAGGGATAAAGCAATAAACAAACTGGATAGCTATAGATTAGTAGCTAGAATCTAGACGAAAAAATTGGTATTTAAGGAAACTAAAAAGTGTCTAGATCTAGATACTAAGTAGCTAAGTTGGCAACACTGCTTTCAAGATGGAGGTAAATTGAATGCCGAAATACGGTGGGTTCTGAAGCATGTTGTTCGTGGATATACAGGGTGGTTGAAAAGTAACTAGGCAATAAAAATGGCGTGTGATTTTCCTACCGCCGAATTCCTGATAAAAACAATGGTATTAGTCGAAACAATACTTATGGAGATTACATATTTTTCAGATTTTGATAATAGCTTGCGTTGTTTATGTTATGTTACATAGCATTTTTGATAATGACCTCTCGCTTGACCATTCAGGAGCGAGCCAAAATTGCAGCACGTTATGAAGTGTGGAATTCCGTAGTTGAGGTGCAGAGATGGTGGCGTACGTTGAAGGGTAGTCGTGCAACACAACGTCCGGATACAATAAGAAATTGTCATGCAAAATTGATGACCACAGGATCTGTAAACGACAAACGAAGGAGCGGGCGTCCATCCACAAGTCGATCGCCAGCTAAGGTGGCAAAAGTGCAGGAAATGTTTGATCAGAGCCCGCAAAAATCAACTCGTCAAGCAGCTCGTGAAAGTGGACTGTCAAGGCATTCAATACTTAGAGTGTTACACAAAGAACTGAATTATCGTCCATGGAAACCTCATTATGTGCAGGAACTTAAGCCTGAAGACTGTGACCGAAGAATGGAATACGGAGAATTAATGTTGGGTTGGTATGAAAATTGGCCTGAATTGTTCGAAAATATCCTTTGGAGTGACGAGGCAGTGTTCCATGTCGGTGGTTTCGTAAATCGCCACAACTGCCATTACTGGGGAACAAATGAAACAGATCCTAAACAAACTGTTGAGAGAATGCAAACTCGTCCAAAAGTGACTGTGTGGTGCGGAATGACGGCAAGCAGAATTATTGGTCCATATGTTCTGCGTGATACCATGAATGCGGAGCGCTACCTTCACATGCTTGATAGTTTTGTGTGGCCCACAGTGTCTGGTTGGGATAACATCGATGACTTAATATTTATGCAAGATGGTGCACCACCCCACTTTGCTCTCACTGTGCGAGCGTGGTTAGACCAACACTTTTCAGGTCGATGGCTGGGTCGACGCGGACCTCATGAATGGCCTTCGAGAAGCCCAGATCTTACACCGTGTGATTTTTACCTGTGGGGTTACACAAAAGAGGAAGTGTACAAGACAAAACCTCGCACATTGGAAGATTTGGAGATAAGAATCCAACAAGTTTTGAATGCTATCCCCAATGACATTCTTTTAAAAGTTGTTCGTTCTATCCCTGGTCGTTTAATGAAGCTAGTTGAAGCAAATAGTGCATACGTTGAAATATGAATATTTGATCTTTGTTACAAATTTTAAGTAATTCAACTGAGCAATTATACTTTCTCCTGTAATATTCAATATGCTCCTTTGTATTTCATTAAGCTTAAAGTCAAAATTTGGAAATTATTACAAATTTTTAATGCCTAGTTACTTTTCAACCACCCTGTAGTGATAATTCTGTTACTGGTTCTGTGGACCTATTTCAATCAATGTTTCCCTGATAGCAAGATTGCTAGTATACTGGAACTTGGCAAAGACAAATTAAAATGTTGTGAATTATGGTATTGCACCTTGCTTCACACAATTACTGAGAGAGCAAGTCTCTTTATCAAAATGGTTTGTAATTGCAGTGTTTTTATTGCTGTGATTTTCTAAGATTTTTTACTTGAAGTAGTGCAGAGTGTTGTGAACTGCGAAGCCAGACACTTGTGAAACATGTCACTTTTCTTATTTTTGGTATTCAAGCCAAGCTTCTTGCGATTTTCTAAGATAAAATTACGATAGTTCACCTGTGAAATCTTTATTTCTGCTGCTGAATTGATGTTTCTGTGTATGTAGGCATTAGGTATACTTAGTTATTTTTGCTGCTGGTTGGTATTATACTGTTCGTTTATATTCTCTAAGTCAGGGAAAAAGTATGTTTTGCAGGATTGGGTCAGGGAAAAACATAGGGATTTTTAAACAAAAGTCAGGGAAAACAGGTGCGATTTTGAGGAAAGTCAGGGAAATATGTCAGAAAAATTCCGTATAAACCCTGTTTGAAAATGGCTGGTGGGAGGATGCATACCCCTCATCCTACCCCCCTTGATCCGCCCCTGGCCATAAGCTACGGAAACCATTAAAAGGGTATGGCATATTTCAGTCACTTGGCACCGTTGATTTTGTTATTTTTTGCTAAAAAGCAGAGTCAAAAGGGGGGGGGGTGCATAGCACAATTGCGCCCCCTAAATACACTAGTGGCGTCCGTAGGCCGCACCCCCTAAATACACTAGTGGCGTCCGTAGGCCGTAGTTTTGCATTCTATTTTGACAATTCTGAACCCAGGGCCCCTCTGTGTCTCCGGGCTACCGGGCGATGACCCCTTCTGCCCCCCTCTCGGCGTGCCTGGTGGTAGATACTTCTTTATTTTATATACTATACCGCAAGATGCACCTAATTTCTTTGTAACTAACTGGGTGTGTTCTTTCCATTTCAACTGACTGTCTATTATCACACCTAAGTAGTTAAACGTTTCTTGCGGGTGAATTGCGATTTCTCCTATGTTGATCTTGATATTTGGGTATGTGTAGTCAGTGGTATTTGCAAATATAATGATTTTAGTTTTATTCGAATTAAAGGCTAATGCATTACTTCTCGTCCATTCTATCGCCGCGTTCAGATTTGTTTGTGTTTTTGCTATAAGCCCAGACAGTGTTGTGCTCTTGTTTATTAACACTGCATTGTCGGCATATAATACTAATTGAGCATTCTCAAAACAGTTGGCAAAGTCGTTAATATAAACTAAAAAAAGAAACGGTCCTAAAACACTGCCCTGTGGAACCCCAACAGTAATGGGCAAAGTAACAGATTTGCAGCACCCTCCAGCTTCCACATATTGATATCGGTTTATGAGGTAAGACTCCAATAGTTTTAATAGAATTCTCCTCACTCCATAGCGAGAAAGTTTGCTTAGCAATATTTCGTGATTTACGGTATCGAATGCTTTTGCCAGATCGAGAAACACACTACTTGCTAACAAATTACTATCTCGGTGTTCAAGTATCGTTTCATAAAAATGTGTTATTGCCAAGTTCGTCGAATGCTTTTTCCTGAAGCCAAATTGGTTATCATAGAACAAATTATATATATCAAAAAATTCAGTTAACCTTTTGTGCAGTAGAGTTTCAAATAGTTTGTTGATGGGGGATAAAATTGATATAGGTCGGTAATTACTTACACAATGTCTTGTTCCGTTTTTATGCACTGGGACAACTTTGGCTATCTTTAATATGTCAGGGTAATTTCCACAATCTAGACATTTGTTAAAGACTTTAGTTTGAAAGCCTGCCATTAAATACTTAGACGACTTGATTACACAGACCGAAATATCAATGTACCCAGGCGATTTTTTTTAATTTAATTTTCCAATGCCTCCCGACTATTTCGTATTCATCAGTTGGTAAGAAAACAACCGAAGAAGATTGATGTTTACCCAAATAACGTAAATACATTTATCTCGGTAAGAATTGCAAGTGTTAGTGACCTTTTTTCCAATATCTACAAAGTGTTGGTTTAGCTCATTACATATATTCTGGGGCTCTGTTATTTCTTTCTCTCTCGTCTTGAGAAAATTTGGCAAGGAGGCTTCTTTTTTACTTTTATTTAGAATTTCATTTAAGTGTTTCCAAGTTAGTGAAGGATCATTATTTTCACAAAATAAGTTGCGATAATAATTTTCCTTGGATATTTCTTTAACGTGGGTCAACTTATTCCTATACTTTTTATACTTCGTATACATACTTGAGGATTTTTTGCTTTAAGTACTGAGCGTACATTTGGTTTTTTCTTTTGATCGAAACAAGCATTCCCTTAGTAATCCAAGGACTTCGAGAAATTTTAAATTGTCTGCGACTCATCCTTATTTTGGGAAAATATTTGTTAGTAAGATCTTCCAGCAAATTTATCAAATACGACAAATTATCGCTTTGCTGAAATTCAGGTGTTTCAGAGCGCGTTTCGAGATCTGCTAGGAACAACTCAAAGCTTGTTTTACGAAAACGTCGAGTAGCGGGACGTTTGCATTTCTTTCTTAATTGACGTCTTTCTGTATTCAACGATGACAGGCATGTGGTCGGAGAAATCGTGTTGAATTACCGCGGGGTTAATGCAGGTCAATGCGGCATGGTTTACGAATATGTGATCAATTACCGAACTGGTTGTTGGGGTTACTCGAGTAGGCAAATTGACTAGCTGAGAACATCCGAGTGCATTAATGTGATTATCATAGTTGGTTAGAGTAGAAATCGAGTTGAGATTAGCATAATTAATGTGGAAGTCTCCCATTACAATGTATTGCTGCCTAGATTTGATTGATCGGATTTTGCTGATAAGTGCACATTCAAAGTTTGTTAAGTTGTTGTTCGGGTGCCTGTATACTGATCCTACAATAAGTGGTTCTTTTCCACTGCAAGTAATACCTACCCACACGTCTTCACAGTCTTAAACATTTAGGTTTAACTCTAATAATTCACGCGATTCGAGTGTTTTGGAAACGGATATTGCAGAACCTCCGGCTTTCGTGATTGAGTTTTGATTGTGTAAGTTAAATCCCTGAATATCAACCGAGGATAGCTTCGATTCAGTTAATGTTGTTTCGCTCAGACAAATTATTTCCGGTAGTTTGGGAAGTTGATTTAGAAATGTCATTAGCTTGTCGAAATTTTTCGTCAAGCTGACGATATTAAAGTGAATTGTAAAAATACTGGTAGAATTGTTTTTTCATATCATCACAGATATCTTCGTATGTTTTGTATACGCATCTATTGCTAGCAGGATCAGATGTAATATTTCTACACGTGATTGAATCGTCATTATCCATTTTACTGAAACGCTAGCAGTCAACATTTTCACAAATCATTGCAATACTTACAATTAGTCGTCATTGCTGTCGTATACCTTGTTCATGCGGTTGATGAGCAAGGGCGGATAGTTTAACTCCTCGAAATCGACATCAACGTTGTGTTTGAACAAATCATCCGGTGACGTTATCGTAAGCCAGTTACCAGTTCCTTCATCTTTGCCGTTTTCTCCCAGAAGTTTTTCTGCCTTTTTTGCTGATTTCTTCATTCTAATTTTCCCATTCAGTGTATGACACAGCACGAATCTGTCATCACTCTTGTTTTTGACATAGTTCAACAATTTGTTCCTTAGTGGTGTTAGATCTTCTGTGATGAACACTCCTGAATTCCTTTCACTTGATTTTAGTTTCGACTTAAGTTGGCCGAGTGGTTGGTGCATTGGGCTCCGAAGCTGGCTTCGCGGGTTCGATGCTCAACTAGGTCATCTCCATGATGCATGTACTTCACTACCACAAAAATCCTAAGCCGCAATTAAGTGGCTTGAAATAAAAAAAAAATAAATAAATAAAAAAAAAAAAAAAAAAAATTCGTTACGCTTTTTATAATTAACGAATCTCGCGATTCTTGGTCTGGCTTTTCGCGTTGTTGAGACTTCCTGTGCATTTGGATTATGCTTCGGCTTTTTTCCCAGCCGGTGAGCTTTTTGTATATCCCATTCATCGAGTTCTGTTCCGAGTTTGTCTGCTATGTCAAACTCTCTCCGTCGTCTTTTCTGTATTTACTTTCAGGCACTCCGTAAATTCGTAGGTTTTCCCGGTGATTGTAGGCTACTGTTCTAGTCCATCTTGCTTGTAAATGTTCAAGTTGATTACTTGGTTCAGTTTATTGTTTAAGCTTTTAACATGGGTTAGTTCCTCTTTGGTTTTAATTCCGATTTTAGAGCCTGAATTTCATCTTTCATTTCTTTGACAGATTCATTTATTTCGTTTAAAACAAGCCGATCTAATTCATTAAATCTACCATCGTTTTGATTTCTGTTTGAGCTGACTGATGTGTTTGTTGTCTAGCGTCGAACCATGTTAGAGCGCCAAAAACACGTCCGTTCTCGACAAATGCTGTTCTCGAGTTTTGAATCTGTTAACCGTGACAGATTTAACTATTGCGACGTCGCGCGTGGCAGCGGTGCAACAATCCAGCTCATGAGAAGAGTCAAAGTGAGCGGAGTATTTGTGTTTTTTTTTTTGTAAATCACAACAGCGTTACACCGCATATTGCGAAATACGCATAGTCCGGCAGCCCAGAGGTGTGAGCCCAGCCAAGTACTTCAAACCATGTGCAGCGTTCACTTAGCTACGCGCCGAGAACAACCCGACCAGGACCCTACTTGAACAAGTGACCTACAAAGCCTACAAAGCTACAAAGACTAGTGCCGCTCCAAAGATATCGACAAAGAACTTATATTGAAGCAACACCAGCGCACACATCGGCAGGGGTGGCTCTTCTAAGGGGACTGCAGGACTGCAGCCCCCCCAAAATATTCCAACTGTAATTTATTTTTGCATAAAATTAATGATTATTATTGATCACGATAGTACTTAGCTGAAAGTTCGAAGGAATTCGGCAACACTGCCAAGTCCATAAACGCCGTAACGAGCGGGATTGCAAATTTGCAGTCTTCACATGATACAATAATGCTTTTATGACGTCGTAAATGAGAAAAGAAAAAAGACAGTTTTTTGCTTGACTTACTTTGTTTTTTTTTTGAAGAAGAAAACGTCCGCTAGGCCGAAATTTCTGCAGTCCCTCGCGCAAAACTCAGTCACACCTTACATGCGCAAGGTTATGATATGACCAAGCCAGATTCGTTGCGTTGATTTGTGAATAAACTTACTGTGGTAGCATGTCCATTTCCTATTCTGTAAAGCGTCTTTAGGATATAAAATTCAGTACACTAACTTTACAAGAAAAACTATGTATCAAGCAAGCTGGAAGGCCTACTCCCTACTCCAAATTTGAAAGTTACCCAATCTGCCAAAAGTCGAGATAAGACACACACCAGGCAGTTTAACGCTTATATTTATCAACGGTGTGAGTGAATATGTGGATGTGAATACTCAAACGCATTGTTTTGTTTTCCGTGCCTCTTATATTTGCATTTCATGATGGCGACACTGCCTGGACCAAAATAGGACAAACGGATTCAAAGAAAATACCAGAAAAAATTAAAAAGCACAATGAGTCTTCTCGGCATATTAACTGCGCCATCGATTTATCTCATCTTGGGCGAGCCAATATTGCGGCATGCCTTATCTGTAGCTCGTCACAATGAGTGTTACGAAAAACCGTGCTGTTTTATCGAAAATTATCTATTGTATAAAATTTTGCGGTAACTTTGAGTTGCCGTTAAAGGGGCATGACGAGCATAATGTTTCACTTAACCCCGGAGTTTTTCGAGGATTGCTAGACTTCACGTCCAGTTTGAATACTAGCTTTAAATCGCATTTGGAATCAGCGGCAGTTTTTAAAGGTTCATTCAAAACGATACAGAACAAACTTTTGGGGTCAATTTTGGAAATTTGTAAACAAGAAATTAAAGATGAATTAAGTACTGTAAATCTAAACATCTTGCCGTTATGTGTGATGAAACAGCTGATATCTTTTACAAAAGCCAAATGGTAATTGTATTTAGGAGCGAAAAAAATGGTGAACCGGTTGAAAGGTTTAGGGGCTTCTTTCAGCCCACCAGCTTTACAGCACAATCATTGGCGAGCATGGGCGTCCGCAGAAAAAAATGCAGGGGGGTGCAAAAACATTCTCGAGATGGCCATCTTAGTGAAAGCTATAGTCAGGTAAGTGTCAGTGATAGGGTGACCAACTGACCATACGTCCGGCATCGGGCGGTGCCGTACGTGCAGAGCTCTTCTTTCAAGTTATTGTGCATTATGCGGGCATAAATCAATTTACGTGCCACTAGGCTTGACAGTCTGTTAAAACAACTTTCTTTTTGCATTGTTTTCTTAGGTCTTGTTATATGTGGTTGGTTTGATGCTTCCATTTCAAAACAATCAAATCTTCATTATACTTGCGCTATTACGCCAAAGTGTGTAACGAGTGGCGGTGCCCGTCTCCGCTGCTTAACCTTCGAGAAAACGTCGCAACGGTGGTGAGCCGTTAGCGATACTGTGTCCGATTTGACCAATCCGGGAATCGAACCCCAGACTTCCCGCACCAATAGCGACGTTCTGATCCAAAATGTCAAAATAAAAAGTAGTTTGAGCTCTGAAAATCAAACTTATAGCTTCGGCCTATAAATCAGTGCTGCTCAATTTTTTTATTGCAATGTACCGGCAGCGCAGTTTCTGCCATCAAGGCGTACCAGTAGCACATCAGCAACAAGTCCAAATTTGTTTTACAAGATACGAGATACAAGATACGATACTTGGTATATAGGCAAAAACCAGAATTTTTCTGTACGAGATGCAAAAAGTAAAATTGGACATGCTGCTGTTGCCGCGTGAATTTGCTTGTATACGCACGTCCACATGACGGATTGGTAATCGGCTGATTGGTGTAGCAGTAACGATATTGCTTTCAAAGTCAGAGATCTGGGGTTCGATATCCGACCTGTCAAATCAAATACAGTGCTGTTCACGGCCACCGCCAATGGCTCGCCACGTTTCTTTGGAGTTCGAAGCTAAGTTGCTCACTCGCTAAGTTACGGAGATGGTCTTCGCCACTCGTTGCACGCAGCTTCTGGGTGATACCACGAGTGTAACCAAGATTTGAGATTGACGATCAATAAAAAAGGCGCACAAAAACTTTTAACCGAATTTTTCATCTTATGCAAAGTGTGCGCCTGCTTATCTTCCACCAGTCTGTCCGATTGTGGTTTGACTGAAGAGTAAGCATTTGACACAAAGACACTTTTCTAGTCTTTGCGTCATGACAAAAGATAAATCGCCATGTCTGTTGACCTGAATAGAATGGGATAGTAGGCCTATGTACTATTGCATACGGCATGGAAAGACAAGAAAGTAACCTAAACGAATGGAATCAAGCAGAGAACAAAAAATGAATTAAGTATCAAGCAATAACTCGTACTGATCAACGTAAAATGATGCTCGGGACCTGTACCAATATTTTTTGACGTGCTTAGCACTGGCCTTGGTAACAGCATGCTTAAACGTAAAACCAGTTTCAATGATGTGTGAAGGGTGGAGTATCCACTCATTGAACGGCCGGACTAATTTAGACAGCAGCATTTAGACAACTAGACAAACTCTTTTATGCTTTAATTCAGAGGTGGGCAACCTGCGGCCCGCCAAAGCATGTGCTAAGAGCCAATTGGTTCCGAAACCTGTTTTTTTGCGATCAAGTTCAAACCCAATCAACACACGAACTGCTTTGAATGCTATTTTCCAGGCTGAAGATCTTGTTTTTCTAGTCATCTTTTATTTCAAAGACCTCTTTTTCACGCGACAGACCCTTTTTTAGTATCACTCCTGCCAAGAAGTGTTTTTTTTCTAAAAACTGCGGCCCGCTGGAAGCCTATATTTATAATTTGTGGCCCAGTATCACCAGAAAGTTGCCCATCCCTGCTTTAATTAAACAGATTATTGCGAAATGTTTTGTTATTTTATTCGTTTTTTAGTAAACTCATCTGTATTTTTCAACTTTTTGTGTAGTTTCTTAACTTGCATTTTTTCATGCGTATTTTTTCAACTTTTTTGGTTTTTCAGGGGGGGCAAGTGCCCCCTCTTGCGGACGCCCATGTTGGCGAGTATCTTATTATTATTATTATTATTTTTTTTTAACTGAGCTTATTTTCAAATTATACTGAACGGAAAATTCAACAGTAATTGAGGGAGACTGCGAAGTAAGCTTGCGCTCTTCGAGTCAGCAGCCACCCGTTACATATGTCAAATGCGATCGGCTCCAGCCGTCACGTAGAATCTGTCACCTGCGCGCGGTACCGCTAGGCCATGTCGCTGACAGATTTTTTCATGCGTATTTTCTTGTTAGGAGAACTGCAGGGTTTGGTGGGGCATGATTTAGATAAGCTTATTGCTTAAACGTATGATGATGCTGCCGCACTAAGCGGTATTCGAAATGGCGTACAGGCGTTAAGCAAAGCTTTGTATTCAAAGCCTCATTTTATTCATTGTTATGCTCACCAATTAAATTTAATTCTCCAAAAAGCTACATCTGCAAATTCTAAAGTGAAAATATTTTTCAGTAGTTTGTCCGGTATTCCTCCATTTTTTTCAAAATCTCCGCAAAGAATGGCTGTTTTGGAGCAAATTGCTGGACATAGGATACCGTCAATCCGTCATCGCCTAGTGCTAGGTGGAATTTTCAGAGTCGCACTGTTGAACGCGGTGAAAGAAATGAGAGCAGCTTAAATTGCATGTTGCGATAACTTATCAAGCTCACAATCCCAGCATACGGGCTTTGTGGCTTTGGGTATCAAACATACTTTAGAAAGTCCAGATTTTGAGTTTTGGTTGAATTTTTTTTTTCAAAGCTTATGCCCCATGTTGATCTGCTATATGGCCTGATGGAGTCACGTTCAATAGATTCTGCATTTGCGAGCACAGCCATCGCTAATTTCAACACATCAATCGAAAATATTCGAAATGAGATTAGCAACTCCAGTTCTACATCAGACTCCGAGGCTAACCAACCAAGGCGTAAACGTAGGTGCTCAAATTATGTTCCAGATACCATACAAGTGTGTGACAGCATTACCGTGCAATGCAATGAACGTTTTCAATTTAAAGGTCATCTTTAGGGCCCGCTAAAGTCAATAAAGTCAAAATTTCTTCAGGACCTTGTTACATGATCAAATGAGTACTAAGGTTTGTTTCAGGTGTTCAGGAGTCTGTTTTGGAAGATTTTATAAGTCAAAATAAAATCAAAATTTTGCATAAAGTCAAAATTTGTCAAAATTGTCTTTATCAAAAGTTTCCTTACAAAAACGAACAAATTTATATTTTTTAAGCATTTTTTTGAATTTTTGAGCTGCTATTAAAATTTTATGCGCAGTTTTATTTGATTTTAAACTTTTGAAATAGTTGCAATATTTGCACTATCGTCACAATAATGCGTGCGGTAATTGAGAAGGAAATAGCACTTGTTATGCATGAATCGTCATTGTTGATGCGTAAATACATAATTGTTAGACAATTAATCTAATTCTATAAAACCCATGCGCTCTTTACACGTGGTCTTTTAAGTTGTAGCTTGCAAAGCAAAGAATGCCAAAACAAACCAAAACTTCTATAGCGAAAGTTAGGCAAACTTGCCAGGAACATCCGGATGAGGTTTCGGCAACTCCTGCCGGCGACTTGCGATGCAACCTTTGCGTCGTGTTAGTCAAATGCGACAAAAAGTTTTTTGTGGAAAGCCACCGGAAAAGTAAGCAACACCAATGAAAATTGGAGTAAGCAAACCTTTTTACATTTCAATCAAGTAAACTTCAAGGAACAGGTTGTTTCTTCATTCTTAGCTGCGGATATCCCACTTCATAAACTGAACCATCCTTCTTTAAAGTCTCTGTTTGCTAGAATGGGAAAAGTATTGCCTTCGGCGACTGCAGCCCGGCCATGTGTTGCTAAATTAGCATCCCAAAAAGAGGAACAAATTCAAGAATTACTTTGTGACAAAAAATTTTTTTGATTGTGGATGAAGCAGAGGTTGCTAAACAAAAGTATATTAGTGGGCTTGTGGGCAGCTTGGATGCTCCAAATCAGACATTTCCTCGTTAATTGCCATCCACTTGACAGCGGTCGCAATGTTAATAGCAGTATTATTCTGCACACTGTGGATGACATATTGCGACAACATTGTTCTTGACTGATGCTGCTCGATACATGTCTTCGGCTGGAAAGACATAAAAGGAATTATACTCTTCTTTGATGCATGTCACCTGCGTTGCGCACTTACTACATAACTGCGCTATGCGTGTGCGTGCTCATTTTTAAAAATATTGCTGAAGTAGTAGTAGTAGTCTTTTTATTGTCACAATTTTTAACAAGATATACAGAAAAAGAAAACAAACAATGTGAAGTGACGAGGAGGCGAGGCAAGACCGTCGAAATGCAACTCATCCGGTTGCTCGGTCGTCAAGTCTGCACGCTCCTCATTGCCATAACGAGGCAAAAAAATACAAAAAACAACATGTGGCGAAAACTCAACGCACAAAAAAAACAAAAAAAGAAAAAAATATATAAAATAAATAATAATAAATGATTGTACAGGACATACGAACAATAGTTTAAATATACCAGAGCAAGTAAAAGTACGGAGTACAAGGCTACATAAAAATATTTATTACAGATGCTGAGAATTTAGAAAATGTTGTTTTAATAGTTTGGATAAACTTTTCAAATTGATATTGGCGGAAACCTTTTCTTTAATTAATTTAGGGAGGATGTTCTAGATTTTTACTCCCATTGTTTTTACGGATTGTTTCGATTTGCCAAATGAAAAACGTTGAGGGTGATAATTATCACTAAGAGCATGTCTGGTAGGGTAGGAATGACCTGAGGACACTTTCCTGAACCTTAGAAAGTTATTGTCTGTTTCAGGAAAATTGTTTACATGAACATTGGCCATAAATTTTGCAGTTTTGCAATTTATAAATACCTTCAATTTTTAAGATTTGCAATTTATGATATAATGGAAGTAGCTTTAGTTTCCTACCATGTTTTTTGCACATTATTTTCACCATACGATTTTGCTTAACTTGCAATTTATGGATGTTAGATTTTGCGGAGTTACCCCATGTAATGATTACGTATTGCAAGTGCGAATATGCTAAACTATAATAGACTGGAACCAAGGTACGTGTTGGTAGGTACTTGCTTAATTTAAACAGAGCACCGGTAGCAGCAGATAATTTTGTCTCTACGTATTCCACGTGCTTATGCCAATTAAGTTTGTCATCAAGGTATACTCCCAAATATTTTACGTGTTTACTCTGATTGATACGACAACCATTTATTTGAACAGAAATATTTTCATTAGTATTAGTAAAATATAGGAATTTAGTTTTGTTTGCATTCAGGGAGAGTTGGTTATATTTAAGCCAGGCACTGATTTTGACTAACTCATTGTCTAAATTTATTTGAAGGCTCTTTGTATTTTTGTGGGATATCGTCAAGACACAATCATCAGCATAGAGAGTAGTATCAAAGTTTGAACAATTTGCCAAGTCGTTAATATAGATAAGGAACAAGATAACAGCTCAGATGGCCGAGTGGTATAGAGCGTCTGTCTCTTGAGCTGTAAACTCGGGTTTGATTCCGAGTCGAGTCAAACCAATGACTTTAAAAATTGGTATTCACAGCTTCCCTGCTTGACGCTCAGCATTAAAGGGACAGTGTGGAGAACAAGCCGGCAAGTTTACTTGTTGTGCCGTTGGGAAAGGCACTTAGTGGGATTCCCCCATCTTGGTGTGGTAGACAGATGGCTGGCAACTCCTAAGCGAGCTCGTATAGCGCAATGATCGCTTTCTCGTGATAGGAGGATAAATATGCAACTAACTAACTAACTATCGGCCTAATACGCTGCCTTGGGGGACACCAATTTTTACATCACTTAGTGGGATTGTAAAACCTTCACAACACACATAGTGTTTGCGGTTGAAGTAGTAGCAACGATCAAGGCAGCAACAATCAAAAACAAAGATCGCAAGAAAGATTTTCATGATGCTGGTCTGTCATCTCCTCCTGACCCTGTTATTACAAGATGGGCAACTTGGCTTAGAGCTGCCTTATACAGTATTATAGTGACAATCTTCCGGCTGTTCGTACCATTGTCAACAATTGGACAAGTGCAGGCCACTTAGTCAGCAGAGCAAAAGACGCTATTAATGTGGAAGGTTTGGTGTCGGACTTGATTAAAATAAATCAATACCGGACTCTAGCAGCCAACGTAGAGTTCTTAGAAGGAAGTGCCTACACAATAACCAAAGCATAAGGACTGCTGAAGAATATGCAATTCGATGATGATCCTTGCGCAATTAAAGACTACATTAACAAACGACTATCCAACTCTGATTTAGAAACAATAATAAACTGTACCAACTTGACAATTGACCCAACAAGTTACGCACTTTTGGAAAAAGCCCAGCCAACCTATTCTGCTGTTGAGAGGTCGTTTTCTATGCTCAATAAATTACTGAGAAAAGACAGAAATTTTGATGTAAGAACGTAAAAAATATATGATGCTGTATTACAATAAAACGTCCTTGTAATTATACTGCGTGGCTTTTGTTAAGAAATCATAGACATACTGTTAGTGTACAGTACAGTTGCGATAGCAACGCAATTTTTGTATTACACACTAATTGATACCGTTACACACAATGCTTCGTTATCCTAGGTTTTAACGTCGTGCGTTGCTTTGTTGCATTAGCTTCAACACTGAGTAACTGAGAAAATGTTCGAAGTAGGCTACCTTTTTCTTTAAAAACTTATGTAAATTGCAGGTTATAAAACATATTTAATTAATAAAGTGCAACAAGACATAAATAATACGCGTAAGCGGTTAAGCCAAAATAAAGTCAAAATTTTACTAAAATAAAGTCAAAAATATATTTTTTTAGGTAAAAAAAAAAATGGCCTTAGTCATCTTGCAGCTGGTCAGTTGCTTTCCAACGATAATTTGCCATCTTTTGAAAAAGATTTTTCTAACAAAGTATTAGAGGAAGTCGTAACAGCATATCCTGAACCGAATAAAGGTAAGCTAAGCTAAAAACCGAACTGTCTGTGCTTTATGAAAGAAATGATATGTGGACTTATTCAACTGCAGTTGCATTAAGCAAAACTATTGCTCGAGACAGCTTGCACGAAGTTTTCTCTGAAATTTTGAAGTTGCTTAAAATTCTTGTTGCTTCTCCGATGACAACAGCTGAACCAGGGCGGTGCTTTTCCACCCTGAAAAGAATTAAAACCTTTCTGAGATCCACAATGAAGAACGAAAGACTATCCGCATTGTGCACGCTTTCAGTGGAAAAAAGCACGATTGCTGCGCGGCATTGCAGACTTCAACGAAAAAGTAATCGACCATTTTGCAAGCGCAAAGAATCGTAGGTGGCATTCGTTTGTAAGTAAATATTGCTAGAGATGGTCAAACTCAAACAATGCGTCTGGTCACTCCATTTGTTAATCGTTTTTGCATAAAGAGAAACTGAAGTAACGTAATCGCATCAGTGGCGTACGCACAGAGGGGGGGTTCGGGGGTCAAAACCCCTCCATTGACGATTGGAAAAAATTAAAAACCGCTCTCTTTGGACCAATTAGCGTTTTTTTATACCGAGATTGGGTTTTTCTGTGCTGTATCAAATTGCCTATATAATCTCGAGAAACTTTCATTGTGATGCAATGATACCGGTAGTCAAACTTTTCTGGTGCGTAGCGCTTGAACCAGTGGCTGGCTCAAAATGCAAGCCTGGACAAGATCAATGGGCACTAAAGCTGGAGTCGTGTTGTGATGTCATAAAGACATTGTTCTCGACGGCTAAGGCTGGACAAGACAACGTTTCAGCGCAGAAGGCATTCTTGGAAGAGAACGGTTGCAACGCATGCGAATATTCCGCTTGCGATGTCATAATTTTGAGCCAAACCGGCCAGTTGGCGCAGTGGTTAAACACATCGCTATCGGCGCGGGAGGTTTTGGGTTCGATTTTTGGGCCGGTACCGACCGTTAGCTTAGATGTTAAGCGCACAGGTTATCGGTTCGGAAGGTCTGGGGTTCGATTCCCGGGATGATCAAATCTGCACAGTGTCGCCAACGGCTCGCCACCTCTGCGACATTTGATCTGTGTTACCCAAGCGCTAAGAGATGGGGCCCAGTGACGTTCGCAGGGGTCGGGAGTCAGCACTCCCCTTCCCCCTTGACAATTGCAGAAAGAATGAAACCTTTTTTAAAACGAATCGACTTTTTTTCGTGCGGAGCTGGCCGAAATTGCTGTCATGTTTTCATCCCAAACAACACCATCCCCCACAAAACATTTTAGCGTAAACCATTCCCTTACAAGTACAGTGATCATCCCTCCTTATGTCTGCGTGAAAAGTTGTACCATCCCCCCATAAGTGTTTTTACATCTCGAGCACTGATTACGATCAGAGATGGGCATTTATCGCGATAATTTATCGGCGATAGTTATCGGCAATAACTTTCTATCGATTATCGTTATCGCTCAAAATAGTTTGGATTTATCGATTACCGTTATCGCTTTTGTTATATATTTTGTTATCGCCGATAAATTATCGCGATTAACGATTTTTTATGCACGCCGTGTTTAAACTTCAAACTTAGTGAGTTGGTGCTATGGAAAAAACACGGTGCCCATTAAGACTTGTAATTTTAAAAAATTATATCTTTGCTTGGTTTAATTTCACGGCAGAGTCCGTGAACTGCTCTCTTTTCTTGAAATATCTAGAAAAAATATTTTTGCAGTTCGACTTACAAACAAAAAACTTCGTCAAACACATCGAAAATTTACCGCAACGTTTATCGGAAAAATTTATCGGCGATAATTTATCGGTTATCGATATCGCTTCAAGAAATTGAGATTTATCGATTATCGGTATCGCCCAGAGCATTTTTGAATCTATCGATTATTATTATCGCTTTAGTACAGAATGGTTTATCGTGCCCATCACTGATTACGATGCAATGCTACAATACCGGTACCCGGTAGTCCAACGTTTCTGTTGTGTTTTGCTTGAAGTGCATTTTTATCATTGATGTTGCTGAGAAACAATTAAGAAGTAGAAGTTTCCTTAAATGCATTATATCTGCAGTAACTATGGCTGCACACGAATTCCTTTTTAAAAAGTCAAATCAAATATTGATTATACTCGTTTTATTAAATTCGTTGTTGTACCGAAACGTGGCAGCGAGTGACAGGGCCCGACCCCGCGGCTTAGCGCCTGGGCAACGCAGCTCCAAAGAAACGTCACAGCGGTGGCGAGTCGTTGGCTACCCTGTGTCCGATTTGACCGGTCTGGGAATTGAGTCCCAAACCTTCCGCATCGATAGCGAAATTTTTTAACACTACGCTATAATCGCCCGGTTTTTGGAGAAATTTTATTAAAATATGAAAAACTAAATTGACACTGCTCTAAGTGCCAAAAGTAGATAAAAATACTGCCAAAGACGAACATAGACCAACGAAAGATTTGAAGAGGCCTATAGGGGCGGAACGAGGGGAGAGACAACATTGTTTTTTCGTACCGTAAGCTGACTATCTCAGGAGCTAGAGTTCTTCGTTTCCCATAGACATCCCGATTATGTGATTGAAAGCATCTGATATCGACGCTGTGATTTGGCAGAAAAATGCTTCGATCGTATCGACGCTGTCTTTGACTTTAATCGGATGATTAGAGATTCTTCTCGCGCATAATATATTTTAGTTTAAAAACGTTTTGGTAGGGAGGACAGTTTTTCTTTACGCTCCAATATCTTTACTTTTCAAATTTCAAGCGAGAAACTGCCCCCTTCATAATGAGTGTACCGTATATTGAGTGTTTATAACAAGGTTTAGCCTATATGCTCAGATGGCCGAGTGGTATAGAGCGTCTGTCCCTTGAGCTGTAGACTCGGGTTTGATTCCGAGTCGGGTCAAACCAATGACTTTAAAATTGGTATTCACAGCTTCTCTGCTTGACGCTCAGCATTGAAGGGACAGTGTGGAGAACAAGCCGGCAAGTTTACTTGTTGTGCCGTTGGGAAAGGCACTTAGTGGGATTCCCCCATCTTGGTGTGGTAGACAGATGGCTGGCAACTCCTAAGCGTGCTCGTATAGCGCATTGATCGCTTTCTCGTGATAGGAGGATAAATATACAACTAACTAAGTATGCGTTGTTTATATTAATGTTGGTTCTTAAAAAAAAAAAAGTTTTTTTGGAAAGAAGGAATTGCTTGTTTTATTCCCTGGGTGCACCCTGTTTGTGACGTTGTGACAGCTAGCCAGCCTACTTTAGTCAATTAAGCTTCCTATGGCCTAAAAATGATTACAACTAAAATTTTTTCAGAAAATTTTTAACCACGGCCTGATAGCTTGAGTTTCTGTGAAACCTTTTCTCTCCTTAAAATGAAACGCAAAGCATTAAGCAAAAGTGTGAATGAAATATCTTTCTTGTTTCCTTAATTATGGCATTATATAGCTTAATCATGGTTAACTGCAATTTAGGCTGGAAGCATAAACTCTGCGTACGCCACTGAATCGAATTAACATACTAAGGTATCAAGTGCTTCATGACAAAACCTGCGAAAATTGTGTGATTATTTTCCTTGGTAAACTTACGTTTCCACATTGCATACTGATTGTGTGAATGACTTTTGGCTCTTTTCAAAATTCTTTCTTCACATAAGTTAAATACAAGCGTGGTCTGCGAAGCTATTTTTTAAGTCCCGACTTGAAGTTTGCGACTTCCGAGTTTTCCCGGCTACATAGCGAAGCAGTAAGCCACAGTTCATAAAAGTTCTGCTGTATAAACCACACACAATCAACTTTAACTTTTGTAAAATGTCTTTAATGCTTCACTTTTTCTTACATTTTATTTTGTAGTTAGTAACATTACCTATTTCCGCAATAATGCATTAACTACCGCAGTACAGATAAAGTTGTTTATAGTATTTATTATTATTCTCTCTTTCAAAAACAATTTACATTTTACACACACAGTCTGCTAGCAATGAACTAGGGATGTGCCGAGTCGAGTCCGAGTATTAAACCATTATCATTTAACCTTTTATTTGCTTTTTATCCGAATTTGAGTCGAAATTAGGATTTCTACGGATGCGATAACCTTTTTTTTGCTATTCACCTAATTTTGAGTTCATATTTTCACGTCGTAGATACTCGGACTCGGCCGAGTAATGTCGTGAATACTCGTGATTCGGCGAGTCCGAGTAGTTTTCCTTGAAGCACATCCCTATAATGAACCACCAGCAGTGGCGTAAGCACGGGGGGGAAGGAGGGGTTTCGGGGGTCATCCCTCTTATTGAGGATCGGAAAAGAAATAAAAACTTATCTTTTTGTAACGATCCGCCTCTTTTCGCACAGAAATTGCTGAAATTGCTATTATGTTTTTCTGTGCTATCCAACTTGCTTATAATACTGTGTAACAAAAAAAAAATTTTGTTTGTTCCCCGGTTCTAAGCCGAGTGGTATAGAGCATCTGTCCCTTGAGCTGTAGACTCGGGTTTGATTCCGAGTCGGGTCAAACCAATGACTTTAAAATTGGTATTCACAGCTTCTCTGCTTGACGTTCAGCATTGAAGGGACAGTGTGGAGAACAAGCCGGCAAGTTTACTTGTTGTGCCGTTGGGAAAGGCACTTAGTGGGATTCCCCCATCTTGGTGTGGTAGACAGATGGCCGGCAACTCCTAAGCGAGCTCGTATAGCGCATTGATCGCTTTCTCGTGATAGGAGGATAAATATGCAACTAAACAAAAAATAAATAAAAAAAAAAATAACCAAGATTTCCTGATCACTTAAGGGCGAAAGGGTTGGAAAATCGCATTTTTTCTTTTAAACTTTGCTATTGTGGTTTTGGGGTTGATTTATAATTATTCAGATTTTTGGCTAAAATCGTGTGATATAGCGTTTGTATTGTGGCATATTTATCCTCCTATCACTAGAAAGCGATCAAAGCGCTATAACGAGCTCGTTTAGAAATGGCCAACCATCTGTCTACCACACCACGATAAGCTAAGTGCCTTTCCCAACGGCACCGCAAGTAAACTTGCCGGCTTGTTCTTCACACTATTCCTTTGATGCTGAGCCTCAAGCACGAAAGCTGTGAATATCTATTTGAAGTCATTGGTTTGACCCGACTCGGAATCAAACCTAAGTTTACGACTGCAGAGGCAGACGCTCTTGGCACTCGGCCACCTGAGTTGTTACCATTACCAACATGAATTTCTGGCAACCAGCTGTAAGAGAGTTTACGCTTTACAGACAATACAAAAATCTGGTTTGTTTGCAACAAAGCAAATCAGAATGGTGGACATCCACACTCAAACAATGAAACTTGCTTGATTCATGTGTTTGAGTCACTGACCACTGTAAACGTCACCAGCACTTCTCGAGTTTTTTTGCCTCAGCAGATGGACTTTGCTTTTGGCGTACTGTAAATGATCTTTTTGACTTAATTGGGATTCTTTGTATTCCAAAAGACTGGCGCCTTTTTATCGTTAGTTCAAGCAGGAGTCTAAAAGGCGTAGGCCTACTGCATCAGAACGGAAACAGATATCCATCTATCCCTCTTACCCACTTAATGCATCTTGAAAAAACTATACAAATGTCAAAACTCTTCTGATTGCTCTAAAGTGTGACCTGTTCAACTGGCAAGTAATTAGAGATTTCAGAATGGTGGCATTCTTGGTGGGTCTCCAAGGTGGATTAACGAAATTTCCATGTCACCTTTGCCATTGGGATAGTCGAGACACAACTGCACACTACCATAGACGAATATGTCCAAAACGAACTGAATATTCTGTTGGGCACAGCAACATCAAATGGGACTCTTTAATTGACCTCATTAAAATATTGTTGCCTCCGCTGCACATAAATTTGGGCTTTATCAAACAATTTCTTTAAGCGTTAGACAAGAATTCAGACACATTCAAGCCACTACAAAACTTCTTTACGAAGATTTCTGCAGCAAAGGTAGAAGCTGCTGGTATTTTTGTCGGCCCACAGATAAGAAAGATCCTAGACTGCAACGAATTTCTTGAAGAATTGACAACAGAAGGGTAGCTTGGAATAGCTTCGCTCCAGTGGTTCGTGGATTTTTAGGCAATCACAAAGCTGAATTAGTGAAAACCTGCAGCAAAAGCGACTGCAGAGTGTTCTTCAAAGTTCATGTGCTTGACGCTAATCTGGATCAGTTTGTGGAAAACATGGGTGCATACTCAGAGGAACTTGGCGAACGTTTCCTTCAGGATAGGCTATATTAGATTTTGAACGTCGCTACCCAGGACAGTAAAATAGGCTAAGCGTATAATGGGTGATTACTAGGGTGGAGCGAAAAAATTAAATTTGTACTTGGGATTTGTAATAGCGCAAAAAACTTGTCTTTTGGTTGGAAAAGACGTTTTGTGAAGTCTGAAAGATTTTTATTAGTGTTTAGGCCTGCCCCAAGACAATTAAAATATCAGTGAATTTACTGCATGGTGGGCTAGGTCAAATCAATTTTGGTAGTTTGACTGACTGCGCTTATGCATGACTGGGCTGGTGGTTTTAATGAAGTCAATTGTTCAAAATTAATAGTGTAAACAGTTGGGTACAGTTACTTCACAAATAGGAATAATAAGTCCTGCCAATCATGTTATTGTATTGTCAGAAACGGAACGACGTGTAAAGCAGATAGACTATCTCTCTATATTCTATGGTTGTTACTGTTGCTGCACTTGTTAGCGGGCAGCTAAAATGGAGTGTAGCAGCTAAAAGATCAAACAATCGAGTTATAAGTCAGCAGACTCAGCAAGAAGAAAAAATGCGTAGCAATTTAATTGTCTAAAAGGGAGTTTAGGTAACGATTGCTGTATACCATTCATAACGAGGTATTAAAAAGAATAGTGACAATCAGCCAAGCATGTATTTATATGCCAGAAAATATTCTTGGCTAGTCCTTGATAACTGATTTGAAAGTGAAAGACTTAGGAACTAACACTAGTAACATCTCAACTACAGTGTTGCTTGAATCGCTTTTCATTTTATAGGTGAAGTATATTTTGCATATAAATAAGGAGAGATTTGCAATTATGAGCACCTCCAGCGAAAAAGCTAATCAGGCTACAAGATCAGCTAACCGTTGTCCTGTGTTTGGTTTGCCCCCCAAATTTTTTGAAATGAACTTGCCGACATATCGAGATGTTATGAAGCACTATACGTATGTGCGTCTAGAACGCAGTAACAAAATGATTAGCAAAGAACAGCCCAGCGTTACGGAAGTAGCTACTATTGTAGCTAAAAAACTTGAAGCAATATGGCAGAAAGCATCCATTCCAACCGTATCCACAGCAAGAATTGATCAACAGGTGAAGAGCTATCACAATAAACACAGAAAATTACTAAAACCTTACAAAACTAGGCAAAATAACGTCAAATACAAAGCAAGGATTGCAAAATTTCAACAGGAAGCAGAAAGTATATTTGATATCGGTGCCTGCAAACGCAAAGAGGAAGCACTCTGCAGTTGCCCGAAGGAGCTGAAAGTTTTCAAAGATGAAAAGGCATTTTTGGTAGACCAACGAACGTCGAGAAAAATAATAATTGGAAACGTTGACAGGAAAAAACGGCTAAGTAGCAGAAAAGAAACAAAAGAAAGCAATTAGACTCCATCAGAAAAAGCAAGCACGCAAAAATAAAAGAAGGTGATGCAAACATTGGAACTGGTCGTTTTGATTTAACAGAGACTGACAACGACATTTTTTCTGATGAAGAAGAAGACTCGGACTCAAGTACTAATGAACCGCCCACTACTAAAGCTTCTTCCCAAATTGAATGCAACCCAAATGCACAAAACAGGATGTCTCTCCCTACACTAGCTAAAATATGCGATCGATTTTCTGTGTCTGATCGAACTGGTGCTTCTATAGCATCCGCAGTGCTAAAAGACTATGGCATTATTAATGGACAAAACAAAGAGCTGATTTATTGACAGAAGCAAAGTCAAGTCACCGAGTTGCATAACCTAAAGAGTCAATCAGCTGCAATTAAAGCCCATAATTAGAAGGAAGCGGAAAAGCTGGATGCGATAGAGCAATATGGGCGCCGACAAAATTTACAAATTAAGGGTGTACCTTTCCATGAAGGCGAAGACATCAAAAAAATTGCTATGGAAGTGGCCAAATTGCTAAATACTACGCTATCGCCAAATGATATTTCCACATCTCATAGGCTTCCCGCTCGCAATGAATCTTCCAAGTCTTCGAAAACGTCTATGTCCCCTAAAGATAATAATCCCCTCGTCCATAATAGTACGCTTCGTAAATCGTGATGTTCGTAACCGCATATATCACAATAGACAGATGACTCGGAACCTGGATATGAATCAATTTTGTCTCAAAGGAACGCAGCAAATTTTCATTAACGAAAACTTGACGCATACCAGGAAACAACTATTTTGAAAAACAAAGCAAAAAGCCAAGGAAGCTAAGTTTCAGTTTTTCTGGACAAATAATGGTAACATCTACGTTAAAAAATCTGAGATGACGGATCCAATTTTGATAAAAAATAATGGTGATCTAAATTTAATCAAATGATCACAAGTTGAGAGATGTGATTTCCGTTAAATCGAAAACAATTTCGTTTGAATTAACTTTTACTGGGATTTCCTGTTCTAATGTTTAAGTTTTGTTTAGTTTTGTTAATGTCGAGTTCGAGTGTCAATGATTTAGATTCTTTTCTGTTCTCGAGTCAAGCGGCTTCTACGTCCTCGAGTTTATTCAACCAAACATTTTCTGCTAATGATCCATCTGTTAATCCCATTCTTGCAAATATAGAGCCTTGTTCGTACTATAACCAGCCATCTTCTATTCACTCATACAAAACTAATGACCTCTTAATAGTTCATATTAATATTAGATCTATACTCAAAAACTTTAATAACTTATCCCATTTTTTGTCTCAATTCTCCACTTCTCCGGATATAATTTGTCTTATATACGAAGATTTATGGATTTCCTTAAACAGCAAAAAATTACATAGGAAGATAATTATAGCCACTATTTATCGTCATCTCTCATCAGATGCAAAACCCTTTATAGAAGCATTAAATTCCACATTACTCGAACCAAAAGTTTTAAATTCAACTATTTTTCTCCAAGGTGACTTCAGTATCAATATTTCGCAATCCTGCCGCTCACCTACTGCACAAAATTATCTCGATATGCTTTCAAGTCATGCTCTTTATCCGACTATCACTAGACCTACTCGGATAACTCCCAACTCTTTCACTATAATTGACCACATCATCACTAATTGTAACTCCCATCATATTTCTCCCGGAATAATAGAAAGTGATCTTACTGACCACTATCCTGTTTTCTGCATCATTTAAAACACAATTACTAACAAACGTCATAATAAATACTATTATAGAGTAATGAAAAATTTTGATTCTGAAAAATTCTTTATAGATCTTGCCTCCAAATTGTATAATTACGACTTACCAGATTTAAACATAAGCAATGTAAATAATGTTTTTGATGAAATACTTGAAATAATCTTTTCGACCATTAATACTCATGCCCCCTTAAAGCTAGCGTCTAGAAAAAAACAGAAAATATTAAGCAAACCTTGGCTTACAAAAGGAATTATCAAGTCTATCCGACATAAACAATTCATCCACAAATCCTTTTACCTTTTAGGCAGCGACCAGCAAAAATTGTTTTATAAAAGATATGCAAACAAACTTACCAAAGTCAAGCAATTATCAAAAAAACTTTACTTTGAAAATGAATTCAATAACTCAGACAACCCACGTAAAATCTGAAAGACTTCACGTAACCTACTTCCCTCCAAAATGTCCTGTTCTGTTACGACTAAATCTAAAAATAATTCTATTACTATGAATCTATCTTACCAACAATGCAAAATTGAGGTAGTCGATTGTGTTAAATACCTTAGAATACATTTAGATAATAAATTGCAATTCAAACAACATATTAAAATGCAAGAAACCAAACTTTCTCGTCTTCTTGGAGTTCTTTACAAAACCAAATCGTTTTTACCCAACCATATACTTAAAAATTATATTATGCGTTTATCCACTCTTATTTGACTTTTGGATTACTAGTTTGGAGTGCAACTCCTAAATCTAATTTATCAAAATTGCAAAGAATTCAAAACAAAGCAATTCGTTTACTTGCAGGAGCGGCTTGGCGAGATCATGCTTCTCCTCTCTATGCGCAACTTCATATTTTGTCCTTGGATAAACTAGTTTTACTTGTCTTAGCAAGTTTTATGCATAAATACCATCTTAAAAAATTACCAAAAACTTTTGACAATATATTTACTTTGGTATCATCAATTTATTCCCGATCAACTAGAAACTCTTCCAAATATCAACAATACTTTATTCCTCAGTTTGCTACTAATTTACTTCAACGTCATATCAAGTTTCGAGGCTCAAAAATCTGGAACAGCATACCCGATAAACTTAAACAACAAAATTATAAACAGTTTAAAAATAAATACAAAAAGCTATTACTTACACTTTAAATTTTTGTTTATTTGGATTAGATTAATGATGTAGTTTTGGTACTGTATTCCGTAATTCGGCAACACATTTATTATATTTTTTTTTCTGTCTTTTTTCCTTTTCTTTTTTGATAGTATGAAACTTGATTATGTCATAAGTACTAGATATTTTCACAGGTGGTCGCTTGACTCGAAGACCTTTAGGTCCCTTCGCGACCTTCCTATGTACATCTGTAAGTCTTTGTGCCGTGATTTATTTAACGTTGATGTTATTGTTTGTGATTGTTTGACATCGTGGGCTTTCAGATGCATGAAAATAAACTGGTTGTTGTTGTTGTTAGGCGGGAACGCGAAAACGAAAGACGTCACAATCAAAGCTTCCAAACACCATTAAGTGTGAGGGATCATATTTTGACGGAAAAAAGACAGCAAATTAACCCCCAAAAGTCAGGTGTTGGAATTCACTTTGTCAGAGAAGAGCACATTACTTTAGTTGCCGAACCAGGTTCAAATTATGTTGGTCATTTCACACCATACAGTGGAAAGGCAAAAGACATTTCTGTAGGACTCTTAGAATTCTGTTCTTCTCATGATCTTAATTTGGACAGCCTTAATGCAATTGGTTGTGACGGTACAAATGTAAATACTGGAGCTCAAGGAGGAGTTATTCCAGCTGTTGAACAATCTTTACGAAGACCCCTTCAATGGTCTATCTGTTTTTTGCACTTAAATGAACTTCCTCTGAAACACCTAATGCAATACCTCGATGGAGTAACTTCAGCACCACAAAGTTTTTCAGGACAGATTGGCAAGGAACTTCAATCTTGTGAACAGCAACAAATTGCTGAGTTTAAACCCATTGAAATAAAACTTCCTGCCAACGATAGTGCCCTCAGCACTGAATCAACAATATTTATGCAGTATTGCTACTGCTCTTTTATTTGGTCGTTGCTCAATAAATCTTTCTGATCGCAGTCCTGGAAAATTAAGTCATGCGAGATGGCCGACAACAGCTAATCGCATTTTGCGTTTGTAGATTTCTAAAACATCACCTTCCAACAACCTTTTGATTTTAGTGAACTATATTGCAAAAGTCTACATTCCAACGTGGTTTAAGATCAAAAATTTTATCACAGATGGAGGTAGACACTTCCATGAACTGATACAAAGAAGTCGCTTCTTAAAGGCAGAGATAAGAAAGCAAGTGGATGCTGCGATTCAGAGAAATGCTTACTTCGCACATGAAGAAAATTTGCTTCTTACCATGCTAGTTGATGACAGAGCAAGCATTCGACAATTAGCGTTGCGCAGAATTTTAGCTGCTCGAAAGTACAGGTCTCAAAATTGCTCTATGCGATTGTTCAAGGTGCCAAGAGTAAACTTTCAAGCTGAGCAATACATCGATTTGATTGATTGACAGAAGACAACTCGAGTGGAGCCTGCTTTGACTAAAAACATCAGCGAGCTAAATCTGATGCTCTATATAGCGACCAGCGATCTGACATATTCATCATTTCCCAAATTTCCATGCCACTCACAGGCTGTTGAACGAGCGGTACAATTGGTCAGTGAAGTATCAAGACTAGTTTGTGGCTATGAACGAAGAGAAGGCATTATAAAAAACAAGCTCATGTCAAGGAGTGAAATGCCAAAAATTGACACTAAAAAGGACTTTAATTGCTAATTTCTTCTCAAACTTTCTTTGTAATTCGCGATAAATCAACGAGATTGCAAACACACCGTATAACAGCGTTTTTTGTTTGTTTTACTCACAAATGTTAGTAGCTTTGAATAAAACCTTTGTAGTTGACGGTTTTGTACTAGTATTACGCAATACAGTATTTCCAGCAAATGGGTGACTATAACCAATTATGGGAAAAACAAAAAATGTGGGGGCAGACCGAAATGCTAACTAATGTCACTAATTTTTCTTCTGGGGGGCTTTTTTGGTCAAAGACAACTTTTTATTACCATTAGACTATAAAAATATCTTTTTCATTTTTTCCCTACTTTTCGCTCCCCCCTAGTGATTACATAATACGGAGGCTGATCCATGAAAGTGACTTAAGAGTATGGTCGGAAATCTAGATAAACCATGCATTTCTAAGTGATTTATTTACAGTTTGCCATGATATCCAAGTGTAGGCTACTATAGCAGTGCTATAAGCGGTTTAGGTTGTCAGTGTCAACTTTGTAAATAGGATGAAATTTTGCCCTGATTTGTTGCTTAAACAAGCATATACTATGAATACAAGATGTAAACCTCCCCGATAGCGCAAACAATCAAGAAATAACGCGAGATTATACACGCTAGATTACACGATTTTAGCCAAAAAGCTGAATTTCGAAAAATCACTCTCATATTCACAAAAGCCAAGTTTGGGTGAAATTATCTGCGTTTTCCCTGGTTTCTAGACGTAACCAATCAGGAAATAACACCTACAACCCGGGAACAAAAATTGTGTTACACAGTGTTACCCGTCTGCATGAGGCTAAGTAAAATATTACCGTATAAGCTATAGTCAGCTAGTTTCTCAGACCAGCACCGGTAGCTCTGAAAAAAATATAGCGGTATGTGGCCTAAAATTTGAAAAATATAATTTAAGTGCTATGTGACCTGTTAACTGCTAGTAGTTCAAATAGCTAAATTTACAGATCTAGGCTTAGTTAAAAGAGTAGAAGCTGTAATTTAGACCCTTAGACTAAACTTAAAAATCGCTTAGCTGCTTAGTTCCTACAGATGTACCGTACTTGTCCCATATAGTCCAGTGGTTTTACGAAAAAGTTCAACTGCGGACTTGTATTTGTGGGCTTACCGGTACTGAATAGGATATGGTATTCACGTGTAGCTACCGTAATTAAAATGAAATCTTCATTAAACTGGTTGTATTACGCCGAAGCGCGTAACGAGTGGCGGGAACCATCTCGGCGGCTTAGCGCCTGGGCTACACAGCTGCAAAGGAACGTCGCAGCGGTGGCGAGACGTTGCGACACTGTGTCGATTTGGCCAACATGGGATTTGAACCCAAGACCTCCTGCACCGATAGCGTGTACGCTAAGCAACTGAGCTTAACGGCCGGTCTTTAACTAATGTGGGAATAATACTAAGCATATAGGCCTACCACTGACCAGTAATTCGATATCTACCGGTACTGTGTAGGTCTATGTGGGAATTATATTTAAAAGCAATACCACAGGTACCCATTCGTTCTTGGTGTGATTATTGCAATGATTTAATAATCGTCATTATTGGTAGAATAGTGTAAAAACGTTGATTTCACGTCAGCCAGGTTTATTGTTTTTCCTACTTCGTTGTTTGTCATTTTGTGAAACGTTTCGTAATTACTTCTACTTGGTCGAGTTTGTTAAACAGCTAATTAAAGATGTAAAATTCAAATAGAATTTTAACATAAGTTCGAGCCGTGCGCGAGCTAAAAACCCGATTAACTTTTGCAGATTCATGAACATGTTTTTAGACAGCTTTATCGCTTTCGTTAATATTTTTATGATGTGCTGTTATTTATGAATGAAATTATTTAAGCACTCTTGTCATGTAAGAAAAAAATTAGTTGATGATGCAGTTAAAGCATGTAAGTCAGAGTACATGCAAGAAATCAGCATACTGAAAGCGGAGTTGGTGCAATTAAAAGACCGCCAAAAATTCATTTGCAGCCAATATGATGACCTAAAGCAAGACTATAACCATCTTTTATTGACTAATAAACAACAAGAAGATGAGATTAAGCGTCTACAAACCAACTCTCAACTAGTTGCTGAAAAAGAGGCCTAAGAATCTGAAAAACTTGACGCACTGGAGCATTATGGACGCCGTCAAAATTTAAAATTCACAGGAATACCAGAAACACAAGGAGAGGATACTAACAAGCTTATTGTTCAAGTTGCTAAGCACATCGGCGTTGAAATAACCAAAGACCAAATCTCAACCTCTCATAGATTACCAGCACGACGTACCCGCCATGACAATGACTCAACCAAAATATCTCCACCACCCATCATTGCTAGATTTGTAAATCGGGATATTCGGAATGAAATCTACGCCAAGAGGAAGCTGATTCGTGACTTGGATTTTAATAAATGTTCTGTTTATGGAATTAAATCTTTGTTCATTAATGAAAATCTCACCCAGCAGCGAAAGAAATTTTTTGGTTGGCCAAACAAAAGGCTCGACTTGCCAAATTCAAGTATATCTGGACTTCGAACGGAAACATTTCTGTGCGTAGATCAGAGGAAACAGTGGCCATTGGAATAAAATCGGAGAAGGATTTAAGCCTGATTGGGTAATTTTTTGTCTTGTGCTTGATATTTTGATGATTTGATTGATTGATTTGATTTCTTCATCTTTATCCTCCTATCACGAGAAAGCGACGGAGGCGCTATGCGTAGGACGAATCCAGACTCGCTTAGGAGTTGCCTTTGTTTCCAAGTTTTCCGCTTGAATTTTCTTCTGACTTCTTTAATTTGCTGCTTGCCAGATTCCACCAAGCAGAGATAATCATCGTGAAGCATCTTATCCAAGGACGCAACAACGAGACTAGGTTGGGAGGTGAACCATCAACCTTGCGATCATGGTCGTCGTAAAAACGACGCTCCGAACCACTACGCCACGCTGCCGACAAATAGGCCTACGCCTTTTGAATTAGGCCTACTCATTTTCCGAACTGACTGATTGTTTTTGTGATTCAGCAACTGCGAAGAGTTCATTGGCTTTAGACCAGGACGCAGCCCAAATTAGTAATATTTATAATACCGGCATCATTGCTTCGTCTAATGACTTTGACATAGCCGATGTGGCGTTTTCCACATTATTTGATAACACTAAGCCCTGTGAATATTTGAGCCCTAGTTCTTTTCCTGCTGTTTGTAACTACGGTCAATTATTTTCGCTTCATCTAAACATTCGTTCTTTAGCAAAAAATTATGATGACTTGGCTGATTTTTTATCGAAATTTACCGTTCAGCCCCACGTCATCGCTTTAACGGAAACTAAGATCAAAGATAGACCACTAGTTAATATTTCTATTCCTGGATATACTTTCTTTCATGTTAACTCAAATTCGAATGCTGGTGGTGTTGGTGCTTATATTTCTGACTCACTACAGGCTAGTGAAATACTGTTTGACACAGCATATCACGGCTGTGAATGTTTATGGATCAAATCAACCTGTCCTAGTGCTGACCTTAACTATGTCATAGGAACTGTCTATCGTCACCCCAAAACTAACATGAATGTGTTTCTTGACATGCTTAATAATATCCTGACTGACTTGAACAACAGCCACACACAGTACTTTATTCTCGGCGATATGAATATTAACACACTAAATAACTGCTCATCCAAGTGTACACAAGACTATTTAAATATGCTGAGCTCTAATTGCACAGTGAATCTCATTGACAAACCTACTGGAGTAACACCAAGCTCTGGTACAATTATAGATCATATTCTTACTAACGACAGTAACCTTCATATCATTCCTTTAGTGTTTGGCTATGACATTAGTTAGTTAGTTGCATATTTATCCTCCTATCACGAGAAAGCGATCATTGCGCTATACGAGCTCGCTTAGGAGTTGCCAGCCATCTGTCTACCACACCAAGATGGGGGAATCCCGTTAAGTGCCTTTCCCAACGGCACAACAAGTAAACTTGCCGGCTTGTTCTCCACACTATCCCATTAATGCTGAACGTCAAGCAGGGAAGCTGTGAATACCAATTTTAAAGTCATTGGTTTGACCCGACTCGGAATCAAACCCGAGTCTACAGCTCAAGAGACAGACGCTCTATACCACTCGGCCATCTGAGCTGTATCACATAACGGACCACTATCCTGTTGCAGCTTTAATAGAAATCTAGCGCCCAAACGCAGCGAATCAATTTTAGTACGATCTTTTACCAAATTTGATTGTAATAATTTCAATAACGACTTATTCACCAAACTTGATAATTTTATGTCTAACATTAATGCCATAACCGAAAGCAATATCAATGACATATTTGATAGTTTTTATTCCTTGCTTACTTCAACAATAAATGCCCATGCGCCGCTCAAAAGCTTACTCGCAAACAGAAACGTTTAAAGAACAAACCTTGGATCACCAAAGGTCTTTTGATATCTATTAAAAGGAAACAGAAGATGCACAAAACACATTATATTAATGGTTCTTCTGTTGCCAAACAATGTTATAAGATGTTTTGTAATGTGTTAACAAAGACAAAAAATCTTGCAAAAAAATGTATTACCATAATAAGCTCAAGGAATACTCTGATAATCCAAAAAAACCTGGGATGTATTGCGTACCCTTTTGCCCAATAAATCCAGTTTCAATAATCCAACTTCTATTACAGTTAATAACACTACAATTACAGATCGTAGAGCCATTGCCGAAGAATTCAATCACTTCGCTAATATCGGTGAACATTTAGCTAATTCTGTTAACAAGGTTAATCACGATAACTTTTGTGCTTACTTAAAAAATGCCTGTCCATTCTCTATATGTCTACAGCCTTCAACTCCACAAGAAATTTGCAAGCTCATTAACTCGCAAAAACAGAATAAAGCCAGCGGCCATGACAACATTTTTCCCTAATTTTTTTTTAAATTACTGCTCCCATCATTGCATCACCTTTGTCCACAATATTTAATTACTGTCTCACATTCGGTATTTTTCCTGGTAAATTAAAGCTACATCAAGTAAAACTAAGAAACCAGCCTCAGATAAAAAAATGGTAAAAAGTATATTAAAAACTAGTAAAAGATAAAATCGATTTCGACCTCAAAGGTCATCGTCAGTCATCTTATTCAAATAGAATCTGGTATAAATTAAAGCTGGCTAAAGTTATTCCTGTTTATAAAAAAGGCTCCTTTGATCAACTTACTAATTATCGTACCATTTCCCTTTTATCCCGTCAGTCATCTTATATAAATTAAAGCTGGCTAAAGTTACTCCTGTTTATAAAAAAGGCTCCTTTGATCAACTTACTAATTATCGTACCATTTCCCTTTTATCTTCTTTGTCTGAAGTTTTCGAGCGTTTGATACATAAACATCTTTCATCTTTTTTACACGTAATAACAAATAACACTATTGTTCCAACCCAATATGGTTTTAAACACAAACACTCCACAATACACGCTATTTTAGACCTGATCACCATGTGCTTCGACAACTTAGATAATAACCAACCTTCTACATTATTGTTTTTAGATATCAAAAAAGCTTTTGATTCAGTCTCACACAAAAAGTTATTAAAAAAGCTTGACTTCTATGGTATCCGTGGAGTGGCCAACTCATTGCTGTCTTCTTACTTGAATGGTCGTACTCAATATGTGTCATTTGCGTCTACCACATCTACAAAAAAGCAAATCAATTATGGAATTCTTCAAGGTTCCATTTTGGGCCCATTTTTTTTTCTTATCTACATAAATGATCTTCCTTCGTGCTTGGATAGTACTCCCAGATTTTTCGCTGATGATACGGCACTTACAATTACTGGAAAGGACTTTAATAGTATGGAAAGTTTGGCTAATTTGGAACTCTTCAAAGTCTCTAAATGGATGATGTCTAATAATTTAATTGTTAACGCTTCTAAAACTGTTGCTTTACCATAAGTATTGGTCGCAATACTCGAAATCCTAACTCTGATATCACCCTTGTCCTCGACGGTCAGACTTTGAATCCAACTACTTCAGCAAGATACTTGGGAATCATTATGGATGATCACCTATCGTTCAAATCTCACATTAATCATCTTGAAAACAAAATTTCACGATCTGTAGGAGTTATAGCAAAACTGAGTTACTATCTTCCGCACAATACTTTAATAACTCTCTACTACACTTTAATTCAAACTCATTTGCTTTATGCCTTGCCAGTATGGGCTTCTACCTATAAAACGTATCTGCTAAAATTAGAAAAACTTCAAAACAAAGCCTTAAGAATCATCTCGAAATGTCCAATTACAAGCAGCATAACACCACAGTACTACAAATTTAAGATTTTGAAACTTGAAGATCTATACAATTTAGAAATCGCCAAGTTTATGCATAAGTTTTCACACAAAAAATTGCCCATCAACTTTAACGACTACTTTAATTGTATTTCTGAGGTTTCTTCACATAAAACGCGTCATGTCTCTGATAATAATATCTTTTTACCCCGTGCACACACTTCTCGTAGTCAACGATCAATAAAATATACTGGTGCTAAAATATGGAACAATATTCCTTCTGAAAATAAAAAACTGCCATTTCATAAATCCAAAGAGATTTACAAAAATTTTCTTCTGCACAATTATAATGCCGAAACAACCCCGCAATATTACATTATTTTACAAGAATTATTACAGTACAGCTTTAAACACTAGATTTTATTAAAATCACGCATTACTTAATCACCATCATTTGCTAACTAATCATATTACCATTTAATCATTTCTTCTTTTTTTTTAAATTGCTATTTTTTTTTTCATGCATATTAAGAATAGCTGGGCTGCTGCTTGACTCGAAGACCAATGGTCCCTTCGAAGTTGCCTGTTGCTTGTACTATTCTTGTGCTATTGTATGATGCTTTTGTGATTGCGAGTTTGCAACAAAAATATACTTGTTCTGTTCTGTTGAGTATCCTTCAATTGCTAATTGTTGTTATTACCAAAAAAGTGACCAGAACATACAACGTATATAGGGGAAGGTGGGGTATTTGGGACATGGGGCTAATTCGGACCAACCACTTTCGGTTTTATTTTTGCAGCATCATGTGACCTGTAGCAGTCACCGCAATCTTCTTTTTCAATGGCCATTTTGGTTAGGTAGCAAATTCAAGTGGTTTTTTGTTGAACATCATATTCACGATTTTTCACTAAAAAGTAAAATCACATGAGACGAAATCGTTAGATTTTGTGCCAGCATGGTTGCAGTTTGAGCTGAAGTCTAGCATTGATACTAGTCAGGCATATATATATATATGAAAAACATGCAGACAAGATGAATTTAAAAAAAAATCAAGTTGTGTGCTGGGAAAAGTTTGCGATTTGCTAGTCTTGCTGAATGTAGGGTTATTTCGGACATACATGAAAAAACACTCAAATAGCATGTGAAGATAAAGTTTTCAAATTTGAAAATGAATTTAAATTAAACATGAAAATAGGGATGTGCCGAGTCGAGTCCGAGTACTCGGCCGAGTATTAAACCATTATCATTTTGACCTTTTTATCCTAATTTAAGTCGAAATGAGGACTTCTACGGACGTGATGACCTATTTTTTTTTTGTTGCTCTTCACCTAATTTTGTTTTGATATTTTGACGTCGTAGATACTCGGCCGAGTAATGTCGTGAATACTCGTTACTCGGCGAAATCGAGTAATTTACCTTGAGGCACATCCCTACATGAAAATAATTTTAGCACGAGAAGATGTTTTCAAATTGCAAGTGCCACAAATTACTGGGTCTTCTCGACATCCATTTATACGCTTTTTAACTTGAATTTTGAACGATACAACCTTTAATTTTACCAAACTATTGAGATCATGCATAGTCTTTTTTTTTTTTTTCATCCAGTTAATTTTGTTTGAATTCTATGTTGTAAACTTTTGAAACTGTGTAGATGTGAATTTAACTGAAACGAGCTGTTTTTTTATCAGCGGAAATTGATGCAGAGCGCTTTTTCATCGCAATAAATTCGTCTTCTTTTTCACGTCCGGACTACCCCACTGCTTGTCCGGACCTACCCCACTGCTTGTCCGGACCTACCCCACTATTGGGGCAAGTTTGGACGAGCTAGACCACCTTGCATTTTTGCAAGTAACGGCCTAATGCTTGGAGCTATAGCAATCACGAACAATGTTACATTGAAGTCAAAGGGTTATCAACAATTTTGTACAAAGAGTTGGTAAATCTACATTCTTAATTTTGCTCTAGAGTCACAAAAGTAAATTTTGTCCGAAATAACCCCACCTTCCCCTACAGCATGTGAAGACGGTTGCTTCACAAGTAAAAAATGTTGCTGTTTTACTTTGAATATAATTCTTGCAGCACCCCCAAGTTTTTACTTCACGAGCTGCCACTGAGAGAAATTACAGTAGGCCTATTTGGATTGTGGCAGCAGAGATCGAAAAATTTACTCGGTGGTTAGAGCAAATCAGCTCAAACTGTGACATTACAATCTAAAATTTTCCTTCGCGCAAATGATAGCCTCATTTTAATGACGACGTAACCAGTAGCCTACTAGCCCAAGGCCACAGGGGTTCTTAAACTGGGGAGCGCGAAACGCATGCAAAGGGGGCGCGAAAGATTTTATCAAATGTGGTTATGTTCTTGGTTGAAAATGTGTCGTTACGTTGGTGGTTATACGCCTAACGAGTCAAAAGTGGATTTTGGGAATCTTTTGTACTTATACTACCCCCCCCCCCCCATAATAGCTTTTTCAAATTTGGTGTGAAAATAGTTCTGTGGCAAACCTTTTACTCTCTTATATGCTGGCAACAGTACTACAGGCAATTGTTTCGAATCTCAGATTAGCGATTCATTCTAATCTGGAGACAAATTAGTTATTTGCGTTTTAGCCATTTTCGGATTATCTGACATTGCCTAGTTCGTTAAATTTTAAGTTTTGGGTAGGCTATAATTAAGGCGTTAAAGATTTTGTGACTGGATAAGTGGATACCTAAGACTCATTTGCCTCTTTTTATCAGCAGCTACGAAAAATTTTTCACTTTCACCACTATTCTGGGCTTCTGGCGCAGTAGGCTTACCGGTAACTTTCACCACTGCCCAACAGAGTAAGTTTGCTTGGTCTAATTGCTTTTTCAGACCCCCGGCCGTTAGCTCAGTTACCCAGTAAACAAGCTTTCGATGCGGGAGGTCTGGGGTTCGATTTCCGGGCCAGTCAAATCGCCACAGTGTCGCCAACGGCTGGCCACCGCTGCGACGTTTCTTCGGAGCTATGTAGCCCTGGCGCTTAGTCGCATAGATGGACCCCCCACTGTTGCATGCTTCGGCGTAATACCGCGAATATCACCATGAAGAATTGATTTTGATGTTTTTTCAATTTGGCTTTCAGACCATCATATTTGAGCAATAGAGCTCCGAATTCATTTTCTCGCAGAAGCCTAATGGCTGCGTTTGCTTACGACCAGCGGTTGTGTTTCCATAATGCAAATTTCGTTGACTGCGTTTACAGTTAGGTCTACCGCATAATGAACAACTGCACAACACATGGACATCAGCCTGTCCAACGATGAAAGTTGAAACCCCTTCTGCTTTTAGAATTAGAATGCGAATTAGAAATTAGTCTGGAGATCTAAACTTAACATCAATTGAAGCAAATATCTTGAAAAAACATTATACAGAGCGTCCGTTAAGTCTTACACACATTTAAAATTTTAATATCTCAAAAACCACATAAGGTAAAAACTTTAGATTTTCGACAGTGAATTATACCGCCATAAAGTTTTTTTGTTATTTTTTACAGGTTATTTTATTGTTAAAATGACGAAGAATAAGTCATTTTTAATAAAGGCGTAAGTTTGCAACAAAGTATGAAAAATGTTGACCATTCAACAAAAAGCACAATGTGTTCTTTGGTACAATGAATTGAAATCACCAACTGCAGTACAACGTGAATTTAGAAAGAGTTTGGACAAGACTCTCCTCACACTTACAGCATTAAGAGATGGTTTAAAACTTTTATGGAAATCGGCATTTTGGATCGCAAACGATCGGGTAAGCCAAGTATTGATGAAGAGACTGTTGATGCTGTGTGTGCAGCATTTCATCGCAGCCCAAGGAAATCAATTCGCGTTGCATCAAATGAACTTGCTATTCCTCGAAGCACAGTTCACAAAGTTGTACATAAACGATTTTGGCTCCATGCTTACAAGTTACAAATTGTTCAAGCTCATAAGCCGGATGATCGCCCTTGCCGAGCAGCTTTCGCTGATGAAATTCTTCAGCGTGTTGATGATGACAAAGGCTACCTTAACAGTGTATTTTTTTTATGACAAAGCAACTTTTTATGTATCCGGGAAGGTCAATAAGCATAACATTTGAATATGTGGATCAGAAAATCCTTGCGAGGTTGTAGAAAAAGAGACAGTCCCAAAATCAATGTTTGGTGTGGTTTAATGCACAACCAGATTATTGGTCCATTCATTTATGCTGAATTCACCATTACAGCGAACATTTATCTGGATATGCTGAAACATTACGTTGTTCCCCAATTAGAATAATTTCAGCCGAGGATTGTGTTTCGGCAAGACGGTACCCCTCCACACTTGGGTTTGATAGTTCGTGACTTTTTGAATGATATTTTCCCAAACCGATGGACGGGAGGAAATGGCCCATCAGCATGACCGCCAAGATCTCCAGATATCACCCTTTTTAGACTTTTTCTTGTGGGATTATGTAAAAGACAGAGTGTACAGAACGCCAGTACGTGACGTCGAAACATTGCAATCACGAATAATCGATGTTCTTCACAGTAAACGAAGAAATGCTGGAGAACACTTGGCGCGAAATTGAGTATCGCCTTAATACATTGACAGCAACAAATGGAGCACATGTTCAAGTCTATGAATAGCATGGAAAATTAAATTCTTGACATATGGCTATTACTTTAACTGCTAGAAATTTTTATATATATAACTTTAATAAACAAACTTTACTTTGCAAAAAAATGTATGATTTTATCTACTTTAGTTCTTTAGCAATTCAATTTTGAGAAGTGTTCAAGACTTTATGGACACCCAGTATTATAAACCATTGGGTTTGTAACACCGTCATCATTTCGACATGAATAGTTGTGGGGGGCTAAAATAAATTCTGGGGAGGCTTAACCCCAGTAGCCCCCCGTGGCTACGGCCCCGGATAAAGCATAAAGTGTTTTCTCAAGCTTTCGTACCCTAACCAACTCGGATAAAAATTACATCTTGCTTTTCCGTTTTTATCCCAAAATTCTGGATTAAAACCTGCTAGGAATTAAAAACGTTAAAATCATTTTTTATATTTTGGTACCTCATCGTTGCAATTCCTCCCCGCCTCGAAGAATTACCTTACACGCTGGCAGACATTTCATTGCGGAATTTTTGCCTACATCCTCGTTTGCTAATAATTTGTTGCTACGCGCTTGCGTACTTCTTGCACCGTTTTTTTTCCGGGAGGACAATGTCTGGGATACCTAATCGTAATCATCCCCGTTTTCTATCACTTTTGCTGACCAAGTTTTTTCGTGGAACTAACGCGCAGGTTGGAATATTGGATGTTGCGATAGATTTCAATTTTATTATTTTTTCAGCTCTATGTGTGGGCACTGGGCAGAGAAGCGGTGATAAACAAAACGTCGCACATTCTTAACCACCAACGAGATTGACCGACGAGTACGATCAGTAACTGAAGCAGTGATCACAAAATTGTCACGCTATTTATTTCCACAATATCTCCACAATACGCGGGCCAGAACCGCATTAACATCTACAACAATCAGTTATGAAAATAAGCATGAAGAGGTGCAGAGCCATTTGCACCTCTTCTTCCATTGAGTAAACTCACCATGACAAGCGAATTTGGCCCAACAATAAAACAATTTTTACAGAGTTCAGCAGAAAATCATGTCCTAACATTAGAGCTCATGCACGGAATCCACGCTTATCAGTATTGCACTTTCAATGATAAACAAAACAATTCCAAATCTATAGTGAACCCAACAAGTGGTTAAATCAACAGATGGCTTCTTCCAGTTTTTATTGAACCAGCCAACATGATAATTTGCAATATAAAAACAACAATTGTTTTTGTTTACTTCTTTTTTCCCAATTCTGCTGAGAGCCAGTCCAAACCTTCGTACAATCCTGTAGCTTCAGTGGCGCAAGTAGCTTGGATGTACCACTGCAAGTCGCAAAATAATTATCCACAAAACTCACACCTAAATTGGATGTACCACTGCAAGTCGCAAAATATTTATCCACAAAACTCACACCTAAATTGGATGTACCACTGCAAGTCGCAAAATAATTATCCACAAAACTCACTTAAAATGGACGTACCACTGCAAGTCGCAAAATAATTATCCACAAAACTCACACTTAAATTGAATGTACCACTGCAAGTCGCAAAATAATTATGATTAAAACTCGCACCTAAATTGGACGTACCACTAGCAAGTCGCAAAATAATTATGATCAAAACTCACACTTAAATTGGATGTACCACTGCAAGTCAAAAATAGTTATCTATAAAACTCGCACTTAAGTTTGTGACGAGAAGTTTCGGCTTTAAGAACCGAGAACCAATTAAGCAATGGCGTGAAATGCAGCTGGCGCCACTACCATTATAAGGCCAGCGCTTATTATTGCGATATGAATTTTGCTACATAAGTAGTCAAAATTAATTTGAGTTGTAACAATTCAACGTGCGATCTTCCCGCCATGAAGATGATGATGATAAATATCAAGATCTCAGAAGATATTTCGATGAAACAGTAAAATTGTACAGGTACAATTCGTTAATTTCACGCCCAAGTTCAACCGTAAAATGAAAGGTAATAGCGCCAGCCGCGTGCCGACAAACGAATGAAATGTCAATAATAATGGAAAGTCGTTACCTGTCGGCTTCCTTTCAGCGATGTAAGATTAAGCCTCGATGTTAATTCGGAGCATGGGAGAGCATTCGGTAAATCTTGCTTGTTCGCAAAAATTAAAATAATCGCATCTTTCAATTCGTCCTCGGATATCTAGTGGAAACAAGTTCTTACTTGAATAATTTCACGACGAAAAACATTTTTCCCAAGGCAAAAATGATTGGGGATGGGGGCTAGCCCTTTCTGCGAGCACATATGCCACGCAGACTGGGTTAATTTTTTTGCGGTAAAATTTCGGACAAATGTCCGTATTTGCTCAAAAAATTTCGGACATTTTAAAAATTTCTCGGCAAGATTTTTGAACGAACGATTTTGCTAGTTTATTAAATCAAATGTTAACATATAATTAGTGCATTTCGCAAAAACACGAGAATAATTTTGAAAACGAAACTTCAATCACGTTTAGGCTTTTTCCTTGGCTGTTCATCTCGTTCTATGTTGAATTTATACTGAGTGTAACCCCGATTGACGGAACCGATTTTATACGAAAATGATCATTTTTAAATTACTTTCTTCCGAAGACGCAATAATTACCCTCATCTCTTTAAAAACCTATTTTAGCTCAATATTTCACAACTTTACTCAAAATATCAAAAGCTACAAGTTGTTTCAAGTTGTTATTAAAGTTTTGAGGGAGTCCAAATTACGAAGCCCGTGCGCGATATCGCAGTAGCTACAATCGGTCCAAACGTCTGCACACAATTCCCAAATATGGTACAACGCAAGAACAATTTCTCCTTGCTGACAAGCGAGAATGTTTCAATAAGTATGCATGTTGCACAAAATTCATCAGACGTAGCAGTGGCAACGGTTTAGTTGCAAAAAGGAACTCACAAAATTTTATTTAAGTTAATGGGCAAGGAGCCGCCGCAAGCGTGTTGTTGTGTAAGCAAAATTTTTTCGACACTTGGTCCGAAATGGCTCCAGATATTTCGGACATTGAGCAAAAAATACGGACAATGTCGGGAAAAAAAACAGCACGCAGATAATGTTTTCGTATTCAGAGAAAGATGAAATTAATTTTAGTAAAAACTTTGGCTTTCCATCATCACCGTCGACCCAACCGCAGCGGAGATATTTCTATGAGCTGGTGATGCGGCATTAAGTATCCCAGGGGACAGTGACGTAGCCAAAGCTTTTTGTCGAAGTCTGATTTTAAACAAGGTGAAAATATTCTTAGGAAATGGCGTATTTTCTTCGGGTAAATTGCCTTCCCTCAGTTTTTCTCCAGCCAGTGCAATCCCGTTAAGCGCTTTCCCAACGGTATAGCTTGCCGGCTAGTTCGCTACACCGTCAATGTCAAGCAGAGAAACAGTGTACAAGTCTGCTTTGACCGGTTCGGAATAGAACCCTGAGTTTACTTTGCACGGTCATGTAATTAGCAATTTGGTTAAATTATATAGATTTCAAAATCAAAATCAAATCAAATCTTCATTATACTCGCCGTATTACGCCGAAGCGTGTAACGAGTTGCGGGGCCCATCTCCGCGGCATAGCGCCTGGGCTACACAGCTCCGAAGAAACGTCGCAACGGTGGCGAGTCGTTGGCGACACTGTGCCGATTTGACCGGTCCGGGAATCGAACCCCAGACCTTCCGCACCGAGAGCGAGCGCTTTGCAACTGAGCTAACGGTCGGTCGTATATAGATTTCAGTGATTTTTAAACACTCTCCTAACCTTTGCCGTTAAGCATTCTCGTTCGCTCAGTTGCATCAGCTTTCGACTTGCCCAGCCCTTCATCAGCCAGTTAGCAAAACAAGCGCTAACGACAATCGTGAAAACTGTTCCTTTCAAAAAAACACCAATTCGATTTGTATCGACGAAATATCGAGTCAGCATCTACCCATGTTTTGCAAAGTGGACGCAAGATGAAGAAAACGATAAAATTATTCTCAAGGCGAAAATGTTGCGTCGGTGCACTCGAGAAATTTCTGCCAGAATTGAAACTAACCATTTTATGGAGCTCATCTTTGGCTTCTTCGATGCGCTCTTGATCGTTGCTGTCCACAACAAAAATAATTCCTTGAGTGTTTTGATAATAATGACGCCACAATGGTCGAATTTTGTCCTGGCCGCCAACGTCCCAGACAGTGAAATTGACGTTTTTATACTCCACTGTTTCAACGTTAAATCCTGCGATACATTTAATGCACAAGAATTGATCCAGAAAAGGAAACACAGTTAACACAAACTCACCAATAGTTGGGATGGTTGTAACGATTTCTCCAAGTTTCAATTTGTATAAAATAGTCGTTTTGCCAGCAGCATCAAGGCCAACTAAAAACACATTTGGTCAGCCATCAGTTCTACAGCAGTGGGCTGGTATGCATCAAGATTTAACTTGTTATCAAAGCTTCAATATGATCAAATGAAACAAACACTTATGTGGCAAGCTGCTCTTACAACTGCTCAATACATCGATGCATGATGAAGTATATTTTTTTGATAACATCTATCTACCAGTAGAACACATAACTTTATCCCATCCAATCAATGCTAAACATGAAGCAGAAAGCTTGCAATCAAACCCCAAGTTTACTGCTGCAAACTCTTTATTCACCCCACACGTAAGCAATGTCTTAGATCATTTATGGTACAACTAAGTTTGCGTCTCACTCCAGTTCATTGGTAAGATCACAATAGGATTCATTAGAAATATCTCAGTAGAGCCCGCAATTCTATTCAGCATAGAAAAATAATATGTTAGGGGCAAGTACAAGCCATTACAGAATAGCCCAGGACAACCCTGCCTCGGACTTGCGGTTTCACTTAGAACCCAGGCCAAACCTAAACTTCACATTTGCATTCGGATCATTTCATTTTAATACAGACTAAGGTGGAAACCCTATGTCTCAGACTTTGATCAAACTTTCAGGAAAAGTAGTATTTGGCATTTAAACAATAATAAAAAAAGAACCAACCAGTAGTTTTGTCACATACTTTGCATCTCACCAAACTTCGAGCATTTCACTCACACTGACATTTTTTTCCCAGCAGTTTTGGTCATTAAGTTTTGCCCCAAAGCACAGAGCCATTTAAACTTCAAATTTCAAATCAAAGGCTTGAACTTAAGAATTCAGAATCGAATCAAAAGCACCAAACTTCCAGATCGCGTGAGCCAAACCCACCAAGTTGCATGAGTTGAAATGAATAATGAAATCAAAGTTGGTATGGATCAATTATTAGCTCAAAAGAAAGTCGAGAACTTCAGCTTTTTTGTATAAAACTTAAAAAAGCTTTCTAATTCTTTCCAATCATGGGCGAATGTTGAGTGAAAAAAGTTCTAGCAACAACCATGGCCAAGCAATGTGTGACATAATTCCGGCAACCCTATTATTGCGTCGTTCACGTGTTTGAGCACTGAGCACTTTGAGATTCTTATTTTCAGATGCTGCAGTGATTAAAAACCCAAGACTTTGCTTTTAACCATAGACCCAAACAGCAAACTAAGGCTACAAACAGTGACTCCAAATATAATTTGAGGTCCAACTTGTAATGCCGAACTACAAAGTTAAACATTTCAGAATAGAAGATAAAGTTGTGATATATCAAAAATTAGCTAGATACTTTTTTTTGTTAAGTCAACTTGAGTCCGTACCCTAACCCTTTCAAACTTTTAGAAATTGAATTCTATTTGAATAAATGTAAATTTTAAATTAAAAAAAAAAATAGGAATTTGGCTTCATTGTGATTGAGTAATTTGAATAAGTTTTAGACAGAGTATAAAACACTGGCAGGCAGAGGTCGGCACGGTACTTTTTTAAAGTACCGGCGGTACTGGTACTCAATACTTTGTTAAAAGTACCGGTACTAGGTACTTGAAATTAGAAGGACCGCAGTACTTTTGTCGGTACTTTTTTAAAAAAGTTCAAAAACGAAAGTACTGCCCTATATTTTGTTGAATATTAATTAAACTGCACGGTGTCACAATAGTTAGGCCTATAGCTATTAGTTATCTAAATATCTAATTACTCAATATGGTAGTGTTACGGGTAGTACTTGGTACAGCACAATTCACGAATCACAAACTTTGCACCAACCATCAAAACACGGTACAAAATAGGCTAAAGTTAGTGGTTAGTGCTACAAAAATCAGAAGAATGATGCAATCATTTCCCTCACCCATGAGAATGGGCCGCAATGCATAACGCAAATACGTTTTTTACTGGAGACCAGCACTTTCAGCGCAGAATGCGACAAAAAGATTGTTTAAGGATTTCGAATGAATGGGGACCCCAGAACTAGAAGATGCCTACGCTGGAGTTTTCAATGGAAGGAGCTCGTCATAAGTCGTAATGACGCCAAACCTTTTAGGGAAGTCATTAAAATAAACACAGGTTTTAACATCGAAGTGTGTAGAGCGGAGTATCCAATTATATTTTCAGAAGTACCAGATTTGATAATGTAAAAGTGCTCGAGGAGAGTCGAGGGCCAATAACATTTAGTGGCATGCTTCGCTGTTTTTTGAAATTTGTTGCACTCCAGATCATCACTGAGGGTAAATCGTTCTAACTTTTTCATGGCGCTTGATTTTCGTGTATGCGATTATCAGAAAGCACTCAAAGCTGTAAATCAGATTCATGTGATCATAATAATAGACAATACTTTGTACGACCACGGACGAGGACAATATGAAAACTCATCGCGAGACTGGAGACTGGGTGTAGTAGAGCAGTGATCCTAAAACATCTTTGTTCGACCACTTCCTTTTGGAAGTTGGAGACTTTCATCATCCCCTTATCAGGAAACAAGTTTTAAGAGGGGCATACACCGTACGCAGATATTTTTTAAGATGGGGTTGCATAAATGCAAATACACGTTTTGGTTTGTGAGATAGCATGCCATTACGTCAGTTGGAGCAAAAATGCATATGAGCGTTATGTGTGGATTAAACCTCATAACGGCACTAACAGAAAGTGAATAAGCTTCAAAGCAAGACGGGAAGAGCTGCTGCAATAGACGGTCATAATTAGCAACAATTATTTTGAAACATTATAAATACTCGTCGAGTTCACACGAGTAAATGCAATCCAGTATCGAAAATGTAGTTTGCTGTTAAAGTAGGCCTCAGGCCGGCAATGTTTAGGATATAGGCCTTTAAAAAACGAAATTGATTTCCGCTTGCTAATAATAAGGTCTACATCGATTGCATTTTTTTAAAAAATACACAATTATTTAATATTTTTGCACCTTTTCAAAGAGATTTATTAAAGGAACAAGCTGTATTAAAGATGTAAGTCGGTGGAATATCTAGAAAAAACATATTTGCGAGTCAAAGTCGAAAAAATGAATTTTGAAATCTGCAAAAAAAACGTCTTAAAACTACTTTAAATTTTTTGTCGTCCTTGTTCTCTTAGTTAAGTTTAGGTTTTGAGTTGCATTGAAATACGTAAAAATCAACCAATCAAATCAGTGAGCCTACAAAGATAAAGTAAACATTCCTGAACCGTATCGAACAAGAAGAAAAACATTACGAAGGGTGCATCAATTTCCCTAGGGCTACGCATTGCGCACTCTGTTTAACATTAGCCTTCTTAAACCATGTTGTACGAAGGCTATTAAAACATCTATCCAGGTCTTAAGACTTTCTCTTACAGTTACAACCGTTTCAAAAGACGATGACGCAAAAAAGAGAAAATGAAATTATTCAAAAAACTTTTATTCTGAATTGCCTTTAAAACATTTGGATAGGTCGTCTGAAAGACCACTTCTCTTCTGCTGTAAAATATCTATTCCTGGAAAAAGAATCTTTCTATTGCCGCGCTTGACGGGTTGGCAGCATTGTATTCTAAAAGCAAATCTTTCAAACGATTGCTGTGGAAGGTGTACAGGTGCAATTGTGCAGACTTCACCTTTTTTATTATTATTTTTTATTACAGAAGATTTTGCAAAAGTACAAAGTACCGCCTAAAAATTGAGAAACAAAAGTACCGGCACTGCGGTACCAGCACTTTTTTTCCAAAGTACTGACGGTACTGGTACTAAAAAAGTGACGGTACCGGCAAGGGTGGAAACCTGGCTACTTGGCATTAGGGTGTCAGTTTCAGTTTCGGTGTGTTGAAACCCAGATGTCAGGTTTCAGTTTTGGTTTGGTTTCACAACTGTTGAAAAATAGGTTCCAGTTTCGATTTAAGTTTTGCTTATGCACAGCTTCGATTTCTGGGTTTCAGTTTCGGTTTAAGTTTCATCCAAGAAAGCAATTTTATTTTGAATAAGGATTTTTAAGTGCTCTACTTCTTGACGTTTTTGTTTTATTACGATGATAAGTAGCAGCTCAGATGGCCAACTGATTAGAGCAATTGCTTCAGAAGTAGTCGACTTGGGTATAATTCCAAGTCCGGTAAAACCAAAATCTCAAAAATTAGTATTCACAGCTTCTCTATTTGACGCTCAGTATTAAAGGAACTGTACTGGTAATGATGTTGATGGCAATTTTTAAAACCCAAAACCTTAGAAAATGTTGAACAAGTTTTAGTTTCAGTTTCGGTTTTGACGTTTTAAGAAAAAACAGTTTTGATTCAAGTTTAGGTTTTCAAAAATTTGGCTGAGTTGGTGTCAGTTTCAGTTTGGGTTTCCAAAATTTCCTTAAAAACCGGGTTTTCAGGTTTAGGTTTAGGTTTGAGTTTCCACCCTTGGGTACCGGTACTAAAAAAGTACAGTAAAAAAGGTACTGCCGCCGCCTATGCCGGCAGGTTTTTTCTTTTGAAATTGCTCTTTGTACACACCAACCCCTGAGTTACAACAACAACAACAACAGAATTGTACTATACCGCTTAAACGTAGGTAACATGCAGAGTGTTGACTAAGCACTGTAACATCAACTTTAGCCCCAAGGTTCGGTAAGGGTTAGGTTTGGTCAGAATTAGGTTCGGTTACGGTTGTAACTAAACCAAACCTTAACTAAATTTAACCATAACCGAACCTAATCCCAAACAAACCTAACCTTAACTGAACCTGGGGGCTGATACTACCATTACCCCTATAACCCTATCCCCAATCTCCCCCTAACTGTACTCTAACTTTAGCGTTTCAAGTTGTGGCTTGATGATGTCATACCAGCGTGACACCAACCAAGGGTGGAAACCCAAACCTAAACTTAAACCTGAAAACCCGGTTTTAAAGGAAATTTTGAACACCATAAACTGAAACTGACACCAACTTGGCCAAATTTTTGAAAACCTAAACTCAAACCAAAACCGTTTTTTCTTGAAACGTCAAAATCGAAACTGAACCTAAAACCTGTTCAAAGTTTTCTAAGGTTTTGGATTTCAAAAATTGTCATCACCATCATTACCAGTACAGTTCATTTAACGCTAAGCATCCAGAAGAGAAGATCAGAATACTAATTTTTGGGTATTTGGTTTCACTGGACTCAAAATTATACCCAAGTTGATAAATTTTCAAGCAATTACTCTCCATCTGAGCAGCTATTTATCGTCATAATAAAACAAAAACGTCAAGAAGTAGAGCATTCAAATAATCCTCATTCAAAATAAAATAGCTTTCTTGGATGAAACTTAAATCAAAACTGAAACCCAGAAACCGAAGCTGTGCGTAAGCAAAACTGAAACCGATTTTTTAACAGCCGTGAAATCAAACCAAAACTGAAACCTGCCATCTGGGTTTCAACACACCAAAATAGAAACTGACACCCTAACACTATGCAGCCAGGTTTCCACCCTGGACACCAACATTATGTAAAGAAACAAACAAGCAGTCCAGTACAGTATAGCAGCATTTTGATAATGAAAACCAAAGCTGGTGCTCTAGACACTTTCTAAGTTTTAACTTAATATTTATAAAACCAGGAGCATAGTCTACAAGTGATTAAAAAAAATCCATCATGCTAATATTCCCTCAATCTCACAATATGCCACGCAGTCACAGCTATGGGACAAAAGGTCAGGCAATATGCAATAGGCAAGATTTTAGGACAACACTTCATAAAACCAGTCAAGCCACTTACAAAAACGCTTCAGAAATTAAAGTTTGCAGTGTCTATTTTGTTGTAAATAGCTAGACTAGACAGTTGCCAGCAACTTCGCCACATGGTAACTTTGCCATGTGGTAATTTCGCCACACTTTCATACATCAAAAATTTCCATTGCATACAACTCAACAAAACTTTAAATTCCCTGTCGTCCTAAAAATTTTATCGGGCTTTTTCAGTTATATTTATTAGGGTAACACAGAACATCGTCACAGAGTAAGGTAATCAAAACTGTGATGAGAGTGCATGGGTTGAGTGGGGAAGTGTGTTGGGGTGTAGGGGGAGGTAAAGGGAGTGGTGGGAAGTGGTATGGGGGGAGGTGTAGGGAAGTGTGGGGGGAGGTAAGCATAGATGTGTGGGGAGTGGAGAAGTGTGGGAGAGTGTATGGGGTGAGTGGGGAAGTGTGCTGGCATGTGGGGAGAGGAATGGATGAGGTGTAGGGAAGTGTGTTTGAAGGCCCCAACACACTTCTCCACATCTCCTCCCTCATCTCACTCCCCTCACCTTTCCCTACATCTCCCTTTACCTCCCCCACACCCCAACACACTTTCCAGCATCTCTCATACCTCTTCCCACGTCTTCCCTTCCTCCCCCACACCCCAGCACATTTTCCTACTATTCCCACATCTCCCCAGCTCCCCTCACCTTCTCCAAATGTGGCAAAGTTACCGTACCATGTGACAGTGTGACAAACTTTCTGTGGCGAAGTTACTGGCGACTGACTAGACTAGTTCCTGATTAGCTTGCATCTATACGCATCACCGTTATTAAGGAAGTGTCTCCGGTTAAGACTCGCCGCAACCATTGAGTTGGTGATACGTCACTAGTCGGTGCGGGCATGGGTTTGAATCCAACTCCCAATCAGATTTTTCTGATTACATTTGATTTGGCCTTAGATCTTGGTGAGTTAGATTCAAGTTTAATCCATTAATTGAAATTCCATACCGGTATATGACCGTAATTAAATAGGAAGTTTCTGGACTAGAGCACCAGCAAATTTTTTACATAGATATAGAAACAAACAAGCAGTCTGGTGCAGCAGCATTTTGATAATGGAAACCGTCCTACATGACAGCAATGTCACATATAGAAACATACAAAGCAGTTTGGTGCAGCAGCATTTTGATCAAAAATGGAAAACAGGCCAATACTTTAGTCAGTGCCTTTTGAATAAACTGGCCAATCAGGATCTACTGCCGCCAAAATAGGCACTACCTTAAAATTTTATTAGACAAAAACTCATAAAAACCGAATGCTGTAAAAGCATTATCTGCTGATCCTCTGTTAGTCTGTGCACAATTAAAACTTACCCATTAAAATTCTCATATTGGCTTTGGCAAACAGGCGATTAAACAATCCGGAGATACTCAAACCCATTTCAATTTAAACTGAATTTTCTAATTGATAAAGATAAGGGCACTGAAACAGCTTTAACCTTATTCAATAACAACTCTTTTGTATCTAATAAACTACCGGTAGATCAGTTTATGTATGCAAAGTACTGAAGTATATAATCACTAAACTATTTCTCTGAAAAGTGAACTGATTGGGCAGTTGGGCTAGACCATTTTCACATACAATGACCTCATTTATTTTAAGGTACCGATAGTGTCTATTTTGCCGTTAAGGCAAATCAGCTTTTACGTCTAGGCCTATTTTGCCATAAGTGACATCGTGGGTTTTTAAGTGCCATTTTGTGCAAGGTTACCACAACTTCTAGATAGCTCAGTGGATAGAGCACAGCGTACCGGTATTATGGGAAGCGCTGCACTAGCTTTAAGATCGATTCTCATCGTGGCTTTGGTTCGGATCGCTTCGGATTCGTGTGACCTGGGGATAGCAATCGGGTTCGTGAAACAGTAGAATAGAATAAGATGAAAATATTTGCGTGACATGGTCACATGGGGTTATGTAGCTGCGGCAAAATAGACCTAAAAGCTATTATGCCATCGACAACAAAATAGACTCTGCCTTGTTTCAAATCACCATCTTATCAGTGGGGTAACACTGTAACAGGGTAATTACCAGTAGGTAATGGGCTGCTGACAATCATCAGCAAGCAGACTGAATCCTTAATCAATTGTCAAAACTGCAATAGGCAGACAGGTATTGTATGCACGCTACTTACTGGCAGAGATGGGCATTTATCGAGATAATTCATCGGCGATAATGCATTACCAGATTACTGGTACGTACCTCAACGATTAATTAGACCCATCGTTACCAATATTGCTCAAAATAGTTTGGACATACAGATTAATGTTACAAAAGATTTACCTCACAAAAAATTTATCTTACAAAAAAAAAAAGACTGATATACAAAAAAAACTTCGTCAAACACATTGAAAATTTACCGCAACATTTATCGGCGATAATTTATCGATTACTGACATGGCTTTAAGAAATTGAGATTTATCGATTATCGGTATCGCCCAGGGCTTTTTTGAAATTATCAATCGGTATTGCTTTAGTACAAAAGAGCTTATTGTGCCCATCACTGCGTACCGATACCAGTAGATGGTAGGTTAGCCCTAAAAAGTTAGACTATGGTACCAGTAATCTATGTGTTTTTTGTGAGTAAATTTCCGAAAGTTCAGCGCCACGTTGCTTTTAATTTGGTTTACACTTCATTTTCTAGTCTAGACCACTGCTAATTGATCGCAAGTTGCAACTACTTGGGTTACCACATGCCGGTAGGTTACGCTACGAACTTGCTATCCTCCCAAGTGGATGAGCGAAATTGCAATGTCCCAGTGGACAAGTCATCAACGGCAAACGCAAAGCTGCCATTTATAATACTCAAAATAGCACTGCCGTTTTTTCTCAAAAGCTAAGTTTTTATGTTTTTCACAATTGCGTAAAACCCTGATTGTCAGTTTTTGTCATGACGTTATAAGAAACCATGACAAATCTTATTTGCGATTTTTTGACTTCATAAGAAAACATCCCAATTACAATAGTAGTTATTTTGATTTTGGGGCAATTAAGGTGCAGGAATTGAGAAGTTAGGATCGACAAAATGGAGTTTTAGGATGGAAAAATTTAAACTCGAAGAGTAGAACAGTTAATTTAAACTTCCACCCCACAACAACTGTTTGAACTTGGGGTGGATGTTCCAAGTGAAAAGTGGGTGTTCCATATGGGGTGGGTGTTGAAAAAGTTCCAAGTGGGTAGGTATAAGTTCCAAGTTGGGATGGGTGGAAAAACCTGGAAATGCGTCTTAATTAGGGTGGAAACCGCCACAGAACCCATAGAAACAAAGCATGTGTTAGGGTGGAAAAGTTGAGAGGAATGTTCCAATGCAAAACGGCTTTTTTCAACTTAGGGTGGAAATTTCCACCCTAGTAGTTTTGGTTACAGTTTTCAGCATTTCAAGTTGATAGGTTTGGTCAAATTTGATACTCGATAGTTGGTTATACCTTGGTAGTAGTTTCGCTTTGTGTTTTTGATTTTGGGGCAATTAAGGTGCAGGAACTGAGAAGTTAGGATCGACAAACTGGAGTTTTAGGGTAGAAAAACTTAAACTCGCAGAGTAGAACAGTTAACTTAAACTTCCATCCCACAACAACTGTTTGAACTTAAAATGGATGTTCCAAGTGAAAAGTGGGAGTTCCAATTGGGGTGGGTGTTGAAAAAGTTCCAAGTGGGTAGGTATAAGTTCCAAGTTGGGGTGAGTGGAAAAACGTGGAAATGCGTCTTGATTAGGGTGGAAACCGCCACAAAACCCGTAGAAATAAGGCATGTGTTAGGGTGGAAAAGTTGAGAGGAATGTTTCAATGCAAAACGGTATTTTCTCAACTTAGGGTGGAAATTTCCACCCTAGTAGTTTTGGTTACAGTTTTCAGCATTTCAAGTTGATAGGTTTGGTCAAATTTGATACTCGATAGTTGGTTATACCTTGGTAGTAGTTTCGTTTTGTGTTTTTGATTTTGGGGCAATTAAGGTGCAGGAATTGAGAAATTAGGATCGACAAAATGGAGTTTTAGGATGGAAAAACTTAAACTTGCCGAATAAAAATATTACTGGAAATTCCACCCCACAACAACTGTTTGAACTTGGGGTGGATGTTCCAAGTGAAAAGTGGGTGTTCCATTTAGGGTGGGTGTTCAAAAAGTTCCAAGTGGGTAGGTATAAGTTCCAAGTTAGGGTGGGTGGAAAAACGTGGAAATGCGTCTTAATTAGGTTGGAAACCGCCACAAAACCCATAGAATTAAGGCATGTGTTAGGGTGGAAAAGTTGAAAGAAATGTTCCAATGCAAAACGGCCTTTTACAAATTAGGGTGGAAATTTCCACCCCAGTAATTTTGGTTGCAGTTTTAAGCATTTCAAGTTGATAGGTTTGGTCAAATTTGATACTCGATAGTTGGTTATACCTTGGTAGTAGTTTCGCTATGTGTTTCTGATTTTGGGGCAGATAAGGTGCAGGAATTCAAAAGTTAGGGTCGACAATTTGGAGTTTTAGGGTGGAAAAACTAACTCTGGCCGAGTAGAACCGTTAACTTAAAACTCCACCGTACAACAGCTGTTTGCACTTGGGGTGGAGGTTCCAAGTGAAAAGTGGGTGTTCCAACTGGGGTGGGTGTTGAAAAAGTTCCAAGTGGGTAGGTATAAGTTCGAAGTTGGGATGGGTGGAAAAACGTGGAAATGCGTCTTAAATAGGGTGGAAACCGCCGCAAAACCCATAGAAATAAGGCATGTGTTAGGGTGGAAAAGTTGAGAGGAATGTTCCAATGCAAAACGGCCTTTTTCAACTTGGGGTGGAAATTTCCACCCTAGTAGTTTTGGTTACAGTTTTCAGCATTTCAAGTTGATAGGTTTGGTCAAATTTGATACTCGATAGTTGGTTATACCTTGGTAGTAATTTCGCTATGTGTTTTTGATTTTGGGGCAATTAAGGTGCAGGAATTGAGAAATTAGAATCGACAAACTGGAGTTTTAGGGTAGAAAAACTTAAACTTGCAAAGTAGAACAGTTAGCTTAAACTTCCATCCCACAACAACTGTTTGAACTTGGGGTGGATGTTCCAAGTGGAAAGTGGGAGTTCCAATTGGGGTGGGTGTTGAAAAAGTTCCAAGTGGGTAGGTATAAGTTCCAAGTTGGGGTGGGTGGAAAAACGTGGAAATGCGTCTTGATTAGGGTGGAAACCGCCACAAAACCCATAGAAGTAAGGCATGTGTTAGGGTGGAAAAGTTGAGAGGAATGTTCCAATGCAAAACGGATTTTTTCAATTTGGGATGGAAATTTCCACCCTAGTAGTTTTGGTTACAGTTTTCAGCATTTCAAGTTGATAAGTTTGGTCAAATTTGATACTCGATAGTTGGTTATACCTTGGTAGTAGTTTCGCTTTGTGTTTGTGATTTTAGAGCACTTAAGATGCTGGAATTGAAAAGTTAAGATCGACAAACTGAGTAGAAAAACTTAAACTTGCAAAGTAGAACAGTTAACCGGAAATTCCACCCCACAACAACTGTTTGCACTTGGGGTGGATGTTCCAAGTGAAAAGTGGGAGTTCGATTTGGGGTGGGCGTTGAAAAAGTTCCAAGTGGGTAGGTATAAGTTCCAAATTGGGGTGGGTGGAAAAACGTGGAAATGCGTCTTAAATAAAGTGGAAACCGCCACAAAACCCATAGAAGTAAGGCATGTGTTAGGGTGGAAAGTTTGAGAAGAATGTTCCAATGCAAAACGGCCTTTTTCAACTTAGGGTGGAAATTTCCACCTTAGTAGTTTTGGTTACAGTTTTGAGCATTGCAGGTTGATAGGTTTGGTCAAATTTGATACTCGATAGTTGGTTATACCTTGGTAGTAGTTTCGCTTTGTGTTTTTGATTTTGGGGCAATTAAGGTGCAGGAATTGAGAAGTTTGGATCGACAAACTGGAGTTTTAGGGTGGAAAAACTTAAACTTGCAGAGTAGAACAGTTAACTTAAACTTCCATCCCACAACAACTGTTTGAACTTAGGGTGGATGTTCCAAGTGAAAAGTGGGAGTTCCAATTGGGGTGGGTGTTGAAAAAGTTCCAAGTGGGTAGGTATAAGTTCCAAGTTGGGGTGAGTGGAAAAACGTGGAAATGCGTCTTGATTAGGGTGGAAACCGCCACAAAACCCGTAGAAATAAGGCATGTGTTAGGGTGGAAAAGTTGAAAGGAATGTTTCAATGCAAAACGGTATTTTCTCAACTTAGGGTGGAAATTTCCACCCTAGTAGTTTTGGTTACAGTTTTCAGCATTTCAAGTTGATAGGTTTGGTCAAATTTGATACTCGATAGTTGGTTATACCTTGGTAGTAGTTTCGTTTTGTGTTTTTGATTTTGGGGCAATTAAGGTGCAGGAATTGAGAAATTAGGATCGACAAAATGGAGTTTTAGGATGGAAAAACTTAAACTTGCCGAATAAAAATATTACTGGAAATTCCACCCCACAACAACTGTTTGAACTTGGGGTGGATGTTCCAAGTGAAAAGTGGGTGTTCCATTTAGGGTGGGTGTTCAAAAAGTTCCAAGTGGGTAGGTATAAGTTCCAAGTTAGGGTGGGTGGAAAAACGTGGAAATGCGTCTTAATTAGGTTGGAAACCGCCACAAAACCCAAAGAATTAAGGCATGTGTTAGGGTGGAAAAGTTGAAAGAAATGTTCCAATGCAAAACGGCCTTTTACAAATTAGGGTGGAAATTTCCACCCCAGTAATTTTGGTTGCAGTTTTAAGCATTTCAAGTTGATAGGTTTGGTCAAATTTGATACTCGATAGTTGGTTATACCTTGGTAGTAGTTTCGCTATGTGTTTCTGATTTTGGGGCAGATAAGGTGCAGGAATTCAAAAGTTAGGGTCGACAATTTGGAGTTTTAGGGTGGAAAAACTAACTCTGGCCGAGTAGAACCGTTAACTTAAAACTCCACCGTACAACAGCTGTTTGCACTTGGGGTGGATGTTCCAAGTGAAAAGTGGGTGTTCCAACTGGGGTGGGTGTTGAAAAAGTTCCAAGTGGGTAGGTATAAGTTCGAAGTTGGGATGGGTGGAAAAACGTGGAAATGCGTCTTAAATAGGGTGGAAACCGCCGCAAAACCCATAGAAATAAGGCATGTGTTAGGGTGGAAAAGTTGAGAGGAATGTTCCAATGCAAAACGGCCTTTTTCAACTTGGGGTGGAAATTTCCACCCTAGTAGTTTTGGTTACAGTTTTCAGCATTTCAAGTTGATAGGTTTGGTCAAATTTGATACTCGATAGTTGGTTATACCTTGGTAGTAATTTCGCTATGTGTTTTTGATTTTGGGGCAATTAAGGTGCAGGAATTGAGAAATTAGAATCGACAAACTGGAGTTTTAGGGTAGAAAAACTTAAACTTGCAAAGTAGAACAGTTAGCTTAAACTTCCATCCCACAACAACTGTTTGAACTTGGGGTGGATGTTCCAAGTGGAAAGTGGGAGTTCCAATTGGGGTGGGTGTTGAAAAAGTTCCAAGTGGGTAGGTATAAGTTCCAAGTTGGGGTGGGTGGAAAAACGTGGAAATGCGTCTTGATTAGGGTGGAAACCGCCACAAAACCCATAGAAGTAAGGCATGTGTTAGGGTGGAAAAGTTGAGAGGAATGTTCCAATGCAAAACGGATTTTTTCAATTTGGGATGGAAATTTCCACCCTAGTAGTTTTGGTTACAGTTTTCAGCATTTCAAGTTGATAAGTTTGGTCAAATTTGATACTCGATAGTTGGTTATACCTTGGTAGTAGTTTCGCTTTGTGTTTGTGATTTTAGAGCACTTAAGATGCTGGAATTGAAAAGTTAAGATCGACAAACTGAGTAGAAAAACTTAAACTTGCAAAGTAGAACAGTTAACTGGAAATTCCACCCCACAACAACTGTTTGCACTTGGGGTGGATGTTCCAAGTGAAAAGTGGGAGTTCGATTTGGGGTGGGCGTTGAAAAAGTTCCAAGTGGGTAGGTATAAGTTCCAAATTGGGGTGGGTGGAAAAACGTGGAAATGCGTCTTAAATAAAGTGGAAACCGCCACAAAACCCATAGAAGTAAGGCATGTGTTAGGGTGGAAAGTTTGAGAAGAATGTTCCAATGCAAAACGGCCTTTTTCAACTTAGGGTGGAAATTTCCACCTTAGTAGTTTTGGTTACAGTTTTGAGCATTGCAGGTTGATAGGTTTGGTCAAATTTGATACTCGATAGTTGGTTATACCTTGGTAGTAGTTTCGCTTTGTGTTTTTGATTTTGGGGCAATTAAGGTGCAGGAATTGAGAAGTTAGGATCGACAAACTGGAGTTTTAGGGTGGAAAAACTTAAACTTGCAGAGTAGAACAGTTAACTTAAACTTCCATCCCACAACAACTGTTTGAACTTAGGGTGGATGTTCCAAATGGAAAGTGGGAGTTCCAATTGGGGTGGGTGTTGAAAACGTTCCAAGTGGGTAGGTATAAGTTCCAAGTTGGGGTGGGAGGAAAAACCTGGAAATGCGTCTTAATTAGGGTGGAAACCGTCACAAAACCCATAGAAATAAGGCACGTGTTAGGGTGGAAAAAATGAGAGGAAAGTTCCAATGCAAAACGGCCTTTTTCAGTTTAGGGTGGAAATTTCCACCCTAGTAGTCTTGGTTACAGTTTTCAGCATTTCAAGTTGATAGGTTTGGTCAAAGTTGATACTCGATAGTTGGTTATACCTTGGTAGTAGTTTCGTTTTGTGTTTTTGATTTTGGGGCAATCAAGGTGCAGGAATTGAAAAGTTAGGATCGACAAAATGGAGTTTTAGGGTGGAAAAACTAAAACTGCTCGAGTAGAACAATTAACTTAAAATTCCACCCCACAACAACTGTTTGAACTTAAGGTGGATGTTCCAAGTGAAAAGTGGGTGTTCCAACTGGGGTGGGTGTTGAAAAAATTCCAAGTGGGTAGGTATAAGTTCCAAGTTGGGGTGGGTGGAAAAGCGTTGAAATGCGTCTTAATTTAAAACCCATAGAAGTAAGGCATGTGTTAGGGTGGAAAAGTTTAGAGGAATGTTCCAATGCAAAACGGCCTTTTTCAATTTGGGGTGGAAATTTCCACCCTAGTAGTTTTGGTTACAGTTTTCAGCATTTCAAGTTGATAGGTTTGGTCAAATTTGATACTCGATAGTTGGTTATACCTTGGTAGTAGTTTCGCTTTGTGTTTGTGATTTTAGGGCAATTAAGATGCTGGAATTGAGAAGTTAAGATCGACAAACTGAGTAGAAAAACTTAAACTTGCAAAGTAGAACAGTTAACTGGAAATTCCACCCCACAACAACTGTTTGAACTAGGGGTGGATGTTCCAAGTGAAAAGTGGAAGTTCGATTTGGGGTGGGGGTTGAAAAAGTTCCAAGTGGGTAGGTATAAGTTCCAAATTGAAGTGGGTGGAAAAACGTGGAAATGCGTCTTAAATAGAGTGGAAACCGCCGCAAAACCCATAGAAGTAAGGCATGTGTTAGGGTGGAAAGTTTGAGAAGAATGTTCCAATGCAAAACGCCCTTTTTCAACTTAGGGTGGAATTTTCCACTCTAGTAGTTTTAGTTACAGTTTTCAGCATTGCAGGTTGATAGGTTTGGTCAAATTTGATACTCGGTAGTTGGTTATACCTTGGTAGTAGTTTCGCTATGTGTTTTTGGTTTTGGGGCAATTAAGGTGCAGGAATTGAGAAGTTACGATCGACAAACTGGAGTTTTAGGGTGGAAAAACTAAAACTAGCCGGGTAAAACAGTTAACTTAAAACTCCACCCCACAACAGCTGTTTAGACTTGGGATGGATGTTCCAAGTGAAAAGTGGGTGTTCCAATTGGGGTGGGTGTTGAAAACGTTCCAAGTGGGTAGGTATAAGTTCCAAGTTGGGGTGGGGGGAAAAACGTGGAAATGCGTCTTGAATAGGGTGGAAACCGCCACAAAACCCATAGAAGTAAGGCAAGTGTTAGGGTGGACAAGTTGAGAGGATTGTTCCAATGCAAAACGGTTTTTTTTTAACTTAGGGTGAAAATTTCCACCCTAGTAGTTTTGGTTACAGTTTTAAGCATTTCAAGTTGATAGGTTTGGTCAAATTTGATACTCGATAGTTGGTTATACCTTGGTAGTAGTTTCGCTTTGTGTTTTCGATTTTGGGGCAATTAAGGTGCAGGAATTGAGAAGTTAGGATCAACAAAATGGAGTTTTAGGATGGAAAAACTTAAACTTGCAAAGTAGAACAGTTAACTAAAAACTCCACCGCACAATAGCTGTTTGAACTTGGGGTGGATGTTCCAAGTGGAAAGTGGGAGTTCCAATTGGGGTGGGTGTTGAAAAAGTTCCAAGTGGGTAGGTAAAAGTTCCAAGTTGGGGTGGGGGGAAAAACGTGGAAATGCGTTTTAAAACGGGTAGAAACCGGCACAAAACCCATAGATTTAGGGCATGTGTTAGGGTGGAAAAGTTGAGAGGAATGTTCCAATCCAAAACGGCCTTTTTCAACTTGGGGTGGAAATTTCCACCCTAGTAGTTTTGGTTACAGTTTTAAGCATTTCAAGTTGATAGGTTTGGTCAAATTTGATACTCGATAGTTGGTTATACCTTGGTAGTAGTTTCGCTATGTGTCTTTGATTTTGGGGCAAATAAAGTGCAGGAATGGAGAAGTTAGGATCGACAAACTGGAGTTTTAGGATGGGAAAACTTAAACTCTCCGAGTAGAACAGTTAACTGGAAATTCCACCCCACAACAGCTGTTTGAACTTGGGGTGGATGTTCCAAGTGGAAAGTGGGTGTTCCAACTGGGGTGGGTGTTGAAGAAGTTCCAAGTGGGTAGGTATAAGTTCCAAGTTGGGGTGGGTGGAAAAACGTGGAAATGCGTCTTAATTAGGGTGGAAACCGCCACAAAACCCATAGAAATAAGGCACGTGTTAGGGTGGAAAAACTGAGAGGAAAGTTGCAATGCAAAACGGCCTTTTTCAACTTAGGGTGGAAATTTCCACCCTAGTAGTTTTGGTTACAGTTTTCAGCATTTCAAGTTGATAGGTTTGGTCAAATTTGATACTCGATAGTTAATTATACCTTGGTAGTAGTTTCGCTTTGTGTTTTTGATTTTGGGGCAATTAAGGTGCAGGAATTGAGAAGTTAGGACCGACAAAATGGAGTTTCAGGGTGGAAAAACTAAAACTGCTCAAGTAGAACAGGTAACTCAAAGTTCCACCCCACAGCAACTGTTTGAACTTGGGGTGGATGTTCCAAGTGAAAAGTGGGTGTTCCAACTGGGGTGGGTGTTGAAAAAGTTCCAAGTGGGTAGGTATAAGTTCCAAGTTGGGGTGGGTGGAAAAACGTGGAAATCCGCTTTAATTTAAAACCCATAGAAATAAGGCACATCATAGGGTGGAAAAGTTGAGAGGAATGTTCCAATGCAAAACGGCCTTTTTCAACTTGGTGTGGAAATTTCCACCCTAGTAGTTTTGGTTACAGTTTTCAGCATTTCAAGTTCATAGGTTTGGTCAAATTTGATACTCGATAGTTGGTTATACCTTGGTAGTAGTTTCGCTATGTGTTTGTGATTTTAGGGCAATTAAGATGCTGGAATTGAGAAGTTAAGATCGACAAACTGAGTAGAAAAACTTAAACTTGCAAAATAGAACAGTTAACTGGAAATTCCACCCCACAACAACTGTTTGAACTTGGGGTGGATGTTCCAAGTGAAAAGTGGGGGTTCGATTTGGGGTGGGTGTTGAAAAAGTTCCAAGTGGGTAGGTATAAGTTCCAAGTTGGGGTGGGTGGAAAAACGTGGAAATGCGTCTTAAAAAAAGTGGAAACCGCCACAAAACCCATAGAAGTAAGGCATGTGTTAGGGTGGAAAGTTTGAGAAGAATGTTCCTATGCAAAACGGCGTTTTTTCAACTTAGAGTAGAAATTTCCACCCTAGTAGTTTTAGTTACAGTTTTCAGCATTGCAGGTTGATAGGTTTGGTCAAATTTGATACTCGATAGTTGGTTATACCTTGGTAGTAGTTTCGCTATGTGTTTTTGTTTTTGGGGCAATTAAGATGCAGGAATTGAGAAGTTAGGATCGACGAAATGGAGTTTTAGGGTGGAAAAACTAAAACTGGCCGAGTAAAACAGTTAACTTAAAACTCCACCCCACAACAGCTGTTTGAACTTGGGGTGGATGTTCCAAGTGAAAAATGGGTGTTCCAATTGGGGTGGGTGTTGAAAAGTTCCAAGTGGGTAGGTATAAGTTCCAAGTTGGGGTGGGGGGAAAAACGTGGAAATGCGTCTTAAATAAGGTGGAAACCGCCACAAAACCCATAGAATAAAGGCATGTGTTAGGGTGGAAAAGTTGAAAGGAATGTTCCAATGCAAAACGGTTTTTGTTTAATTTAGGGTGGAAATTTCCACCCTAGTAGTTTTGGTTACAGTTTTCAGCATTTCAAGTTGATAGGTTTGGTCAAATTTGATACTCGATAGTTGGTTATACCTTGGTAGTAGTTTCGCTATGTGTTTTTGATTTTGGGGCAATTAAGGTGCAGGAATTGAGAAGCTAGGATCAACAAAATGGAGTTTTAGAGTGGAAAAACTTAAACTCGCAGAATAAAACAGTTAACTAAAAACTTCACCCCACAACAGCTGTTTAAACTAGGGGTGGATGTTCCAAGTGGAAAGTGGGAGTTCCAATTGGGGTGGGTGTTGAAAAAGTTCCAAGTGGGTAGGTATAAGTTCCAAGTTGGGGTGGGTGGAAAAACGTGGAAATGCGTTTTAATTAGGGTGGAAACCGCCACAAAACCCATAGAAATAAGGCACGTGTTAAGGTGGAAAAGTTGAGAGGAATGTTCCAATGCAAAACGGCCTTTTTTGAACTTAGGGTGGAAATTTCCACCCTAGTAGTTTTGGTTACAGTTTTAAGCATTTCAAGTTGATAGGTTTGGTCAAAAATGATGCTCGATAGTTGGTTATACCTTGGTAGTAGTTTCGTTTTGTGTTTTTGATTTTGGAGCAATTAAGGTGCAGGAATTGAGAAATTAGGATCGACAAACTGGAGTTTTAGGATGGAAAAACTTAAACTTGCCGAATAAAACAGTTAACTGGAAATTCCACCCCACAAAAGCTGTTTGAAGTTGGGGTGGATGTTCCAAATGAAAAGTGGGTGTTCCATTTAGGGTGGGTGTTGAAAAAGTTCCAAGTGGGTAGGTATAAGTTCCAAGTTGGGGTGGGTGGAAAAACGTGGAAATGCGTCTTAATTAGGTTGGAAACCGCCACAAAACCCATAGAATTAAGGCAGGTGTTAGGGTGGAAAAGTTTAGAGGAAAGTTCCAATGCAAAACGACCTTTTACAGTTTAGGGTGGAAATTTCCACCCCAGTAATTTTGGTTACAGTTTTAAGCATTTCAAGTTGATAGGTTTGGTCAAATTTGATACTCGATAATTGGTTATACCTTGGTAGTAGTTTCGCTATGTGTTTCTGATTTTGGGGCAATTAAGGTGCAGGAATTCAAAAGTCAGGGTCGACAATTTGGAGTTTTAGGATGGAAAAATTAACTCTGGCCGAGTAGAACAGTTAACTTAAAACTCCACCGTACAACAGCTGTTTGCACTTGGGGTGGATGTTCCAAGTGAAAAGTGGGTGTTCCAACTGGGGTGGGTGTTGAAAAGGTTCCAAGTGGGTAGGTATAAGTTCCAAGTTGGGGTGGGTGGAAAAACGTGGAAATGCGTCTTAATTAGGGTGGAAACCGCCACAAAACCCATAGAAATAAGGCACGTGTTAGGGTGGAAACAATGAGAGGAAAGTTCCAATGCAAAACGGCAATTTTCAACTTAGGGTGGAAATTTCCACCCTAGTAGTTTTGGTTACAGTTTTCAGCATTTCAAGTTGATAGGTTTGGTCAAACTTGATACTCGATAGTTGGTTATACCTTGGTAGTAGTTTCGCTTTGTGTTTTTGATTTTGGGGCAATTAAGGTGCAGGAATTGAGAAGTTAAAATCGACAAATTGCAGTTTTAGGGTGGAAAAACTTAAACTTGCAGAGTAGAACAGTTAACTTAAAATTCCATCCCACAACAACTGTTTGAACTTGGGGTGGATGTTCCAAGTGGAAAGTGGGTGTTCCAATTGGGGTGGGTGTTGAAAACGTTCCAAGTGGGTAGGTAGAAGTTCCAAGTTGGGGTGGGTGGAAAAACGTGGAAATGCGTTTCAATTAGGGTGGAAACCGCCACAAAACCCATAGAAATAAGGCACGTGTTAGGGTGGAAAAACTGAGAGGAAAGTTCCAATGCAAAACGGCCTTTTTCAGTTTAGGGTGGAAATTTCCACCCTAGTAGTCTTGGTTACAGTTTTCAGCATTTTAAGTTGATAGGTTTGGTCAAATTTGATACTCGATAGTTGGTTATACCTTGGTAGTAGTTTCGCTTTGTGTTTTTGATTTTGGGGAAATTAAAATGCTGGAATTGAGAAGTTAGGATCGACAAACTGGAGTTTTAGGGTGGAAAAACTAAAACTGCTCGAGTAGAACAATTAACTTAAAGTTCCATCCCACAACAACTGTTTGAACTTGGGGTGGATGTTCCAAGTGAAAAGTGGGTGTTCCAACTGGGGTGGTTATTGAAGAAGTTCCAAGTGGGTAAGTAGAAGTTCCAAGTTGGGGTGGGTGGAAAAACGTGGAAATGCGTTTTATATAGGGTGGAAACCGCCACAAAACCCATAAAAATAAGGCATGTGTTAGGGTGGAAAAGTTTAGAGGAATGTTCCAATGAAAAACGGCTTTTTTCAACTTGGGGTGGAAATTTCCACCCTAGTAGTTTTGGTTACAGTTTTCAGCATTTCAAGTTGATAGGTTTGGTCAAAGTTGATACTCGATAGTTGGTTATACCTTGGTAGTAGTTTCGCTTTGTGTTTTTGATTTTAGGGTAATTAAAATGCTGGAATTGAGAAGTTAGGATCGACAAACTGAGTAGAAAAACTTAAACTTGCAAAGTAGAACAGTTAACTGGAAATTCCACCCCACAACAACTGTTTCAACTTGGGGTGGATGTTCCAAGTGAAAAGTGGGAGTTCGATTTGGGGTGGGCGTTGAAAAAGTTCCAAGTGGGTAGGTATAAGTTCCAAATTGGGGTGGGTGGAAAAACGTGGAATTGCGTCTTAAATAGAGTGGAAACCGCCACAAAACCCATAGAAGTAAGGCATGTGTTAGGGTGGAAAGTTTGAGAAGAATGTTCCAATGCAAAACGGCAATTTTCAATTTAGGGTGGAAATTTCCACCCTAGTAGTTTTGGTTACAGTTTTCAGCATTGCTGGTTGATAGGTTTGGTCAAATTTGATACTCGATAGTTGGTTATACCTTGGTAGTAGTTTCGCTATGTGTTTTTGATTTTGGGGCTATTAAGGTGCAGGAATTGAAAAGTTAGGATCGACAAACTGGAGTTTTAGGGTGGAAAAACTTAAACTTGCAGAGTAGAACAGTTAACTTAAACTTCCATCCCACAACAACTGTTTGAACTTGGGGTGGATGTTCCAAGTGGAAAGTGGGTGTTCCAATTGGGGTGGGTGTTGAAAACGTTCCAAGTGGGTAGGTATAAGTTCCAAGTTGGGGTGGGTGGAAAAACCCGGAAATGCGTCTTAATTAGGGTGGAAACCGCCACAAAACCCATAGAAATAAAGCACGTGTTAGGGTGGAAAAATTGAAAGGAAAGTTCCAATGCAAAACGGCCTTTTTCAGTTTAGGGTGGAAATTTCCACCCTAGTAGTCTTGGTTACAATTTTCAGCATTTCAAGTTGATAGGTTTGGTCAAATTTGATACTCGATAGTTGGTTATACCTTGGTAGTAGTTTCGCTTTGTGTTTTTGATTTTGGGGCAATTAAGGTGCAGGAATTGAGAAGTTAGGATCGACAAAATGGAGTTTTAGGGTGGAAAAACTAAAACTGCTCGAGTAAAACAGTTAACTTAAAATTCCACCCCACAACAACTGTTTGAACTTGGGGTGGATGTTCCAAGTGAAAAGTGGGTGTTCCAACTGGGGTGGGTGTTGAAAAAGTTCCAAGTGGGTAGGTATAAGTTCCAAGTTGGGGTGGGGGGAAAAACGTGGAAATGCGTCTTACTTAGGGTGGAAACCGCCACAAAACCCATAGAAGTAAGGCATGTGTTAGGGTGGAAAAATTGAGAGGAATGTTCCAATGCAAAACGGCCTTTTTCAACTTGGGATGGAAATTTCCACCCTAGTAGTTTTGGTTACAGTTTTCAGCATTTCAAGTTGATAGGTTTGGTCAAATTTGATACTCGATAGTTGGTTATACCTTGGTAGTAGTTGCGCTTTGTGTTTGTGATTTTAAGGCAATTAAGATGCTGGAATTGAGAAGTTAAGATCGACAAACTGAGTAGAAAAACTTAAACTTGCAAAGTAGAACAGTTAACTGGAAATTCCACCCCACAACAACTGTTTGCACTTGGGGTGGATGTTCCAAGTGAAAAGTGGGAGTTCGATTTGGGGTGGGCGTTGAAAAAGTTCCAAGTGGGTAGGTATAAGTTCCAAATTGGGGTAAGTGGAAAAACGTGGAAATGCGTTTTAAATAGAGTGGAAACCGCCACAAAACCCATAGAAGTAAGGTAAGTGTTAGGGTGGAAAGTTTGAGAAGAATGTTCCAATGCAAAACGGCGTTTTTTCAACTTAGGGTGGAAGTTTCCACCCCAGTAGTTTTGGTTACAGTTTTGAGCATTGCAGGTTGATAGGTTTGGTCAAATTTGATACTCGATAGTTGGTTATACCTTGGTAGTAGTTTCGCTTTGTGTTTTTGATTTTGGGGCAATTAAGGCGCAGGAATTGAAAAGTTAGGATCGACAAACTGGAGTTTTAGGATGGGAAAACTTAAACTGGCCGATTAGAACAGTTAACTGGAAATTCCACCCCACAACAGCTGTTTGAACTTGGGGTGGATGTTCCAAGTGAAAAGTGGGTGTTCCAACTGGGGTGGGTGTTGAAAACGTTCCAAGTGGGTAGGTATAAGTTCCAAGTTGGGGTGGGGGGAAAAACGTGGAAATGCGTCTTAATTAGGGTGGAAACCGCCACAAAACCCATAGAAATAAGGCACGTGTTAGGGTGGAAAAGTTGAGAGGAAAGTTCCAATGCAAAACGGCCTTTTTCAACTCAGGGTGGAAATTTCCACCCTAGTAGTCTTGGTTACAATTTTCAGCATTTCAAGTTGATAGGTTTGGTCAAATTTGATACTCGATAGTTGGTTATACCTTGGTAGTAGTTTCGCTTTGTGTTTTTGATTTTGGGGCAATTAAGGTGCAGGAATTGAGAAGTTAGGATCGACAAAATGGAGTTTTAGGGTGGAAAAACTAAAACTGCTCGAGTAAAACAGTTAACTTAAAATTCCACCCCACAACAACTGTTTGAACTTGGGGTGGATGTTCCAAGTGAAAAGTGGGTGTTCCAACTGGGGTGGGTGTTGAAAAAGTTCCAAGTGGGTAGGTATAAGTTCCAAGTTGGGGTGGGGGGAAAAACGTGGAAATGCGTCTTACTTAGGGTGGAAACCGCCACAAAACCCATAGAAGTAAGGCATGTGTTAGGGTGGAAAAGTTGAGAGGAATGTTCCAATGCAAAACGGCCTTTTTCAACTTGGGATGGAAATTTCCACCCTAGTAGTTTTGGTTACAGTTTTCAGCATTTCAAGTTGATAGGTTTGGTCAAATTTGATACTCGATAGTTGGTTATACCTTGGTAGTAGTTGCGCTTTGTGTTTGTGATTTTAAGGCAATTAAGATGCTGGAATTGAGAAGTTAAAATCGACAAACTGAGTAGAAAAACTTAAACTTGCAAAGTAGAACAGTTAACTGGAAATTCCACCCCACAACAACTGTTTGCACTTGGGGTGGATGTTCCAAGTGAAAAGTGGGAGTTCGACTTGGGGTGGGCGTTGAAAAAGTTCCAAGTGGGTAAGTATAAGTTCCAAATTGGGGTAAGTGGAAAAACGTGGAAATGCGTTTTAAATAGAGTGGAAACCGCCACAAAACCCATAGAAGTAAGGTAAGTGTTAGGGTGGAAAGTTTGAGAAAAATGTTCCAATGCAAAACGGCGTTTTTTCAACTTAGGGTGGAAGTTTCCACCCCAGTAGTTTTGGTTACAGTTTTGAGCATTGCAGGTTGATAGGTTTGGTCAAATTTGATACTCGATAGTTGGTTATACCTTGGTAGTAGTTTCGCTTTGTGTTTTTGATTTTGGGGCAATTAAGGCGCAGGAATTGAAAAGTTAGGATCGACAAACTGGAGTTTTAGGATGGGAAAACTTAAACTGGCCGATTAGAACAGTTAACTGGAAATTCCACCCCACAACAGCTGTTTGAACTTGGGGTGGATGTTCCAAGTGAAAAGTGGGAGTTCCAACTGGGGTGGGTGTTGAAAACGTTCCAAGTGGGTAGGTATAAGTTCCAAGTTGGGGTGGGGGGAAAAACGTGGAAATGCGTCTTAATTAGGGTGGAAACCGCCACAAAACCCATAGAAATAAGGCACGTGTTAGGGTGGAAAAAATGAGAGGAAAGTTCCAATGCAAAACGGCCTTTTTCAACTCAGGGTGGAAATTTCCACCCTAGTAGTCTTGGTTACAGTTTTCAGCATTTTAAGTTGATAGGTTTGGTCAAATTTGATACTCGATAGTTGGTTTTACCTTGGTAGTAGTTTCGCTTTGTGTTTTTGATTTTGGGGCAATTAAGGTGCAGGAATTGAGAAGTTAGGATCGACAAAATGGAGTTTTAGGGTGGAAAAACCAAAACTGCTCAAGTAGAACAGTTAACTCAAAGTTCCACCCCACAGCAACTGTTTGAACTTGGGGTGGATGTTCCAAGTGAAAAGTGGGTGTTCCAACTGGGGTGGGTGTTGAAAAAGTTCCAAGTGGGTAGGTATAAGTTCCAAGTTGGGGTGGGTGGAAAAACGTGGAAATGCGTTTTAATTTAAAACCCTTAGAAGTAAGGCATGTGTTAGGGTGGAAAAAATGAGAGGAATGTTCCAATGCAAAACGGCCTTTTTCAACTTGGGGTGGAAATTTCCACCCTAGTAGTTTTGGTTACAGTTTTCAGCATTTCAAGTTGATAGGTTTGGTCAAATTTGATACTCGATAGTTGGTTATACCTTGGTAGTAGTTTCGCTTTGTGTTTGTCATTCTAGGGCAATTAAGATGTTGGAATTGAGAAGTTAAAATCGACAAACTGAGTAGAAAAACTTAAACTTGCAAAGGAGAACAGTTAACTGGAAATTCCACCCCACAACAACCGTTTGAACTTGGGGTGGATGTTCCAAGTGAAAAGTGGGAGTTCGATTTGGGGTTGGCGTTGAAAAGGTTCCAAGTGGGTAGGTATAAGTTCCACATTGGGGTGGGTGGAAAAACGTGGAAATGCGTCTTAAATAAAGTGGAAACCGCCACAAAACCCATAAAAGTAAGGCATGTGTTAGGGTGGAAAGTTTGAGAAGATTGTTCCAATGCAAAACGGCTTTTTTCAACTTAGGGTGGAAATTTCCACCCTAGTAGTTTTGGTTACAGTTTTGAGCATTGCAGGTTGATAGGTTTGGTCAAATTTGATACTCGATAGTTGGTTATACCTTGGTAGTAGTTTCGCTATGTGTTTTTGATTTTGGGGCAATTAAGGTGCAGGAATTGAGAAGTTAGGATCGACAAACTGGAGTTTTAGGGTGGAAAAACTAAAACTGGCCGAGTAAAACAGTTAACTTAAAACTCCACCTCACAACAGCTGTTTGAACTTGGGGTGGATGTTCCAAGTGAAAAGTGGGTGTTCCAATTGGGGTGGGTGTTGAAAAGTTCCAAGTGGGTTGGTATAAGTTCCAAGTTGGGGTGGGGGGAAAAACGTGGAAATGCGTCTTGAATAGGGTGGAAACCGCCACAAAACCCATAGAAATAAGGCATGTGTTAGGGTGGAAAAGTTGAGAGGAATGTTCCAATGCAAAACGGTTTTTTTTTTAACTTAGGGTGGAAATTTCCACCCTAGTAGTTTTGGTTACAGTTTTCAGCATTTCAAGTTGATAGGTTTGGTCAAACTTGATACTCGATAGTTGGTTATACCTTGGTAGTAGTTTCGCTTTGTGTTTTTGATTTTGGGGCAATTAAGGTGCAGGAATTGAGAAGTTAGAATCGACAAATTGGAGTTTTAGGGTGGAAAAACTTAAACTTGCAGAGTAGAACAGTTAACTTAAACTTCCATCCCACAACAACTGTTTGAACTTGGGGTGGATGTTCCAAGTGGAAAGTGGGAGTTCCAATTGGGGTGGGTGTTGAAAACGTTCCAAGTGGGTAGGTATAAGTTCCAAGTTGGGGTGGGTGGAAAAACGTGGAAATGCGTTTCAATTAGGGTGGAAACCGCCACAAAACCCATAGAAATAAGGCACGTGTTAGGGTGGAAAAATTGAAAGGAAAGTTCCAATGCAAAACGGCCTTTTTTAGTTTAGGGTGGAAATTTCCACCCTAGTAGTCTTGGTTACAATTTTCAGCATTTCAAGTTGATAGGTTTGGTCAAATTTGATACTCGATAGTTGGTTATACCTTGGTAGTAGTTTCGCTTTGTGTTTTTGTTTTTGGGGCAATTAAGGTGCAGGAATTGAGAAGTTAGGATCGACAAAATGGAGTTTTAGGGTGGAAAAACTAAAACTGCTCGAGTAAAACAGTTAACTTAAAATTCCACCCCACAACAACTGTTTGAACTTGGGGTGGATGTTCCAAGTGAAAAATGGGTGTTCCAATTGGGGTGGGTGTTGAAAAAATTCCAAGTGGGTAGGTATAAGTTCCAAGTTGGGGTGGGGGGAAAAACGTGGAAATGCGTCTTACTTAGGGTGGAAACCGCCACAAAACCCATAGAAGTAAGGCATGTGTTAGGGTGGAAAAGTTGAGAGGAATGTTCCAATGCAAAACGGCCTTTTTCAACTTGGGATGGAAATTTCCACCCTAGTAGTTTTGGTTACAGTTTTCAGCATTTCAAGTTGATAGGTTTGGTCAAAGTTGATACTCGATAGTTGGTTATACCTTGGTAGTAGTTTCGTTTTGTGTTTGTGATTTTAAGGCAATTAAGATGCTGGAATTGAGAAGTTAAGATCGACAAACTGAGTAGAAAAACTTAAACTTGCAAAGTAGAACAGTTAACTGGAAATTCCACCCCACAACAACTGTTTGCACTTGGGGTGGATGTTCCAAGTGAAAAGTGGGAGTTCGATTTGGGGTGGGCGTTGAAAAAGTTCCAAGTGGGTAGGTATAAGTTCCAAATTGGGGTGGGTGGAAAAACGTGGAAATGCGTCTTAAATAGAGTGGAAACCGCCACAAAACCCATAGAAGTAAGGCAAGTGTTAGGGTGGAAAGTTTGAGAAAAATGTTCCAATGCAAAACGGCGTTTTTTCAACTTAGGGTTAACTGGAAATTTCCACCCTAGTAGTTTTGGTTACAGTTTTAAGCATTTCAAGTTGATAGGTTTGGTCAAATTTGATACTCGATAGTTGGTTATACCTTGGTAGTAGTTTCGCTTTGTGTTTTTGATTTTGGGGCAATTAAGGTGCAGGAATTGAGAAGTTAGGATCGACAAACTGGAATTTTAGTGTGGAAAAACTTAAACTCGCGGAATAGAACAGTTAATTGGAAATTCTACCCCACAACAGCTGTTTGAACTTGGGGTGGATGTTCCAAGTGAAAAGTGGGAGTTCGAGTTGAGGTGGGCGTTGAAAAAGTTTCAAGTGGGTAGGTATAAGTTCCAAGTTGATATGGGTGGAAAAACGTGGAAATGCGTTTTAATTAAGGTGGAAACCGCCACAAAACCCATAAAAACCAGGCATGTGTTAGGGTGGAAACGTTGAGAGGAATGTTCCAATGTAAAACGGCCTTTTTCAATTTAGGGTGGAAATTTCCACCCTAGTAGTTTTGGTTACAGTTTTCAGCATTTCGAGTTGATAAGTTTGGTCAAATTTGATACTGGATAGTTGGTTATACCTTGGTAGTAGTTTCGCTTTGTGTTTTTGATTTTGGGGCAATTAAGGTGCAGGAAGTGAGAAGTTAGGATCGACAAACTGGAGTTTTAGGGTGGAAAAACTTAAACTCGCAGAGTAAAACAGTCAACTTAAACTTCCACCCCGCAACAGCTGTTTGAACTTAAGGTGGATGTTCCAAGTGAAAAGTGGGAGTTCCAATTGGGGTGGGTGTTGAAAAGGTTCCAAGTGGGTAGGTATAAGTTCCAAGTTGGGGTGGGTGGAAAAACGTGGAAATGCGTTTTAGATCGGTAGGAAACCGGCACAAAACCGATAGAAATAAGGCATGTGTTAGGGTGGAAACGTTGAGAGGAATGTTCCAATGCAAAACGGTTTTTTTCAACTTAGGGTGGAAATTTCCACCCTAGTAGTTTTGGTTACAGTTTTTTTGCATTTCAAGTTGATAGGTTTGGTCAAATTTGATACTCGATAGTTGGTTATACCTTGGTAGTAGTTTCGCTATGTGTTTTTGATTTTCGGGCAATTAAGGTGCAGGAATGGAGAAGTTAAGGTCGACAAAATGGAGTTTTAGGGTGGGAAATTTTAACCTGGCCGAGTAGAACAGTTAACTTAAAATTCTACCCCACAACAACTGTTTGAACTTGGGGTGGATGTTCCAAGTGAAAAGTGGGTGTTCCAATTGGGGTGGGTGTTGAAAACGTTCCAAGTGGGTAGGTATAAGTTCCAAGTTGGGGTGGGTGGAAAAACGTGGAAATGCGTCTTAACTAGGGGGGAAACCGGCACAAAACCCATAGAATTAAGGGATGTGTTAGGGTGGAAAAGTTGAGAGGAAAGTTCCAATGCAAAACGGCCTTTTTTTAAACCTAAAGTGGATATTTCCACCCTAGTAGTTTTGGTTACAGTTTTCAGCATTTCAAGTTGATAGGTTTGGTCAAATTTGATACTCGATAGTTGGTTATACCTTGGTAGTAGTTTCGCTTTGTCTTTTTGAATTTGGGGCAATTAAGGTGTAGGAATTGAGAAATTAGGATCGACAAACTGGAGTTTTAGGATGGGAAAACTTAAACTCTCCGATTAGAACAGTTAACTCAAAATTCCACCCCACAACAACTGTTTGAACTTGGGGTGGATGTTCCAAGTGAAAAGTGGGTGTTCCAACTGGGGTGGGTGTTGAAAAAGTTCCAAGTGGGTAGGTATAAGTTCCAAGTTGGGGTGGGTGGAAAAACGTGGAAATGCGCTTTAATTTAAAACTTGTAGAAATAAGGCATGTATTAGGGTGGAAAAGTTGAGAGGAATGTTCCAATGCAAAACGGCCTTTTTCAACTTGGGGTGGAAATTTCCACCCTAGTGGTTTTGGTTACAGTTTTCAGCATTTCAAGTTGATAGGTTTGGTCAATCTTGATACTCGATAGTTGGTTATACCTTGGTAGTAGTTTCGCCTTGTGTTTGTGATTTTAGGGCAATTAAGATGCTGGAATTGAGAAGTTAAGATCGACAAACTGAGTAGAAAAACTTAAACTTGCAAAGTAGAACAGTTAACTGGAAATTCCACCCCACAACAACTGTTTGAACTTGGGGTGGATGTTCCAAGTGAAAAGTGGGAGTTCGATTTGGGGTGGGCGTTGAAAAAGTTCCAGGTGGGTAGGTATAAGTTCCAAGTTGGGGTGGGTGGAAAAACGTGGAAATGCGTCTTAAAAAGAGTGGAAACCGCCACAAAACCCATAGAAGTAAAGCATGTGTTAGGGTGGAAAGTTTGAGAAGAATCTTCCAATGGAAAACGGCGTTTTTTCAACTTAGGGTGGAAATTTCCACCCTAGTAGTTGTGGTTACAGTTTTCAGCATTGCAGGTTGATAGGTTTGGTCAAATTTGATACTCGATAGTTGGTTATACCTTGGTAGTAGTTTCGCTATGTGTCTTTGATTTTGGGGCAAATAAAGTTCAGGATTTGAGAAGTTAGGATCGACAAACTGGAGTTTTAAGGTGGAAAAACTTAAACTCGCCGAGTAGAACAGTTAATTGGAAATTCCACCCCACAACAATTGTTTGAATTTGGGGTGGATGTTCCAAGTGAAAAGTGGGTGTTCCAACTGGGGTGGGTGTTGAAAACGTTCCAAGTGGGTAGGAATAAGTTCCAAGTTGGGGTGGGTGGAAAAACTTGGAAATGCGTCTTATTTAGGGTGGAAACCGCCACAAAACCCATAGAATATGGCATGTGTTAAGGTGGAAATGTTGAGAGGAATGTTCCAATGCAAAACGGCCTTTTTCAACTTAGGGTGGAAATTTCCACCCTAGTAGTTTTGGTTACAGTTTTCAGCATTTCGAGTTGATAGGTTTGGTCAAATTTGATACTCGATAATTGGTTATACCTTGGTAGTAGTTTCGTTTTGTGTTTTTGATTTTGGGGCAATTAAGGTGCAGGAAGTGAGAAGTTAGGATCGACAAACTGGAGTTTTAGGGTGGAAAAACTTAAACTCGCAGAGTAGAACAGTTAACTTAAACTTCCACCCCGCAACAGCTGTTTGAACTTGGGGTGGATGTTCCAAGTGAAAAGTGGGAGTTCCAATTGGGGTGGGTGTTGAAAACGTTCCAAGTGGGTAGGTATAAGTTCCAAGTTGGGGTGGGTGGAAAAACGTGGAAATGCGTTTTAAATCGGGTGGAAACCGGCACAAAACCGATAGAAATAAGGCATGTGTTAAGGTGGAAAAGTTGAGAGGAATGTTCCAATGCAAAACGGCCTTTTTCAACTTAGGGTGGAAATTTCCACCCTAGTAGTTTTGGTTACAGTTTTTTTGCATTTCAAGTTGATAGGTTTGGTCAAATTTGATACTCGATAGTTGGTTATACCTTGGTAGTAGTTTCGCTATGTGTTTTTGATTTTGGGGCAATTAAGGTGCAGGAATGGAAAAGTTAAGGTCGACAAAATGGAGTTTTAGGGTGGGAAATTTTAAACTGGCCGAGTAGAACAGTTAACTTAAAATTCTACCCCACAAAAACTGTTTGAACTTAGGGTGGATGTTCCAAGTGAAAAGTGGGTGTTCCAACTGGGGTGGGTGTTGAAAAAGTTCCAAGTGGGTAGGTATAAGTTCCAAGTTGGGGTGGGTGGAAAAACGTGGAAATGCGTCTTGATTAGGGTGGAAACCGCCACAAAACCCATAGAAATAAGGCATGTGTTAGGGTGGAAAAGTTGAGAGGAATGTTCCAATGCAAAACGGCCTTTTTCAACTTAGGGTGGAAATTTCCACCCTAGTAGTTTTGGTTACAGTTTTCAGCATTTCAAGTTGATAGGTTTGGTCAAATTTGATACTGGATAGTTGGTTATACCTTGGTAGTAGTTTCGCTATGTGTTTTTGATTTTGGGGCAATTAAGGTGCAGGAATTGAGAAGTTAGGATCGACAAATTGGAGTTTTAGGGTGGAAAAACTTAAACTTGCAGAGTAGAACAGTTAACTTAAACTTCCATCCCACAACAACTGTTTGAACTTGGGGTGGATGTTCCAAGTGAAAAGTGGGAGTTCCAATTGGGGTGGGTGTTGAAAACGTTCCAAGTGGGTAGGTATAAGGTCCAAGTTGGGGTGGGTGGAAAAACGTGGAAATGCGTTTCATTTGGGGTGGAAACCGCCACAAAACCCATAGAAATAAGGCACGTGTTAGGGTGGAAAAACTGAGAGGAAAGTTCCAATGCAAAACGGCCTTTTTCAGTTTAGGGTGGAAATTTCCACCCTAGTAGTCTTGGTTACAGTTTTCAGCATTTTAAGTTGATAGGTTTGGTCAAATTTGATACTCGATAGTTGGTTATACCTTGGTAGTAGTTTCGCTTTGTGTTTTCGATTTTGAGGCAATTAAAATGCTGGAATTGAGAAGTTAAGATCGACAAACTGGAGTTTTAGGGTGGAAAAACTAAAACTGCTCGAGTAGAACAATTAACTTAAAGTTCCACCCCACAACAACTGTTTGAACTTGGGGTGGATGTTCCAAGTGAAAAGTGGGTGTTCCAATTGGGGTGGGTGTTGAAGAAGTTCCAAGTGGGTAGGTAGAAGTTCCAAGTTGGGGTGGGTGGAAAAACGTGGAAATGCGTTTTGTATAAAGTGGAAACCGCCACAAAACCCATAGAAATAAGGCATGTGTTAGGGTGGAAAAGTTTAGAGGAATGTTCCAATGAAAAACGGCTTTTTTCAACTTGGGGTGGAAATTTCCACCCTAGTAGTTTTGGTTACAGTTTTCAGCATTTCAAGTTGATAGGTTTGGTCAAATTTGATACTCGATAGTTGGTTATACCTTGGTAGTAGTTTCGCTTTGTGTTTGTGATTTTAGGGTAACTAAAATGCTGGAATTGAGAAGTTAGGATCGACAAACTGAGTAAAAAAATTTAAACTTGCAAAGTAGAACAGTTAACTGGAAATTCCACCCCACAACAACTGTTTGAATTTGGGGTGGATGTTCCAAGTGAAAAGTGGGAGTTCGATTTGGGGTGGGCGTTGAAAAAGTTCCAAGTGGGTAGGTTTAAATTCCAAATTGGGGTGGGTGGAAAAACGTGGAATTGCGTGTTAAATAGAGTGGAAACCGCCACAAAACCCATAGAAATAAGGCATGTGTTAGGGTGGAAAGTTTGAGAGGAATGTTCCAATGCAAAACGGCGTTTTTTCAACTTAGGGTGGAAATTTCCACCCTAGTAGTTTTGGTTACAGTTTTCAGCATTGCAGGTTGATAGGTTTGGTCAAATTTGATACTCGATAGTTGGTTATACCTTGGTAGTAGTTTCGCTATGTGTTTTTGATTTTGGGGCAATTAAGGTGCAGGAATTGAGAAGTTAGGACCGACAAAGTGGAGTTTAAGGGTGGAAAAACTAAAACTGGCCGAGTAAAACAGTTAACTTAAAACTCCACCCCTCAACAGCTGTTTGAACTTGGTGTGGATGTTCCAAGTGAAAAGTGGGTGTTCCAATTGGGGTGGGTGTTGAAAAGTTCCAAGTGGGTAGGTATAAGTTCCAAGTTGGGGTGGGTGAAAAAACGTGGAAATGCGTCTTAATGAAGGTGGAAACCGCCACAAAACCCATAGAAATATGGCATGTGTTAGGGTGGAAAAGTTGAGAGGAATGTTCCAATGCAAAACGGCCTTTTTCAACTTAAGGTGGAAATTTCCACCCTAGTAGTTTTGGTTACAGTTTTAAGCATTTCAAGTTGATAGGTTTGGTCAAAATTGATACTCGATAGTTGGTTATACCTTGGTAGTAGTTTCGCTATGTGTCTTTGATTTTGGGGCAAATAAAGTTCGAGATTTGAGAAGTTAGAATCGACAAACTGGAGTTTTAAGGTGGAAAAACTTAAACTCGCCGAGTAGAAGTGTTAACTGGAAATTCCACCCCACAACAGTTGTTTGAATTTGGGGTGGATGTTCCAAGTGAAAAGTGGGTGTTTCAACTGGGGTGGGTGTTGAAAAAGTTCCAAGTGGGTAGGTATAAGTTCCAAGTTGGGGTGGGTGGAAAAACGTGGAAACGCGTCTTAAATAGGGTGGAAACCGCCACAAAACCCATAGAAATATGGCATGTGTTAGGGTGGAAAAGTTGAGAGGAATGTTCCAATGCAAAACGGTTTTTTACTACTTGAGGTGGAAATTTCCACCCTAGTAGTTTTGGTTACAGTTTTCAGCATTTCAAGTTGATAGGTTTGGTCAAATTTGATACTCGATAGTTGGTTATACCTTGGTAGTAGTTTCGCTTTGTGTTTTTGATTTTGGGGCAATTAAGGTGCAGGAATTGAGTAGTTAGGATCGACAAACTGGAAGTTTAGGGTGGAAAAACTAAAACTCGCGAAGTAAAACAGTTAACTCAAAATTCCACCACATAACAACTGTTTGAACTTGGGGTGGATGTTCCAAGTGAAAAGTGGGTGTTCCAATTGGGGTGGGTGTTGAAAAAGTTCCAAGTGGGTAGGTATAAGTTCCAAGTTGGGGTGGGGGGCAAAACGTGGAATTGCGTCTTGATTAGGGTGGAAACCGGCACAAAACCCTAAGAAACAAAGCATGTGTTAGAGTGGAAAAGTTGAGAGGAATGTTCCAATGCAAAACGGCCTTTTTTCAATTTAAGATGGAAATTTCCACCCTAGTAGTTTTGGTTACAGTTTTAAGCATTTCAAGTTGATAGGTTTGGTCAAATTTGATACTCGATAGTTGGTTATACCTTGGTAGTAGTTTCGCTTTGTGTTTTTGATTTTGGGGCAATTAAGGTGCAGGAATGGAGAAGTTAAGATCGACAAATTGGAGTTTTAGAGTGGAAAAACTTAAACTCGCGGAATAGAACAGTTAACTGGAAATTCTACCCCACAACAGCTGTTTGAACTTGGGGTGGATGTTCCAAGTGAAAAGTGGGAGTTCGAGTTGAGGTGGGCGTTGAAAAAGTTTCAAGTGGGTAGGCATAAGTTCCAAGTTGATATGGGTGGAAATGCGTTTTAATTAAGGTGGAAACCGCCACAAAACCCTAAGAAACAAAGCATGTGTTAAGGTGGAAAAGTTGAGAGGAATGTTCCAATGGAAAACGGCCTTTTTCAGTTTAGGGTGGAAATTTCCACCCTAGTAGTTTTGGTTACAGTTTTCAGCATTTCAAGTTGATAGGTTTGGTCAAATTTGATACTCGATAGTTGGTTATATCTTGGTAGTAGTTTCGCTATGTGTTTTTGATTTTGGGGCAATTAAGGTGCAGGAATTGAGAAGTTAGCATCGACAAACTGGAGTTTTAGGATGGAAAAACCTAAACTTGCCGAGTAGAACAGTTAACTGGAAATTCCACCCCACAACAGCTGTTTAAACTTGGGGTGGATGTTCCAAGTGAAAAGTTGGAGTTCGATTTGGGGTGGGCGTTGAAAAAGTTCCAAGTGGGTAGGTATAAGTTCCAAGTTGGGGTGGGTGGAGAAGCGTGGAAATGCGTCTTAATTAAAGTGGAAACCGCCACAAAACCCATAAAAACAAGGCATGTGTTAGGGTGGAAAAGTTGAGAGGAATGTTCCAATGCAAAACGGCTTTTTACTACTTAGGGTGGAAATTTCCACCCTAGTAGTTTTGGTTGCAGTTTTCAGCATTTCAAGTTGATAGGTTTGGTCAAATTTGATACTCGATAGTTGGTTATACCTTGGTAGTAGTTTCGCTTTGTGTTTTTGATTTTGGGGCAATTAAGGTGCAGGAAGTGAGAAGTTAGGATCGACAAAATGGAGTTTTAGGGTGGAAAAACTTAAACTCCCAAAGTAGAACAGTTAACTCAAAATTCCACCTCATAACAACTGTTTGAACTTGGGGTGGATGTTCCAAGTGAAAAGTGGGTGTTCCAATTGGGGTTGGTGTTGAAAACGTTCCAAGTGGGTAGGTATAAGTTCCAAGTTGATATGGGTGAAAAAACCTGAAAATGCGTCTTAATTAGGGTGGAAACCGCCACAAAACCCATAGAAATAAGGCATGTGTTAGGGTGGAAAAGTTGAGAGAAATGTTCCAATGCAAAACGGCTTTTTTCAACTTAGGGTGGAAATTTCCACCCTAGTAGTTTTGGTTACAGTTTTCAGCATTTCAAGTTGATAGGTTTGGTCAAATTTGATACTCGGTAGTTGGTTATACCTTGGTAGTAGTTTCGCTTTGTCTTTTTGAATTTGGGGCAATTAAGGTGCAGGAATTGAGAAATTAGGATCGACAAACTGGAGTTTTAGGATGGGAAAACTTAAATTCTCCGATTAGAACAGTTAACTAAAAATTCCACCTCACAACAGCTGTTTGAATTTGGGGTGGATGTTCCAAGTGGAAAGTGGAAGTTCGATTTGGGGTGGGTGTTGAAAACGTTCCAAGTGGGTAGGTATAAGTTCCAAGTTGGGGTGGGTGGAAAAACGTGGAAATGCGTTTTAAATCGGGTGGAAACCGCCACAAAACCGATAAAAATAAGGCATGTGTTAGGGTGGAAAAGTTGAGAGGAATGTTCCAATGCAAAACGGCCTTTTTCAACTTAGGGTGGAAATTTCCACCCTAGTAGTTTTGGTTACAGTTTTTAGCATTTCAAGTTGATAGGTTTGGTCAAATTTGATACTCGATAGTTGGTTATACCTTGGTAGTAGTTTCGCTATGTGTTTTTGATTTTGGGGCAATTAAGGTGCAGGAATGGAGAAGTTAAGGTCGACAAAATGGAGTTTTAGGGTGGGAAAATTTAAACTGGCCGAGTAGAACAGTTAATTTAAAATTCTACCCCACAACAACTGTTTGAACTTGGGGTGGATGTTCCAAGTGAAAAGTGGGTGTTCCAACTGGGGTGGGTGTTGAAAAAGTTCCAAGTGGGTAGGTATAAGTTCCAAGTTGGGGTGGGTGGAAAAACGTGGAAATGCGTCTTGATTAGGGTGGAAACCGCCACAAAACCCATAGAAATAAGGCATGTGTTAGGGTGGAAAAGTTGAGAGGAATGTTCCAATGCAAAACGGCCTTTTTCAACTTAGGGTGGAAATTTCCACCCTAGTAGTTTTGGTTACAGTTTTCAGCATTTCAAGTTGATAGGTTTGGTCAAATTTGATACTCGATAGTTGGTTATACCTTGGTAGTAGTTTCGCTTTGTGTTTTTGATTTTGGGGCAATTAAGGTGCAGGAATTGAGAAGTTACGATCGACAAACTGGAGTTTTAAAGTGGAAAAACTTAAACTCGCAGAGTAGAAGTGTTAACTTAAAACACCACCCCACAACAACTGTTTGAACTTGGGGTGGATGTTCCAAGTGAAAAGTGGGAGTTCGATTTGAGGTGGGCGTTGAAAAAGTTCCAAGTGGGAAGGTGTAAGTTCCAAGTTGGGGTGGGTGGAAAAACGTGGAAATGCGTCTTAATTAGGGTGGAAACCGCCAAAAAACCCATAAAAACAAGGCTAATGTTGGGGTGGAAAAGTTGAGAGGAATGTTCCAATGCAAAACGGCTTTTTACTACTTAGGGTGGAAACTTTCCACCCTAGTAGTTTTGGTTACAGTTTTCAGCATTTCAAGTTGATAGGTTTGGTCAAAATTGATACTCGATAGTTGGTTATACCTTGGTAGTAGTTTCGCTATGTGTTTTTGATTTTGGGGCAATTAAGGTGCAGGAATGAAAAAGTTAAGGTCGACAAAATGGAGTTTTAGGGTGGGAAAATTAAAACTGGCCGAGTAGAACAGTTAACTTAAACTTCCACCCCACAACAATTGTTTGAACTTGGGGTGGATGTTCCAAGTGAAAAGTGGGAGTTCCAATTGGGGTGGGTGTTGAAAAAGTTCCAAGTGGGTAGGTATAATTTCCAATTTGGGGTGGGTGGAAAAACGTGGAAATGCGTCTTACTTAGGGTGGAAACCGCCACAAAACCCATAGAATTAAGGCATGTGTTAGGGTGGAAAAGTTGAGAGGAATGTTCCAATGCAAAACGGCCTTTTTCAACTTAGGGTGGAAATTTCCACCTTAGTAGTTTTGGTTACAGTTTTCAGCATTTCAAGTTGATAGGCTTGGTCAAACTTGATACTCGATAGTTGGTTATACCTTGGTAGTAGTTTCGCTTTGTGTTTTTGTTTTTGGGGCAATCAAGGTGCAGGAATTGAGAAGTTAGGATCGACAAAATGAAGTTTTAGGGTGGAAAAACTTAAACTCGCAGAGCAGAACAGTTAACTTAAACTTCCACCCCACAACAATTGTTTGAACTTGGGGTGGATGTTCCCAGTGAAAAGTGGGAGTTGGATTTGGGGTGGGTGTTGAAAAAGTTCCAAGTGGGTAGGTATGAGTTCCAAGTTGGGGTGGGTGGAAAAACGTGGAAATGCGTTTTAGTTAGGGTGGAAACCGCCACAAAACCCATAGAAGCAAGGCATGTGTTAGGGTGGAAAAGTTGAGAAGAATGTTCCAATGCAAAACGGCCTTTTTCAACTTAGGGTGGAAATTTCCACCCTAGTAGTTTTGGTTACAGTTTTCAGCATTTCAAGTTGATAGGTTTGGTCAAATTTGATACTCGGTAATTGGTTATACCTTGGTAGTAGTTTCGCTATGTGTTTGTGCTTTTGGGGCAATTAAGATGCAGGAATTGAGAAGTTAGGATCGACAAAATGGAGTTTTAGGGTGGAAAAACTTAAACTCCCAAAGTAGAACAGTTAACTCAAAATTCCACCTCTTAACAACTGTTTGAACTTGGGGTGGATGTTCCAAGTGAAAAGTGGGTGTTCCAATTGGGGTGGGTGTTGAAAACGTTCCAAGTGGGTAGGTATAAGTTCCAAGTTGGGGTGGGTGGAAAAACGTGGAAATGCGCCTTAGTTAGGGTGGAAACCGCCACAAAACCCGTAGAAATAAGGCATGTGTTAGGGTGGAAAAGTTTAGAGGAATGTTCCAATGCAAAACGGCCTTTTTCAACCTAGGGTGGAAATTTCCACCCTAGTAGTTTTGGTTACAGTTTTCAGCATTTCAAGTTGATAGGTTTGGTCAAATTTGATACTCGATAGTTGGTTATACCTTGGTAGTAGTTTCGTTATGTGTTTGTGATTTTGGGGCAATTAAGGTGCAGGAATGGAGAAGTTAAGGTCGACAAAATGGAGTTTTAGGGTGGGAAAATTTAAACTGGCCGAGTAGAACAGTTAACTTAAAACTCTACCCCACAACAACTGTTTGAACTTGGGGTGGATGTTCCAAGTGAAAAGTGGGTGTTCCAACTGGGGTGGGTGTTGAAAACGTTCCAAGTGGGTAGGTATAAGTTCCAAGTTGGGGTGGGTGGAAAAACGTGGAAATGCGTCTTGATTAGGGTGGAAACCGCCACAAAACCCATAGAAGCAAGGCATGTGTTAGGGTGGAAAAGTTGAGAGGAATGTTCCAATGCAAAACGGCCTTTTTCAACTTAGGGTGGAAATTTCCACCCTAGTAGTTTTGGTTACAGTTTTCAGCATTTCAAGTTGATAGGTTTGGTCAAATTTGATACTCGACAGTTGGTTATACCTTGGTAGTAATTTCGCTTTGTGTTTTTGCTTTTGGGGCAATTAAGGTGCAGGAATTGAGAAGTTACGATCGACAAACTGGAGTTTTAAAGTGGAAAAACTTAAACTTGCAGAGTAGAAGTGTTAACTTAAAACACCACCCCACAACAATTGTTTGAACTTGGGGTGGATGTTCCAAGTGAAAAGTGGTAGTTCGATTTGAGGTGGGCGTTGAAAAAGTTCCAAGTGGGTAGGTGTAAGTTCCAAGTTGGGGTGGGTGGAAAAACGTGGAAATGCGTCTTAATTAGGGTGGAAACCGCCACAAAACCCATAGAATAAAGGCCTATGTTAGGGTGGAAAAGTTGAGAGGAATGTTCCAATGCAAAGCGGCTTTTTACTACTTAAGGTGGAAATTTCCACCTTAGTAGTTTTGGTTACAGTTTTCAGCATTTCAAGTTGATAGGTTTGGTCAAATTTGATACTCGATAGTTGGTTATACCTTGGTAGTAGTTTCGCTATGTGTTTTTGATTTTGGGGCAATTAAGGTGCAGGAATGAAAAAGTTAAGTTCGACAAAATGGAGTTTTAGGGTGGGAAAATTAAAACTGGCCGAGTAGAACAGTTAACTTAAAATTCGACCCCACAACAACTGTTTTAACTTGGGGTGGATGTTCCAAGTGAAAAGTGGGTGTTCCAACTGGGGTGGGTGTTGAAAAAGTTCCAAGTGGGTAGGTATAAGTTCCAAGTTGGGGTGGGTGGAAAAACGTGGAAATGCGTTTTAAATCGGGTGGAAACCGGCACAGAACCCATAGAAATAAAACATGTGTTAGGGTGGAAAAGTTGAGAGGAATGTTCCATTGCAAAACGGCCTTTTTCAACTTAGGGTGGAAATTTCCACCCTAGTAGTTTTGGTTACAGTTTTAAGCATTTCAAGTTGATAGGTTTGGTCAAATTTGATACTCGATAGTTGGTTATACCTTGGTAGTAGTTTCGCTATGTGTTTGTGAATTTAAGGCAATCAAGGTGCAAGAATTGAGAAGTTAGGATCGACAAAATGGAGTTTTAGGATGGAAAAATTTAAAATCGCGGAGTAGAACAGTTAACTCAAAATTCCACCTCATAACAACTGTTTGAACTTGGGGTGGATGTTCCAAGTGAAAAGTGGGTGTTCCAATTGGGGTGAGTGTTGAAAAAGTTCCAAGTGGGTAGGTATAAGTTCCAAGTTGGGGTGGGTGGAAAAACGTGGAAATGCGTCTTAGTTAGGGTGGAAACCGCCACAAAACCCGTAGAAATAAGGCATGTGTTAGGGTGGAAAAGTTGAGAGGAATGTTCCAATGCAAAACGGCCTTTTTCAACCTAGGGTGGAAATTTCCACCCTAGTAGTTTTGGTTACAGTTTTCAGCATTTCAAGTTGATAGGTTTGGTCAAATTTGATACTCGATAGTTGGTTATGTCTTGGTAGTAGTTTCGCTATGTGTTTTTGATTTTGGGGCAATTAAGGTGCAGGAATTGAGAAGTTAGCATCGACAAACTGGAGTTTTAGGATGGAAAAACCTAAACTTGCCGAGTAGAACAGTTAACTGGAAATTCCACCCCACAACAGCTGTTTAAACTTGGGGTGGATGTTCCAAGTGAAAAGTGGGAGTTCGATTTGGGGTGGGCGTTGAAAAAGTTCCAAGTGGGTAGGTATAAGTTCCAAGTTGGGGTGGGTGGAAAAGCGTGGAAATGCGTCTTAATTAAAGTGGAAACCGCCACAAAACCCATAAAAACAAGGCATGTGTTAGGGTGGAAACGTTGAAAGGAATGTTCCAATGCAAAACGGCTTTTTACTACTTAGGGTGGAAATTTCCACCCTAGTAGTTTTGGTTGCAGTTTTCAGCATTTCAAGTTGATAGGTTTGGTCAAATTTGATACTCGATAGTTGGTTATACCTTGGTAGTAGTTTCGCTTTGTGTTTTTGATTTTGGGGCAATTAAGGTGCAGGAAGTGAGAAGTTAGGATCGACAAAATGGAGTTTTAGGGTGGAAAAACTTAAACTCCCAAAGTAGAACAGTTAACTCAAAATTCCACCTCATAACAACTGTTTGAACTTGGGGTGGATGTTCCAAGTGAAAAGTGGGTGTTCCAATTGGGGTTGGTGTTGAAAACGTTCCAAGTGGGTAGGTATAAGTTCCAAGTTGATATGGGTGAAAAAACCTGAAAATGCGTCTTAATTAGGGTGGAAACCGCCACAAAACCCATAGAAATAAGGCATGTGTTAGGGTGGAAAAGTTGAGAGAAATGTTCCAATGCAAAACGGCCTTTTTCAACTTAGGGTGGAAATTTCCACCCTAGTAGTTTTGGTTACAGTTTTCAGCATTTCAAGTTGATAGGTTTGGTCAAATTTGATACTCGGTAGTTGGTTATACCTTGGTAGTAGTTTCGCTATGCGTTTTTGTTTTTGGGGCAATTAAGGTGCAGGAATGGAGAAGTTAAGGTCGACAAACTGGAGTTTTAGGGTGGGAAAATTTAAACTGTCCGAGTAGAACAGTTAACTTAAAATTCTACCCCACAGCAACTGTTTGAATTTGGGGCGGATGTTCCAAGTGAAAAGTGGGTGTTCCAACTGGGGTGGGTTTTGAAAAAGTTCCAAATGGGTAAGTATAAGTTCCAAGTTGGGGTGGGTGGAAAAACGTGGAGATGCGTTTTGTTTAGGGTGGAAACCGCCACAAAACCCATAGAAATAAGGCATGTGTTAGGGTGGAAAAGTTGAGAAGAATGTTCCAATGCAAAACGGCCTTTTTCAACTTAGAATGGAATATTCCACCCTAGTAGTTTTGGTTACAGTTTTCAGCATTTCAAGTTGATAGGTTTGGTCAAACTTGATACTCGATAGTTGGTTATACCTTGGTAGTAGTTTCGCTATGTGTTTTTGTTTTTGGGGCAATTAAGATGCAGGAATTGAGAAGTTAGGATCGACAAACTGGAGTTTTAGGGTGGAAAAACTTAAACTCGCATAGCAGAACAGTTAACTTAAACTTCCACCCCACAACAACTGTTTGAACTTGGGGTGGATGTTCCAAGTGAAAAATGGGAGTTCGATTTGGGGTGGGTGTTGAAAAAGTTCCAAGTGGGTAGGTATAAGTTCCAATATGGGGTGGGTGGAAAAACGTGGAAATGCGTCTTAATTAGGGTGGAAACCGGCACAAAACCCATAGAAGAAAGGCATGTGTTAGGGTGGAAAAGTTGAGAAGAATGTTCCAATGCAAAACGGCCTTTTTCAACTTAGGGTGGAAATTTCCACCCTAGTAGTTTTGGTTACAGTTTTCAGCATTTCAAGTTGATAGGTTTGGTCAAATTTGATACTCGGTAGTTGGTTATACCTTGGTAGTAGTTTCGCTATGTGTTTGTGATTTTGGGGCAATTAAGATGCAGGAATTGAGAAGTTAGGATCGACAAAATGGAGTTTTAGGGTGGAAAAACTTAAACTCGCAAAGTAGAACAGTTAAATCAAAATTCCACCTCATAACAACTGTTTCAACTTGGGGTGGATGTTCCAAGTGAAAAGTGGGTGTTCCAACTGGGGTGGGTGTTGAAAAATTCCAAGTGGGTAGGCATAAGTTCCAAGTTGGGGTGGGTGGAAAAACGTGGAAATGCGTTTTATATAGGGTGGAAACCGGTACAAAACCCATAGAAATAAGGCATGTGTTAGGGTGGAAAAGTTGAGAGGAATGTTCCAATGCAAAACGGCCTTTTTCAACTTGGGGTGGAAATTTCCACCCTAGTAGTTTTGGTTACAGTTTTAAGCATTTCAAGTTGATAGGTTTGGTCAAATTTGATACTCGATAGTTGGTTATACCTTGGTAGTAGTTTTGCTATGTGTTTGTGAATTCAAGGCAATTAAGGTGCAGGAATTGAGAAGTTAGGATCGACAAAATGGAGTTTTAGGGTGGAAAAACTTAAACTCGCGGAGTAGAACAGTTACTCAAAATTCCACCTCATAACAACTGTTTGAACTTGGGGTGGATGTTCCAAGTGAAAAGTGGGTGTTCCAATTGGGGTGGGTGTTGAAAAAGTTCCAAGTGGGTAGGTATAAGTTCCAAGTTGGGGTGGGTGGAAAAACGTGGAAATGCGTCTTAGTTAGGGTGGAAACCGCCACAAAACCCATAGAAATAAGGCATGTGTTAGGGTGGAAAAGTTGAGAGGAATGTTCCAATGCAAAACGGCCTTTTTCAACCTAGGGTGGAAATTTCCACCCTAGTAGTTTTGGTTACAGTTTTCAGCATTTCAAGTTGATAGGTTTGGTCAAATTTGATACTCGATAGTTGGTTATACTTTGGTAGTAGTTTCGCTATGTGTTTTTGATTTTGGGGCAATTAAGGTGCAGGAATTGAGAAGTTAGGATCGACAAACTGGAGTTTTAGGATGGAAAAACTTAAACTTGCCGAGTAGAACAGTTAACTGGAAATTCCACCCCACAACAGCTGTTTGAACTTGGGGTGGATGTTCCAAGTGAAAAGTGGGTGTTCCATTTGAGGTGGGCGTTGAAAAAGTTCCAAGTGGGTAGGTATAAGTTCCAAGTTGGGGTGGGTGGAAAAACGTGGAAATGCGTCTTATATAGGATGGAAACCGGCACAAAACCCATAGAAATAAGGCATGTGTTAGGGTGGAAAAGTTGAGAGGAATGTTCCAATGCAAAACGGCTTTTTTCAATTTAGGGTGGAAATTTCCACCCTAGTAGTTTTGGTTACAGTTTTCAGCATTTCAAGTTGATAGGTTTGGTCAAATTTGATACTCGATAGTTGGTTATACCTTGGTAGTAGTTTCGCTTTGTGTTCTAACCCTATACTCGATAGTTGGTTATACCTTGGTAGTAGTTTCGCTTTGTGTTTTTGATTTTGGGGCAATTAAGGTGCAGGAATTGAGAAGTTAGGATCGACAAACTGGAGTTTTAATTCCGTATAACAGCGGCGCGGCAACGGTAACGGTTTTCTAAGTAAACATTAAACATAAATATTTCAAAGGACAAATTACGCACACTATTATAAACTCATTCACACTTACCAAAAGAGTTTTCCTTGTTGCAAGCAATAATCCTTGTTGCAACTAAAAAGATATTCGAACCAGTCTTTATGCAATGGATCAACTTAATTAACAAACAGTGTGGCAGTGGCCACGTTGGAAGGGGGCAGTGGCCCAACTTAACTAAGGGTGTGGCAGTGGCCACGTTGTTTTTGTCTAGCAGTTTAAGTTTAACTACTAGAGGTCTGTGGCAGTGGCCACGTTATAGTACATAGGAGAGGGAGCAGCGGCTCAAATCCACTCTCAACTTAACTTTGGTAGCAATTGGCATTAAATTTCGATTAAGATTTCTCCTGTAACTTAACACAGTAAATTTCATACAAATTGAAGAGCTGGCAAGATAATACGTCTGTGCCTTCCAGTCACCAAACTCGACTGTCCTCGCAAAAAGCTTGGTTTGTTTGACAGGTGGAAATACAAATTACGATTGAAAATCACAAGCAAATATGTAATTAAGTAGTTGATATAAAAAATAAACAAAGATAAGATTGTTTTTAAACCAGTTACAACTGCGCGTTTGCAGCGTTCGTCGGCTACTCACTTGCGAGTCACAGAAAGGTCAAAAAGCTAACAACACACGGTTCGATTCTAAATCCGATTAAATGCCGTTTTATGAAGAACTACTTAAACGACGCTACAACATTAAAACTCCATTTTGTCGATCCTAACTTCTCAATTCCTGCACCTTAATTGCCCCAAAATCAAAAACACAAAACGAAACTACTACCAAGGTATAACCAACTATCGAGTATCAAATTTGACCAAACCTATCAACTTGAAACGCTGAAAACTGTAACCAAAACTACTAGGGTGGAAACTTCCACCCTAAGTTGAAAAAAGCCGTTTTGCATTGAAACATTCCTCTCAACTTTTCCACCCTAACACATGCCTTATTTCTATGGGTTTTGTGGCGGTTTCCACCCTAATTAAGACGCATTTCCACGTTTTTCCACCCACCCCAACTTGGAACTTCTACCTACCCACTTGGAACGTTTTCAACACCCACCCCAATTGGAACACCCACTTTTCACTTGGAACATCCACCCCAAGTTCAAACAGCTGTTGTGGGGTGGAGTTTTAAGTTAACTGTTGTACTCGGTCAGTTTTAGTTTTACCACCCTAAAACTCCATTTTGTCGACCTTAACTTCTTCATTCCTGCACCTTAATTGCCCCAAAATCAAAAACACATAGCGAAACTACTACCAAGGTATAACCAACTATCGAGTATCAAATTTGACCAAACCTATCAACTTGAAATGCTGAAAACTGTAACCAAAACTACTAGGGTGGAAATTTCCACCCTAAGTTGAAAAAAGCCGTTTTGCATTGGAACATTCCTCTCAACTTTTCCACCTTAACACATGCCTTATTTCTATGGGTTTTGTGCCGGTTTCCACCCGATTTAAAACGCATTTCCACGTTTTTCCACCCACCCCAACTTGGAACTCATACCTACCCACTTGGAACTTTTTCAACACCCACCCCAATTGGAATTTTTACTTTTCACTTGGAACATCCACCCCAAGTTCAAACAGTTGTTGTGGGGTGGAACTCCCAGTTAACTGTTCTACTCTGCGAGTTTAAGTTTTTCCACCCTAAAACTCCAGTTTGTCGATCCTAATTTCTCACTTCCTGCACCTTAATTGCCCCAAAAACAAAAACACATAGCGAAACTACTACCAAGGTATAACCAACTATCGAGTATCAAATTTGACCAAACCTATCAACTCGAAATGCTAAAAACTGTAACCAAAACTACTAGGGTGGAAATTTCCACCCTAAGTAGTAAAAGGCCGTTTTGCATTGGAACATTCCTCTCAACTTTTCCACCCTAACATATGCCTTGTTTTTATGGGTTTTGTGGCGGTTTCCACTTTAATTAGGACGCATTTCCAGGTTTTTCCACCCTTTACAACTTGGAACTTATACCTACCCACTTGAAACTTTTTCAACGCCCACACAAAATCGAACTCCCACTTTTCACTTGGAACATCCACCCCAAGTTCAAACAGCTGTTGTGGGGTGGAATTTGCAGTTAACTGTTCTACTCGGCAAGTTCAAGTTTTTCCACCCTAAAACTCCATTTTGTCGATCCTAACTTCTCAATTCCTGCACCATAATTGCCCCAAAAGCAAAAACACAAAACGAAACTACTACCAAGGTATAACCAACTATCGAGTATCAAATTTGACCAAACCTATCGACTTGAACTGCTTAAAACTGTAACCAAAACTGCTAGGGTGGAAATTTCCACCCTAAGTTGAAAAAGGCCGTTTTGCATTGAAACATTCCTCTCAATTTTTCCACCCTAACACATGCCTTATTTCTATGGGTTTTGTGGCGGTTTCCACTCTATTTATAACGCATTTCCACGTTTTTCCACCCACCCCAACTTGGAAC